>OW804100.1:3618626-4818626 GCA_942159475.1 Sthenelais limicola | reverse complement strand
TACAGACATTCAGATGTGATGAAATGGAAATGAATGCGTTAATAGTCATTGTATTAAATGTATAAAATCGGGGGTCGTATTCCATACAGTTTTAATGTTTGTATGAAACAAAGAGAATACAGATTCAGGGCTGTCATACTGAGTCAGAATTAAGCTTAAAATTATCACAGAAGAAAAATCAAAAGTGTTGGGAAAGATGCTGAATGAGATAAAGCCATTCAATAATGAACAAAGAAACAAAGCACCGCAAAATAACACATCGCAACAGCGACAAAACAAAGGTGAAACGTTTGGTAGGCAGCACAAATATTAAAACGAAAATGAAATCAGAAGACATTGAGCGTCTGTAAAAAATTGAGATGTAAAAGCGCTCAGGAAGAAGAAGACATTTGTTGACAGATTGAATAAACATTCAGTGTTGGAGGAAAACATCAAAAAACAACCCACTTTTACTGTTGCCTTTGCACTCATCAGAAGATCGAGGATATTGGCCATTGTTGAGGGTGTCCATCGTCTTCTCTGATTAAAGAAAGTGTTAAAATCTTCGGGAGCCATAGTGAAGGAGTCAGATGCAGCGCTGTACTCAACTCTGTGGCCTTGCTGCAGCAACAGGGTACAGAGCCACCGGTCCTCCCCTGAAGATATACAACCTTTACTATGTAATATGAAATATTAAACATATCAAATTTATGTACAGTCAATTAAGGTAATTCAATAGGGGAGTTGCATGTGCCACTGGGCATGTCTGTTACGGTGCATGCTGGGATGGATTCTGATGAAATCTGACACACACAGTTTTGCAAAAAACTTTATTGAAAATTGAAAGAATGTTTTCACCGATATCATAGCTTTTATAAATGTCCTATGAAAACCAAATGCATGATGGGAAAGATGGGGACTTGTGTCATGGAAACTTGTATAACACGTGGATATTGACATAAGAGCATTGATAAATAGTCTATGCTGAACATGGCATGTTTTCTATAGATTTTATACTGTACCCTTAGTCCCATAATTCCATGCGAATCAAGATTCAAAATGGCGGCTATGCAAATCCCCTATTTCAAATGAATTTTCAGTTATGTCTTTTGTTATCTGATTGAAGACTTTCTTCAATTATAGTCTGGTAATCGGGAGCTATTTCCTCGAATTCTAATATGAAATATTAAACATATCATATGTATGTACAGTCATGTAATTATTATGTAAAAAAATACTTTAGTACAAATACATCATGATATCCAATGTAAACTCATCGTCTTATTTGTATTATCCAATTGTATACATAATATAATAAAAACGCTTTGTATATACATATGAGTCAGATTTTCCGAAAATGTACAATTCGTCTTCACCAATCCTCTCAAATATCCCACATTTAAAACAGCTTCAAAATGCAGTTTAACATAACAGAACTGATACTTTAAATCAATGCGAAACCAAATATACTCAGATATACCTGGTATTCTTCATATTTCAGCCTAATTTAGCAGAATTTCCTAAATGTGCAGAGCTGCCAATTCTACATTTTCTGAGAATCTGACCCATTATATGCCAGGGAATAAGTTACCTTGATCATACTGTACAAGATGCACTGGCTCAGAAGCCACAGCAGTGTATCTGTTCATCACATTGTCATCCATCAATGATGAGCCTCTGAACAAGGAGAAACATCCCGGGGAGCAGAGCACACAGCCCAACACATGCTCCGTAGCCTTCTGCATCCAATGTCCGATTGCGTATTCAAACTTCTGGTACCATACCATGGGCCCTGTGCATGACAACATTTACCATATGAAGAGTGACTTATTATTTAGCAGTTGTTATTTAACAGACAGATTGAGGAAGTCAGGAAGGGGGGGGGGACATAGGCTAGACTGAGTCAACCAGCAGATAGAGACGCTAAACTGCCTTGCTATTCCCACATGGCTTTCGAAAACTGAACCTCGAGCGTATAATTTAATTAGGACCAAATACCAAACGAAACCAGTAATGAATGCTATGTTCATTTGCGATCAGGCTGCTTATTTGATATATCATACTACGAGTCCGCCTACAATAAGTGATGAAAGTATTTAATTCCAGAAGTTAAATCAGAATGTGTGTGGTTTCATCACAAAAGTATTAGTTGTGGAATAGATTGTACCTCTAGAACAAGTCTGCCACCAAACCAGAAAATATGGGAAACGTTTGGAAGGTATAAATATTTCATGAAATCCTGTCAAGAACCGTTGGAAAATACTAAAGTCATAGTCATAGCTCTTTTAATTGTACAATTATTATGGAGGTATTATTTCTTATGTAAAACTAAAAGTCATTAGAGGATAATCATTAACAATGAATGCTTTTAGGATTTAATGTCTTGATGTGTTAGTTAAAAAAAACTAGCTGCAAATATTGTTCTCTTGTTATCACGGTCAAACGCAATGCAAGGCAATGCTATAGAGATCGTTAATTTGGTTGACAGTAACCCCATCTTAAGACCTTTTCCTTGCAATATCAACCGATGCATCGGAATCGATTCATCATTACTGTACACAAACAAAGCTAGAGTCAGGTATAGCTCTATACATCGTTCTGTGGGGATTTGTACTAAGCGCTGTTGCTGCCGATTATAAACATAGCGCTGAAATCTGGTTTCTCCCCATACCGCTGCAAGTGCCACGCCATATTATAGCGCTGTTCATAGACGTTTTAGAAGCGCTGTTCAGCTGAGGTTGGGGGTTGGGGTGGGGTGGAGAATGGGGTGGGTGGAGGGGAGTGTCATTGAAAATGAGAAAAAGAATCCATATTTATACCACTTAAAAGCCTAAGACTTCCTCTCACTCACAAAAATGTCTCCCTAAAACTCTGCCAGAGGTTGGTATGATATGCAGAAATCTCTCGGAGGGTGGAATGACTTTCCAATGCTGTAGCCTAGGCTATGGCATTCCATACCATCCCGCTAAAGGGTATTATAAATTGGGGTACGGTACTACCCCAGGTGTAAGACAAGATATATGAGCCCAAACTATATGAACAACGTGGTAAAACACAATACAACAAGAGACTGGTATATGGGCATTGTTGATGGTGACTCCACACCCAAAAACAATGCAAACGATGCAATCTGGTGCAGCGTAGGCCCAACCTACAAATCTGTTACAAATGACGTCGTCCCCGACCACGTAACTTAGGCCACTTAGGCCTATACATTGCAGTGAATCGAGCCTCCTCGAGCTAAACTTTAGGCTAAACAAGTTAAATTTACTTTTTAATATCCAAATACAGTGTGTAATAAGTTTGTCCCGTTTTCTGATGGGTCTCGACGAGAGGCGGCCAATGACCGCCTTAAGAAGGCGGTGCGCAAGCAGGCATATTTCGAACCTTTCTGTCGCCCCGGGCCTTCACAGCCATGTCTCAGTACATTCCACAACTCAACCGGGCAGCGTCGTTTTCTTATTAAACATACCGATAGCTGACTTCCTTACCCAGAAATCGCAATGATAGGATGTCCTCTGCAAGTTTTGTCCGAAGAAATAATTGATCTACGCTGTAAAATAGATTTTCGAGTTTTCTATACTAATCCTATGGGGATGCGTTGGGACTGCCGACCGCCATTTGCGCCACCCCGTTGGAGCCCTAAGGGCACCCAGGCCAGGCTTATAGCATTGAGCGTGCTCCCCGCACACACGGTGGTGTGTGCGGGGACGGGGCAGGAGAGGTGGGGGGGGGGGGGGGGGATCATTCAACAATCTGTAAGGTAAACGTCAGTCACAAGCACCTCATTTATCACAGGAAAAAACATATTATGGGCGGTTTGATACTTCTGGATCAGTTTGAACCCGCACAGAGTGCCATTTGCTATAAATACCTACCACTTCCAGTTGGATGGATTCTTCCACAGGCCGCCCCAACTTTGATGTCTTTCTTCATTATATCTATCAGCAAGCGAACGGCCATAGGGTCGAAGTCCACGTCACCATCCAGAGCTAGCAGGAATGTATTATCAGCGCGCAGCTGTTTTCTACGCACAGGGATGTCTTCGGTGAACAACTTGAGGCCAAGGAAGTAATACATGTACATCACCTATGAAGTAATTATAAAAATTTAGCATCAGTATAATGTCAGTAATATGCAGCGTGATCTTCGTATTTAGGAGGGGAAGATGACCAAATCTTACTGACATGTTCTTAAGCTTGCTACTGGTTCCACTGCTCCTCCCGTTCCTTTGGTCATGCTACTTTAGAAGTAACTGGAACTTACGGGAACTAACGGGAAGTAGCCGTTTCAAATCAAACATGTTTGAATTGAAGCGGTTACTTACCGCTACTTGGTCCCACTTCTAAAAGTGGTCCTGGGTAAGACCTTAAAGTGCCTCTCTGTCTCTTTTCTCTGTCTCTCTCCCTTCTTCTCTATCTCTATTTCCTGGGTATGATCATAAACTGCCTCCCTCTCAGCTCTCCCGCCCTTGATATAACACTTCAAAGTGTTGATAAGGGCGTAAAGCATCTCACTCACTCACTCCACTTCTAAAAGTAGCGGGACCAAAGAAGCGGGAGTAGTAGTGGGAGAAGTAGTGTGGCAGTGGAACCCAGGCTTTAGCTTGTTTTCTAATTGACACTTATAAGATTATCGCGCTAATTAAAATGGAGATGAATAACAAACCATGTATTAATATTAATAAATGGGCAATTGTGTCTGCCATATATGATCGATACTGGGCGTAGTTCCAGGCGATTTATTTTTCGTTTCGTTAAGTATCTGACTCCGTTAACAGTTGACTCGAAATTGCCTTGTTTTACAAAAGCATTCACATCATTTCTGAATGATTTCTCTAGTTACCTACATGAGGGTTTCGTTCCGAGATGGATGGCAGAAGAAATCCTTCCACTAGAAGAGGATCATTGTCTTCTTCTGGCAATTAAATGCCTTGACGAGATATTGAAAATACCTATTAACTCACCTGGCTCCACCTTTTCTTGACTCTAATCTTTTCCTTATCCTTGAGATGACAAATTATCTTGTTTCCACCCGGCATCGTCCATACAAGTTTGCCCCCGTATGGGGTGATGAATTTCTCGGCTGGGGGAAGCATAACTTCACCGTGGTATTGTATGCTGAATTAGAAACAGTAGATATTGAATATTGACGATTTGGCAATGACGGGCTTATGGGCAAAATAATACCTAACCAAAGAATAAATGATGAAATAAAGTCCACAAGTCATGAGGGCCACTCCTGGCCTAGCACAGGAGGGGGAATTGTGCACCAGTATTTATCATACTCCCATTGCTCTGAAAACAATGTATCTAGAATGAGGTACACATGCATATTTCACTAGTGAGTTATGTATGGTTGTCATGGCAACCAATATGTTTTTCACTAATAAAGACTGGGTTCCATTGCCCCGCTACTCCTCCCGCTACTCCTCCCGCTACTCCTCCCGCTACTCCTCCTGTTTCTTTGTCCCGCTACTTTAGAAGTAGCGGGAAGTAACAGGAATTAGCCGTTTTAAATCAAACATGTTTGAATCGAAATGGGTACCTCCTGCTACTTGCTCCAGCTTCTAAAAGTAGTGGGACCAAAGAAACGGGAGGAGTAGCGGGAGAAGTAGCGGGGCAGTGGAACCCAGGCTTTATAAGATTACAACTGAAATTCAAATTTATGATCTTTATGATTCTTTTTCTATTTTCATGATTGAATAATTGAAAGATATATACGATTTCAATCATTCAATTATTAACAGATTTATCATAATTTTTTTTTAAACTGATTTTTATTCAGGTTCCGATCTAGGCATATGCCAGTGGAAATAATAAAATATATGGCTCGGGCAAGCCTGGTATTCCGGTATATAATAAATCTGATCACTAACTTGTTTGTTTCAGTCGCTTAGAATATTGCACTCGTTGCTATGCAACCCATGCAATGTCCACACTCCTTCAACCAACTCGTTAGTTAACCTGTATTTATTTCACCCTTGATGTGCTCAACACATTGAAATAACATAGGCTCTGGATATTGTAAATATTGCAAGCAATATTCCATGCAGGAAATGTCAGGGTCCTACTTTATAGTAATTTGATTTGATCATTTTATCATGCGGTCATATTTTTGGGTCATGCATTTGAGCTAATCAAGCTAGAATATATGAAGGTAATGCCTTTATGATAAGTATTTATTCCTCCAAATGTTAGTAAATCAACCCAATTTAACATTATCTTATTGTCAAGGGTGAAATCGGTTGCTATTATGGCTCACGCATTCGACCAGGATCTAGGTGATTTGAAATCTTTGAGGCTAGGCCAGTCCTTCTTAGAGTTTTGGAAGTGCAAACTGAGTGAATTGAGCGAATCGAGCTAATAAATATGGAGGTTATGCACTTCTAATATTCTGATAGGGTATTTATTCCTCAAAACGGGCTGTACACCATCGTAATTTAACATTATTTAAGTGTCTAGGGTGAAATAAACACAAGACAACCCTCTGATTCTTAGCGTCATGATATTCACTGCTCTACGGTCGCTAAAAACAAAGCTAATAAAGGCAGGAAAACAGGTTTTCCTAAACAGTTTCAGTTCCTTCCTTGAAGGTGGTTTTCTAAAAAAAAAAAAAAAGAAAAGAAAAAAAAGTTACCCTCCATTAACTTAAAGTATCAGTTCATATACCTAGTTTGCAGCCAGATAAATCGGAAAAGCACCTATTTTTGCCCAATGGCCCCTGACCGTAATGCAGTAAATATCACTCCCACCTCAAATCTCGGGTAATTCTGTCCATGAATAAAAATTACCTGGCAGCCTCATCAACAACTTGAACCAAATCCTTGACAAAGCTATTGACAGAATAGTTGTATGGTGTATGTCCTTTTCCGGGATCTCTGTCCATGCAGTCATCAAAGAAAATATTTGCTGAAAATTGGAAATAAATTTATAAATTATAGGACCGAAAGAAATTGATACTTAGAGCTATGAATGTTTAATTAGAATAAAAATAAAAAGTTAACTCACCTTCAAACTCATAAAAATCTGGGTCCGTCATATCTAGGAATTGCTGAGTTTTTGACCTGGCGCACTGGTCAAGATCGAGTCTAAAATAAGCCCAAAATTCAGAATTAATACACTGCGACCTATTAATGTAAATTGTCTGCATAATGTTTTAGCTGGGGCTCGTGAAAAACCCTATTAATTTTTGGGATTTTGCACACCCAGTATAAATAAAGTTGTAAAAATAAAAAAAACAAACAAAAAAACTGAAGACGTCTATCAATAATAACTATTAATTTACTATATTTCATTGTGAACTGGGACAACCTTATTATTTACTATATGCGCATTCCATATGAGAGGTGCTATAAGTGGGCTGTTATAAAAATATTCATAGTACGCATACTATATGAACTACTTCGTCACCAACTTGGCTACTTTTTTCAGATTTACACATGATACATTTGTGATTACACATCAAGTTTTATGCCCATATGATAAATATAGAATGGAACTCGCCTCCAATAATCGAAAATGTTATTGGACTTGATTCATCTGCATAAGTATTCTGCCTACGGCATCATGCTTATGCGGACAAATCTCATCCAATAAATTTTCGATTATTGACAGCTCGTTTCATTCTCTCTATTTATTGAACAATATCTCATTTCATGAACAAGTGATGGCAAATGCACAAAGCCCAGAACCAAAGCCTGTCAATAGTCTTGCACCCCAGCATGATCTTTTCTAATATTACTTACTTGAGTATTGATCTGAGCATAGTGCGCATCTCTTCCCACGACTCATGCCACATAGTCGCACAGATATACACATAAGGTATTCTGTCTCGGTGACGTTCATCCTGGATCTTTTTCCTCTCATCATCTCCAAAGCCCTCCTCCAGATCTCCCATTGCAGCAGCTTTATCCATAGGTTTTGTGCTAGCGCTGTTATTTGGCTTAATATTGTGCACCTGAATGACAACATTTATATTGTATCATACATGGGTCAGATTTTCAGAAATTGTACAATTGGCAGCTCTACACATTTAGTAAATTCTCCTAAATTAGGCTGAAAAATGAAGAATACCGGGTATATCTGAGTATATTTGGTATCACATTGATTTAAACTATCAGTTCTGTTATGTTAAACTGCATTTTGAAGCTCATTTTTGTCTTAAATGTGGGTTATTTGTGAGGATTGGTGAAGTTGAATTGTACATTTTCTGAAAATCTGAGCCACATCTATGATCAAAGAAATCAGATCATTTGATTTGAGCACCAATGATATTCCTATGGGATGAAATATTAATGTGGTACATAAAAACTGTAGCAAAGAGAACAGATAATCCTTGACAATGTCTTTCGTCGGTACATTTAAAATTCGGTTTTGGTTGAGCGTCAGTCAAAGCTTTATTAGTAGTGTAAGGCATACATTCCACCCTAAATGGTAGTTTTTTGCATTGGTCCGCTTTAAATGCTGTTCAAGCTTATTCATTAAATTAACATTTTTCAATACAACAAACCTCAACATTCTCTCTCCTAAGGACAAATCTCCAGCAACCCATACAATTCCCTATATCCGCATTGTTATATTTTAATTGGTTTCCAATTCCATTGTCATATTTCAATTGTTCTGACACAGGTCAATCATCATGACAGCCCAAACAAAAGGATACAATACATACTCCACTAAAGTAGATATAGCCTCAGGCATGTAAATCACGCTAATCCCATGCCGACATAGAAACATCAAAGGGAAATGCAAAAAACTATCTTTTAGGGTGGAATATAAACATACGCCTTACACTACTGTTATTAGTCAAGTATTGAAATGAAATTTATTGAAAATGTATTTACAGTTTTGCCGGATCTGAGCTCCTCATCTTTTGTTATCCTGTTGTACATGAACCACTGCTCGTGCACTGAGCCTCCATACAGAGGGTTGAAGAACAGTCTGAAATAGCAAACGTAGCAATTTATATGTAGTGCCATGAAGTAACACTAAACACTCTCCATATACTACTTGTATTGAAAACCTCCATAGAACTACTCTATATATGTACAGATACTATTTAACACCAGATGGACCTGTGTACCATAACTGTGTATTTACTGGGTTTCCATCTTATACCATTACCAATGTCATCATGTACCAAGTTCAAACACCCTTATGTATGGCTGTGTAAATATACCAACATCTCGCCTTGTGCTTCATTAAAACCAGAGTAGCCTAATAATGTTAGACACTTGTCTGTGTTATTTATTCTCCTCCTCAAGGAGTATATATCTATATTGATAGGTTTGTGACAAAGTACTTGGTAAAGTTGACCTGCAACCTGCAGATATTATGTGACATAACATATTAGGGTCCTTCCGCAAGCATACCTATCTCCATTACGTAACCGTATCCATATATTTTTTGCATTTTTTGTATCGCATTTTTACGTATAAAAAATCAATTGTGAGATGAAACATTGTGCTTGATATGTTACGTTACGTTGTTCCCACCATGCTTTGCTCATTGTTAACTAGCAGTAAGCAGTTACTTACAAGGACGTCTGAGCCAGCTTGATGCCCACTCCCCAGATGTGCCTGGTGACCAGTAACTGACCTAGCCACCATAGGTATAACAGCCCGATGTAATCCTTGGTGAAATAATCCAGAAGTGCGTCATGGTGCTGCAATGATCAATAACAGAATAGACATTAGTTATTGAGGGTCCTAGAGGTTATAGAGAGGCTAGCATATGTAGTGTAGACCCTGGGTATATTGAAACTTTCCTTATACTATTTTACAAAAATATAAAAGTACATAGACCTTGACCCGCAAGGTCTACACAAGATCTGCACAAGTTTACAAGGTATTCTGCAACCTTTATCCACCAGATGGAACTGTATACTATGTATTCAGATTATTTACCTTTCTTCACTATGTACCTTTTCTTATTATTGTGTACACACTACTTTATATGTTTGACTGAAAGAGTCAGTATTTACTATGCTTCATTAAAACATTAGAGGAATACATTGCTTCCAAGATCGGGTGTGAACTCTCCCTAGTGGGTGAAGGGAGGTAGAAATAGCGCCACCACGACGTATGTCAACGATATATGCACTTCCGCTGGCCTATGCACCCCCGGTATGCACCACTCTCCTCCTTATGTTAATGCTTTCATGGTGGTCAACGTTTTAATCACCATAGTTACCTTAACTTGTCTAGCATAATCACGGCCCGAACGTTACTAACTGACTCCTCCGAGCAAAGTTTCGTATCTGCTGGCTTCGACGGGTCCTTACCCTCCACCACGACAGTTTCCACTCTGTTTTGTTCTGCCTGCCTACCTGACCTCCTCAGATCGTATGACCCACATGGAGTGTCATTGCCCAAGCGGGCTACGGAAGGGTCTCCCCCCCCCGCCAAGAGTTCCGTCAAACCCATGGGTCTCGTCACCGCTTCCTTGCGAGACCCACCTCAATTTCCCTTAGCAGGTTTACTCTGTTCCGGGGGATTGTCTTCTTCACCCTTTTTCTTCATGATGAAAGCGCAAAACTTTTTCAGGTGATTACAATTGGCTTGTAAATGGGTTGTTTTCCCGCAAAACCAACAGGCAGGCTCTGGACGAGTCGCCTTCATATCTTTCTTCCGATAATCAGTCTTGGTGACCGTCTTCTTGGAAGATTTAGATAAAGCCTTGGTTTTGTCCCATGACTTTTTTGTGCTATGGTCGGACTTCTTACCGTCCCCCTTTCGCACGTCCTTCCGCAATGCTTGGAAGGCCGCAAAATCGGCTATCAAATGCGATTCCGAATCAGAGTCAGAAACCTCCGGTGCAGTAGCCACCTCCGAAGTTTCATCATCAGACGAGTCAGATCCAGACTGTGCCTCTGCTTGAGCAGCTGCATAAGAAGCTTTACGCCCCTTTACGCGTCCTTTTTCTGACCGTAGAACTTATATCCTCTTGATTGGAATTTAGAGGATGGTCCCGGAGTGGTACCCAAAACATGCTGATACGCTGCCGGGCCACCTGCTCGCACAAAATCTGTTGCGAGATCTACGCAGTCTTGCATAGACTTTGGGCGGTTAGTTTGCACCCACATGCCGAGGAACTTATCCTCTAAGCCTGTGCAGAAGATACTTGATGTGTTCAAGGTACTGGCCTTCATACGCTCGCTTGCACAAGGTGAGCAGCGTCTCACCATAGTGTTGAAGTGATTCACCTGGTTGTTGAATACGGCCACGGTACTCCTCCAGGCATTGCTCCTCAGTCTTTGTGTCCAAAATGACACGAAGCCTCGTAACAATGTCACTTAACGTTAGGGATCGTGAATCTCCCCAAGTTGACTGATTCACATGTCGTGAAGTCGCCATTATCAGTTCCCGCATAAGCGTTTCCTCTGGCCAACCTCAAAGCTCGGCGTAGTTTATCACTGACGCGAGAAACTCCTCCCAGTCTTCTCTGTTACAGAAAGGTTTGAGATTCTTAGGTTTAGGATTTTCACCCTTGGCTGGGCGGTCCTCGTTGTACACGACACTTGATTCCATCTCTGGTATCATTGAACGTCTACCTTTTGTAGTGCTCGTTTCGGCCATAGTATGGCTATCTGGCTCACGACCAGCTAACGAACCCCTTTTGGCCCGTAAATCATTATCTAATAATGGAATAGAAACATTATTCAACGAATAGTTGAGACCATTATCGGATGGAGATGAGTCCATAAAGTTGACTTGTCTTCCCGCAGTTTTAAATCCTGCCGGAGTGCTTGGCAAGCGCAGGGCTCGTAGTTCCGTTTGATCCGTATCGTAGCCCCGTATTCATGTAGACCACAAAGTAACCGCTGCACATGCTTCAATGGAAGTGTATTGTGTACCAACCAAAGAAGATCGAGTGTTCCTCAAATTTCACCTTCTGAGACGTCGCTCAGTGGTTCTCCTGTTTTATCGTAAGAACAAAGCGCGTTGGTCAAGTAGTCTACCATGACCTTCGAGTCCGCTTGCTGACCCGGATGGTGCAGATTTTGCAGTTAGTGCACCTTCTGTAACGACCTTCGACGTTTGCGTTACGGAATCATGTATTTCCTCCGACTCGCCTGTATTGACACTGAAGCCCGCATGCTCTATGAGCTTGCGAAGATCGTTCTCGTTGTAATACGAGCGCAATCCTAACACCATAGCTACTAGTTTTTCAACCGAGCTTTGTGTCTCCGGATTGACGGTCAACCCTTTAGCATGCATACCTTCAATGTGTGTGACTACTTCCTCGAGTTGAGCAAAAGTGTTGTTCGCAAAAGCTTGCGCGTCGCCCTGACGTTTCATCAACATCTGGGCGAGAGCCTCGCATGCCTGATGCTCGGCCTCAGCTTTGGCTTTCGCCGCAGCTTCATCCTCAGCAAGAGTCATCGCCTGACCCTTACCCTCGGGGATCCTCTCAGGAACTTCCCTACTCGGCCCTAGGTTCACGGCACCAATGTAGTGAACCACAGATTCGTGGGCACGAGTTTACGAAATTCCGGAAAGAATCACAAATACGAGGAGATTCGTTTCAACCTGGTTTTATTTCCCAAAGGTATACAGTTACAAAGGTATTGTCACTGAACAAAGGGTGCTTAATTTGAACAACAGAAGTATCTCGGTCTGCGGCGCGGCTCGAGTCCGTAGTGTTAAGCGAAGCCTTGATGCCCTTGCGGAGGTAGTAGTATCCTCTGCCTACCGCCCGTCGGAGGGTGTCTGCAGTGTCGTCTGCACGGTGGTGAATGTCACCCTCTGACAGAAGTGGCCGGAACTGATGGTCGTCTCCGGCTCCGGTAGAAGTGCCCCCGCTGTCGTAGCCTGGTTGGTGTTTGGCGATGGTCGACAGCCTCGATGTATTCCGGTTGGCGGACCCACTACACATGTAAATTTCAAACTCTGTAGAATATTTATTAACTCGACGAAAGTAGCCAGCAACTTTGCGCCATGTTGCATACTTCTTAGCTACGGAACCGGAAGTGTAGATACTGCAAGTGCCGCGAGTGAAATAGTTTGTTTCTGCCTCTTTTACACGTGAACACCCAATCTCGGAAGCGACGTATGATACTAGACTTGTGTTGGTGTTGCTTATTCTTCTCCTCATTCAAACATAGGGTCATTACATTATTCTCCAAGAATACAAGAATACTCCCATAATTTGAAGTAACAAATACATGCATAGACCTACCAATTATTATTAATATTAATAGAATCATATTTCTTCAGCGTAATTCATATAAAAAATTGCAGATTGATTGCACGGAAATGCAAGTAAAAGTCTGATTGAATGATACTAACAGATGATTAATACCACATAAATCTAAGTAAAGTCTGGTCCTGGGTAAGACCATAAAGTGCCTTTCTGTCTATTTTCTCTAGGGCGTAAAGCAACCAATCTCACTCACTCTAAGTAAAGTTTCTAATGAACGATTAAAGTACACTTACCTTACAGTCAAACATGAGGTAAGGAGGAAAGAGAGCCTTCAGTGTACATGGTTCTATTGTCCATCCGTGACATCCACTTAGGAGAAGTGGCACTAATATCAGTGTTACTTGCGTCAAGGGAACCGCATACCTATCAAAGATGCATGACAAAAGTCACTGACAAATGTTATATAATATCAATCAATTATCAATCTATCAGTATCTGTCGCCGAGCATAATGGTACATATGAAAATCAAAGATTTGTTTAATCTAAATACCGTATTTCTCCGATAGAACGCCGGGTCCCAAATAAATGCCTGCCCCGAAAAAACGCCAGGCCATTTATTTAACTTCTTGAAATAAATAAATGTCGGCTCCGAATGAACGCCGGGTCCTGATAATTCGACGGGACTTTCCCCTTGGATGAGGACGATTCATAAGAATATAAAAACGGTATTATCTTTGTAATACTATTATGGATGGTGATGACCAATAGTAGTATAGTAGAAAAATAGTTGTGTCTTGTATTCATTAACATTAAACAATAAACGCCTGCCCCGTATATATAAACGCCTGCCTCGAAAAAGCGCCAGGGGTAAGAGTGGCCTGAAAAAATAACGCCCGGGCGTTCTATCGGTGAAATACGGTAAGATATTTGCTTGATTTAGATAAATATTTGCTCGATTTTAAAGAAACAAACATGATATTACTTACGACCAAAATTGAATAAGTACTTTGCATGCTGCTCGTGCACAGAAATAACTCACAAAGGCGGCCAGAACATTGCACAGCCAAACCCAAATCCAGTCTGTTTCTTGATTCGGCATTTGATCAAAGTACATAGGTCCAAGAATTGGAGTTTTCATTTTCCTGATGAAGAAAAACTAAAGCATTTTAGATTAAACCATATTTTGGGAAAACAATGGAATTATAGAACCAACTGTATACATCAAACCTAAAAAAAATTCGTCAATACACCCTTTTTTTTATGATGATTTGTACCTTCGAAGGGAATGTATTGTTGAGAATTTGTCTAATATCTAAATTATTTGACAAATTATCTTCTCTCACATAGATTTCTACTGAAATTATTGTTAAAAATGCTTAAAGAATGTAATTCTTTGTTTCGCTTACTTATTACCAAATTTATTTTTCCTTGAGTATCATAAGATTATCATGTACCATGAAAATGTGCTCAATAAAATTTCTTTAAAAAGAACAGACTAAATTCGATATGATATTGGTGGGGAATACAATCCTGTACGACAAAGGTTCCGATGGTGGAATACTAAAACAATAACTGAAGAAACAATTTGGAGAATTTCATTTCTGCTTTTCAGCAATTAAGTTGTTTCATCAACCTTTTAAGCACTATGGAAATGAATAATTTTGGAACTCTCTACCGATTGAGGTAAAAACATTGAATGATGACAAGGTTTTTATAAGAGAGAGGTGAAAAAATTTTGTACAAACGCGTTCAATAGAAGACTTAATATCAGGAATCTTCCAAACCCCGAAAATCTGATTTAGCCCTTTTCGGTTGTTGAGGTATTTGCATTTTTACTTAAATGATTCAGGAATATTCTTTTGTATGTTCTTTATTTTGTTTTGACTAATTAGCCTCTCCTAGTAACAAAACGATTATTATACCCGGGTGATGGTTCTTAATTGTTTTGCTTCGATTTTATTCTCTTTTTTAAAGAAATAACAGTTTTATTTCTTAAAGCGAAATGTTCTGTATAATTGTAAATATCTGTTTTATTTTTTATAATATCTGGAAAACCTTTATAGTATTTGTCAAACTGCAATTGCTGTAATGAACCTTATATTTTGCTTTTTCCCATCAGCTAATACTGAGAAAAGTATAACAACACAATGTCTCTTGGCTGAATAAACACATTTAAAACAAACAGAAGGTGTGCTTACGGGTTCACATGGAAATCGAAGAGTTTACTCGGCGATATATCCCCGGAATTGAAAGCAATCATGGCGGCAAAATAGAGAGCCATCTTCCATATAGAAACGATCAGGTACGTCTTGGTTCGAGATTTCCTAATTTTCGCTTTTAGTTTGACAAGTGCCTCTTTAGCGCAACAAAGCCTTGAAGCGCCATCTAGGAAGTTCACCCACCAAGTGATGGAGATGAGGCCGAGGGCAAGAGGAATGGCCCACAGTAATGTTTCACTGAATCCCGTCATCAACTGTTAAATTAGAAATTTATTCTTTATGATATTGGTTTGTACTTGATACATTTGTATGGCTGGGGGCCCGATGCGATTACATAAATGTGTAGGAACCATGAATGTGACCCGTTTTAGGAAAATAAGTCACAAGTCTCAAAATATGGATTTTGAGATATTATCATATTTGAAAAGATGAGATCAAGCTGATTCCAATGATAGTAAACATTGGGACATCTAATACATTTTTCTATATTCTAAGTTTGATATTTTTAGTTTTGAAAAAAAAATTGCAATATTTCTGGGTGGACATTTACAAGTAAAGTAGCTAAATATGCTGTATAAGATGACCTTAAAAATACATGGATATAATTAATACACTGTCTCCAAAATTTGGTACATATCTTCAGGTGCGACAAGCGTTAAGCACCACAAAATGAAAACATTCCCACAAAAAGATACCTTCAGACCAATCAGTGTAGGCCAAACCACTAATGCAGACAGTTGGAAGAATGCTCCTATGACGTCCAGAAAAATCTGAAAATTTCAAATCAGGGAGTAGAGAATGCTTATAGATCATGAACAAATACCTATAGAAATTTCAGAAACTACTTACACTTAATAAGATACGTCAACTATACTGCCAGCTTCAGGGTTAAACAGGAGCGATTAATAATATCAATAAAGTTCTACAAAGATATTATAGAGAGCAAGAATATGGTGGTAAGTGTTTAATGTAACCCTGTTGATTATTGACATTTGAATCTCTGTCTCTAACAGCAACCAAAGGCTAAAAACTTGCTATTGTCATTTAGCTCGCCACTCATCATACCCCATGATCTGTTGAATTTCTCATCTTAACACCTCATAAAACATCTTAATTATCTCTTGTTATAAAACTATAATTTATTTCTTGTTCTTCATGCTGTTGAAACGTTCTAACCAAAACAAGAATCAAGGCACTCTTCAGAAGAACCGTTTATTCACAATCGAACCACCTATTTGTATGAACAGCAGCAAGTCAAAGAATTTTTTAATTGAATTGAATAATATCACATATAATTATGACAATATTATCCGGCAGTTATTTTGACTGGGAGAGCGTAAGTGATATTTTAGCGACAATGATATTTGACTTACTTGCACTGGTCTCATACGCTCTGACTCTGGCCTGTTGAACACATTGAGGATTGATGGAATAAGTCCGACTCCCAGCATGAGGCCCACAGAATGTATAACACTTTGTAGCAAAGGTAACACCACAAACACCAGGGTGCACTGCCCTAGCACTCCCAGCGTCTCCACTAGGCCCACCTATATAGGCAATAATAATAACATTGGTACTTCCACTGACAAATAGTCTATTATTATACATTAATATACATTCATTATATGAACTTCTCCTAAAAATATATTTAGTAACCAATTTATTAAATATCATGTAACTTTTAGTAAGGTTTGGTCTCATGCGTATTTTACCATCAATCGCAGAACATAGTGACTGTCTGTAGATTTATTTATGAAAAAAAAAGAAAGATTTGCAATCTCGGTGTTTTGGGTTGATCTGTTTGAAAGTATCTATCTCATTTGTTTAGTACTGTCATGTTCATCATAATTATGTGGCGGATATGACAATTTTGAAGGGTCAAAGAATCTAGATAGCTGGTATAGTGTAGAATTTAGAGTTAAACTTTTATTAGACTGCCAGGTTGTCATTTTCGCCACAATTTCATCACTGAGCACACTGCTCTAAGGCTGAAAGGTTTATCAACGATTCTCCATATAGAATCGTTGTGTTTATGCTTATTAGTGGTGTACCCCTTTAATTTACAATAGACTTCTTTCTGACTTCACCATGCAGCAGTACATAACATAGGTTAATCAATTACATGACACGTATTATTTCATATGCCACTATAGAATGGTCACTATATGAGTCAAATAAAAAGTGTCATCTCTTTTTGTTTTTCCACAGTACGTGAGTATATACTCACCACAAGCAAAGCGTCCCAAGTCGGCCAGCTTCTTCTCTTGAAGGATATGTTCCACAGACATTTAATAAGCAGGAGGAATTCTGGGGTGGCGAGGATTAGCATGACTGACCACATCCATCGCATTCGTATTTCATCAGATAAAGGTCCCTTTGCATCGTTCCATGTGTGTCCATTGGAGCAGCTAGAGCTGTTAATTGTTATCCCTGCATTCCAGGAACTATGGGGACTCATAAGCACACATGTAGTAGAGGTTATGTTTTCATTAAGATCCTTCTGGCAGCCATATATCCGTTCCTTTTGTATCTGATTCGATAAAAGAAACACTAGTTAGTTTTGTCAGATATTAGGACACCTCAACAACAATAATAATGGTAAAACAAATACTAGATAATAAAAATAATAAAAACAATAATAATAAACATAAAAAATAATAAAAATAATAAAAATTATTAAAAAAAATAGTAACAAAAAAAGTACAAGAAAAATACTAGCTAAAGGGAAGGAAGTAAAAAAAATATGAAAACAAAAGATTATCATGATATAAATAATCATATATCTTGGGAACGTGAGGACAACAGGTATTCCTAAACATGTACATAGTTGTGTAGTTTAGAAAATGATACATGATAAATATCACCCGAAAGAACTTCAAATATTGACACGAAAAGCAGAGAATAAAAACTAATTAGTTTTGTCAGACATTAGGACACATAGAAAACACCTCAACAACAATAATGATAAATGATATAAATATTGGGAACGTATTCCTAAACATGTACACAGTTGAATAGTTTTAAAAATGATACATGATAAATAAATTTAAACACCAGATAGAAGTTCAAGTATTGAAAAGCAGAGGTACCTACCTGAGTAGAAGCCATGATTAATGTTAGCTTGTGCACCATTGCCCCCAGCAGAACAAACACAAAACAAACAAACACGGTGCATATCTTAAATATCTTCCGCACAAAAACAAAGATGAAATCCCGGAGGCTGTTATCCTCGATGATTGGTTTTGTTGTAAACGGATCCCATGGATATATCTCTTCTTTCCTGTGAATTGGTAGAAATATTGGCATGTGGTTAAACTAGGTTAGATGGATATTGAATCAGTTAACTCTAGGTCCAAAGCCTCAAATCAGATAAGAATGGTATGTCAGCTTACTTCACTAATCGGTTTCCCTGCCTAGAACTCGGCGTTTTAATGGGAATATAATGAAATTTTGCGGTCTTAATGGAATTATAATGGCACTTTGCGGTTTGAGGCGAGATGCTTTCCCTTCATTTGAAGGGACTCTCTCAACTTTGGGCTTAGTCTAAGTTACTCAATTCTATTTCGGATGACCTGTGATTCATGCCTTATTTCGTTTGAAAACTCTCTCAAAATACCATTCATTGAGCAAAACATCTTTGTACATGAATATCCTGTTATAAAACGACAGAGTATTTATAAATGACTCTTGCATCATAGAGAAATAGTTTTTTAATAATGAAGGCCCGTTGCAACAATTAGATTATAATTTGTTTAGAATTATCAAGAATAAGAATATTTCTATTCATAATTTCTTTATAAGCTAGGATGAATTAGATCTGTGTCTGTAGAACATTGTAAAACCTTTTATAAGTAGTTTTGATAAATGTAAAATATTGTCTATGACCTCTGCAACTCAATACCTTTATCAAGGCCCATAACATTCCTGGTTTCTCATATTTGTCATATTGTGATACCAGGTACCAGGTATCGTAATAGTTATTGACTTTATGGGTCATATTTCCAGAACATCTACAATTGGCAGCTGTACACATTTAGTAAATTCTGCTAAATTAGGCTACAATTTGGCCAATATTAGGTAAATTCGAGTATATTCAGCATTGCATTGATTCTAGCAATCTGTTTGGTTAGGTTGAACTGTATTTTGAACTTTATTTTCGTCTGAAATGTGGGATATTTTCGAGAAGATTGCAAAGTTGAATTGTACATTATTTGAAAATCTGAGTTAGAATTATAGTTGAGTTATTTGATCTGAAAACTGACCCGATAAACCTTACAAGAGGATAGATTAATTATAAATAATAAATTTATCCTCTTGTAAGGTTTGTCGGGTTAGTTTTCAGTTAAATAACTCAACTATAATTTAACTTCCGGTCTAAAAAAAGCAGTTTCCTACTTACTCGGCATCTTCCTTTTTGGCTGGTGCGTCGTCCAATTCCTGGTCAGGAGCTATGTATGTGTCATTATACGATGGGGGTTGTCCCTCTCCATCTGAATCAGAGTTTTCCTTCTCCATCAAGTCATCTGCACTTCCTTTTCAAAAGGAAAAAGCCATAGTATCTTATGTTAAAATGAACTGTTGGCGTTTTTATGCTGTGAGAAAATGAATCGATTTTTTAATAAAGAAATGGAGATAAAACATTTGAAAACCCCCCAAAATACAAAATAGGGTCAACGTAAGATGTGTCTTAGCTATGTAAAAGCCAGGATGGCAGGTATGTTGGAATAAAACCCTTTAAAAACAAAACAATCCAACTACCAATGTCATCGGCATCCATATCAACAGCATCCCCTGGGTTTGGTGCAACACTTGCTGAAGATACATCTATGGGAATCACAGTGTCACTCTTTTTTGGTTTGTTTGCCCTGTTTGCCACTGTAGCCCTCCTTGCTTTTATTTTTGCATGGACAGCTTTATCTCTCATTTCCTCTGCCTCCTGCTCTTCTTCCTCCGGTACCTGAAACTGTACCCGCTTTGAGTCCTTGTTTTTTTCATCGCCATTCTCATGGTCACCATTTGTTGTGGTTTTCAGGCGAGAAGGGCCGTCCTCGGTTGTTTCTACAATCTTTTCAGTATTGCCCTTCTTCAGGGCTGATTTCAATATCAATTGGTTATTGTCATCAGTATTTTCCTCCCCCTCAGGTTGAGGTGAGGGATCAGTGGGTGGTTTAGATGGAGGTGCTATTGTTACGTTTTCATAGGTGTGGGCTTTGGATTTCTTAGGCTCTGGTTTGGTGTCTTTCTTAAGCAAGGGAGGTGTGGCCTCTTTCTTAGGCTCAGGAGGTGTGGTCACTTTTTTAGGCTCAGGCGCTGTGGTCACTTTCCTAGGCTGAGGAGATTTGGTCACTTCCTTAGGCTGAGGAGGTTTGGTCACTTCCTTAGGCTGAGGAGGTTTGGTCACTTCCTTAGGCTGAGGAGGTTTGGTCACTTCCTTAGGCTCGGGAGGTTTGGTCTCTTTCTTAGGCTCGGGAGGTTTGGTCTCTTTCGGTGCAGCGAAAGCCTCTGGAATCTGGACCTTCTTTTTAGCAGGCGCTTCAGCAAAGGAGGGCTTTGCTTTAGCAAGGTTTGAACTTTGTGGGGTGGCTGCAGTTGGTGTGACAGTAGATGCCTGTGTTGTTTTAGGTGCAACTGCAGATGATGACTTTGGTGGCTGTCTTGTTACCTTTCTGGCATCAGTGGGGGGTGGTGGGGCCGGGAGCCTACGTGGAGACTCAGACGTGGATGGTCGCGAGGCAACTGGTGCGGCCCTTCTTGGTGAATCTGGATCTGGGGAAAAGGCTTCATTGAAAAAGCCTGACCTTTCCACGTCAGGACTTGATGGGAGGTTATCATCCTGGTCTCCCAATATTGCGTAGCTATCAGATGAATGATTATTATTAAAACTGTTCAATGACTGTGTTGTTTTTCGAGGGGCTATACCCCCAACTCTTCCTCCATTTGAAGTCATTTCTCACAATTGTTCACAGAACTTGTTAATGCTTGTCGGGCAGATATACAGCGCTATGGTGTGTTGAATTACATGGTGTCATATATCCTGAAAAGGAAAGGACATGAATTAATGATTTATTATTGATAGGCCATTTTTAGCTCCTTCCAAAATACCAGTATCTAAAGGATTGAGACAGAGAAAACGGGGAGGGAAAAGAGGGGTGGGTATGTGTGGGAGAGCGGAGGGGAGGGAGAAGAAGAGAGAGGGGGAGAGGGAAAGAGAGAAGAGGAGGAAGGGGGAAAGAAAAAGAGGGGAAAGAGAGAGCGAGGGAGGGCGAAGAAGGAAAAAAAGAGAGGTGGAGAGAGATCAGGGCAGGGGAGAAGAGAGGGGGAGGGTAGGAACAGGGGGAGATAAAGGCAGGGAGAGAAAAGGAGGAGAGGCAGGGAGAGACGGGGAGGGGAGAGTGAGTGAGAAGAAGGGCGGGACCGTCCAGAGGATGGGTACTTCGCTATTTACATGGGTTACATGTAACTGAAATCTGCAAACGTTTCCCTTGGAAACGGAAATTAATTGAGTTAAACTGACACAAGTTGTGAATACTTTAAAAAATAAAACAGCAAAACCCATATACTAATAAACAGTCAACGACAGTTGTTTTTCCCTTTGCTTATATCAGCATTACTTCAAATAGCTTCAAATCTATAATTAAGGCGTTGGCTTGTATATCAAGAGGGTCTTGGGCCCGGATCAGAATCCCATTAACGCCTTGTCATAATATCATCGCACCCTTTGCACGCCCACTGGGTTACCCAAGGCCTGTCATCTGTATATGGGTCAGATTGTCAGAAAATGTACAATTGGCAGATCAACATATTTTGTAAATTCTACGAAATTGGACTGAAAAATCATCAACACTAGGTATATACATGGGTATGTGTGGCATTGCATTGATTCAAGCAGTCTGTTTAGTTATGTTGAACTGTATTTTGAACCTGATTCTTGTCTTAAATTTATGTTATTTGAGATAATTGGTGAAGGTGAATTGTACATTTTCTGAAAATCTGACCCATATAGCTGTCTACGGTTATTCATATGTAAAAAAAAAGTGAGTGAGTGAGATTGGTTGCTTTACGCCCTTATCAACACATTGAAGGTTATATCAAGGGCGGGAGAGCTGAGAGGGAGTGAGTGAGTGAGATCGGTTGTTTTACGCCCTTATCAACACTTTGAAGGTTATATCAAGGGCGGGAAAGCTGAGGGGGAGGCAGTTTCTGATCGTACCAAGGAAATAGAGATAGAGAGAGACAGAGAAAAAGAAACGGAAAGGCACTTTATGGTCTTACCCAGGACCAATAATAATAATAAAAAAATCATTGCTAATGATGGAAAAGAGTTGGGTATGGCATCCTGTAAGGGCGTTTCCCCTCTCGCCCCAGTATGACCAAGTACACCAATGTGTAGTGTTATTAAAGCGGGCACATTTCCCCACTTCACCTGTGGTTCCACATCTAGTGACTTTTAGAATCGATCTGATGAGATTCTGGGAGGTTTTTTTTCTTCATAGATTCCCTCTAAACCACTTCCGTCCCCATAAAACCGTCCCTATAGATCAGTATCAAGCCTATAGTTCAGTCTCAAGACTCCCTATAGAGCAGTAACAGTCCCTATAGATCAGTATCAAGACTTCCGTCTCCATAGATCAAGACTTCCGTCTCCATAGATCAAGACTTCCGTCTCCATAGATCAAGACTTCCCCATAGATCAATACTTCCGTCTCCATAGATCAATACTTCCGTCTCCATAGATCAATTCTTTCGTCTCCATAGATCAACTCCATAGATCAACTTCTCCCTAAGTTTGTGCTGACATCTAGCGTATGTGTTTGAAACTAATTTAGAAGCCTAGTTGCTAGTTGCGGGTCACTTTCGAATGAAATCCTCCGTGCGCTATATAGGCCACCGTACACAATGCAACGCCAAGTGAATGTGCACATGAGTGGCTATGCCGAAGGGTCTCCACATCTCTTCCGGTCGCACGTATGGGTTCTGAAATCGCCATTCATTGAATACTAGATTCCCGTAGACTAAATCTTCGCTATCGGGCTCAAACACTATTTAAATCATTTCTACCGATTCAAATCTTTTATTTATTTCTTTTTTAAGTCCCTAGACACACGCAACACGGCATTCGAGAACCGGAAGTCTCCTCTGCTTTGGATAGCAAGCAGCGGATCCTTATAAAAATAGGCCGGCTCGCTGAACATAAACATTAGCGAATACGCACCTCTGATTGGCTGTTTCTCCGCTAAGCCCCGCCCACTTCACTTGGCCAGCCGTCGCGGTATCATTTAGATTTCGACTAACGCGGTGTCCGATGCTTTGGATAGCAAGCAGCGGAACCTTGCAAAAACAGGCCGGCCGGTTGAACATAAACATTAGCAAATACGCTCCTCTGATTGGCTGTTGTGGCTAAAGCTTCATTCGGTCAGCCGTCGCGGTATTATATAGGTTCCGATTAAAGCAGTGCAATCACTTCCGGTCTCATAGAAAGGCTGACGACTCTCATGGCTTAGCACGATATTCCGGAGGTTTTTTGAGGTTTTTTGAGGTTTTTTGAGGTTTTTTGACGGAATAAAGAAGGTTTGTCTATCTTTTTTGCTCTAACATTAAGGAAATCTCATCAATTCTCTTCTAAAAGCAATAATTTCCTCGGATTTTTCTGCTCGCGGTGTCTATAGCGTCAGGGAATTCTCGGGCTTCGCCCTCGAACTCCCTGACGCTATAGACACCGCGAGCAGAAAAAACCTCGGAAATTATTCCTTAAGTAGATAAGGTTTAACTGTAACGTCAGAGATCTAGGTGTGTGTCTAATGTGGTGGGCCCGGGTGGTGGGCTGACACTGTTCTCCTCTAATCTTATCTCACAATGACCTAGAGCAGGAGGCATGTTAGCAATGTCACACACATATATAATATATATTTGGGTCAGTTTTCAGAAAATGCACAATCTACAGTTCTACACATCTCTCAAATTCTGCTATATTAGAGTGAAAAGTGATAAAAAGAAACCAACACTCCTATGTTCTAGTGAGTGGTAAAGTGTGTCTGGTTATTGTATATCTTCGTCTTCTCACCAAATTAACAAGACTATTATCTCTGTACTTTTTACCTACCAAAGAATATAATCTTTAACAATTTGCATCTACAGCCTTTCTACCTCAGCCTTTGCTTGTCCTCTGCCACTTTTAAAAGAACATTTGTGACCCGTTTTAGGAAAATGAGTCATAAGTCGCAAAATATGGATTTTGAGATATCACCATATATGAAAAGAGGAGATCAAGCCGATTCCAATGATAGAAAACACAAAGACACCTAATAAGTATTTCTATATTTTAAGTTTGATATTTTTATTTTTGAAAAAAAAGTTTGCAATGTTTCTGGATGGCTAATTGCCAGTAAAGTAACTAAATGTACTCCTTACGAAGGCCTTCAAAACGCATAGATATATTGAATACAATGTCCCGAAATCTGTTACATGGATTCATATGACTATAAGAGCTAAACCCTCTAAAAATCAGAGCATGTCAATAAAGAGATCTTGTGGGGAATACACTTTGGAAATATTAATTTTGCGCCTTGTGACTCATTTTACTGGAACGCATCACATTTAATGTATATTCCATATAGGGCCGAGTTAGTGAATAATACAGATTAGATAGGAACCGATAGGAAGGTATCGTTAATCATATAATATCGTCATACTTCACAAAGACACGGATATGTATGACACAGGAGTCGGCTCGGGAGACAATAAAGCACTTAACATGATACTAATGCTAACATGCAATTCTTATCATTTTTCGATATTTGAAAATTGTCCCCTCTGATTCTGTCCCGTTACGTCACGGTATGCTTAATATCAGGGTAGGGAATTAACTTTTTGGGAACCGGGATTGAGGCCTATTTAAGGTCGGGATTCTGGATTCTGGAAAGGGATTC
Source organism: Sthenelais limicola (assembly GCA_942159475.1). Classification (NCBI taxonomy): domain Eukaryota; kingdom Metazoa; phylum Annelida; class Polychaeta; order Phyllodocida; family Sigalionidae; genus Sthenelais; species Sthenelais limicola. The sequence goes on along the minus strand of OW804100.1, from coordinate 4,793,356 downwards.
AGAGCCAGATTTAATTTTTCCAGGAAGACCCCCTCTTGAATCCCGTTTCTCATTTTTTATAAGCCCCATTTCCCGATTCCCGCAGGTTTTCATTTTGCAATCCCGTTTTTCTATTTGCAATGCGCAAATAGAAAAACGGGATTGCAAAATGAAAACCTGCGGGAATCGGGAAATGGGGCTTATAAAAAATGAGAAACGGGATTCAAGAGGGGGTCTTCCCCACCCTGTAATATGCCATATATTGATCATATCATAAGAACTATATTCATGCCTAAATATACATCTTTATTTTTGTTTTTAAAACCTAAATATATATACATATTTTGTTTTGTTTTTAAAACCTAAATATACATCTTTATTTTTGAATGATTTTGTTTTTAAAACCTAAATATACATCTGATTCTATGCGTTTAACCATGACATCACGTTTTAGGTCGTCATTTATATGTCATTTTATTGACAGACTATGACGTCATAAGTGACTATCAGTCCCTATCAGAGATGTATTATATATCATTCATTTCCGCTTGAATACATTAGCAAGAATACCTTGGTGAAAATAATATGTGATGTGTTACAGGAAAATGAATCATAAGTCGCAAAATGGATATTTTTCAAAGTGTTTTGTTCACAAGATCTCCTTGTTGGAATGTTTTCATGTTTGTGCTGCTTAACGCCGTCGGTAGCATGAATACATTTACCAAATCTCAGGACAGTGTATTAAAAATATCCATACATTTCTAAGGTCAGCAAATACATTATATTCAGCTACTTTACTTGTAAATGTCCACCAAGAAATATTACATACTCTTTTTTTTTCAGACATAAAAATATCAAACTTAAAATATAGAGATAATTATTTGTTGTCTTAATGTTTACTATCATTAGAATCGGCTTAATCTCATCTTTTCACAATGAATGATATCTCAAAATCATTTCTTTGCGTCTTTATATGACTTATTTTGCTGCAACACATCACATATTATCAAACAAAATAGTTTGCTTGCATAACAATTAACGATGCTTGATAATACATTACCATAATGAGTAAATTCCTTAAGACAGAGAGAATGCATTAAGAAATTAAAAGTTTTAGATGAGGGAATGATTCGAGAGACAAATATCCCTGAGCCGAGAACAGGAGGACAGAAGGGCCAGATTCTCAGAAAATGTACAATTGGCAGCTGAAAACATTTAGTAAATTCTGCTAAATTAGGCTGCAATTTGGTCAATAGTAGGTAAATTCGAGTATATTCGGCATTGCATTGATTCTAGCAATCATTTTGGTTATAGGTTGAACTGTATTTTGAACTTTATTTTCGTCTGGAAATTTGGGTCATTTGAGAAGATTGGTGAAGTTGAATTGTACATTTTCTGAAAATTTGACCCATAAATAGCGGTGGATGGAGTTTGGCCCATGGTAGCTTAGCAAACAGACCCGCAGGGCTGATCAGCATTGTTGGGGTCATTGGCAACATTTCAGCGAAGGAACACAGAGCTTCTTCTGGCTGTCCAAACACGTTTGGGACGACATATTGGGGGCGAAGTGCAGTAATTTGACTATCAGTAGACGAGACGTCTACAGTTGCAATTTTTTTTTTTAGATAAATTTTAGTTACATATTCATGCTATTCTCGTAGTACCCAGTGAAGAATTTATGGCTTTGTTTCGAGTATATAAGAGGTATTTAATCTTTAAGGCATTTATGACATCAAATGTAAATTAATTCGATACTTATTCAGGCAATATAAACAATGAGAAGTAATATAAAACATAGAATATAGTTTCATCTGTTTCAATACGATACATATATATACAACAATATTTTTCATCAATTTTCAATGACATTGGTGAAAATAATAGCGACATTCGGAATTACATTTATTATTGTCTAACTTTTCGTTCAATATGTATATCTATATAATCATCTAGTACTAGAGACGTTAATGTAGACGTTACAGTTGAGTTATCTATATTAATTAGATATATTGGTATAGGCTAATCCAACTATACACGCAATGAGGAAGGGGGAAATCAGATATATGGGTCAGGACATCAGAAAATGCACAATCTACAGATCTACACATCTCTCAAATTCTGCTAAATTAGAGTGAAAAATGATGAATATATCTGAGTGTATTCTATATCATAATTATTCATTTATTAATCTGTCTGGTTATGTTGAACTGTATTTTGAACCTGATTTTCGTCTTAAATGTGGGTTATTTGAGGGGATTGGTGAAGGCCAATTGTACATTTTTTGTCGATTTTATCCATGTATATCAAACATGTCAAACATTTGAAATTTTCTTCCGCAGACCTTGGACTGAAACCTCCAAACGAGTTACAGGTCTTGAGGAAATGTTGCACCAACGGTCACGTTGTTCACCCAAGATGTGATAGTGTCGTTAAGTTTGATTAGAAACAACACAACTTCAAAGGAGAACCTCGCATAGCAGTCGTCATCTCGCGAGATAAACCGCCTACTTCAGCCTTGATTGACAGATGAGTAAAACCCCCTCCCCTGGTAGAAAATCAATAGTAGAATCACGATGATGTATATTTGACTAGGAAGTAAGACTAAGAGGTAATAATCCAGTGAAATAGCTTGACAATGACCCCAACTCTTTAGTCACTCTAACCTTATTCCAAAACACGGTAATTGCCGGAAGAAATGGGTCATTTTGGGATTTTTTCCCCATTAGGTATATCGACCAAAACCCTCTTATCTTATCCTTTTGAAATGACTTGACAATCCATTAAAATGACGTGACAATGACCCCAACATCCTTTTCCAAATTCAGGGCCATTTGGAAGACCTTATACTTTACAGATACTCCTTTTTCCATATTTTTACTTCATTTCAATTTCTAGTCTGTACCATGAATTACACTTTGTAGCCTTTATGGAAATAAAAATCTATTATTATCATTATGATTATACCTTGTGTATACTGGGTTATGATATGCAGGTTACCACTCATACACGCCGATGTCATACAGTTAAAGTCATAAGGTTTCTTAGATAGTTCTTATACAACATGTAAGATATTCACATATATTTCTATCGTTATATTATACTCTTTAAAAACAACAACGAAGGAGTCTGGGGCCAGAAATGTAACAGTCACTTATTTTTATGAAAAAGGAACCGTAGGGCTCCATTGAATAATAATAATAATAATCCATTGACAATAATTTCGGTTCTAATGCCAACGGGCGGAGAAGATTGAAATAACCAATGGGGAGCCGAGATGGCAGGATAAAGAAATACAGATTTTTAAAAAACATGAGAGAAACCACACTGTAGCCAGTGTGATCAAATAAAAAGACCTCTACTTTCGGATAACTAAATGTCTCCCGAACTACTTCACTTCTTTGTTGTTGATTTATACCATTTTCCACCATTTTGTGCTTTATTATTATGTATTAGTCCTTCTCTAGATAAGTTACCTCTATGTGGGGAGCGGCTGGAAGATCTGGGAAGTTTCAAAATAGGTTCCAAGAAGTCTGCCAACCTATTTGTCACTGTAAACTCTTTTTTCAGATAAATAAAAGATTGCTCTGTCTGTCTATCTATCTACCTATCTATATACGATGGTTAGAATTTAATAGCTGCTCCAATAATTAGTCAAGTTTCAGTCTTTCAAAGTTGCCTGCCAGTAACATTGTGTGCCAAAATGCTTGACTTGAGTAACTTTTAAAAAGGCGATAAACCATTTTAAAACAAACGCCCATTATAGCAACAAGAAGATCAGGACGTCTATAATCTTTTCCCACCATTTTGCTGTATTATTATTATAATGCTTTTATTCCTAATCAATATCATGACAGTTACGTAGTCGAAAAATGTCAGAATTAATAGGTTGCAGCCCTCTGCTCACTCACAGGCTTTCCTGACTGGCCTTAAACAAAAACTCCTTATTAATATTAATTATTACATCAGTAAGATTCTTATTGCTTGACAATTTTTTTCTTAGTTTAACAATATAACCAATACAAAGCTTGCTCAGCCTTAGTGGTCTTATATAAAGTGAATATCAAATTGGTGATTCTTGAACTTCATTGTAATGCTTTATGTTGGGTGTAACAATAGAACCATCTAACATCCAAATTAGAATCTTATATTTTTACATTTTTACAAAATAAATTCCATTTGTAACAAATTCCATTTGTATGCTGTAAATTGGGGACATACCTAAATGTCCTTCTCTACTGTTAGGAATTGCAGTTTGGAAATATCCTGTATTGGTGTGACCATAGCAAACATTTTACAAATGTACATATTCTTTTCAATTGACAAAACAGGTTCTTTCGATTGCCATGGGAATCCCACTAAAGCAGATATTCTTTCCAAATCTCAACAATAGACTTATTACAACCATTCATTTTATTCACAACTAAATAAATGGTAATTTTGCACAAAGTCTTTCCCTGTCCATACAATATTTATTCCAATTTATTATACACACATTGCTCTGAAAACAACGTATACATATAGAGTGATTTACGTATATTGCGTATTTCACTAGTGATTTACGTGGGGTTGTCATGGCAACCAATCTGTTTTTTTACTAAGATTACCGGTAAAATTCAAATTTATGATTTGATTTTTTTCGATTTTCATGATTGAAAGCATGTATAATGAATCTGTTAACTAACTCGTTGGTTTCAGTTGTTTAGAATATTGCACTCATTGCTACGCAACTAGTGCAATATTCATGCTCCTTCAACCAACTCGTTAGTTAACCTTAGCTACAATTATCTGATATGGAAAACAACTGTTCTGCATTTATCAGACAGAGCACGGACTTGTAACATTAACATTACCGTGGACAGAGTAACTACTTTCTGACAACTGATCCTTAAAGTCATTTTGAAGAAAGGTATCTAGAAGCTAGGAAGAAGGTAGAATAATTGCACGCTTTTAAAAAAAGCCTGATGAAGGGCAATATTCAGCACGAAAGCTAGTGAAATAAATATTGTAACCATAAATAAAGGGTTTATTTCCTACCCCTCACATCAACTACATCAACCACCGGGAACCATCGATATACAAGCGATAACTCTTACCTCGATACATTTTAAAAAAAGATTTAAGGTAATTTTTTGTATAGAACTGTCCAAGATAAAATCCCCCACTACTCCCTTACAAAGGGTTAATCGGCGACAAAGGTTGTCAGGGTGTGTTGAAGTCCCTTATGTTGCGTTCAATGGCCTCTCATCCTCACATTGTGCCACATGTGCATCATATTACACAGGTAACTTCCACCTATACATGAAGCTAAGAGACCATCGCAGACAATGTAACTACACTACAGACCCGCCGCATGCACACATACAAAGGCTTTATGTTCCATATGGGTCAGATGTACAGAAAATGTACAATTGGCAGCTCTACACATTTAGGAAACTTTCCTAAATTAGGCTGAAGAATGAAAAATACCGTGTATATCTGGGTATATTTGGTATCACATTGATTTAAAGTATCAGTTCTGTTATGTTAAACTGTATTTTGAAGCTCTTAATTGTGGGTTATTTGAGAGGATTGGTGAAGGTGAATTGTACATTTTCTGGAAACCTGACCCACATATGAGGAGGAGCAATATAAGGTTTGTTCTTTTGTTCTTATACCCTTCCTTCGTGATCTAATCGCATTGTGTTCGCTTTAAGTTTTTAGTTTTGTCATAAACACTTTGATGTAGATTTCCTTTGTTAGTATTTGACGTCAGACTATAGTTTACATAATTATTTAAAAAAAATATATTGAACGTTTATTTATTGAGAACCTTTAAGGCATATCGAATATCTAACCTGTATAATATGTGCCAGAAAGAATACAAGAATCTTCATACTCTACTTTGACTTTTTCTTCATTATTCCTGAATGTTATTTTAACATTATGTTTAAGCACCAGGTATATGGTCGAACCAGAGAATATCCATGTGTATTAATAGATAAATTAACATTAAATTGAGGCGCCTTGACAATACAACAAAGCACAAGTAAATATATTTTCAACGAAATCATTCCGGAAATTCGACCTCACTTGAATTGATAGTGAAAGCTATCAAATGAGTTCTGAATTTGGCCTCAAACACGAAGGTGTCCTTTCATATATGTTTTACTAATTCAAATATCTGTTTCAAGTCATCATAATCAGATATTAGACTGGATACAGTCTGGATATTTCTGATATTAAAGAAAAATTATATTTGGCATGTTGACTTCGGATCAGGAAGTAACTAGATAAAAAAACTTTACCAGATTGAATAAATTAATAAATTGGCCTTCACATCTTAGTAGTGGATACACATATGGGTGAGATCGCCAAAAAATGTACAATTCAACTTCACCAATCTTCTCAAATAAGCCAGATTTCAGGCGAAAATAAAGTTTAAAATACAGTTCAACCTAACCAAACAGATTGCTAGAATCAATGCAATGCCAAATGTACTCGAATTTACCTAGTATTGACCAAATTGCAGCGTAATTTAGCACAATTTACAAAATGTGTAGATCTGCCAATTGTACATTTTCTCAAAATCTGACCCATATGGTTCATTAAAGTATTTCGACCATTTTCCTGCATGCTCTCTTACTCAACTATTTTATATTGTACTCTGCCCATATGTGATGTGTTTTAGGAAAATGAGTCACAAGTCGCTAAAATGGATTTTGAGATATCACCATATTTGAAAAGATATCATCATTTTCATATTTGAAAAGATACCATCATTAGAATCCGCGTGATCTCATATGAGATCACGCGGATTCTAATGATGGTAAACATTAAGGACAACCAAGAAGTGTTTCTATATTTCATGTTTGATATATAAGTTATGTTTTTAAAAAGGTTTGCAGTGTTTCTGGGGGGGGGGGGGGCAATTACCAGTAAAATAGCTGAATATATAGGATGATTCGAAACGCAAGGATATTTCATCCACAGTCTCGAACATGTTTTCATGCTACTAACAGCACTCAACCCTCCAAGAATGAGATATTTCCACCAAAGAGATCTTGTGGATAAAACACTTTGAATAATATCATTTTCCTGAAACACTGAAACTGTATATAGTTCCTGTGAGAAGGCTGGCGCATGACACGCACGCCAACATCTGATTTTAGTGAACGACAAATTCTTTACTTTATACAAAATAAATATCTATGATTAGTATTGAATTATTCCATCTTCAAGCGAGATTTATATCATTTCTTCCGAGATTGTCTACTAAAGCATCGGTATCGGTCTGTGTTTAGACCATATCATCAGTAATCTGTTTGTCGTGATCCAATATACCAATCAACAGATAACTAGCAGAACTAAAAACCTTCTTCGTCTCTACAAGGAAGTCCTGTGCTCTTTTATATCTTTAGAATAATAAAATTGCTGCCCATTCGTGCGATAATGATTATATTATCAAGCTGGAGTATTTAAAGCGTCCTTTATCTTATTATAGAACAAGTTAGTCACGAGAGGATTCCTCTGTTGTATTCTACATGGATGTATTTTAGTGATATAATAATCCACTCTGTTAGATCATTTAAAAACTAGCTTGTTAAATGGCTCAAATTGTATCATCTTCTTTCGTATACCTTTATCGAAAATTGTTTTTTTACTTGAGTTTCATGAGATTATCATGTAATGTAAAAATGAACTCAATAAAATTTGTTTTAAAAAAGGGTAATCTTCACGGCATGTTTGTCTATCAGTTATTTACAGTAATGTCCTTCTGATTTTTTTAACATATTTTATTTCAAGAGACAATTCCAACAAGTTGAAATTATAAATCATTATATTATTGACCCTTACCTATAATAGGCTTTACACAGCCCTCTTACTGGTCAATATATATGAGTATATTATGTTTTGCACATTTATCACAACTTCTATATGAGCATGAAAAACAAATGTCAGATGTAAAACACATGTACATATACACGAGGAACTTGCGTGTGACAAACACACCCACACATATCGACTATAGATAGATAGATATATCTATCTTTAGAATAGAGATCTATCTGACCTAGGCTCTAATTGGATTCTCGATCTTCTTCCCTTCTAAGCTAAGCTTCACCCATCCCGTCTCCCTCCCGTCTCCCTCCTGTCTCCCTCCTGTCTCCACTCAGATAAAGCTGTGCGGCTATACAGCTACATTTAGACTGTCGTCGACAACTCTTCTCCTTTCAACCACTTCCTCGTACACTGACTATAAGTGAACCTAAGTAGGGCCTCAATTCCAGCTTCATTAATTTAAATGGAAATAGTTAGCGGGTTTTCCCTAAGGATTCGGATGGATTTTCCATACACCAAAACAATTACAATCGAACAATTGTGATTATTTGCAATTATAGTACTTAACATAATAATGTTATGGGGTTCAGATTTTCAGTTCAATTTGCCTTCATCAATCCTCTCAAATAACCCACACTTAAGACAAAAATGAGCTTCAAAATGATGTTTAACATAACAGAACTGATACTTTAAATCAACGCGATACCAAATATACTCAGCTATACCCGGTATTCATCATTTTTCAGCCTAATTTAGGAGAATTGTGTAGAACTGCTACATCTTCTGAAAATCTTACCCATGTGTGTATGTCTATTTTGGGGCGTACTCGGATGCAATCAAAGCGCAAAGTCTTATTTCTACTCGGACTGTTCAATCTGCAACAGGACGAAATGGAAGGTAAATAATCCATCTCCCAATCAAGACCTGTTCAACTTCCCATATCAAATACCTGACAACATGGTCTCAATATCGATACATACACAATCATTATCACTATTTTCGGAAGCACTAATCGCATGAATTTAATGCAATGTTGAATGCACCCACCTGTAAGTCTTGAATAATAAGTTTAATTCCTGGAATAGACCTTCATTTCGTGCCGACGAGTGGAGAATGGCGTATGTTGAACGCGATTGGGTCCTTATCTGTATTTTAAGTAGATCAGTGAAGTGACACACCTTGAAATGTCTTATTACGGTGGGCGACAGAGATAAGGGAAGACTTTGAACTGAACTATTAAAATAACTGATAAAGCCCGGCATGTACGTGAATATATGTCCATGCAACTGGTATCTCTTTTTCTTTTTTTATCTTCTGTCTTTTTCTTTTATATCATAATTCATGACCGTCCTGTATCCTATAACCACCCACCTATATCTATGTTAATGATTTCATTTTATTCAAATCTATTTGACGTTTTCAAACTTTGGTCTACAGACACTAGGGCCCGACGACGCTCTAGGGCCCACTTTTGCATATTTTCAGGGCCCAAACATCGGACGCTAAGGCCCACGCACAATTAGTTAAATGAAACCATCAAATAGGTATTCTATCAGACGCTAGAGCCCATTCTGAGGATTGACGGGCCCTAACGTCTGAAGGTGGGTGGACCCTAGAGTCTGATGTTGGGTGGGCCCTAGCGTCTGAAGGTGGGTGGGCCCTAGAGTCGATGGGCCCTAACGTCTGAAGGTGGGTGGGCCCTAGCGTCTGAACTCGCGTCGGGACTCGGGGCCATAGCGTTACGTCTCTGGGCCCTAGTGTCCAAGGTTTCTGGGCCCTAGCACCTGGGCCCTAGCGTCGTTGGCCCAGACTAAAAATATTCCTCAAGACTGATATGAGATGGCAGGGCAATTAAATCACTTTCTGATCATTTTTATTCAAACTTACTTACCTAAGCACAGTGAGGGAGAGTGGTATTTTGTGGTCATAATCATTGTATTGTATTGATATATTGTTGTATCAAAACTCACCGAAATGATAAGAGTCATGATTAAGACCAACTGGTCCAAATATTTTATATGTGTTCACGAATTGTTTTTTTTAAAAAACCAAATGCGGATATCTCTTGTTCTTTGTCATTGTTTTTATGGGCAAAAAATAAATAAATAAATAAATAAAGATTTATGTGTCATTTCCTCTGCTATCATTGCTTGCAGAGTATTTATCTTTTCACAAATTTCGGTCGTGATATGGCGACTGGTTCTGAATGATGATATTATATTATGTATGCTGACTATATTATGATCTAGAATACAATTTTCTCCTAAATGTGTATACAACGATTATAAATATACTTTGGTATTGTTGTAGACGTAACCTTTATAACAGTTTTATTTTCTTTACATGAAAGGTATCACATAAATTGTGAAATTGTAAGGAAATGGAAATCTGTTTAAAAAACCCCAGAAAAAATACATCTGAAGCCCGCAAACTTTACTCAGTTTTCAGCATTATATCGGTATAAAGCCTATAATACATATCACAGCTTATATCAGCCTTTGTAATTTGGTTGTTATTAATTGAAACGCATTTTAAATGTATGATGATAGCACGGAATAGAGTGTATTTTAGTGTCCATATGGGTCAGAATTTCGGAAAATGCCCAATTGGCAGCTCTACACATTTAAGGAAATTTGGCTAAATTAGGCTGAAAAATGAAGAATACCGGGTATATCTGAATATATTTGGTACCACATTGATTTAAAGTATCAGTTCTGTTATGTTAAACTGCATTTTGAAGCTCATTTCTGTCTTAAATGTGGGTTATTTGAGAGGATTGGTGAAGGCGAATTGTACATTTTCTGAAAATCTGACCCACATCAAATCTTTCCCTTCCACTTTTAATCATTTCTGTCGCTAGTATCAACAGTTCTACATAGACTGTCGTGATCGATTAATATATTGAACCTTGGAGTTACAGGAGCGCAAGAGTGGTTTAACATTGTTTGAGTTGATTGATGTATGACAATGCCTTATCACTACAGTCATTCAGTCGTATCGATCCACAACAGGCCATATCTGTGTGATGACATTAAAGTAAGGCACAGCTGGTTAAACTAACAACACTACATGTCTAAGTGTTGCACACGTATCTATCCTTTCTTCTTCTATCTGTAGCTTGTACCAATTTAATAGAATTTCAGGATGAATCTGGTAGCAGGGACTGCCGGGATATAATTATAAGGAGATACAAAGAAAGGAAAAGTGTGATCTGTTTCAGGAAAATGAGTCACAAGTCGCAAAATTGATTTTTTCAAAGTGTTTTATTCAACAGATTTATTTGTGAGACATGTACCAAGTTTGAAGACAGTTTATTAATTATATCCATGTATTTCTAAGGTATATACAGTATATTTAGCTACTTTACTTGAGAAGTAAGAGTATGCTCTTCCAACACCTTCATCCCTACCATCTATCCACATCCATCTCATCTCATTATTACCCGATGGGCAATTGAACGCAATTAACGCGCAAAAAGACCAGCGCATACTGAAGCGCACAATAACTGAGTTGACCGTAGCCACTTATTACGCTTTTTTTGTTGCAGTTTCTAACGCTTAGCTTTGCGCAAACTTGATGCGAATGATTAGCGCGACACTGACAACTGAAGTATGTGCAAACCTTTTGCGGAATAGGAACGCACAATTACTGAGTTGAGCGTAGCCATTTATTACACTTTATTTGTTGCTGTTACCAATGCTTAGGTTCGCGCAAACTTGATGCACATTATTATCGCGATAGAAGAGCAATAATGTATGCACCACACCTTTTGCGGCTGAAAAGCGCTCATTATGGGGATACCAAAGTTCCTGAAATATGCGCAAATCATTTTAGCATATATATTGCCAATATTATGCGCACGAAAAGTCCTTTACCCTTACTTATTATTGCGTATGTATTGCGGTTATATTACGCACTGAACTGTGCATAAATTATGCGCACGAAAAGTCCTTTATAGTTACTTATTATTGCGTATGTATTGCGGTTATATTACGCACTGAACTGTGCGCAAATTATGCGCACAAAAGTCGTTTTATTATCGCGTATGTATTGCGGTGTATACTGCACTGAACTGTGCGCAAATGCGTTTGCATGTAAATTGCATCTATTATGCACATAACTAATGTTGATCCAATCATACCTTAAAAATAAAAATTGCAGAACAATGGCGAATACAATATTATTTCTTTAGTAACTTTATTAGAACAAAATGAACATTCATATATACATTTATATATTATCATAGCTGGTCATAAAAGATTCATTATAGTGAAGTCAACTAGTAAAACCATAAATATCAGCTGAATACCCTGAATACATTTGAAAATACAGAAACGAAAGACAGTTGCTTTTCGTGTGTACTATAAATAATCTCTTAAACCAGCACAGCACCAAATAATTGTCCTCAGCACCACAACCCCCACTCTAAACTATATTTGCAAATATCCACTAAAAAATATATTTAATCAATACATTACTCAGAACAAATATGTACATCGCGTAGTAAATAAATGCTAGCTGCCTCTCTGATCTTTGCTCTTTCTCATTTTGGAAGCATCTGAACAAGAGGCAACTTAAGATTTAAAGGCAAACGCTACTATTCACTGCCACGCCCACCTTTTCCATATACCAAATATACGGGCATTTTATGTACTATTGCTTTAGCACTGCAATCTATGAGGAATCGGCCCATTTTTTCATGTTTTATAGTATAAAACAAACAATTAATGGCTACTCCTACTGTCCCAAAACTTTCTACACATATAGTGCAGGTTATATACTACATATTAAAAGGAAAAAAAACATATGTCATCGAGTTAGATTTTTTTTATAGCTGTCTGATATAGACATGTTTGGGGAACTGAGCTACCTGTGGGTACCCTCAGTTGTACCCATTTAGTATGCAAGTCTATTGGGAAGTGCTGCATTTTTCTTTCACGGTTTTGGGAATAAAACAAAAATGAAAACTCCTAATGTCCCAAAATGTTCTACACATATAGTGCAGGTAATATTGTACACATATATAGGGAAAAAAATGTATGTCATCACGCTAAAAAAATAATTGTAGCTGTTTGAAATAGACATGTTTAGGAAACATAGAACACATTGAAACAGCAGATTTTATGGTTGTCATGCCATGTTTCAAAGCCCCATAATTCAGAAACTAGCATGGTGACCCATTATTTTTTTTCCAGTTTTATGAACACACATACTTCAAGAACCATATACTAAAGAATCAGAAAAATGACATTTAATTTCGATGAGAGAGAAAAAAAATGTTTTTATTAAATTAGTGAAAAAAAAGTGGGTTTTTTTGAGTTTTTAATTTAAAATTTGCATTTCATATTTTTTGTTTTCAGAATAAAAATAAACATGCATTCTATAAAAAAGAGGCATAGAATTATTGGCAAAATAATACTCTCTCTAAAACTGTTAACCTTACTTAAATTGAGGGAATATAAATAGCAAATATGAACTATGAAGTCGAGGTACTCCAAAATGAGCCCCCCTTTTGATCCTCATTGGTTCTTTTGAGATACCAACTTTTGAAGCACTCTAATTAAAAATTGAGCACGGTGACCCATTGATTTTTTTCCATCTTTATGACCAGAAACACTTCAAGAATCAAATTTCAAAGTTTCAGAAAAATGACATTTATTTTCATTTTCCACTAGATAGTAGCGTTTGCCTTTAAGTCATCAGCAATATGATATGATATTCAATTTCAAAAAGAGCTTTTGCATTCATAATTTACCTATAAAATTGACATAAAAGTACGAAGCTGGGGACTTCTGCCCAAGGTGGCTAGATAAACATAATATAATGACATTTTAGATAGACGGTACATTCAAATTTTACTCAACAGTATCATTGTCGCCTTCCATTTGTTTTGGCTAGATAAACATATATTATGACATTTTAGATCGACGGTACATTCAAATTTTACTCAACAGTATCATTGTCGCCTTCCATTTGTTTTTCGCCATCATCGCCTGCAGTACAACGGCGTTCAGCCTCTTCCCTCCGCTTTTCCATTCTACTTGTGGCATCCTCACGGTGTTTAATCTTTCCTTCTGCACCTCTCAGGTTTTCACTTATTGCCTTGTTGACCTTCTTGTGTAAATCCTTATCATTGGCAAATTGTGCTCGTATTGCATCTGTGTGAATATACCAATCATAGTAATGATAATTAATATACTTATATCGTAAGACACAATTTAAATTTTTTAGCCAATAGATGTTAGCAAGAATATATTTTGGAAAATATGTCTGATCACCTTGAATTGGTTATTATCTTAAATTGTGGGATAATCGAAGTATAAAGGTTAATTTACTGTAGACACAGATCCAAAACTAAATGATATATATATTGGTCCCCCTTCTATGTTCAATATGTAATTGGGAGAATTCGATCATTATTCATAATTAGCTATATCAATTATTAGATTATATTTTGTTGTTATAATTTGCAAGTGAGATATGTTATTTCTAGTTAAAAAATTTTTTAACTTTTTTTAACATAAAACTTCAATTTAACTCACCCATTACAACTCCATACAACTTGTAGGTGTTGAATGCTACCTTCTTGTTTGTCCCACGTACATTGAAATGACGAGCGGCCAGTGGGTCCATCAAGCGATTCAAAACCTTGTGTACTGCCTTCCCTGTGTCGTCTCCTCCACAGTGTGACAAAAACTCGACCTGAAATGCCATTGGGCACCACATTAATATAATAGTGAAGTCATAATAATTATCATAGATCATACACTCTGTCCAGCCTCTGTAGAACCAAGACTTCAAAGAGTGTCGGTATAGGCTAGCATTGCGGTTCTGGTTCTTAAAAAGGCTGGACAGGGTATAGATATCATATCAAACATAATTTATGATCATAATTTTTATAATTACCACCTAAATATGATATATACTTATCTCTATATTGCAATCAAATTGTAGCTATTTACTTTATATTTATATACAGGTACAAAATTGAATACTATTTCCATTTCTTGTCACTTTTTCATAGCTCTGTTGACACACTGAAATCACTGAAATCATTATATACCTACCAAAGCTGCTTTCTTCCCATTGTCAACCATATTCTCGTCCAGTTCATCCACCACTTCTTTGGTTTTTAAGGGAGCGGGACACATATCATGGCCTCTTGAATATCCCCCTTCCTTGTCGCCCACACGTTTGGCCAACTCCTCTACTTGTCGTGAGAAAAGGTCAAATTTCTCCTCGAAAGATGAAAAGAAGGCATAGGACCGTCTTTCTAAATCTGAATAAGGAATATACATGTTCTTTTAATATCCATGATCGATATATATTTTATCACGTCAAAAAACAGGTTCACCATTCACATATTGTATACAAATGAAGTTATAACTTGAGTAAATGTAAATGATAATTCAATTTAATAATAACACTCTGTCTGACTACGTATATTAAATAATTGTCATCACCCTACTATTTATTAAATAATTTACTCTCATCCACTTACTCATCAAACTGTTCACAAGTGCAGCATCAGTGGGACTCCCTTCTATGACAGCAGCAGCTGGTGACTTGGAGATGTTTGCCTTTGTCGACGATGATGTTAGATCAATTCTGTTGATGTTATTTCTGGACGATTTTGGAGTAACAACTAGCTCTTGTTGTGTGGATCCCTGTTTTGACCCAGATCGTCGGTGTTCATTACTTGCTGGAGATACATGTTTTGACACAGATCGTCTGTCTTCATTACTCGATCCTGGAGATTTTGCATGGCTTTCTCTGTGTGGTGTGCCTGTTTGCTTACGAATGTCCATCAGTTTTAACACAGGGCTGTTCATATTTGTGGACGATGTTTGCTTATGAATGTCCATCTGTTGTTCTGACCCAGATGTGTGGTCTGCAATAATTGTGGGAGATGGTGTCTCAGCACTAACCATAGGAGATGATGGCATGGTCATTATCTCTTGTGACCCATTTAATTTTGTTGGAGATGATGGACTGCTGTCCATCTGTTTTGACCCATGTATATTTGCCTCATCCTCCGTACTGCTTTCACTTTGATTATCTTCAAAGTCACCCTCGTGAGACTCGCTCCGTATATCTCCTTCTGAACACTCATCACTCTCCTGGCCACTTGCAGATCGATTTTCTACTTGTTCTACTTGGCCCTTGTTTTTCAAAAATGCAGTATTCGGCACTGATGGGTACCCTTTCTGTTTGCCCTCCCTTCTCGCAATCAATTTCCGTACCTGCTCTATTGCCCCAGCTGCAAATATGAAAAATAAATTTCAGTTAGCTATGTTCTTCTTGGACTTTTGGCATTGTTTTCAATTAGGAAAATGCCTAAGAAACAAATTGCTCTTTTTAGTATATGCCTGGAGACGCAATTATTTTAACCAACAAGAATATTGTTATGGTAAACACTATTATTAATGCATAAGCATATATAATTTTGTATCATGAGCATGTATCATGAACATTTGCCACATAACATTTGCCATATAACATTTACAAAATACAAATTTAAATTCCAAATATATAGCTTACCATCCGGTTCCGCACTTCTTTTCTTACTGGATCTGGAGGGTCGCGATCCTGCACTTTTTTGTTCTTGTGATCCTTCTGAGCTAGTTGTTGTCAGCTCATCCGACTCCTCATCAGATCTCCAGCTCTCTACAGAAAAAAATACATATCATATAAATATTAAAATTTTGTTTGCATTGACACTAACTTAATTAATAGATATTCATTGATTCATTATATATTGATTGATTATGTGGATACATCAATATATATGTAGTGATTTTCGCCTAGTAATACTAGTTCACTAACCAGGTTCAAATACTATCAATCTCAACGAAGGGGAAGTAAAACCAGTAACACAGTCTTTTGATATCTCAGGCTTTATTCCTCCACACAGACCTATTCCGTCAATTGATCTTGGTCCCAATCTTTGGTCCCAATGACTCAGCCAGAGTGAACAATCACTCCAGGCAAGAGTAACAAGGTTGAGTACATCGAGGCAAGAGGCAACTTTGGTAGACAGTCAATCAAGGTGTTTCAAGTAAAGGAAAGGTAAAAGAAGGTCTAGTGTAATAACAGGTTAGGGAACATAAAAGGAATCTTGCCGGAACATCCGGAAAGACCAACACACTAATTGTGGTATAAAGTACAACTAGATAAGAGTAACCTGTAATATAGGAATAAATGAATATGACCCATGTAAGTTTTCGCGGGAATCCAAAAGCCTGGCTTGACCAGCACAGCAAGGGCAGCTGCAGCCAATTCAACCTGTACTGGTCCAAACATGATAAACAACACTAAAACAATCAAAGCCCAATCAATGCTTGATTGGTATACCCATATTCACTACAATACCCCCTCCAAAATTTAAAGATTTTTACCCCAAAGGAAATAATCTTCTGGAGGTATAAATTATTAAAAAGAAACTGTGAATATACAAAATAGGCATAAAATACGGAAAGTAATAACATGTAAAAAGAGAATTAACAATGCAAACCTAACCAACCAAATAATCAAGTGATACAGGCAGGAGCATATTTGTGTCCTCACTATTCTGATAACAAATGTAGGTCGCAACATCTCTAAATGCAAATAAAGGAAAATAAATCCATCATCAGCGACAACAATATACTCATCAAACTCTTCTCTCCAAAGAAATAATGTAGATGTTATTCACTAGCTATAACTACTAATATAGCTACAACTTGTTATATCTGAGAAATGCTGAAATTTCAGGTTACGGAGGAAGACCGGGATTACCCGAGCCGCTTAAAAACTTTGGCATATGCCGCTTATTTTCCTGAATAAAAATTCTCACCCCCCCCCCCGCGCCTCCCAAAAACGTCCACCCAGAAATATTGCAAACTTTTTTTAAAACTAAAAATATCAAACTTAGAATATAGAAATATCCGTTAGATGTCCCAATAGAATCGGCTTGATCTCATCTTTTCAAATATGATGATATCTCAAAATCCATTTTGGCGACTTGTGACTAATTTTCCTGGAATACATCACATGCAGTATTATAAACGCTTCAGATTCATGAAATCCGCTCGACTTGTTCCTAGCGATGGTTTTATCTGATATTGAGATTTCGTCTCAGATGGTGTATATTTGCAGCACATGTCAGTAGATCTAGGAGTAGGATGGCAGCTAGTGTCGATAAAGCCAGACCAGTGGATTGAACTCCCATCTTTACGATGCTACAGCTTCAATTGGAGGTTTTTCCTGCCTATCTGCAATACAATTATATTTCATAAGATATCGCAACAAGTTCCCTTTTATTGAATTGAATTGAAATACTTTCATTCAGAACTCGACAGCAATCTAGAGGATTCTCCTGCAAAGTGGGATGTTTTCAATCCTCAATCATGCCACATATTTTTCGTTTCTGGTCATACAGAATTATTATGATTTATAAAATTCACAATCATCAACTCATGCTAAATGGGAATATCTAATAAATTTGTATTTTTCAAAGTGTTTTTTTCACAAGTTCTCTTTATTGAAATGTTTTAACTTCTGGAGGGTTTAGCACTTATAGCCATGTAACTCCATGTACCAAATCTCGGGACATTGTATTTTTTTTTTGAACATTTCTTTATTCAGGAGTAAACAGTGGCATGTGCCATCTATTCAACTTTATACTGACTAGGGTTGGACCCTGTATTCCGCCAGGTCCTAAAGGTAGGTAGGTATTAAATATATCCTTGTGTTTCGAAGGCCTTAGTATGGGGTATATTTAGCCATTTATTGGTAATTATCCATCCAGACACAATGTAAACTTCTTTTTTCAAAAATAAAAATATCAACTTTAAAATATAGAAATACTTATTAGGTGTCGTAGTGTTTACATTTTTGGAATCAGCTTGATCTCCCCTGCTCATATACGGTGATAATTCAAAATCCATATTTTGCGACTTATGACCAATTTTCCTAAAAACGCATCACAATTAGATAGTGTTTAGAGGTCGTTGTTTTGAGAAATATCAAAAACTCTGAAGTAAAACTTACTATAATAAGTTTTACGTTTCAACCAATTGTTGAATATTGCTATAAACTGTAAGTGATATATCACGGAAACAAACCATACTCTATTGGTGTCAGGGTAAATGTTCAGATTAAATGGAAAACTTTGTGAATGAGGATGAAACAGTATATTGATGTGAGAGGTGATTTTTAAATGGTTGCCGTTTTTATTTGTAAAGTCCTTGTAAGAACTAGGCGATTAAAATGTGAGACACCCTATACAGTTTAACATAACGTAAGATGACGATGGGAGGAAAGAATTATGTTTGAAGGATGGAAGGATGTATAGCTGGAATTAACTTTAATTTGCTCCAACGTGATATATTAACATTTTGAGTTCAAAATTGATCGAGATAATTGGGTCAGATTTTCAGAAAATTGACAGCTCTATATATTTAGTAATTTCTGCTCAATTCTGCTAAAAAGAATGATACCTTTTGGGTATATCTGAGTATATTTGGTATCTCATTGATTTAAAGTATCAGTTCTGTTATGTTAAACTGCATTTTGAAGCTCATTAATTTCTGCCTTAAATGTGGGTTATATGAGAGGATTGGTGAAGGCGAATTGTACATTTTCTGAAAATCTGACCCAGTTATCGTTCACGTCACACCTACATTCCT
This sequence comes from Sthenelais limicola, assembly GCA_942159475.1. Classification (NCBI taxonomy): domain Eukaryota; kingdom Metazoa; phylum Annelida; class Polychaeta; order Phyllodocida; family Sigalionidae; genus Sthenelais; species Sthenelais limicola. The sequence goes on along the minus strand of OW804100.1, from coordinate 4,773,890 downwards.
CCCCTCAGTGAATTTAATTGCAATCTTAATCTATTCAATGAAAAGAATGCCAAGATCCAGCGATTAAGCAGCGTCGACCTTTTCCATTCAATACCAGCTAAAATCTGACCCAAGAGCTTTCTTAAGCTGCTTAAGAAAGCTCTTGGGTCAGATTTTGAGAAAATGTACAATTGGCAGCTGTACACATTTAGTAAGTTCTGCTAAATTAGGCTGCAATTTGGCCAATATTAGGTAAATTCGAGTATATTCGGCAATGCATTGATTCTAGCAATCTGTTTGGTTAGGTTGATATGTATTTTGAACTTTATTTTCGTCTGAAAATTGGGTTATTTGAGAAGATTGGCGAAGTTGAATTGTATATTTTCTGAAAATCTGACCCTATTATTCATACCTTGGCAATCTGCTGCCATACAAGACCCATCCCGCATTACAACTTATTTCTTTCGTAATCAATTGGGGAGCAAATCGGTAACCATGGTAACAAATGTAGATAATTCTATCTCCAAATACGCCGGTCGAGTTTGCAGCAAAGAGTAATTTAGATGAAGAATACAAGACCGTAGGTGCAGGTCCGCATCGTGCAGCTAAAAAAATGAAATCCTGTTTTTATAAAATGTCGTTCATTAAAAGACTATAATAAAACGTAGAGATCCGTGCTTACTGGAGAAAGTCTTAGATTAAGATGTCATTTAAAATATGCTTGAATGCCTCGCCCTTCTTATCTCAGCCCCAAGGGGGTCAGATTTTCAGAAAATGTACAATTGGCAGTGTGATGCTGGTGATTCCCGTCGTGCTATAAGTTCCCCCACTCCCCCTACTAAAGTTGTTCTTACCAATTTCACCCCATTTTTCCATTTCCTGGTTCCCCTAGTCCCTAAAAGATTAAGAAAACCGGCCACCCATCGATGAGCCTCTGAGAATCTCACTTCCAATATCCACTCCAAAAGGTAAAAAATAAATTCTTCGTCCAAGAAGTAGACCACAAACTTAGCGAACCCCCCCTCATTTTCCTCATACATTGCTCTCCCTAACTCAGTTACAATTTGGTAGCAATCCCCTGAATTTAGCGCTCTAAATGCCCGTACATACTGATCACAAGTCAGTATGTGTGGCAGTTCAACTTCCCATAATGCCCCCCACCCATCTCTTTCTTCCAAAGCCCTGAAATAGAAGGAGTACTTTTTCACCAAATCCATGTCACACCATACCACTGCATCAGCTATCAAAATCCCATGTCTCTCCATCGGTCTTTCCATTTTCCCTGAAAAGTTCCCTTACCTCTTCTTAGTCCACTTGCGATATCTCCCACTTAGTAAAGTATCCCTCGAGTATGGCCCTGTGGTCTGGTCTGTAGCACCCACATTAATGAAACCTGGGTGGTCAGTTGTGTCTTTAAGTCAGGCTATTAACCCTCCGGCCATCGATTACATAATCCATTTCACACTTAATAATCATATCGCACGCTTCACGCGCAACCTTGTGGTCCCAATAATTCCCTTCTCATTGGTCCATGTTATACCTTCCCATTCCCTCTCCCCCCCTCCCCCCTTCCCCCAATTTTGTTGACTTTTGTCCCGTTGACCACACCTCCATATATTGATTGGAGCCAATGTCAGCTCCACCCTTCTTATGCTCAAACATTCCACTTACGTCCCATTACTGAGTTTGTTTTCTGTGATTGTCCTTATCCCCATCAACCAATATATTAACTCCTCCCCCTAGTTACTCTTAGGTCGAATTTTTCCCCGATCGATTTCACATTGTACCTTACAGCTAATGCCCATGCTAGACTACTTTTCACATGCCATAACCCGGTTCTTGTTGCACTTTGTGCAATCAGTTCAACACCCTATGATATCCCCGTCCTTTTATACTCCCATCATGCTATAATGAGTGAACGCTGCCCTTCTAAGAGCCTGATCTGACCCACCTCGCGCCTTCATGTTCACATGCTAATTAGTCAGTTTTGTTAATGCATTCTCCCCTATCGAAAAAAAAAAAATATATGTTAATTGACCCTAGATAGTGTTATCATTCTAATAATTCTTTCCCATGCAGGCATGATCTTTTTTATTTTTACCTTTACACATCAATGGGTGGAAGTAGGAGAGGGCCATCATCCTCCCACCCCACAGCTCTCACCTCGCCGTCCCCGTGCTCAGCCACGAGCACCCGGCACGCGCCGGCGTCATTCAACAGGTGAAGAGCACTACCCGCCCTGAACTTAGTCAGGGTGACAATCATGGGCAGGTGTACACTCTCCTGTTCTCCAGCATTTCTTAGGATTAGTGGGCCCGCCCAGTCCAGGTGCACCACTATCCTGCAGCAGGCCAGGGACCTGTGGGCCCTGATGGAGCGCAAGGTAGGAGCCACACTGCTTGCCAGCATGTCCAGGCTGTACAGCACGTCGCTCAGCCTAAGTGCAATGTACTTCTCCCCGCGCTGCACCCTCAGGACCAAGGCCGTCGCACCAGCGGGTCTCCGCCGGCACAGGCCCCCAGCCCAACCCCAGGCCGCACCCACCACCTTATATATTATCGCAAATCCAATTGCCACAATTGCCAAGTGAATGTACGGGTGTTCGTACCATTTTTCCTCATTGCTTGTGGTCGTGGGCAACGCCACGTCGATCTTTCTCGGACGATACTCGATCGTCCTCCGTGAGAAACTGGTAAAGTTAAAAGCCTTTACCGCCGCTACTGCAGAATAGCCTCCCATCAGGACCCCCAATCTGAACAACCTGTAAAGCGTATAAAAGGTTATTAGCAAATGAATAATCTCCACCACCCATAGGAGAACTGATATATGCGACCTACCTGCCATTCCCCGTAGCGAGTGCCATGCACTCCCCCATGATGATTGCAAAATTGCATCTCTCCTCTTAATGTCCCTCACGATTTGTGCCACTTCCCTACCCCTTTCTAAAGCCCCAACTGGTAAGTCTGATAATTTGTTCTCAATGTCATTACTAGTAGGTAATCCCAACTCTATTAGATAGTCAGTCAAGGACTGTCCTGTGATATTTCCCATTGGTATATCAAACGCTACTGCGAAAGGCAAGTTTACGCCATTAGCCACATGTACATTAAAATCAGAACTGTTCACACACTCAGTTACCCTTGGTATTAATCTTGCATTCTTTAGGTCAAAATAACAATCGCAGGGCACGCAGAAAACAGATATTTGTGACAAAGCCACTACCCCTGAGCCTTCTTCTTTACATGTCAGATTACCCCAATGTCCCACATTTACCATCAGATAGGTAGATCCCCCTACATGCCTAATAAAAGCCGGTGCCTTCCCTGATAGAAACGTATCAAATTCACAATTTTTCACAATTTGGTTTGTGTCGTCATTAAATAACGCGCTGCCACAGCCTGTACCTGCAGCGCCAAGTTCTTTCACATAGAAGGGGCACATGTAAGCTCCTTCCATTTCACATTCCCTTAATACATCTACACTACTCATTTCAGTTATTTCTCCATTGTCTTTACTACGAGCCAATAAGGTCTTAGAAGATCTTAGTTTAGTATATCCGTCCAAGTTATAATTATGTACGTGCATTGGGATCGCAAACATTTCCATTTCAAACAGCTCGAACCTGCGCTGTGGTGTGGTTAGGTATATTGGTATGGCAAATACAACTTCATTGTTGTGCGTTCTTCCTTTTAAATTAGCTTTACCCCAATCAATTTCAGACTCCAATATCTCTAGATCTTTTCCCACCACTGATTGCAAGCGCTCGCGCCAATTACTCTTTTTGAGTTCTATCATTAATGATGAATGCACAATCCCTTCCAATAACCCTTTCACAATTGCACTCAATTCCCTTACCCTTTCTGAGTACATTTCTTCTACTAAACCTTCCAATACAGAGTGATGGAGAGTGGAAAATACCCTCTCCTGTCTAATAAGGTTATCCCTTATACCATCAGTATAATTAGCTGCGTGTCCAGCAAAGAACCCTAGCTTTCCTGTTATATTTTTCAGAACGTCATTAATCTCGTGTGTGTGTGCATGCGCAAACTCCAACAAAATGTTTGAATTGTCAGCCAGAGCCGCAATCGCCCCATCTCTGGCCTCTACATTAAAGTCCCTCATATTCTCAATGTCAAATAATCGATCTACTTCTTTTTCTACTACCCGTACCTCGTGGTCAGTAGCAACCCCGAATAATGTATGCAGGACCTTGCCACCAGGAGGGAAAATTGCCTCCCTTTTATCCCTGAGATCATTTATTTCGTTTACTCCTGCTATTAACTCTCTATATTGGCCAAATACAGTGGATGCCCTTTTATTCAAGTTACTAGTATAGTTATTCAAAGTCAATTGCAATCTGGAAAATCCCGGAGGTAGTTCATGCGCCGACTCAATTTCTTTCGGCGCAGGTATGGCCACGCTGGCTTGGAACTCCAGTTGAACGATTTCCACGCCATCTGCCATTTCCCCCATCTTCTTAAACATCACACCATAATTCTGGCGCAGGATTGGCTCCCCACAAGCTATTGTCACAGCCAGGAGAAACCAATATCCGTGCATCAATCTATAATTTAAAGCAAAACCAGATATCTTATTTTCAAGTTAAGTCTATTTGCTGCGTGTGGCTGTACTGCCACACACTCCATGTGCGCACCGTCTCAAATTTTGTGCGGTTGCGCCACTGACTCCCTCTTTATAGATTGTACATAAATATTCTTTATTTTGTTCCAATTTTATTTTTCTAACGAATTTCGTTCAATCATATCCCTCCATCCCTTATATCCTATCTAATTACGCTCAAACCGGAGTCAGTGTTCTATAATACCACGGCTGAGACTGTCATGGCGTCCCCCCACGTGGTAATCAATTTTCCCAAGTAATTTCAGACGGAGTAATTTTTCAGGCTAAATAGTGAGAACTTCCAAGTCCAGTGAAGCCTGCTGGTACATAAATCACGAAAGACACTTCATTTTCCCGTTCAATACAAGTTCACTGGATGTGCTCCCACTCCCACGGCCCGACATTAAACTCAAATCATTCCCCACCTCAATGTAGTAAACACACAATGCGGTCATGTCAAAGGAAGGTGCATGCGTTATGAAATGTATTACCTACCCTTTTGCCATAGCTAGAATCTTTCCCCAAAAGCGCACTGGAGCTTGTCAACTCTGAGTTTCTATCAAACTCCGCACGTGGTTCTGCGGTCTATTCTTCTCTTTTCCCCTACGTGTTGCTGTTCTGCAATCGAGCGTCCAAGTGACGCCTGTTGCTGCTCCAGTGCAGGTCCCAGTGCCTCTGTCTCCATGCCCCCTCATTTGCATAGAGTGCTCTCCATCTCCCCGCCCCTGCATGCACCATCACAGCCTCCTCCTCCCGGCTGAAGTGAGATTTGCCAAGGGTCCTCCCATCTTCCATCTTTCATGGAATCCTTTACCCGCATATAGAATTCATGCTTCTTTATTAAAACCCGGAAATTGTGGATGCCAGAGCTGCCGCTCATGACTTATAGAGCTAGTTTTAATATGTTTTTCACCCCTCCCTTGTTTCTAAAATTCGGTACCTGATACAGCATAGCAGGTTTTAATGGCCTCTGAACTTGTATCTTTATCTTATATACTTGTGAGCTCCACTAATTTTTGTTCTAAATTGCATCTGCTCTGCTCGTATCTGATTTATATGGAAAGGTGTTTCCAACACCCAGCTCCAGTTCATGTTTAGTTGCAGGTTCGCAATCCACTTCCTTCGTGATACAAGGGTTCAGACCGTATTTGAAACTCGCCCAGGTGGGTTTGTGGCTCGATGACCCTAGAACTGAGCTTAAAATAAAATATTAGTATATTTCAGAATCTCATGTCTCAAACAACTGACATCAACCAACAAAAAGGCACGCTTCCACAGCTCCCTTTGGCTCGTGCGGCAATCTCATTCTCCCCATCGGTCCTTGGAGACCTACTCCCACATATGCATAAACCATGATGACAATTGAGGCATGATTCGCACCATACACCAACACACACCAAGATCTCTGGATTTGCACGCCAAAGTTATGTCGATATATTGTTTCTACACAACACATTATACATGTATCTCGACACAACTGAGGCACTGGTGCTTTCCATATTATTTCCCCTCTCTAAACAAATATGCTAACTTGTTTTCTCTAAATTAATTTTCTTATGCATGTCTAATAAAGTATAACTTTCTAAGTAATAACTAAGTGTATCCTCCTATGTCTATTCCTAATTATTTCATCACCTAAATTCCTCTCACTCTTAGTTCTCATATTTGTGATCTTTTCCATGAGACGCTGTGTGTATGGGGGCGGTGGCCTCCCGGCCTTCCCCCCCTCCCCTTTCATTTTGTAGTGTAACGCCCTTCACTACTCGGATCTGTTTACTGACCCGCTTCCATACAGGGGTCAATCGGTCACCGTTTCTCTCCCCCCTCCCCTTAATTCTTTAGTATACATAGGCGCATGCGTCATCTTATGTTTGGACTTCCATCTGTACGATTTCTTCCCTTGGTAACGGATAACAATGCCCTCAACACTCTTCTCAAGACGTCATGCCTTGTATGCCTTATCAACACAAAGCCTCCCTCTTGATCATGTGAATTTCCTGACTACACATCCTGTATTACCCTAATCAATACCTATACATGGTCATTGACTCGCATCTAATCCCTAATTTCTCAGTTTTGTTTGTGCTATGCTCTGCATGCTCTACCCAATCAATAATTACAAAGCCCTTTTAGAATTCATATGTCTCTATTATGTGTGGTGGCATGCGCCACGTCTCATGTAACTGTTGACTTACCAGTCATTCCATGCGAATTCCTTTCAAATTACATGTAGTGTTAATCACACCCCCAGAAGCCCTCTTGGCTCATTCATTATCGAGCAAACATTTCTCCTCTTGTTTATGCCGTCTATTTCAGCCCATAAGCCATTCAAATATTAACACTCACCCTTTGTGAATATTTTAAAGGAATAAGTCCATAGCGCGGGACCGTTCACCAAATCCCTTTTGTGCCCTTATGTATACGCCTTGAGTCGATCGTTGCACCATGATCGATTTCTCCCCTTTCAAGATTTTGCTTATCTATGCATTAATATTCATCAAAGGAACTCGCCCACACAGCACAAATGCCGCTGCCACAAACATGGTGTATTAAATTTCTCACCAGGATTTCCAATCTCGCCTCAGGCTGCTAAATTCTCACCAAATTATTCTCCTTACCTTAGTCTTAAATTTGTTCTGTAAGACAGAAATAGAAAAAAAAAATAAAATAGTATTGTTTCCCTTTTTGTGTTTCGGATATTCATATGTTCTTCATGGCCCCATCTTCTCATAGGTCGTATCATTAGGTGCGACTGGCATCTCTTATTCCTTGCCTTGATCTCCTATTATGTTTTTATGGCATTTCTTAGATCTATTTTATCTACCACTCTGTAATTATTCGAAGATTGAGACTCCCTCCCTTCCCCCCCCCCCCTTCCCACCAAAAACTCATTATGTTTTAGGTCTGTTTAAAATAGAAAAATGTAATCCTTAAACCAAAAACACCAATCGTTAGTACCTGTATTGTTCACGCATTTTTCTCTCTAATACATACTCATAGATATAAGCGCCTACATTCACACAACAGCACAATAAAGACAGTGCCGTGGGATATATATAAAGGCACACGCACCACAATAAATCACACCAATATTTATTTCTAGTTTTTATTCAAGTCACCATTGTGGAGCCTAAATACCTCCTGTATATAAAATCAATGGTGAATGAGTACAAACAATACCCTTTTCTAACATTGATGCCACTCCTTTACTCGATATCCCTATTTTATTTACACAGCCACAGCCGCCTTCCTGTCTACTCTGTGGTTCTCATTGATTAAATCTGCCCACTCCGTTATATTGCTACCGTTATGCCAATCAGGTAGCCGGCGCTCCACTCTGATCTCTCTGCCAACCGATGCCACAAGCTGCACTCAGATAATGTGTCAAGGCCCGCCGCTAATCCCCCCTGCCCGCACTCCCGTTATTTGTACCCCATTAACTTTTTCACCCCCATTACTTTTCAAGACACCAGAATTTCAAATACCCTCTTTTGTCTTCTAGTCATCTCCCTTTATTTTCTTCTTTCATATTTTAGTATTTATTCCATAGATATTTATTTTTTATATTTCCCTCGACTCTATTTATCTGTCAGCTATTTTGTTACTAAATCCACCCCGCTCTGTATCTTATACCACTCAGTTCTTTCAAGCAAAGGGTGATTCAACATGTATATCAGTGCCGCTTCCCTGTTATTAGCAAATTCGGAAAGAAATAATTTAATTCCCAAATTCGTATCTATGTCGCTCATCCCATCCCCGATTAGTTCTGTATTAGTCTCCATCTTGTTTCACTAGAGACCCAAGAACAACATCCCTCTAAAAGGATGTCCTCAACAGAGAGAGAACATTGCCCCTTGTAAGTTAAATAATCTGATTTCTACTCTCTTCCTTAAACACAACCTCCAATGCAACTCCCCTATTGCCAAGCAGGCCCGTGCGCTCCGCCTGTCTTGACTCACAGCATCTGCGCTCCACTCCCTGACTGCATGCATCTGCATATCCTTCTTCCCTGCGCCCAAGAGCGCTCCGCGCTTCTCCTACTACCAACATCTGCGCGCCGCTCCTCTGCCTCCCGCAGCTGTAGCACCTGCTGCGCTTAAGGGTCTGATCCACTGACGCGTATAATACTCATTTTCCACTTTACACGGCGTGCAGTGGGCCCTCTGCTACTCAATTCTCCTTTACTTTCCCCTATCTTTCTCTCCCCCTTTCTTTCACCTTGTTCACTCCCCCCCGTGGCTCCCTGTGGTCTGGATCCCCTGTTCAACGGTCTCATTTCCCCCATTGGCTGAGTTAAGTTTGTGTACAATGCGTCATATTATGCTATCTTGTCTTATTCTACCTACTAGCCCACATCCCACAACCTAATTATTGGTGTTTGTTTATAATCAAATACCCCCAGTATCTGTCCAGTTATTTACTTTCTACCCTCACTTTAGATATTATATATTAATTTAAAAATTACCCCATAATTTGTACACTGTCCTATTTCCATGTACCCCCCTGTCTTCATAGATGACACGAAGCAGTGCTCTGTAACATGTTCCCATTCCTCTAAGTTATCTAGGATAATAAAAATTTAAAGAATAGCCAGCATTGACTGCATTCTATTTTTATTATATATTGTTATATATTGTTAGCGATTTCGCCGTTCTAACAACTAGCCATTTTCAAGTGTCCCCTTCCTTTATTCCGACCATTGTGACCCCTTCCTACAGGTAAAGCCTTCCTTGCCCTTTGTGATTCACTCACCTTTAGCTCCCTCTCTTTCCTCTTCTTTCTCCCCATCCTTTTCTTCAGCTCCCTCCTTTTCCTCTTCATTCTCTTGAGTATCTTCGACCTCACAGTTCTCCGGGACGCGAAAATCAGTGTCCCCCGAGGTCCCATCCTCTTTGGCGTCATCGTTAAACGCCAGCATTGGTACTAAGTCGGGTGATACAAGTCTCCCCAGGAATCCATTTTTCCGACCAATGTTAATTGGTTTGAGGTGTTGGACATGTATTGGACGTGGCAACGTCTTACCCGTGTCAACTCTCCTCAATCTTGCCGTGTACGGGCTTGGCAAGCCCGTCACCAGCATTGGTCCGGTATACAGTGGCTGGAGCTTGGTCCCTGTACCTTTTTCCAACAGCCTATGTATTTTCAGGTACACCAGTGACCCTACCCTGTATCCGTGTGTTTTTGCTGTTTTATCGTGTCGAGCTTTCATTTTTGTTTGTGTCTCGACTAGATTGTCCTGGGCTACCTCCCCATAAAATTCCTGGGTTTTAACAATTGTTGCCAGGTGGTCTATCACCGGCTTCAGTTCCTCCTTCCACTCCACCAACACGTTCTCGTGTGGCAACTTTGCGTCCCTGCCAAATAACAGCAAATGCGGGCTGTATCCGAGGCTATACGTGTCTGCTGCGTTCATTGCGAACGTGATCGCGGGGACGAACACATCCCAGTCCCGCTGGGACCTCTGTGTAAATGACCGCAGCGCCTGGACCAGCACTCCGTTGTATCTCTCGCATAATCCTTGCGTCTGCGCCCTATAAGGGCTGGAGAAGATTTGGCGTATGCCCATAAGCTTACAGAAGCCTCTAAACGCCCTAGATGTGAATGTCGAACCGTTGTCCGAATACAAGACCGCCGGTACTCCCATCACCGATATTACTTTCTGGAAAAATTCCATTATTAACTGGGATGCCACCAGCGTGTGTGTAGGCCACGCGATCGTGAACCTGCTGTAGAAGTCGACAATGACCTGAACAAAACGATTGCCGCTAGCCGACTCCGTCATGGGTCCCACCGTGTCTATCACCAGAGACGACCAGGGCGCCGGCGCTTTATCCCTAATCTGCATCGGTAGCTTGAGAGGGTGCCTGTCAGGCTTATTTGCCAGGCACATTTTGCATGTGCCCACAAACATAGCCACGTCTCTTGATACTGTCGGCCAGTAGTACCTCGGCCCCACCGTCGCCAGCATTTTCTTGACCCCCAAGTGGGCCCCCAACGGTGTGGCGTGTACCTGCTCCAGCAGGCTCTCTACTCTCATCCGAGGTATGACCAGTTGTGCTCTCAGGCTCAACTCCTCTCTGCGCGTATAGTGAGGTATCCTATACAGGACCCCATCTGACACGAGGAAACATTCGTGCTGCAGCAGCACCCTTCGCGCCCGATCGTTGCTTTTCGGCATCTGGTCGTATTTTATGTATTGTAGCATATCGAAGCAGAACTCGTCCGTTGTCTGAGCCTTCAGGAACTTCTCCTTCGTTCCAAGTGCCGCATAATACCCCTCAATCTTCTGCTCGAATGCTATGTCTGGTGATGTTATCCCCGGACCCCTGACTCCCTTCCTCCTTCGCTCCTTTCTAAATTGTCCTTTCTTACCCAGTACACTCACCTTTTGTCCCGATTTTCGCGGCCCGACCCGTTCTTCTCCTAGTGCCGTTTCGCCCTCGGTGTCCCTCTCTCTTTCCTTTACTCCTATCCTGCCGGGCTTCGCTTTCAGGACCTTCGTGGTCGTTACTGGTTTCTTTCTTACCTGCCTCCCCACCCGGCCTTTTGCCGGTGTAGGTCCCCGTCTGTCTTTGTCCTCATTTGTCATCCTACCGGTTGGCAGTGTTTGGCTATTTTGACCTTCTTTCGCTGCTGCCTTTCCTTTCGCTTGTTTCTCCTCCAGCAGTTGCTGCATCTTTGGCGTTGGTTTTCTTTCCCTTACGGGTCTGTCCGTTTGCATCGCCATTACCGGCTCGGGGCTGCCACTGTCCTCGGCTTCTCCCGTGCCGCCATCACGTCGGACATTCCTTCGCTTTCCTCCCTTCAAGATGGATGGTCTCCTATATTTTCGTATTGGCGCTATCCCCATAGCGCTTTGTGAATCGAAGTACCTCAGTGTCTGTGTTTCCGTGAACCGTACCTTCTTTTTCATCAAGCCCTTTGGTGTGTACTCTGGCGTCTCCACACCCCCGTAGTCTCTCCTACTAAGCGCATCGGGCACGATGTTCATCCGTCCTTTCACGTGACGGATCTCGAAATCAAACGAGCCGAACCAGTCTAGCCATCTCGCCATTCGACCCGTAAGATCCTGTTTCGAGTTTATGGCCAATAGGGCCGCGTGATCCGTGTAGACTACAAATCTACTTCCCATCACGTAGTGTCTAAATTTATCTATCCCAAACCTGACTGCTAATAACTCCCTTTCCGTCGCACTGTACGACGTCTCCGCTGCGTTCATGGTTCTCCCTGCAAATGCCACCGGCCTGTGAAACCCGTCCACGCTCTCCTGCGTTATGCAGGCCCCCAAGCCGACACGACTTGCGTCTGTCCAAATGGTGAACGGCCTGCTATAGTCTGGGTACCTTAACACTGCCTCCTCGCACAGTGCGTTTCTCATTATCCCAAACGCTTCTTCCTGTTCTGTCGTCCATATCAGGGTGGCTTTGGTGCCACCCTTCGAGCCCTTCGTCGCTTCGTACAATGGTCTCATCCTACTGGAGAAATTAGGTATGAATGACCGGTAGTAGTTTGCGAGCCCGTTAAACGCCCTCAACTCCTTCACGTTCTTGGGTCTTGGGTACGTCCTAATGGCTTCCACTTTGGAAGGGTCCGGCTGCAGTCCCCGCCGAGTTACGACAAAACCCAGAAAACCGATCACCTCGAATCCGAACGCGCACTTCTCCGCTTTGAACTTTAGGTTTACTCCCCTAAACGCCTCCATCACGAGCCCTACATCTCTTAGATGTGAGCTCCAATCCGGAGATGCAATTATCACATCATCGCAATAAACCAAGGCGTTCCTTACCTTTCTCAGTACTCCCTCTATCACTGCATGAAAAGCCTTCGGCGCGGTCTTCAAGCCCATCGGTATTGACCTATATTGGTACACTCCGAATGGACTCGTGAACGCCGTGAGGTGTCTATCTTCCTTCCTCACTGGCACCTGCAAAAATCCGCAGAAACAATCGCACTTGGCGAAATACTTACCCTGTAAGTTGCCTACTGCCTCCAATGTTTCGTCCGCGCTCGGAAAAGGCCTCGATTGATCCCGGATTTGTTTATTCAGGTGCCTATAGTCGATAACGAGGCGCCACGAAGCCTTGCGTGTCGCCGATCCCGGCTTCTCGACCAAGAAACACGGACTTGAAAACTCTGTTTCCCCCGTCGCGCGTTCGATCACGCCCAAACGCATCTGTTCGTCTAATATTTCCTTCATAGCCCTCATCATGTGGGGATTCATGCGATAGGGGCCCTTGTTTATAGGAACGTAGTCTTCTTTCAAATCGATGCGATGGCTGTATATCTCGGTCAGCACTATTGGATTGTCTTTGGTCGCGAAATTGTCGCTATATCTACCCAATAGTTCCATCATTTCCTTCTTCTGAGCACCTGTCAGAGTTGTACCCAGCTCGTGCTCCCATTGCTTCCCCCCTTTTGACCCCCCTTCCCCTGGCCCCCCCTCCGTCGTCCCTTTCACCGGTTTTTCCAAGAACGCTTCCTGGTCTTTGAGTGTGTATGCCGCCATTACAAATCCCTTTCTCATAACAATGGGTTCATTACCTTGATTACATACAGTGACAGAAATCTTGTTATCAGCCCCCACAATTTTCGCAAGGCCATCTTTCACCTTCAACGTAGTGGGACCAGCCCTTATGATGTCCCTCATTTCCCCCATTGTGCCCCCCATATCCCAGTTACTGGAAATTATGGCCATGCATGTGTACTCACATCTGGGTGGTATTACTCTATTTCCCTCAGACCTGACAGTGTATACCGCCCCTATCTTCATCCCATAGCTCAGCCGAGCGTTGGTTGCCTTCAAAAAATCCACACCAAGCACACATGGCAATGCCAATTTACTCAACACAACAAACCATGCTATCAATACAGCTTCCCCACATCTCATCCTCAATTGTACTCTGTCTCTCACCTTATGTCCCCTTCCATCTGCTGTGTAAACATACATTCTCACCCCCCCTTCATCCAACACCACCCCCTCTTCTTTCCTAAGCTGCTTTAAGAATTTCCCTGATACGCATGTGATAGATGCCCCCGTGTCGACCAGTATTTCTTTCTCCAACTCCCCAAATTGCGTGGTAAGTTTGCTGTTTACCAGTTTCAGTACTATCTCTCTCTCTTTCCCCCCCTGTACAATCTTCAAACAAATGTTCTCCTGTCCCCCGCTCCCGCTGGTACGTACACTTTCGTTCCTCTGATTATTATGCGAATTTGAATTTTCACCTCCCCCCCCTTATAAATGAGTAACACCCTCTGCTTGAGCGTGTCGGCCCTGCCTTCCCCCGCAGCTGGCGCATCTGCTGCGCTCGCTACTGGCAATAGGTCATTTGCAGACACCCCCCTCTCTACCTTTTCAGACTTGATTGTGTTACTTTCCCCTTTCACTTTTAGTTCTTTACCACTTAATTTCCCCCCTTCTGGAATTACCTTTTGGGCAACACTTGCGCATGCACTGACACGAGTACCTTCATTACATGCACATGCTTTACAATTAATACAATCGCATGCACTACTACATTTACAATCAACACATTTACAGTCAACACACTTCCCCACACTCGGACTATCTGGCAATTTACGACATACACAGTGAGCACAGGCAACTGCCCTATTAATTATGTCACTTAGCTTTTTGCTGTCTCCACTCCTTGGACCGTTCATTCTTGGTTTCCCCGTGTGTTGTGACGCCGAGGCAAGGGCCACTTCTCTCCTCGACGCCTCTATTGAAAACCCGCACTATGGCCGACACTGGATTGGTTGGTGTCTTTTCTGCCATCATCTGGTCGGCCTTCCCTGTTGTGGGTCCCTCTACCTCCGATCGAACCGGTCATGGTTCGCCCTCTGTAGCTACCCCCTCGCTGCATTCCTCCTCTTGGGGCTGGTGCGCCCCCCCTGGCTCCTCCATATGATCGACCCCTCCCAGCTGCTGGGCCGCTCCTGTCATCTCTCCAATACCGCATGTTCCCTCTGCGTACATCTGCCACCGGGGCCCCTCTCCAGTTCCTCACACCAGCCGCATAGCTGTTGCTATAATTGCCACTGTAATTGTTGGCATAATTGCCGTAGCCCCTAGTGTTAGCACTGTCTTCTTGTCTCCATGCAGGTCTTTCAGCTGGCCTATTGTTATCATTTCTCCATCCCTGCATTCTATTGTCTCTTGGCGGGTACTGTCTGTCGTTCTGCAGGCTATGTACACGTTCTTCCTCCTCCTCATCTATCTGTTCCCTCACCTGAAATCCGCCCAAGGTCAGGGCAGCGATCATCTCCTTCTGGTTCGGGCGGAATCTGTCCAGTACCTTAGCCTGTTGCTCATCCAATATCTGATGCTTAATGGCCGCCCGCCTTGCTTCCTCACATGTCTTTGGTGTTTCAGCCAACACCCTTTCTACCAAACTGTCCTTCAGCCCTGCTATAAAGGCCTTCAGTTTCTCTCCTTCAGTCAACGACGATTTTGCTAGTAACACAAGCATAGAGTCAGCATATTCTTCCACTTTTTCCCCTTCTCTCTGTCTCCTGCGAGAGTAGTCATCTTTCACTTCCGAGAAAGGCAGTTCTTTAAACTTCTCCAAGAATTTCTTTTTCGCCTCATCATAGCTGCTGAGAGATTTGCCCCCTGCCGTCACCTGATGGTAGTATGATTTAGCGGACCCTTCAAGTCTCCCCACTAATCCCTGGAGAAAAAATTCTCTGGGAACTCCAAGACATTTCGCGTAATCTTCATACTCCCTGAAGAAATCTTCAGAGCTGCGCATGGCGGTGGCATGCTTGAAGTTTTCAGGTCCTTTTACGAAGTACTTCATTGCTGAGTAATTAACAGGTGCTGCTGCCGGTGCTGCCATATCTTTAGGTTTTATGTAAGACGGTGTTGACCTGCCGCTATCCGTGGTGAGACTGCTTGTTCTTGTGGGACTGCTTGTTCTGACTGGCCGTACTGGCGTCTTTTCTCCTCCTCCTACTCCCACGAGCAGCTCCTCCTTTGTTGGCGCACTTGCCTGCCGCACCTTTTCTCTCGCTCGCTCCTCCCTCAAGTCCGCCACTTGACTTTCTAGTGCGCACAATGTTTCCCTATATCTTTCCCTTGCTGCATTAAAAGATATTTCACGCAGATCAGTATTAGTATTCAATTGATCAATTCGCGATCTCATGTTACCAATTGCTGTTTCATAGCCACCCTGTTCCCTATGCCAAGTAGCACATTGCGCTTCCTGATTCTCAATGCACCTTTTTATCTCATCTTGGAGTGATTTCACTTTCATATCCTGCACTTCCCTTTCCTCCTGCCGTTTCATGGCTCTCAGATCCGCGCCTGGATATACATCTTCTCCTCCTGCTTGATCCGCCCTTCTGAGGAGATCATTATCACATTTCTCTCGTGTTTGCTCCGCCTTTCTGATGAGATCATTATCACAGGTATCCCGCACCATGTTTTCATACTCCCTACGTGCCTGACGGGCCTCTCTCTCTCTTCTTATCTCCTCCGCTCTCTCCTTTGTTTCTCTGATAATTTGCGCGGTGTTCGCTCTACACTGTCTGTCATTGTAAGTTCTTATCAGTTTTTCATTATGCTCACGTTCCCTTTGTTCTAATCTGCTCTCTTCCAATGCAGCAGCAGTTTGAGCATCCACCTCTTCCTCACAATCACTCAAAGATACTTTACATGTTACATCATTATAAGTGGGCGGTTTATCTGCTGGCTCCATTTTGTAAGCACCTGCTCTAGCTTGTGTGCTTCGTGTAAGCGATCCCCTAAGCGTACCAAGAGTTTTTGATAGTTTCTTCAGCACACCATTAAATTCATTAAAACCGTCATCCACCCTTTTGCGGTGTATACGAGACAATTCTAAATACCTTGCAATGCGTCCCGTTCCGTCTCCCGCTTCATTCAGTGCAGATGGCGGAGGGGCTGCTGCCGCTGCTGCTTCTACTCCTCCCGGTATGCTCTCGTCGCTCACACTTGTGTCTATATCGTCACCGACCACCGGCTCAATTAACTTTCCCTGAGACATCTGAAAATGCCCTCAAATGTCAACCCCGGATATTCTCCACCAGATGTTATGCCTCGTCTTGGCTCTCTTTAAGTCGTGATGTCGTCTCGCCTTATTACTTATATATTATGGCCTTTCCAGGTACTTCAGATCAGGTTGACATGTAGGCTCAGAGCCCTTAAGTTAATATTACCAGTACTTGTCAGTGAGTAAACACAAAGATGTAGTTGCGGTGCCAGCCAGTGTAGTTCTATTTTATTATGGTTTCAATCCTTCATTTATATCCATCATTCAGTATTTCACAACATATTGCAATTCCTCATATAAATCATGACACACCTTAAAATATCCCTGAATCTAAGCATGTAAACCCCACATGCTACAAACCCATCCCACATCATTGACATGTTCCCGCCCCACACGACGGTGTGACGTAAACCCAGACACGGTCATTGAGGGTTGTACGATGAAGGGGGTGGGGTTGCAAGGAGAAGACTGGATTAGCACGATGAAGTTGGAGAAAGCTTTCAAGAGGGGAGAATTGCAAAGAAAATTTGGGCCACCCTTCAGCTATTTCTGCACACAATGCCGGTCTGCAGGTTTACTATTTAAAAGACAGGGAACTCAAATTCACGGGGCGGGGAGAATGCCATGCTGTGGCGCATTGGTGCACATAGGATGCTTTTGGCTAAATAAAGAGGGAAGTAGAAAAATGGAGAATTGGTCGTGCAAGTGCTGTAAGTCCGTCATAAATTATGTCACGGGCTACTACATACATGTTTTGAGGGGGGCGTCTAAAAGAAGGAGGGAGAGGTTGTCAAGGGGACTGCCAGCGATAGCAGTGAGTAGATCGATACCGAGGCTGGGGGATCCAGATGAGGTGGATATGCCATTTGAGACGGGCTTGAAGTGGTGGATGCACGAGGGTGCTTGGACATCAAGCCCGAGGCGTCTACCGGCGAGTACAGAGGAAGATTAATAACTCCACAATGCGATATAAGTAAAGGGGGGTGGGGGGGGACATGGCTGGACTGAGAATACAATTCAATGGCTATACTGAAAAGAGAGGGTCGTCTGTACAGCAGGTCTGACACACAATGGCCATCGAGTGATCTATCAGAACATGTGACTAGATATAGGACTAACATGGACCTGGTATATGAGGCATTAAAATACAATAGGTAACGTTAATCAGTTTTTTTTAGTATATGACTTTTGTACGAACAGGCCTTTGTGAGTAGTGGCCTGACAAGTGTGATCATAAAATATTGTGCAAGCGCATGTAGTGGTAGAATAGAAAATTTCTTTGTGTGATAACATTGTTGTTGTTGTTTAACAAACTGATGATTGATTTGACAGGCAGTAACGGTACGTACGCTGTATATGAATATGAAAAACTATTGTGAATTTAGAATTGCATGATGTACTAGGTGTTCTTATTATGTATTTGTTGTTACTGATATAGCGTGTGCGATTATTATAGATAGACACTAATATAATATTGCAGATACCTTAGAAATAATCTAGAGCAACGTGGCTAGCACGTATGATATATTGCTATGTGTTATTTATGTATAATCATGTGTATGACTGATCTCTATGAATACTGCATCCAGGGGTTGTATCAAAATTATGGTATAAATTAGAATTCATGGTTGTATTGTAATTACCAGATTTGTGTTATAGAGGTGAGGTGAATTATATGTATAGTGGGATGACAGAGTAATTATTTGTTAAAAGCATTAATGAGCAACGAGCTTGGACAGTTGTGTGCCTTTTTGTCACTAAAACAATATTTGAGGGAACTAAATTGGCAGAATTTGCGAGTGCCAGTGATGCCAGGTGAGCTTGGCAGCGAGAGAGCAATACTAGCAAAGTGATAATACAACAGATATCTAAAAACTGTGCTTGTTTCCAATGTATTGCAGTGACTTTGCGCAGTGGCGCCGGCTGGTGGAACATGGAGGAACAGAACAGAAGATAGAAGAGAAGAGAGAAGAAAGAAGAACGTTTACCGCCTACACATGATGGGCCGTGGTGTCAGTGCGTCGCGATTAATTAATTCAAAAGTGAACTGGTGATATTATTTACTCTCCTGGACAGTGATATAATTTATTCAGACAATGATATATTTTGTCCGCACGAACAGTGATACATTCCTCGGACTTCATGAACAGTTTTAAATTCTTCTTTTAATTTCAAACAAGTGATGCGACATATAGCGCGCTATAATAAGGACACTATGAACTGTCTTGGGCAGTGATTCTTCTGGGCCAGCCGGCGACCAATGATACTCAACTAAGGAACAGTTGTAGTGTGATTTTCCCTTGGTGATATTTTTTTAATTGCTATGTGCATGTCTTTGATTGATGTACTTGTGTTTAACGTTGTCATGGCACGCGATTTTGTAATATTTATTGCAGCCTGTGGCTGATGTAACCCTGCACTACACTTTTAGTTAGTTAGTCAACGTTGTGGTATCTTATATAGGTGTTAAACTGATCTCTTTTATTATTGGGGGTTCCAATTGATTTGGATACGCAAAGTTTGTAGAGTAGTGAAAACATTCCAGCTAGGCGTGTTCGCCGTATTTAGTAAAATCTTTACCAAAAATTATTGATGAATACAGTCTGCCGGAGGCAGGCTGCTGCGTTGACGGCAAGGATCTGGTCGGTGGCCAGATATTACACGCGCCGGAATTGGGGATGTTTTGTTCATAGCACTATATATATATATATATTTAATTATTCGACACAAAATTTGCAAAGGAAGTGGAGGTAGTGATGCCTTCCACCTAGGTGAGTGCGCTAAAATTATATATGCGGAAGATCTTATTTACACTGTTGTTGTAAACACGATTAGACTCGACAGCGTCAGATCCTTTCATAAGTACACTAGCTATATAGGCAGCATAGGCATGGATGCGAGGGAATGGCGTAAGTCAACTCCCCGACGCTAGGGGCCCATAGAGGTCCACGTAGGAACACACCCTCTCACGAGGTGGCGCGCTGACTTGTATAGAGCAGCAGCTTTATATAAACCTAGGTAGCGATTACATATGTAGACCGAACAGTGAATGCGGTGGCCAGGGCTGACCTTGCGCGCACATGGGACGGAAGTGCCCACAACTTTAGACAAATTTGCAAGAAATATCGCGCGCGGGTCAAAGGAGCTCTACAGAGATTGAAAACTTTTTAGCCGTATAAATGGTCACAAAATTTATCAAAACTTAACACTATTGGTCCCTGAAAGAATAGACATTCCCCCTATAAACGACTGTTTTTTTTTTTACGCTGCATGATTCGTGTATGACGCTTTCATGTGAAACTCCTTATTATTGTTTGAAGATTGGACAATTGCTTTGTTGTTGCATGATGTGTTTCATATATACGCATGCGCTTTCATGTCAAAAAGGTTGGGATCTTTAAAGATAATGATTGTCGGGAGTACTGCCCGGCGGGATGAGGCATCACAGGGTATTTGTTAAGGGTTCGACCCGTAGTTATCAAGACACTACACAAAATTTTGGAGATATGTTTCTCAGTTGCTTGTAGCACTCTGGGGGCTTATCTACCCTACTTTTGATATTATACGGAGGTAAAAAGAAAAATTAAGTTAGTTCTGGTAGTGGGTAATTTAGGTCTTTTTCTTTTTTTTTGGTTTTTCTTTTCCCGGGAGGGGGAGTGATGTGATGCTGGTGATTCCCGTCGTGGCAGCACATGAGCGCCAGCTCATGGAAAAGGGGGCGGGGCACTTGGGGCGGGAACATGTCAATGATGTGGGATGGGTTTGTAGCATGTGGGGTTTACATGCTTAGATTCAGGGATATTTTAAGGTGTGTCATGATTTATATGAGGAATTGCAATATGTTGTGAAATACTGAATGATGGATATAAATGAAGGATTGAAACCATAATAAAATAGAACTACACTGGCTGGCACCGCAACTACATCTTTGTGTTTACTCACTGACAAGTACTGGTAATATTAACTTAAGGGCTCTGAGCCTACATGTCAACCTGATCTGAAGTACCTGGAAAGGCCATAATATATAAGTAATAAGGCGAGACGACATCACGACTTAAAGAGAGCCAAGACGAGGCATAACAGCAGCTCTACACATTTAGGAAATTCTCCTAAATAAGGCTGAAAAATGAAGAATACCGGGTATATCTGAGTATATTTGGTATCGCGTTGATTTAAAGTATCAGTTCTGCATTCTGAAGCTAATTTTTGTCTTAAATGTAGGTTATTTGAGAGGATTGGTGAAGACGAATTGTACATTTTCTGAAAATCTGACCGAAGTAACTCTGGTTTACTCTTGAGGTTCTTCATTCAGTGAGTTAATTCCCTTTATGCGTCAGGCTTAGTTAAGAATAGGAAAGAACACAAAAGTTCTACACCCTCGTGAAACTACTTATATAAATCCTTTAGTAGGTATGTCTTCTTCCAGGTCACATTGCCTCCTAGGGCTTTGTAAAGGCAGAAGGTTTGTTCGGAAAATGGAAATAAAGTTTCTTATATAAGTGGGGTGCTATCAAAATATTCATATAGGACACGTCCTATGAAAATGTATTGTCTAAAAATAGCTCTGGTGATATGCTTTGCAGAGCTTTGGCTCTCAGCAAAGCGTGTAAACAAATCCCCGCGATCGTTAATCCACCCGTGATTCTAGTACTATGATTATAGAAATACATGATAAAAACCATACCACTAAATGGAGCATTAAATTCTCTATCGAATGATATAAGTTTTATTAATGTAGCTCAAGGAATGGCCACAATATGAACGTTTTAATTCAACAATATAAATACTGCATGATCACACAGTGGGCACCGTCAGTGGGGCTGTCACGGGCACCGTCAGTGGGGCTGTCACGGGGACTGTCAGTGGGGCTGTCAGCGGAGCAGCTGGGCTCTCTGTGCTTCTTTAATATTTTTTCTGTGATATCTGATGACATATGATCAAATTGTATATGCACATATAATAAATATAGAATAGAACTCGCCAGCAATAATCCAACATTTATTGGACTTGATTCCTCCACATAAGCACTCTGCCTACGGCATCATACTTATGCGGACGAATCTCGTCCAATAAATGTTTTATTATTGCTGGCTCATCCCATTCTCTCTCTATATATAATTTATATAAAAGCTTTGCTAGTAGGCAATAACCACTCAAGTAACTAAATATACCCCATATGAAGACCTTTCAAACGAAAGGATACATCGTCCTGAAATTTGATACACCGACTGGTATGTCCATAGAGAATAAACTGTCCAAAGATCAGAACATTTCAATAATTCAATTCAATTCAATTCAAGAATTCTTTTATTTTGTATAGGTGTTATAAGAAGAATAAAGTGATCTTGTAAAATGAACCCTTTGAAAATTATCATTTTTGCGACATGTGACTCATTTTCCAGAAACATATCATATTTGAGTATATTATATAGAAGCTACCTAGACACATCAATCTAGCATTAAGAATTATTTTTAACAAGTCTAAATATGAAAATGTTGACCGGGAACATAAGGCTCTAAATGTGTGGCCTCTTCAAGTAAGAAGAGACAAACACATTTTAGACATAGCCTTCTACTTGGCCCAAAACGTGAATAATATTGATGATAGAGATTTACCTACTAGGAGCCATACTAGAGGAAAAAGAAATATGACCATCTTATCCTCCAAGCTCAGTAAAATCACGGACTCAATAACATACAAATCTCGACTATGGTGGAACGAGTTGAAGCCGGTAGCACATAAGATCGAAGATAACATTACATTTAGGAAGTATACACAGCAACTCCTAACCCCATTTTAGAAGCACTCTGCTTTTACATCTTCAGGAATATTGGCTAAATTATCGTGTTTTATTATATCTTCTAGGTCAGAGTCTCACTGGTTAGAATCTTACTGCCTCGCCTTACCAATTCACCAATTCATAAACTCTGCCAAAAATACTATGTGTTCACCTATTAAACACCCATCAATGTCATGCTGACGCTAATCGCTAATTTAGCGTAAAATCCATCTTTGTACTTTATCAATTTAAACTACACTCAGGCCAGTGGCCAACAAAATGTATATTGTAATTAATTACGAGGGATTAACCATAATCTCTCAATCCTGTCATTAAGCTAGTAACATCGCCTACCTCTCATCTGTTATTAATCATATCATATAATGTTTTTGTCTAGATTACTTTCTCTCAAAAACCCTATAAGGGATCATGACTTTGATATTAGAGAATTGTTGTCTCACTCTGATTAAGTTATTAATTTCTGTATTCACCCCTATAAGGGGCCTTTAACGTCTACGGCAGTAGCGACTTGTTGTTTGACCCTAGCAAGGGATTACCATGTTCATCCTAACTGTAACAATCTTAAGATACGAAATATGGCAAACTCCGGAAGAACTGGCACGCTCCAGTGTCAGACTTGTTCGTCCATTTGTAAACCAAGATCTTGCAATAAAGGATATTTGAATTGAATTGAATTAAACAACTTTCAACTGGACATCCTTTCCTGGTAGAAGGTGTACAAATTGAAAATAACAATAACAATAAGTTTCTTACAGCATGAGACTTTTTAAATGGCAACGCGCATTCGCTTGCTAATACACCTATAGTACCATGTTATAGCTTTGTAGAAGCCCAGAAGGCAGGAAAATGAATAAAAGCTTTAAAACAAAAAATAAATAACAATAAAAAGGTGTAAATGTTGTGAATCTTGCCTATGTTCTTTCCAGTGAGATGATCTGCCAGTGTTGCACTTTCTGTGTTTCGACTCTGGATCTCTTCCAGGCTTAAGTACTATCGATATTTGTAAGTCAAGGTGATCGTATAAATTACTTCTCGTGAAATAGTCATATCTCTAGTAAAGGTTATGGGGGAAAAGAACTATGTTCATTTCTAAGGCCATGGGTGAATAATATTCTATGTTTATGAAAACGCTCCTCCGGATACGATAAAGTACAGAAAGAATACTTTGTGAATTCAGTCTTTATTCCATGAAAGATCCTAGGATGAGGTTGGGTCCTTGCTCCCAACCTGGTTTTACATCAAGGTTCTTAGAGAGGTGATATATATTTTATTGAGCAATAAAAGGTATCTCAATATCAATAAGGAATATATAATGAAATACAAATACACATCAAATATAATAGTTCAGAGTAATAAGAGAAACATATAACCTCAATGCTGTTTGAAGTCTAAATAATGTAATATAAAATCCCAAGGAAATATTCCATAAAACAGTAATATAATCATATAACAGAATCCCCATGATCCCTGGCCTCCTAGCGGCATCCGGAGGCATCCCGGAGGCATCCGGAGGCATCCCGGAGGTATCCCGGAGGTATCCCGGAGGTATCCCGGAGGTATCCCGGAGGTATCCCGGAGGTATCCCGGAGATTAACCCATAAGAGAGAGGTTCGTAACACTCCCCCCTAACCAAGGAAAATAAAATTTTATAAAGACACAGAACATATTCCAGGAATTATGAAATTTTATTCAAGATGAAAACACCATAATGTGAAAAGAAACAATAAATGTAACGATCAACAGACATCAACGAATGTCAAGAAAAATAGCACCACAAAAAAAAACTTTGAGAGGTATGAAATACCAACGTTTAAGTGTCTTTAACTGAACAGTTGCGAACGGTTAACACATGGGTCCAACAACCCTGAGATCAGAAATTATATACTCAGCCGATATTATGAAACATAGTCTATTCACGAGCGACGGATCAGTGCCATGATAGAGGCGGTAGCCTCGTCTGACAACCCTGGAATAGTTATTGCTGGCTTGGTCTCACTTGTACTGCTGCTCGAGACTGATGTCTTACCTGGGGAGCTCAGTCGAGTCCGGAGGGACTGAATCTCTTTCTCCTGTCTTTCCAGGTCGATGGATTGTTCATCCAGTTTCTCCCTGGCTACTTTCAATTCCACTTCAAGAATGCTTTGGCTATGATTAGAAAGTTCGAGTTGTAGCTTGGCATCCAGTAAATCATCCTTGATGTTACTATTCTCCTCTTTGTACTGCAGTAATGCCTTGCTGGACGAGGCGATGGAGTCAAAATCAGCATGAATAGCTGTCACACACTCAGCAAATAATTTATGCGCGGACAGAAGGGCAGTCTCAGTCTTAGACAATAGACTCACAGACTTGATATCAGAGCCTCCCAGTGCTTCCAGTTCTTTAGCCACAGGTGAATCCTCCCTCACTACGCAGTCCAGGTTTAGTGGCATGCTAAGGACTTTCTCCTTCTTAGACACAGCCGATTCGGAAGCTATCCTCTTTTTGCTAGTGACCTCAGTTGCGTCATACAGTCTCCAGTCTGGATTGTTAGACAAATTCTGGTACCTTTGCGCGTTATTGTAGCAACGAATAGCTGCATTGGGTTGAGATATATTATGCTCCCACATCATGTGGCGAACGAGCGAAACGACTCTTAGCTGCCTCTTTCTGCACGGGACATCCTTATGTTTTATCACACATACATACTCCCATCTTTTGGGTAGATGATTTTCAGCAACATGTCGCAGCCAGCACAGTTTATTAAACAACCTTTTTCCTTCGCATCTGAGATAGGGGCAAGTTCCCCCAGATTCATGTCCCGAGAAAGCCAGTGCCTCCATGTCACGCTTCACATCCTCCGGCAAATCTTGGCATCGTGCCAAAATTCCTCTAATCCAGCCTTCATACTTTTCAATAAGAGTGGACTCCGTCTCATTGAAATAAATCATCTCCTCCGTCTCACTGTCACACTCGTCATCACACACGGGCACACACCTTCCAGTTCTATAATTGTCCGGCTTCCTTATTTTGGCTACTGTTGGTCTAACAATATCCACATATTCCTCAGAGATTCTTCGAGGTTCAACAACAGCGGCCGAGTCATGCCTTTCGGCGGACGAGGACCGACCTTCTGTACGTTTTCCAGCACGCACTCCTCCGGAATCCGTCTTGGACTTATGTTTACCTCCAGTTTCCTTTGATACGGACGAGATAGACGATCTCTCGTTCGTGAACTTGGTTTTTCTGTCTCTACAGAACTCCTCATCACTAGACAAGTCCGACATGATTCCAAACAGTAGTCAGGCGAGCACGAGTTCGTTGAATCTTCTAACACTAACACGAGGTCTGAGGGGTCTCCACTGAAGATTCAAGGGAAGATGAGTGACAGTCAGTGTCCTCACGCCTTATATAGTCTTTGGCAGGAGATCAATTCAGGTGTCAATTCCCGCAGTAGAAACTATTTATACAGACTAAAAATAAATGAATAGCAAGCCACAGAAAAATGAACATTCCCGTATACTACTCATTTTCCCTGGCGTGATCGTGAATGGAAGCGCTGCAGGCAGTGGTACGTTACTCACAATGGCCCGCGCCATGACAACACGGCGAGTCACTAAGGTCAGCCATGGCAATGGCCAACGCAACGCGCTGGCCTGTTGATTTTCATAGGGACAGACAGACAATTCCCAATTACGATGCACGAACATCACTGATGACTATATCAATAGCAGCAAAACCAATGCCATATATTCCGATAGCACAAAATTTTCAAATGATGATAATGTTCCTATCCACCTCTGCAAAAATCAGTTTTAAAGAGGCGTATAAGCCTATGTACCCGGCGTACACGTATCCATCCCGCCATTCCTCACCACGGTGTTGACGGGGAGTCCAGGACGGAGTAGCCGGGAGATCCTTCCACTCAGGGGGGTCCAAAATAACTCGTGGAAAAAGAGGTTCCAGGACATTCTATTTACAAACACATGTATCTAATTGATACAATAATCTTAGTTGATAAAACAAAATAAAATAAATGGTTTCAGAATTGGCCGTAAATCCACCATTTCAAGTTCCACTCTATGTGTCTCACCAAGAGCTGCTTTACGTGTGTATGATACTCTCCAGTGACAATGAATAAATCAAAGATTACTCCCTAACCTTCCCATGGATCAGTTGATTTTAGGGAGCCAACTTTAATCCGGAGAATCCATACCTTGAGGGCGCTCTAACCACCCGAGTCCTAGTTCTCCTGGCACTTTCTGGCAATTTAATATCCACTTCTTTGGTTTCACTTTTTGCAGGACAAGAATTCGATACCTCTTGCTGCCCAGGACAAAGATGAGGCTTTAGATAATCCACATGCACTTTTGCCATTCTATGCATGCCTGTACTGATAAGATAGGTCCACTCATTCAGTCTTTCGACTACAGTATAAGGGCCTTCCCATCGTCCACAAAGTGGTTTCTTCACGGTAATAAACTTATAGACTTTTTGTCCGGGGAGAAAAGATCTAGCCAACAACCCCTTGTCATACACTTTCTTCTGAGCTTGTACAGATTTCATCAGATTGCTTGTCACGAATGCATGAGCTTTCAATAGATTCTCCCGAATGTACTCAACCAGATTCGGAGCACATTTATATTTGAACTCTTCATCATAATCCCTGTAGACCACTGCGGGGACCATTCCTATTTCCTCTCCAAACGTGAGGAGATTAGGTGAGCAACCGGTGGATTCGTGCTTGCTGCACCGGTATGCATAGGTAATGTAGGGAAGAATCTGGTCCCAGTTCCTCTCATTCTCAGAGGCCAAGCCAGATAAGGCTACCTTCATCGTACGATTAAAGCGTTCTACCATTCCATCGGAAACCGCCCTGTACGAATTGGTGTATGTCTTCCTTATCGACATTAATTTACATAATTCCTTCCATAGGAGTGATGTAAAATTGGCTCCTCGGTCTGAATGAATTCTCATTGGGGCCCCGAATTTTAGGATCCAACCTTCCATGAGAGACATGGCACAGGTATCTGCCTGCCAATTAGGCATGGGGAAGGCTTCCACATACTTTGTATAGTAGTCTTGTATGACCATGATACAACAATTTCCCCGTAATGTTTCCGGCAGTCCCACAGCTATGTCCAGAGCTATTCGTTCGAACCTTGCTCCTGTAATCTCATTGTGTAAAGGAGTCTTTCCTTTCGCCGGAGAATCCTTGGTCAATCTGCAAGTTTTGCAATCCTTAATCCATCGTATCAAGTCATCCTTCATATATGGCCAATGAAAGATCTGTTTAATCCGAGACAATGTCTTCTTGGTACCGAAATGTCCACCCTGAGGAGAACTATGTAGCATGTGAAATAATGATGACCTGACCCAGTTAGGTGCCACAATCACGTCTATATCACGAAGGTCCTTCTTCAACCTTACACAGAGAACCCCATGTTGTAAAAACATACTAGGGATCATTGCATATAAAATCTTAAAGTTTCGAGTTTCCATCTGAAGCTCCTCTTGTGACAATCTAGATTTGGTTTCCACCAGTGACTTTAGTTTGGAAACGACAGGATCGTCATCCTGGAATTTAACCATTTCTTCATGAGAACAGGGCAAAATATCCTGATATACTACTCCCTTTTGTTCCTGAAGTTCGTCTAGCGATCCAAGTTGATATTCCTCCGGGCTATCCGTTTCAGAGCATGTAGCCTCGGAACCCGTGAATACTGTACATATCTCTGACAGCATTTCTGTATTCTTCTTTCTGCATGTAATGCAATCGACGTTCTTACATTTCCTCAATTTATCCAATCTCGACAATGCATCCGCATTGCCATGAAGTTTTCCAGCACGATGAACAATTTTTGTATGGTCCACATCGAAATAAGCCAAGATCGATAGCCAACGCACCAAGATCCCATCTGCGTCTTTGAAGTTCAAGACCCACTTCAATGAAGAATGATCCGTGCGAATAATGAAATTCGTACCCCAAATGAAGTGTTTGAACTTCCCTAACGCTTTAATCACAGCCAATAACTCTCTATGTGTGGTGCAATAGTTTCGCTGTGTGGGTTTAAGTGATTTGGAATAGTAGCAGAGAACTTTTTCAGTTCCATCCTGTATCTGCGATAACACAGCACCGTAACTAAAATTGCTAGCATCTGTATCAAGAACAAACAAATCGTCCTCGGTGGGATATCCAAGAATAGGATCCGAGACCAGAGCATTCCTAAGAATATTAAAGGCCCTCTCCCGGTTTTCATTCCACTCAAACTTCCTATGATCGCGTAAAGCCTCAAACAGCGGTTCAGCTATTTCCGCGAAATCAGGTATAAAATCTCGGTAGTAACCTACCAAACCGAGGAAGGAACGAATATCCTTGATGTTGGCTGGTATAGGCCAATGTGTAATAGCATCAATCTTCTCTGGATCCGCTTTACAACCTGTGGCATTTACCACTCTTCCCAGGAATTTCACCGATGATTTGAATAGGACGCACTTCTTTGGCTTCAATATTAGTCCAAAATTCTTGATTCTTTCCAAAACTATCATCAAGTTGAGTCTTGCTTCGTGTAAAGTCCTGCCATAGGTAATAATGTCGTCAAGATAAACCACGCAATGCTTCCAACGAAGACCCTGAAGCATATTCTCCACCATTCTTTCAAATGTCGCCGGGGCGTTACATAGCCCAAACGCCATTACATTGAATTTAAATAGCCCCATATGGGTGACAAAAGCGGATTTTTCCTTCGCGTCATCATCGAGCTCAACCTGCCAGTAGCCAGATTCCAAATCAAGAGTGGAGTAATATGCATTCTTTCCTAGAGCATCCAGGCTCTCATCTATCCTAGGGAGGGGAAA
Source organism: Sthenelais limicola (assembly GCA_942159475.1). Taxonomy (NCBI): domain Eukaryota; kingdom Metazoa; phylum Annelida; class Polychaeta; order Phyllodocida; family Sigalionidae; genus Sthenelais; species Sthenelais limicola. The sequence continues at coordinate 4,744,645 of OW804100.1, read as the reverse complement.
CGCATCCTTTTTAGTGATGTTGTTTAATCGTCTGTAGTCCACACAGAAACGGATAGAGTTATCTTTCTTTTTTACCAACACAATCGGGGAAGACCATGGAGAATCACTCGGGGAAATTACGCCTTTGTTCAACATTTTCTCCAACTCCTGTTCTACAACTATCCTTCTTCCAATTGGTAGCCTTCGATAACTCTGTTTGATAGGCTCCGATGTGCCCGTATCAATTCCATGTTTCACATAATCAGTCCTACCCAGGTCACCGCCCGGTTTCTGAAAGATGTCAGCAAACTGCAGAATATCTATCCGAACCATATTTCTATCTTCCTCTGACGCCAAATCACTTTTTTGTACTAAGTCTTCCAGATATGATGGAAGAGTGTAGGTGCCAGGCTTGTCCTCACCGGAAATATCATTGGTAACCATTGAATCAATCGGAACAGCTGGTTCCGCCAGATCATATAGTCCAAAATCAACGATAGAAATATCTCCAAATGGATGAGACACCCCATCTTCACTCGACTCCTCGATAGCGGCCACAGGCTCTGCAATCCCCAAAATCTCTCCCTCTTCTATGATGACCGATACATCACCAATATTCATCACCGGCAAGTTGAATAAAACTTTTTCTGGAGTTTTCCTAATCAGGGTCGGAAAATTCAGAATATTCCTACTTCTGTCAAGATATGTGATAGGTTCCATCAGAAAGTCTCCCTCAAGCTTCCCCTCAGAGGAATCTATCCATGTCGCTGATACCAATGTCACTGTGCCCATCTTTACCTTTGTACGGTCATTTACTCGAAGGGCTCCAGAATTGGATAAAAACTCGCAAAATGTTTTCCTACCCCTAATACAAATTTCTCCCGTTCTACTTCTAAAGGTCATGTCCATTGCCATCTGGAAATCCAAGCCCAGGATTCCAGATTCTCTGTGTATGTTTCCAACGTAGAACCTCCAGACGTGCGAACTTTCGCCGAGCCCAAAATGGAAATTAGCCACGCCTGAGAGATTTATGTTGCTTCCATTTGCAGCAACTACTCTATCTCTGGTAGGATACAATTGTGGAGGCACTTTCAGTGAAGAATACATGTCATCACTGATAATGCTTATGGAAGCTCCCGTATCCACCAAAAGGCGATGGAAAACACCTCCAGGAAAGGAAGCAGGCGCATACCACCTAGCTCCTTTCGAGCTTGGCAAATGATAAATATTTCCCTCCTCATTTCCTTTCACCAGTAATAAATCAAGTGCTTCAGGGGTTGGCCCTTCCCCTAATAAAGGGGGTCCTGAGGAATCATTCACATCCACCATTGTATGTTGGGAAGAGCCATTTTGGGCTTCGGTGGCCGGACTGCTGGCCCTATCCAGTCCAACCACTATTCGTTTCCCTCACTTTTACCCAGTTCCGAGCAACCATTCACTGCATGGTCTGATGCATAACTAGCTTTGGCCGCAAGGAAGCGATGGCATGTAAAAGTCGAGTGTCCGGTGTTATCGCACCATTTACAATATGGGGTCTGAGAACCCGCATTTTTCCAATTTCCTCCCTTCCTATTGTTAAAATATCTCCTCTTATCCCCCAGAGCATGAACTTCCATCTCCTCTCCTTCTGTGGAATCCAATTCTCCTTCATTGTATTCCGCGATACATGTCGCCGCGCTGAGAATGTCCGAACTAGCATTTGCCCCAAACAGGGTTTTGATCCCACTCTTATACCTGTTGGCAACGTCCAGCGCATCAAATAGCGACTTGGGTTGTTTTGCATGTACTTCCAATGCTATTTTCTTGTCAAGCATGCCCTTGACGAATTGCTGAATCAGCAGGCGGGTGTGAAAGCTATACCTCTCCCCGGGAAAGGCCCATATCATAAGAGATCTCAACTGCACTGCAAACGTATTTAAATCCTCTCCAGGAAGTTGTTTCCTGTTATAGAAGGTGTTCTCCCGATCTTCTGGGGTTCCCCCTCCATAAATCCTACAGAGAATAGTGATCAGGTCTTGGTAGGAACCATCAACAATATCAAAGTCATTGACAACGCTCGCTGCTTCTCCTTTGCACTTAGAAAACAGGACTCTTTTTCTGGTTTCCATGGTCCAATTATTTGCAGTACCAATGTTCTCAAACTGGACCAAATATTGGTACCACTCTTTCCCTTCAAATGATGGAGGCATCGAACACTTAGGCTTCTCAGACCAGAGAGGGGCAGTGGACCCCAAAGATTCCCTGATTCGGACAGGGCACACATCCACAATGTCCTCCTCACCATCAGAATCAAATAACGGCAAAGAAGCCCTAGGCTTAGCCTTAATGGTGACCGTCTTAGTCGAACGTCGAGTATTAATATAATGCCCAGGAGTGAACAATGAATGGGAATCCAAAGATTTCCACAGGTCCGAATCCCTGACATCGGATCCATCAGCCATGATAAATTGATCCGACAGACCCTTCAGCTCCCGCTTTACAGTAGTGGCCTCTCGTTTCCAATAATCAACATCAACTATGGCGTCATCCACATTCTTTTTTGAAAGTCCCAATTCAAATTTAGCATCATCCAAATCCTTAAGAAGTTTGTCCAGAGCGTCATCCTTTCTTTTGACGGCATCCCCTAATTGATCAGTTGTGTTCAAATGTGCATCTCTTTCCTGCACAGTATCCGCAAGTTTTGCATCCACAGTAGCCTTGTCCCTAGCTTGATCCCTGATGTAGTCCTGCAAGGCAGTGTTTAGAGTATCCAACTGGATACCGACTACTAATCCTTCCTCCAGGTTAGTCGCCATGATTGCGATTCAAAGGTACTAGAATGAAGTCTCCGTCAAGGAATAACTGAAGTACAACTCTAGAGGAAGAGAAAAAAAAAAAAAAACAACAAATTACAATATAGTAATTATCCCTGTTTCCAAAAGAAACGACGCGTCCTCAGTCCTCCAGTAAAGGGAATCCACCATCCAACGGATCAGTCTAAACAAAAACAAAATTCACCAAGTTAATAACAAGGGAAGGGCACAGCCGGCTAGTGTCCCTCGTGTAACAAGGAAAAAAAAAAAAAACAAATAACACAAATATAAGTCCAAATAATCCGGAGCTCCGGGCAGAAATGATCCAAGTCCAGAGATCCGGGCCTATATAATCCAAAAATGTCCAAGAAGAGCAAAAGGCCTAAGAAACTTCCAGTATAAGCAAAGACAATCCAAGTTCTAGGAAGTGATCACATAAGTGAGTTTCCTTCACTCTCACGGCACCAGTGTTGTGAATCTTGCCTATGTTCTTTCCAGTGAGATGATCTGCCAGTGTTGCACTTTCTGTGTTTCGACTCTGGATCTCTTCCAGGCTTAAGTACTATCGATATTTGTAAGTCAAGGTGATCGTATAAATTACTTCTCGTGAAATAGTCATATCTCTAGTAAAGGTTATGGGGGAAAAGAACTATGTTCATTTCTAAGGCCATGGGTGAATAATATTCTATGTTTATGAAAACGCTCCTCCGGATACGATAAAGTACAGAAAGAATACTTTGTGAATTCAGTCTTTATTCCATGAAAGATCCTAGGATGAGGTTGGGTCCTTGCTCCCAACCTGGTTTTACATCAAGGTTCTTAGAGAGGTGATATATATTTTATTGAGCAATAAAAGGTATCTCAATATCAATAAGGAATATATAATGAAATACAAATACACATCAAATATAATAGTTCAGAGTAATAAGAGAAACATATAACCTCAATGCTGTTTGAAGTCTAAATAATGTAATATAAAATCCCAAGGAAATATTCCATAAAACAGTAATATAATCATATAACAGAATCCCCATGATCCCTGGCCTCCTAGCGGCATCCGGAGGCATCCCGGAGGCATCCGGAGGCATCCCGGAGGTATCCCGGAGGTATCCCGGAGGTATCCCGGAGGTATCCCGGAGGTATCCCGGAGGTATCCCGGAGATTAACCCATAAGAGAGAGGTTCGTAACATAAAGACAGCATACTAGTAAAGGGTCATGCATTAACTGCCATTTCCAGATAGTCACCGCGCGAGGGTAGGAGTGTTTGGCATGGTTAGTATTAGGCTATATTTATATATTAAATGTTTGTTATCACCCCCCCCCCCCCCACCTCTTCTGCCCCCTCCTACCTAGTGTCCCGCACACACCACCGCCACTGGCGTCATGTGTGCGGGATGCTTTATCACGCTCTGCCTGGCGTTAGGGTGACCCTAGGGCTCCAACATGTTGGTGCCAATGGCGGTCAGCAAGTCCCAACCCATTGGAATAGTATAGGAATATTGATAATCTATTTTAAAGCATAGATGGATTTTTTCTTCGGACAAAACTTGGAGAGGACATAATATAATTGCGATTTGAGGGTAAGGAAGACAGCTATCGGTATGTTTAATAGGAGAACGGGGTGATGTCGGTGAGTTCTCTATAGGTTGGGTTTTGACTCTAAAAGCCTGGGGCAACAGAATGATTCAAAGTATGCCAGCTGCGCCCGCCTTTCTCACGGTGGTTTTTGGTCGCCGATCGTCCAGATAGTGTACTGCTTGAAAGATAGTTATTTTAGACCTATTTCAGCAGATCTGACCGCCTAATATTGTTTTTATATATACAAACTCCCCTCCACCTCCACCCAGCCATCTTGTTCTCCACCCCACCTGGGGCCTCGGCGCTGTTCATGACTCAAGTCAGTGAACAGCGCCGCTGGTGTCAATTGATGTAACTAAGCGGCTCTTCCATCCTGTTTCCTTGCGGCTCTTCCATGAACCTTATAGCTTCCCATTGATTTGCTTTCTTATTTTGTTACGGTTGACTGCACTCGCTTCGAATCTTCGGTAAGCGATAACTTTGTATTTTATCAGTAAACTAGCAAAGTACCCGTCCTCCGGACGGTCACTCTCTCTCCCCACACGTACTTCCCCCTCTCCCTCATTTCCTTCCCCTATTTGTTTTACATTTGGTAGAGTGGTAGAAACTTTTTTAATTATCCCCTCTCCGATCCCCCCACACTCTCCCTCCCCTCTTCCTCATGCTCCCCCTAGGTCCCCCTGGACGTAGGTTGTGGGAAATGACGTAGTATCTCACAGGGGCTTTCCAGGCTATAAATAGAGTGTGGTTATCCCGATTTAAAAAAGGCTTCAAAATCACATTTCCACCCCAAATACCTTCACAAACCACACACGACGACATCCACAGAGGGGGGACAGACCTCTACAGATGAGTAAAGTGGTTTGTAAAATAACACATTCCGAGAACATTCTGGACAAAGAAAACCTTCTTTCTACCATTTCTTTTTTACCTCCTTTCCTAGAAATCGCTCTAGCCGTATATTATATGGATGACACATGTTCCCGTTTGGACCTTGCTACCCTTGTGTTACGTAATGTGACGTATAAATATTTTTCTTTTTCTCTCTTTAACCTGAGAAACATAGTCAAACAACGGGCCTAAATTAAAAACTTGCAGGTGAAAAGGACGGGTAATCTAATCAGGGAAATAAATCAAAAACTTTCAAATGATGGGGGCAATAGCTCGACATGCTCCATAACAATTGTGATTCCGCACCCATTGTGTTTTGCTGTACATTGCTTACTCAATCTTATTGTTGTCAGACACTGATAAAATATGTAAGGAACAACAACTAAAACTCTGGTATTCTGTTCATTTCAACAGAAGACGAACAGGACTGGGAGACGAATACCACCATAGCCTTCCTATAGTGTCGCGGCATGCAAGTCGGCTAAGAAGTCCGCCAACCCACCATGATCATGAACCCTGGAGGATCTGATTGTGATTTTTCTTTTTAAACTAAGTTTAACAGGTAGACGTGTAGCGCAGGCAGACGTAAATAACAAACAATTAACAAGCGTTTCCCACAGGTTTTTGTTTATTTTACCATGTTGGACACGTTCATCGCGGGAGAGATATTACATAACCGGTTATGGAATTAAGTGCCAGCTTAGGCGCCGAGTATCAAGGTGTCGCAACACCGGTCCCATAACACGGTAGTGGCCTCGGGGAGCTGGCCAGGAAAGCGCGTTCAAAACTCCAACCGACCTGAAATAGACAAAACGTTTAAATTAGGATAGAGTCACAAACAGATTGCACGACTTACACCCTAAAAGAGAAGCACATAATTGAGGATAGGGTGCATGCACCCTACCAAGCATTATAGAGGAGTATTTAAAGTGAAGTGGTACAAGCGTAGGAATGATGGTAAGAGCCCAAGATACGAAAATTACAAATATCTCAGTTACAGCGACTACTGTTCCAAATTTACTTGTGATAGGACATTAAAGACAAAAACATTGGTTAAAAGCAAAGTTAGAGTCAGACAAGTTTAATTAATGAATATTAGGATCTTAAACAAACAAGCGAAATTGCCTCTTCTTTTGCTTTTCATCGGGGCTACGAGAAGCCTAGCAAACAGATCAAATCTGCGGCAGCCTCTTCCTCTGATTCTACTGACGCCAAGAAGACGGCCAGAAACAGGCAAGCTCCTATTGGTTTCCCTGCTGAATTATGTTTTGGGTGGAATTATCGCACCTGCCCCGGTAATTGTGGCCTCTTACACATCTGCAGAAACTGCCGGGCGGAACACAAATCCAAGGATTGCCCAAACAAGGGGAAATCCGTCGCCTGACGTCAGACTCTCGTGCTCGCCGAGACTTCACACGAGATCCCATCTCAAAATGGCGTTGTCAACTCCTTTGTGCCCCTCGACTCGCAAATGGAACATGGAAATGGCTCTCATTTAACATACTCAGTACCTCATTCTCCTACTTCTTCGCTTCACTCGTCGAATACCACTCTTACGGAACTTGAGGTGTACCAATCGGACAGATTGTCTTGCACTGGATGTGAATTTGAGCGTAGTTTTGTTGATTCAGGCCTTATCGCCGACTGGACTGATAGGACTTGTGTACATGTTTCTTCTGCTGTTTATGATTTTGATACCGACTATGTTGTTACTGATTGTCCAAAGGTTGTGGCGAGTTGTGTTCTTGATGCCACTCGTGTATCTGCTATGCATTGTTCTTCTACATTTACAGATTCGTGCCATGACGATCCAGTACTTGTTAACACTAATGCTTCGGAGGGGGGCGTGTCCCGCGTTGACGGTTCCTGCCCTATGTCACCTGTTGCGGTTCCTGATGCTTGTGGTTGGAACGTGGATTTGATGACCAAATCGTATATGCCTTGTGATGTGCCTCATGTTGATGATCTTGCTAGTGTTCATGTTAAACTTGATGATAGTTTGTGTGCTGAATTGATTACTGATTGTATTGCTACAGTTGATGGTGTTGTTGATCGTGTTGGTATTGTTGATTTACCTCTAAACCATGTATCTGTTTCTGTATCTGATGTTGACAATGTGAAACCTTTTGATGATATTTATTCCACTATGTTATTTGATGATGTTCGTCTTGAGAGGTCTGAGAACCGTGACTATTCTGCTACATCGATGTCGAATGATACACTATAGGGGGTTGGCGACCCGACATTTGTCTGACTATTCCGACTAAGTGCTACAACAAACCTGGAGGTGTGTTGTTAGAGGATGAGGTACTGGAGAGTATTCGCTGCTATGAGCCCATTGTTCTACAAGCAAAATTGCCCATCTTTGATGGACCTTGTACGTCACATACTATATCAGGAGTCCACTCTCAGCTGTTTGTCGAATCTTGGATGCATGAAGCTGCCTTCGAGGAGGACTGTGTTCTTCGTCAGTTTATCATTGATGGTGTGATCTCAGGATTTCCTATAGTAGATGATGATTGTGCCACGGAGTATTTATCCCACAATTACCGCTCTGCCCTACTTCCGCACACGCATCAATTCCTTAGTGGCTTGTTTGCTGACGAGCTCCTTGATGGCAAGTTCATTAGGACTTCAGATCAACCTACTTGTGTCCATGCTATTGGGGCGGTACCCAAACCGGATGGGTCCTTCAGGCCCATCACTGACTGTCGCAGACCCATTGGGGCTTCCATCAATTCATTCATGAGTTCTACTGCCTTGCCTTTCCGTTATAACTCTATCGACCATGTCACTAAGTTAGTTACTCCTGGGTGCTACTTAGCCTCTGTTGATGTCAGTGCAGCGTATAGGAGCATACCAGTGGACCCTCGTCATTGGCAGTATCAAGGTTTACAGTGGGACTTTGGACCTGGGAATGAATTTCTTTTAGATACTCACCTTTGTTTTGGGCTTAAATGCGCCCCGTTTGTGTTTACACAACTAAGCAATTTCATTACCAGAGCCTGTGTCAGACGTGGTTACCCAAATCTAGTTAACTATTTGGATGATTTCGTCTTGGTGTATCCAACTCGTGAGGATTGTACTCGTGCCCAACTTCTACTGATCAGACTCCTCCGATCATTGGGCTTGTATGTGAGTTGGAAGAAATGCGACAGCCCGACTACTTGCTTGACGTTTCTGGGAATTAGCATCGATTCTGCCAATATGAGATTAACCTTGCCAGAAAAGAAAGTTACTAAAGTTTACGAGGCACTCCTGTACTTCAGAGGCAGACGTCGTTCTTCAGTCAGGAAGTTGAGAAAGTTGGTGGGACTACTTTGTCATGCCAGTAAGTTGGTTCGAGCTGGTCGACCATTTACTCGCCGTCTGCTAAATATGCTCAGAGGCCTCACCCCATCTCAGAAGAGGCTGCGGTTGGACTTGGAGTTCCAACTTGATATCGGTTGGTGGTTAACCTACCTCAACGACTTCAACGGTACCTCCCTCATCATTCCTAGAGGCCTATCTTCGGATGTGATCATCTACTCAGACTCTTCTGCTAATGGCTTTGGTGCTCTATGTGGAACTGACTGGCTGGCTGGCTATTTCTCGTCCAACCTTATGCCGCTCTCAGCAAGCGCGTTGGACCCTGGTCACAAACATTGGGTGAACTTAGATTCAGTCGTGTTCGATGATAACATTAACTACTTAGAGTTGATACCAGTGCTAATGATGGTCAGAAGATTGCTTCCTCGTTGTGCCAATACTCGCATAGTGTGTGTTTCTGATAATATGCAAGTTGTACATGCCCTAAATAAGGGTGTCACCAAGTCCAGAGATATGATGTCGTTGCTTCGACCGCTTAGCTGGATGCTTGCCTCTGTTAACTCTTATTTGGTTGGCATCCATGTCCCTGGCGAATTGAACGTTCTTCCTGACGAATTATCCAGGGTTTTCTGTACTAATTCACTTGATGTTTTGTTGCACAGATATACCCTCTGCTGTGGACCCCCTGAAGGAACTTAAAGGAGAACTGGCGTCTACTATATCACAGGCGTGGGCGTCCTCTACATTGTTAACCAGGAAGAGCCAATGGAGAGTGTTTATGAACTTCTGCGATACCTACAACTTGAAACCCCTGCCGGCTGAGCATGAGACTGTGTGTTACTTTCTCATGTTTAAGGCCCGTACTTGCAAATTTGCCACAATTAACAATTACCTTTCTTCCATAAATGTCCTTCACAAGTTCTTCGGCTTCAGTGTCGACTTCAGAGACTTCTACACAGTGCAGCTAGCTCTGAAGGGCTTAAAGAGGAGACTGGGTTGTGAAGTTCAATCCAAACAACCCTTGACGTGGCCTACCCTTAGATCGTTTTATCAACTGAGTGTGAGGAATGAGAGATTTTGGATTTTGTGGTCGGCAACCTTGTTCTGCTTCAGGACCCTCCTCCGTCGATCAAATGTGGTACCAAAGGCAGGCGACCTTGTTGATCATCTAGTTCGTCGCAAAGACATTGTCTTTAACAGTGACGGCATGGTCGTTTATGTTTCTTCTACAAAGACTGTGCAGTATCGGCAGAGAGTTCTAGCTATCCCTCTACTTAAGTCGGATGTTTCTCAGTTTTGCATAGTCTCTCTGGTGAGAGCCCACATGGATAAATACCCATCTTCGCCAGATTCTCCTATCTTCCTTGTGCCATCAGCTACCAAAGGTATCTTACCCTTGGACTACGGTGAATTCCTCCAGTTTGTGAAATCCATTCCAGTCATCACCAAGCTTGACTTAGATGTTGGGACCCATTCCCTACGTCGCGGTGGGGCATCCCATCTTCTGTCTCTGGGTGTTAATCTACAAGATATTCGCAACCTAGGCGACTGGAAATCTCTGTCAGTGCTTTGTTATTTGACCACACCCACTGAGAGGAAATTAGAAATTGAGAACTTCGTCAGAGCCTCGTTTTGTTAGTGGGGGAAGTGAAGTTGGCGGCCATTACGCCGCTGCAAAGTTGGCCAAATATATGTTGTCCAGTTTCATCTTTCCAGCGTCGATTAATCTGCCATTATATTTCTACAAATATCAGGCTTATTCATCTTAGCACCAGAAGTCACCACCAACCGCCGCGCCCCCTAGTGTATCCCACCGGATCTGACATTCCTTGCTCACTCTCTCTCGAACCACCGCCATTGGAATACCTGTGTTCACTAATTCTTTTTTTTTTTTTTTTTTTTTTTTTTCCTATTTAATAAAGGCGGCCATTACGCCGCTGCAAAGTTGGCCAAATATATGTTGTCCAGTTTCATCTTTCCAGCGTCGATTAATACTGCCTGACGGTGTTTGTATATATATATATATTATATATATATATATATATATATATATATATATATATATATATAATCAGATTAACTGACTGTGTGCTTTCGATTACATAATTATGTCTAAATTGTGAGAATTGTTTTGTGTTCTCCAGACATCGTGTCCTATTTATTTAGATAACAAGTTATAAGTTTATTAAGTTAATCAATGATTTAATCAACTATTTTTCTGTTTAACTTTATAATCAGTTTAACTTAATGTATATATATTCTGCGTTTCCATAGGAAACAAATTCTCCGTTTCAATTATTTGTGCGCAAATTAATCAACTCTTTTTTATTTAACTTTATAATAAGTTTAAGTTAATGTATATATATACTTCACCTTATAGGTGCTACCACCTGCGGAAATGCAATAAACATATTTATAAAAAAGAACATGCCACTAGATATATTTAAAAATGTACGCAGTGCTCCCAACTGGGGGAATGCAATACACATATTTATAAAAAAAACATGCCACTAGATATATTTAAACATGCTGTTAATATGGTCTGTGGTGAATTGAACATGTTAAATATGGCATGTTTAGGGTTAAGGAAATGGGTTAATGTATGCAGACTACAGAAGGCACTCACATGCATGGGTGTCCTCTCTAAATGGGTGTCCTCTCTAAAGCTATGCAGTGGCCTTCATGGATTTACTGCAGTGAAGGTAGTAAGTTGTCAATCAAACAAAGTTAACCAATAGGATATAAGGAATGTCAACCAATAGGATGTAAAGAATGTCACTGGCCTTCAGGGATTTACTGCAGGAGCAAGTTGTCAATCAAACAATCCTTGTACATGGGTGCAAGGTTAGGAGTGATTGCGTGAATTAGATATCAGAGATGGGCATCGAGATATCCTCCCAGATAAGCCTCCACACTCCTCCACACTAACACCTAACACAATGCCACAAACTTATAACACAAACTTGCTGAATTGGATGATTGACAGAATGGTACCTCATTCATTATCATTCTCTGTTTTTAAACGGAGAATGAAAAAACGACCTACTATACTATATCTAATTAGAACATTGTACATGTAAGAACTGTGTCCTATCAGGCCTGCACATAAATCCCTCCTTCCGTCCACATCCCATTATCTTCACATTTCAGCGGTTTTTTCTGTTTGCCATCCCACATCCGCAGGTTTCTATCACATTTATATGTTGTGGGGCTTCTGTATTTATATGGTGCCTGGGAAAACTTTACACCATTCGTTACAGAGGGTGGTGGAGGGCAAATAATCTCTGTTAGAAAAGCAAAAGAAATATTAGTCTAATTGTCCATTACTCTAATTGTCCTCCTCGGTCTTGCACAAGTATGGCTTGTATAATAATTATTTGCATTTATCATTATTTAAGATTTATTATTTAAGATTTAAGAACATTTTATTTCAATCAAAAGGCGTGTCTCCAACACAGGGAGGTTTTCAGGCCGCCATCTTAGGTATCTTACAAAGAGCACATAGTAGCGTTTTAAATCACTACTCAAATCACTATTTTAATTTCAGCAATTGACTATATAGTCAGGTGCCTTAAGGTCAAAAAAACATGAAACCGTTATTTTTTGGATAAAAGTGCCAAATTTGGTACACATGTAGACAAGGGTATGCCTTTCAATATTTTTCCTTGCAACAAGAAAAAAACCCACTGGAACACCCTCATTCGGCCATTTTTCAAGATGGCTGACCAAATGCAGAATATGACCATTATAAGTAAGGTGCATGGAGGGACAGTCACTTCCGATTTGTCCAAAAGTGTTGTTTTTGGTATCAAATGAAAGCTTAGGGTCTAAATAACAATTTTGGTCCAAGTGTCCACCCTTCATCTGACTGGGGGGTCTATGAGGGGCTATTATTATAGGGGGCTAACCCCACTTTCAATAATTAAAGGAAAATGTTATACCTTTTTAAATACTAGTCTGATTTGAACATAATTGTTGTCATTAATTTTGGAATGAAGAGACACAACCATATAGTAATTATTCTTTAGCTAGGGAGCTGGACCCCTTAATTTGGGGGGGGGGGGAGGGAGCTCAACACACCTCATCAGGTAAGGTGTGAATGTTCTAAGTACTATAGAACATTGATAATAATAATCTACTTGAACAATTCTTGTGTGATTATATTTTCAATGAAGCCACCATATAATATATTTGCATGTAATACTTTGGTAAAGGGGGAGGCATCTGAACCCCCTATTTCCTGGGGATGGGGGACTGATCCATTATCACAGATAGACCAGAAATGTTTAAACTGTTATAACTTTTGGAATAAATGTCTGATCTGAGCATAACTTGTGTCATCACTTTTGAAATAAAGAGACAGAACCACATTAGTAAGTATTGTTTAGCTAGGTGGGTTCTTAGGTACCCTCAGTTTTGGGGAGGGGGCTCAACCCACCTCAACAGGTAAAGTGTAAATGGTCAAACTATTAGAACATTGGTAATAATTAATTTGAACTTATATTGTGTTATTGTAATTGTAATGATGCCACATTATAATATATTTGCTAGTTATATTATGGTGTGTGTGTGTGGGGGGGGGCTCTGGACCCCCTATTTCCTGGGGATGGGGGATTGATCCATTATTACAGATATGGCGGAAATGTTTAAACTGTTATAATTTTGGAAATACATGTTTGATCTGGTGTCATGAAGTTTGGGATCAAGGGACGAAATAATATTGATACTTATTGTCCAGCCGGAGGGAGTGGGTATCTAGACCCTAAGCTGTGATTTGATACCATAAAACTAAACTTTTGCTCAACCTTGAAGTGAAAATCAAATTTTGAATTAGTCAGGAACTCCACTAATGCATGTTGAGTGGAATACATTATTATAGCAACCAGTTTGAGATAGATAAAATTGTGTGCCCCATTATCTCAGTAGTCAGGTTTCCAACAAGAGGATAGGTTATTGCCTTGTGGACTGCTGATGATGACAGCTTTAGGTAGACATCAGGTACTGCCGTATAAGAGGATGATAGAGTAGGAATGGAAGTTTTATTGCTTCCTGGTGTAATAAATATGTATCTGCTGTTTTATTCAAATTTGTAGAAACTGAATAAGCTTTATACCAGTTCCATGGAAGGACACTTGTGCTGTGGTTGAGGAGTAATTATGGTCTATGCTATCCAATGCTCCAGCTACAAAGTATATCATTCTTCAGACTAAAAAAAGAAAATTGCTGGGTTGAACAGGAGATGGCACTGCTATCAGTGACAGAACTTGAGAATGGTCAGGCAATATCGTGGGCAGCTTACCAGGCATCAACCCAGCCTCAAACTTCTGATTCACCTTCTATGGTTGTAATGTTACCACTTTATTTTGAGAAGGCAAACTCACCAGCTATGATCAAGCATGGATTAGTTGCTCATTTTTTTGTTTTAGATATTCTTAAATTAGATATTCTTAAAGAAACCACAAACTATCTAAACCCAGAACAGATTCCTCTTCTTGATTGTGATTGTGCCCAATTTTGCTATCAGCAAATACATTCAATGGAGTTGACTGGATCTGTATGACAACACTGTACTGGATCTGTTAGACAACATGGCACATTCAATGGAACTGACTAGATCTGTATGGCAAAGACAACATGGCAAAGAAAACATGACTGCCCTGAATTGCTTTTGTTGAATACATGAAAATTATGATACTGTTGAAACAACAGAATCATAATTTTAAGATTCATAAGATTGATTGAGGACTTTGGCAAAGGACAGTATGAAAGATTGACTGAGACAAAGGTTATTCATCAAACATTACCACTTATATTCCAGAATGAATTTCTGTTTCTTTTGAAAATACTAGGAGGGTCATGTCGCGAGCCAGTATTTGGGCAAGGTGCTGAGAGCCCAAGACTAATGTAACTTCCCCTGACAGTTGGGGTTGGATAGTCAAAGAAGTCAATTGGTGTCCAGTGTGGACAACACTGCCAGTGACATCCCAGGTCTACACTCAGCTGATGACATGCAGCTACAATTCAGATTGTGGATATGTATCCTGCATTTGTGGGAAGACCTACAGCCTACGATGTAAAGAACTCTGTCGCTGCAGATGTGAAAAAGTAACTTAAAACCCATGCAGGACTTGACTGTCTCAAGGTTGAATTGGTTTAGATACTTTGAAAACCCTATAAGGCATTTCACGAGTAATGTATTAAGAAGACCATGAAACCTTTATGTAAAAACTGGGGATTTGTCTTAGGCTTATATTTGCACGTACCACAATGATCAAAATGCTTCTGTAATTGTAGTTTTGGCAGCCATATTAGATAAATACTATAAAAATTAAGCACCACAAATTAATGGTTAAAGGAATTAAATATGGTAGATGCATTTATATAATCTGTGATGAGTATCCATATGTGCTCATAATAAGAACAATAACAATTGTTGAAATCATTACACATTTTTCCCACAATATTTTTATCTCAGGTTCAAATTTAATAATTTCTAGTATGGATACAGGTAATCTTGGCACATTAATGACTTTCTACACCCTGAAAACATAGGTGTAGACACCAAGATCAAGTTTCTAGCACCAATAATAAGGAAGCTATGGGTTATCTATAATTGGCAACATATTCAGTCAGCAGCCATTTTGTTTTTGGCCCACAAAAGCTTATCCCCAAGAGTTCCAAAGTGGCACTTGGCTTATTCTTGCTCAGGACATGTTATACTACTAGAATCCACCATAAAACATCATACATACCATAAAACATGCTCGGCCCCAAAATCCCAGTTTGGCAACTGGACTATTTTGGTAGCCATTTTGAAAAAAAATTCAAAAATTGGTGTTCCAGTGATTTTAATTCTTGTTGCAAGGAAAAATATTCAAAGGTATATGCTTGCCTACATGTGTACCAAATTTGATACTTTTATCCAAAAAATAACGGTTTTTCCCTTAAGGCACCTGACTAATAATAATATATATTATGGCTTTATGGCATTATGGCTTTTGTGTGGGGGTGGGGGTTCTTGGGAAGATTCATCAAAACTAATAGGGGACTTGCATAGCCGCCATTTTGAATCTTGATTCGCATGGAATTATGGGACTAATGGTATAGTGTACAATCTATAGAAAACATCCCATGTTCAGTATGGATTATTTATCCATGATCTAATTTCAATATCCATGTTTTATACATGTTTCCATAACACAAAAATAGATTCCAAGCAGTTAACATAAATAATTTTACTTCTGGTTTGAGAAGGGTGACTAGAGGTGTTCCTCAAGGAACTGGTCTGGGACCTTTAATGTTCCTCCTGTACCTGCCCTCTCAGACATCTTCAACCAAAAAGATAAAGATATATTATTGACTTCAATGCCTTTTATATACATATAATGCAGGAACTCCACTATAGGAAAAACGGCAAAAAACGGCTGCGACGAATTTTTTGTTGCCGACAAAATACTGGTCCTTAAATGTCGGCAACAAAAATGCAAGTGGAGGAGGATCACATTTGTTGCCGATTTCTCTGGGAATTGTTGTGTATGCCTTGAGATTTGTTGTGGTGACACTCTTCCACTTAGCTGGAATGTGTTGCCAACATGGAAATTGTGTTGCCGACATATATGAAAGTGTTGTGAATGCTACTCCACTAGTGCCATGAAAGTGCTGCCTACATTTTTCCTCGCTCATAATTTCATGGAGCTTGGGTAATGGTAAAAATTAAATTAAACAGAGATACATTTATTTGCAAATGAAATTGATCTAATGTATAATGTACATGTGTCAAAACCTTATAATTCAAGGAAAACAACAATACAACATAGTTTGATAGTGAAGAAATGTCTAATAGTTATGCTATTTCGAAATAGGGACCTTCCATGTGAGAATTACGATTCTTCTATGGTTGACCAAACATATATCAAATATAACATATAACAAAATTTCCATACATCCTAATAAAAATAAAAAAATATCTCTATACACAACCATACCTCTACCTCAATCGGGACCTCTACGTTGTTAACCAATCATATCTCTCGCACATTTTTACACATGTGTACACATGTGTTGCACATCGAGCTCTATATAAACCTGCACAAGACTGCTGTTGTCATGCACACCCCTGATGAAGGCCCAAGATGGGCCGAAACACGTAGGGTAACAAAAGAATAATTAAGTATTTTAAAACTCGATCGGAGTGATATTTAGTGGAGTTCTTACCTGGGTCCCGAGGATTACTGGGATTATCGCCCACGAGGCCACATGTTGTCGAAAAATGAAAAGTTAGACTCTAAAGGTGAAGATTCAACAAGGAATAACTAAAAACAATACAATCGAACAAACTGCAAGTGATTTTTAATTTGAAAATACCTCTGAGGAGGACAATAAATAAAAAATCTGGAAGCGTATGGACCGTCCCTCGTCGACTCCAAAGCCCACACGAACGCCACCGAACACCGACAACAAGCAGTGGACGCTATCCCCTATACGGCCTTACGTGGACCCGAGCGAGGATTCACCTGATAGCCTTACCCAATACTTTACTGCAGAAGAAGAAACCCTAACAGAAAAATCAACGAATGAAGATAAGTCCATAAATATGGCCCACAACAATATACCAAACAGTCAACCCCCTCAAAATAACCATCACAATCAGGGCTATGGGGGAAACCAAATATTCCAACCCCTAGCATCTCAACACGCTCAACATGGCCACGCATATAACCCACGACCACATATGCCTGCCAGCCAAAATAATGTACCGAGCATGACTTCATGGCGGCACCATCCACCACCGCAAATGGGACACTTGGACACAAATGTACCAAGTATGACTCCAGGACACCAACAGGATCCAAAGGTACATAGTGGAGAATCACCGCAACACCGAGGATCAGACCCAGGTACCATGATTCAACCTTTCAGTCGTCCAGACAACGATGAAAACTCTCTTGTCATGGCCTTTAAATCCCAGATGGAAACACAAAACAACATGATAATGCAAATTGCCTCCAACATTGATAATTATACCAAATCATTAGATGCTAAATTCGAAAAAATGATAACCTCAAATAACTCTGTGCATCAAATTGTCCAAGAGCACAACAAGGACATGACTACAAAACTTGACACTTTTCAAACCCGTTTTGATACCTTGGAGAGGAGAAATGACAAGTTCTTAGACAACATAAAGCCGGAAATAGAAAATAACATGCAAAAATACGCTCATGACACAAGAAAATACTGGGAACACAAACAGCAAGGGATAGAACAATCTCTTGAGGAGTTAAAAATGCAACAAATGGAAATTCAACGAAAAATTGAAAATATGAAAAATCCAAGAATGAAAACCGATCAAAAACAAATGGTACAACCAGGGCATGAGTTACTAGTCAACCAGGCTAGACAAAATCACCAACAAATTGAAGATAATAACGAGAACCCCTGGAAAACCCAGGGACGCAGACAGACACAGAACAAAACCCAAAGAAGAAAGACCTATGAGCCAAAAAAAGAAAGGGTAAAGGAAGATTATAATACGAACATAGCCATCCTAGAAGAACTCCCTGAAAGAGCCAATGAAGACACTAGAAACGAAATTACATTAATTATGGAAATAATAGCTACTGAATTCAAAAAGGAGGATATCAAACAAGCATACCGTATCGGTCAATTTATTGAGAATGAAGCTAGACCCATTCTCATAGAATTCCACGATCCGACCCTGAGAGAACTCCTAGTCCACAATATACAGACAGTCAATGGTCAAGATGAAACGTATGAACTACTCTGGGTAAATAAGACTGGCCTCCAAATCTTTCCACATGAAAAGAAAGTCATGCAAAACTGCATGGCCCTACTCAGAAAAAATCAGCAAGAGGTAAATATGTACTACAATCATTTAATTCTCGACACTGGATCATATCGGACCTCAGACCTACATCTTCTGCCCGATGATTCAAACCCAGAAAATGCTTCAAAAATTATCCTAGACGATGGAAAAGCCATAGGCTACTATGGCTCCTTCAGTTACATGTCAAATTTTTTCATAGTGCCAGTCAAACACAAGGACATAACATATCGTTCCGGAGAGCACGCATACCAAAGCTTGAAAGCTACGGAGGCGGGAAAGGAAGAGGTGGCAGCAGAAATTTGCGAGGCAACCTCGGCCTTCGAAGCCAAGTCCCTTGCGAGGGAAATAAAATCCACGCCTGACTTCGCAAAAAATGAAGAAAAGTTAATCAGCGAATTAATAACTGCAAAGTTTCAACAAAGTCAAGAACTCTCGTACAAATTGAAAAATGAAAAATTCACGAAATTCTACGAGGTAACCGGGGATCGGAAGTGGGGAGTAGGCTTCCGCTTCCCCGACCTCCTAACCGAAGCAGCCAGAATTTCAACAAAACGATTCACCGGGAGAAATGTCCAAGGCGAATTGATCAGGAAGCTGAAAGAAACATTATGAACAGAAAAACAGTAATCCTTTCAAACCT
This sequence comes from Sthenelais limicola, assembly GCA_942159475.1. Taxonomy (NCBI): domain Eukaryota; kingdom Metazoa; phylum Annelida; class Polychaeta; order Phyllodocida; family Sigalionidae; genus Sthenelais; species Sthenelais limicola. The sequence continues at coordinate 4,725,608 of OW804100.1, read as the reverse complement.
ATATCTTATTTTAATATTAGAACACTGTCTTCCCTAATTTTTTAAGCTTCAAACAAACTCAGCCTTATTATCGCTCACACTCAACTGTAAAAATGGCCGGAGTATCGTACACGGCAACATGACTAATGAAACCCACTATAGCCTCACTCGAACGACCAAGGTTAGGTCAATTCGAACGAATGATCATATATATGAATACTGTCACACCCTACTTGTAAATTTGGGACAAACTCAATATATTTACGAGTCACTTCTTGTTAACATACATACGGCTGTCTCGTATGGTTTTTCACTGTACTAAACCACAACCGTAAAACTGAATGTTTTTGTATATGTTTTTGTAATGTCTTATAGATTTCATGACCGATTAATTAACCAATGTCAATCCTGTTATGACAAAATATATGACTATATGTTTAATATGTGACGTTGCCCCTCACATCGTATATTGCTGTACTATTTTTAGTGAAGGATTATATCCTAGGTTATCTATGTCCATGTCTGAGTCAATTCTCGACTCCTTTGAAAAATTTAAAACAAGAAAAGGTTTCCATGTTGTCGGATGGAACATTCGAAGCCTGAATACCAATATTAATGATTTCAAGCAATCTGTACAACTGAATAATCTCAATATAAATGTATTTGGCCTCACAGAAACGTGGCTAACTCAAGCAGTACCTGATACATCTCTAATGGTGGACGGTTACAATTTATCTCGACAAGACAGAACAGGTGGGAAAAGAGGTGGTGGCCTCTGTTTTTATATAAGAGACGATCACCAGTTCGATTCTAACCAGTTCTCAAAATTGTGCCTAAATACTGAAAACATAGAAATACAAGTTATAAAAATCCAAAAGGGTTCTGCAAAGCCCTACATAATATGTAATGTCTACAGACCGCCGAGTGCCCCTGTACTGAAAGGTCTTCAAGAATTAGACCAGACCCTAGCAACACTGAATGCCAAAACAGATTTAATTGTAATAGGAGACTTAAACATCAATCTACTTGATGGAAAACTATCTTTACCCATACAACAAGAAATGAACTCAATATTTGAGAAATACAATCTTACACAACATGTAAAAAACCCAACAAGAAAAACACTCTCAACAGAATCACTAATAGATCACATATACACAAATTCGAAAATTGTAAGTTCAGCTGGTGTAATTGAAAACCACACCTCTGATCACTTACCAACATATCTAACCCTAAAAAAGAGTAGAAATTCATATGATTCTGGTTCTTTTATGGCAAGAAATACCACATGCCTAGACCAAAAAATCCTGAATGAAATACTGATTAACCAAGACTGGTCAGAATATTTCGAAAACAATAACCCAGATCAATGCTGGAAACTAATTCAAGATAGAATAAATTTAACACAAAATAAAACAGACGTGTCAGACTCAAACACTTTTGGCAAAATCATCCAGAACCCAACCAGCAACAAATATTCCCCAAAGAACCCAAGGGATGGGTTCCACCAACAGGTCTTGACAAAGATATAGATGCCTTCGCATCTTATACGACACAAAAAATGAAGAAACTTCCCCCCAAAAATCAATCAAAACCGAACCTCACAAATGATGAAATGACAGCCTTGAAAGACCTACAAACTAACCAAGATATGGTCATTAAACCCGCCGATAAAGGCGGGGCCATCGTTATCCAAAACACATGCGACTACATAGCAGAAGCAGAAAGGCAGCTACTCAATACCGACCATTACAAACGTGTCCCCACCGATACAACCTTCAAAAACTACCATCGTATCAAAAGCAGAATAACAGAACTAGCAGAACAAGGACATCTCCCCCAAGATGCCCCCAAAACCCTATTACCACAAGAAGTCAGAACTGCCCCCTTCTACACCCTCCCTAAAATCCACAAGGAGGGAAATCCAGGCAGGCCCATTGTGGCAGGCATCAACTGCCCCACAGACAAGATATCAGCCCTCGTAGACCAGGTATTACGACCCTTGGTCAAGAAAATTCCCTCGTACATCCAAGACACCAGACATTTCATTCAAACACTAAACAACCACGGACAGCTCCACGAAGACGAAATCATGGCAACAATTGATGTATCCGCTCTGTATACATCAATCCCACATGAGGATGGCATAGCAGCAGTAGAAAATACTCTATATGCCAGACCTAACAACACCATACACCCACAAATCGTCAGTGAACTCATAAGGATGGTGCTTACCACCAACACCATGTCCTTTAATCACCAACACTTCCTACAGACCCAAGGCACTGCCATGGGCACAAAAATGGCACCAAGTTATGCAAATATTTTCATGCACGAAATTGAGACTGATATCATCTCCAGAACCGACATCACTATCAACATGTGGAAAAGATATATTGACGATATTTTTGTTATATTCCGCTGCTCAGAAGATGAACTTGATCAATTCCTTCTACAAATCAATTCATTCTACCCAACAATTAAGTTCTCAGCAAACTACAGTCGCCTTTCTGTAGACTTCTTAGACGTCACAGTCTATAGGAGTCCCACCAACACGATAGAGACAAAACTCTATATAAAACCAACAGACAGAGGTCAATACCTCCATGCCCACTCTTACCACCCAAGGCACACCATTCAATCGATAGCCTACAGCCAAGCCATCAGACTGAGGCTAATCAATTCAACCGTGGAGGAATACGAACGCTCCACACAACGACTCCTGAAACTACTGACCTTACGAGGTCACGATCACAGACGCACCAAGGAATCAATCCTGAAAGTCAAGAACCTAGACAGAGACACGCTCCTCAACCCGAAACCCAAAGAAAAGAAGAAAATAATCCCATTCACTCTACAGTTCTCACCAGGCAATTTGAGGGCCGAGAAAATCCTGAAGGAAGCTAGCTCTTTCCTTCGTCCAAACCCAGCAAACCACAAGTTCCATCAATACCGCTGCATGGTGGCATTCAGACGTGCCCCAAACTGCAGAGACCTAATGGTCCACTCCTCATTTCCTAAGAACAACAAATTAAGTAACAGTCGTCCCTGCATGAGAACGAGTTGTAATATTTGTGAACACATTATTACTACTCGCAAAATCACATCCACCGCTACCAAGAAAAGCTTCAACATCAACGGGCATAATACCTGTGATACCATCAACACAGTATATTGCATCACCTGTCCCCTCTCCACCTGCCGCAAGCAGTATGTTGGGGAAACAGGGCGACAAGCCCGGGAAAGAATCAAAGAACATCTCGCAGACATCAAACACAGGCGCCGGGACAAACCGGTGGCCAAACACTACATAGACCATGATCTACAATCTAGAGACCTAATTGTAACCATCATCGACTCCACACCATGCAACACAAATGACCGCAAGCGCCTAGAAGAAGCATGGATCATCATGCTGGACACTATGGCACCAAACGGTCTGAACCTCCAGCTGTAATCAGTGGCGGGAAAACAACACGCCAACAGAAAAACTAACCGCTCCCCCCGTGGAGCCACGCCCTTGACTACCATTGCCCTAGATTCGCGTTCCTAACAACGAGCGCTGATTGGCTGCCGCACCGGAAGGTGCCGGCATCGAACCAGCCTTCAAACAACAACAACAACAAACGGACACGCGGCTGACCCACGACTAGCTCAGCACCTACTAAAGTGCAGAAATGAATACGAAAAATGAAGATACACCGGTCCAGTGCCATCTGTGTAGTGCCTGGATGTCAGGCAGAGGCGGAACATTAATCAAACACCTCAATAAGCAACACGCGGGACCCTCGGAGAGGGGTAAGTACCCTTGTCCGATCTGTCCCAAGCTGTTTACAAGACGACAAGAATTCGTAACACACTGTGATCGGGTGCATGAGGGAGATATACCTCTCCCCCTCCCCATACTAAGCTCAGAGGCCCCAGTAAAACCTGAAATTCCGAAAGTTGAACTTAAAATAATCAGCACATTCACTACTGAGAAACCAAAGGCACGCTTCCGTATTCTAGAGGGTAATAACTCCCCGTACGTTGCAGGTACCATCCCAGCACCCAGTAAGATGAAGTCAGCTCCAAACAAACTACAACACCCGCCGTCCTTCCCGATCCTCCGCCCGGAGGAAAGAAAGGCCAAACAAGTTGTTACCATTCAGCCCCTGAGAAAACCTGAACCAACAAGCGAATACGACCCCACTGTACGTCGCCAGAGATTACAACATGCCCCGCCAACCCCAGGGCAGAGAACCCCTAGGTTTGAAAGCCCCCCTCGCCAATTCGCACCAATAAAAAGACAAGCTACACCAGTCGACCCACAGCCGAAAAAGACCAAGACTGCACCAATTATGCACACCAATTTCTCTGACGCACTGAGAAATATAATACCAATCGAACAACTCACTTCACCCGATGTTATAACCCAGCTGATACCTACACCCAGTACATCAAAATGTGTGACACCAGACCGGAGCAGCACCCCCTGCTTAGATGAACTTACGACAGATGACATCAGCAACGACCCACTACCAGGGTCACCTATGATATCACTTTCATGCTCCAGTGACTCTGATATTTCCCAAATGGACGAGAACTTAATAAAACTAATCAACACCCAGTCCAAACAAGAAACACCCCAAGTGAAACCAGTGAAAATGGACAAAACAACAATGACTGTTCCTGATAACAAATCACTAACAACAACCAAACAGCTTTATCTTATCCACCAGTTAATGAGTACCATCGATAGTGATTTATCCAATCAGTTTTATAAGCTCTTAGAACAGAAGGGTCACGCATATGACCCATCTGCATAACCATCGAGAAACATTAATCTCTCTCACTGAAATAATTAAAAAATTGTAACATAATAATTTCAACACCAGACCATGCTGAGTACTAACTAACGAAATCCAACTAAGGGACATCACTTATGTATTTCTCTATCATATTGTATATGAAACAAAAAAATTTTTGGTGCGGCCACGACGCCAAAATATTTGGTGCGGGCAGCACCACGATATGTACCTGATTACAACTACACCAAAGTGCACCTCAGCACCCACCAATGCATGTACCAATCACCTGATGAAGGGCAACAAAGCCCGAAAGCTAGTGTAAATAAAATATTGAAACCAACAACCAGGGGTTTTATTTCCAACCCACTATTATATCACCACTAAGACAACCGGGATCACTCGATATATAAACGACCATCTACCTACCTTGATACATCACGAATAAATTTATTTTTAGACAGAATGTGCCCCATCCAAAAGTTCCACAGAGTCAGGAAGAAGCCAAAATGGCTAACCCCAGACATCACTCAAATGATGAACGAAAGGGACAGTAAATTCAGAAAAGCTTACAAAAATAATGATAAAACACTCCTCACCGAAGCCAAACAACTCAGAAATAAAATTAGATCTATATGTCGAAATAGCAAAGCCAAGATCCTGAGAGAGGAATTATCCAAGAAAAATAGCAACCCAAGACAAATCTGGAAAGAAGTAAACAAAATTATTAGTCCAGAAAAATCAAAAAAATCGCATGAAATCACTCTAGTTGATGAAAATGGAATAAATTCAGGAGACCAAACTGCGAACATTTTTAATGAATTTTTCCTAAACATAGGCCCCAAACTGGCTGAAAAAATACCAACTCCTGTCGCACATGATGTACAACTACAACCAAAAACTCAAACCACAAAATGCAGATTCACCTTTGAAACAGTTACCCCACAGAATATCTTGAAAATAACAAGAAAAATAGACCATAACAAAAGCTCAGGATTTCCAAACATCCCTGGAAAAATACTAAAAATCTGTCTTATGGCCCTAAATCTACAAGTAACATACTTGATCAATCTCTCGATCAAAACCTCAACTATTCCAGTAATCTTCAAAGCTGCAACTGTCACCCCCCTACACAAAAATGGTCCAAAAAATATCCCAAATAATTACAGACCTATATCTGGTATTAATATGCCTGCCAAGATATTAGAAAAGGCTGTACAGAAACAATTATCTGATTATATGGAATCAAACCACTTATATTATAATAAACAATACGGATTCAGGCAGGGTCACTCGGTAAACCAAGCACATATAGACTTACTACAACCTTTTTACGAGAATTTAAACTCGGGAAATTCTACCACGGCAGTTTTTCTCGATTTTAAAAAAGCTTTTGATACCGTCCACCATTCGAAATTGTTAGAAAAATTGCAAAAATTAGGAATAATTGAACAAGAAAATGACTGGTTCAAGAATTACCTATCGGACAGGCTACAAACTGTAAGGGTTAACAAACAGACTTCTACCCAAGGTAAGATCACTTTCGGCGTTCCTCAAGGAACAATTTTAGGACCGATTTTGTTCTCAATATACATAAACGATTTACACCAGGCAGTCGAAAATTCAGTCATCCAGCATTATGCTGATGATACGGTAATATCATGTAGCAATAAATCCGAAAAAATCATATTCGACACCCTCCAAAAAGATCTAAAATTAATAGACACCTGGTGTAAAATAAACAAAATCTCTATGAACGTTTCAAAAACTAAATACCTGATGTTTCACCCGAAAAGAAATGCAAAAAGTGTAAATAAATCACATCCAAGACTTACCCTGGGTAGCGAGCAAATAGACAGTACTGATGAATACTGCTATCTTGGCCTCCAGATAGATGACAAGTTAAACTTTAAATCCCATACAACTAAAATAATCAATAAAGTCAGATGGAAAGTAAAGCTTCTATCCAACGCAAGGTACACTCTACCAAGGAAAGTAAAAATAGATATTGTAAAAATGATAATAATACCAAACATTGATTATGGAGACATTTTCTACGATAGCTCCAATAAAAGTTTGGTAAAAAGACTACAGTCCTTACTAAATACATCTATAAGGGCCACACTCGACCTCAACAAAAGAACAAATGTTGACAAAGATTATGAGAAATTGAATATTTTCACCAATGAATTTAGAAGGAAAATACACCTGACAGAGAGTGCATATCACCTGGCTAGAAACGACAATAATGTTGACCAACGAAAACTTCCTACCAGAAACCATGCCAAAGACAGAAAATTATTAATATTAGAACATCCGAAATCAGCCCTATTCCAAAACAGTTTCTTGTACAAGGCTAAATATGCCTGGAATAATCTCCCCACCAAATTGCAAAACTTGGAGGATCACAGACAATTTAGACAAGAACTAATATCTCATTATTCTAAATAATAACTCATAGAAAATAAGTTGGACAGCATTACCTAAGATCTAGCTAGGTGACGAATAAATATGATAATTATAATTACTACGATACCCTATCAAACCCAGTCGGACGGAAAAGATAAACCCTTGCTCTATTCTGCTCTATTTTATTTTATTTTATCTTATCTTATCTCATCTTATTTTCTCTATGCCAAATGCACTGTATCGTGCAAATATTGTATCATTTTATGTATGTATTATACTTCACAAATTTTCATCTGCTTTCCCATGTCTACGCACTAGTGCACTGTATCGTGCAATTTTAGACCATGTTTATGTTTAAGATGCACTGTATCGTGCACTCACAACCTTAATGAAATTGTCTGTATATAATATGAATGTGTACTATGTGAGTTATAATGTAAGCAGAGAAAAGTAAATTTCACTGCAAAACCATAATTTTCTGGTCAATGATAATGAACTCTCATCCAATAATATACAACCTTGGCGAAAAACATTGAAAATACTCACTTGTTACTATAAACATTGTCACAGCTTGGATACGATAAAGTATATTATCGTTTATATTATATTATAGTCTTAGAAAACTATCTCTCTTATGTTACCAAACCTGTTTATTATTATTATTTTATTTTACAAATCTGTTCCAACATACCAGATATATATATTCCAGCCTTAAGCGACTTAGACCTATCCAAATTAAAGGTAACTGTCGGTAGAAATGGAACAATCTAGTTTCATATAGACATGTCAACCTACTTTGTCACTTTTCTCTTATGTATTTAATCACTCCTAAGACAAATAAAAGATTTTCTTATCTTATCTTATCTTATCTTATTAATGATTTATTGTCTGTTATTTCTAGTGTTAACATTCAGCATTTCGCGGATGATACCGTCCTTTAAACTTCTCATACCTCCAGGCAAAAAGTAAATGAAGATTTGCAAAAAGACCTAGATAATGTCAGTCTATGGTGTAGGGAGAATAAAATTTCTATTAACATAGAAAAAAGTAATATCTTAGAAATACTTCCACCGAAGAATGAAGATCTAAATACTAAACATACCTTCACCCTTGGAAAAGAGAATATGAATTATACAAACTCATACACCTACCTGGGTCTGACTATTGACAATAATCTAACGTTTAAAGAACATTTAAACCAAAGAATATGTCAAGCGCCAAATAGGTTAAAGGCTATAAAGAAAATTCAGAAATCCCTCTCTTCAATCAATATTATGACACTCTATAAAGTAGCAGTAAGGCCTATAATAGACTTTGGTGATTGCATTTACAATGTCGCACCAATAGCATTAATTAATAAGCTACAAACAATACAAAACTCTTTCATAAGAGTTGCTTTCTGCCTGGATAAACGAGAAAATGTTGACAATAAACATGATGAACTTAATTTAGAGATGTTGGCCACAAGAAGGAAGCATCATGCACTTCATATGGCATTTGAATTAAGTAACCAGGATGCTTTTGTAGATAAGAAGAATTTAAACCTAAGGTCCCATAAAAATGGGAAAGTATTGTTATTACCCCAACCTCATACAGAACGGGTAAAAAAATCGCTGATTTACCAGATTCCAAAACTCTGGAATGAATTACCTTTAAAAGGTAAATCGTATCAATGTATAAAAGAATTCAAAACTTTTATTTTCAACAACATATCCTAAAAGAATATTATAATTAGAATTATAACAATTAGAACAATGTTAGTAATAAGAGTTATGGTTGAAATACAAACACAGAAGCGATGAAACCCCACTCATGTGAGTTGGAGTATAAGTAATCACTCAATAATGATATGTGACTTCACTATACCATATTGCAACTTATGGTTTTACTATAATGCACTTAAATATACGTATGTGTAGTGAACCGCAGATTCGTGGGCGTGAGGTTACGAAATTCCGTAAAGAATCACGAATACGAGGAGATTCGTTTGAACCTTGTTTATTTCCCAAAGGTATACAGTTACAAAGGTATTGTTACTGAAGCAAGGGTGCTTAATTTGAACAACAGAAGTATCTCGGTCCGCGGCGCGGCTCGAGTCCGTAGTGTTAAGCGAAGCCTGGATCCCCTTGCGGAGGTAGTAGTATCCTCCGCCTACCGTCCGTCGGAGGGTGTCTGCAGTGTCGTCTGCACGGTGGTCGTATGTCGCCCCCTGACGGAACTGGCCGGAACTGGTGGTAGTCGTCTCCGGCGCTGGTAGAAGTGCCCCCGCTGTCGTAGCCTGGATGGTGATTGGCGATAGTCGACAGCCTCGCTGTATTCCGGGTGGCGGACCCACTACACTGCCCCCTCACTAGTTGGAGTTGAAGGGGTCCACGATAACTAGTTATGTAGGGTCCGCCGTGGCACTAAGGAGATCCTCGTGGCTCCAGATCCTCGTGTGCAGCGGGGCAAATGTTATGCCACTCCGCCGCACGGATCCTAGAGCCAGGCTTGCACTCGCCCCCAAGGTTCGTAGCCTTCATAGGCCTAAAGAGGCCACCGGACATGCCTGTCCGTCCCAGTCTCGCAGCGCGGTACAACTGGAAGCGTACATTCGAAGCAATAAAAAATTTTCGTGCACGAGCTTTATTAATAAAAGCGAGGCTAGTGAGCCATACTAGCCTTGCGGATAAAAACCACCACCTGCGAGGAGGAGAGCCCCCCCCCCCTCGCTGTGAGATGAACCCACACGAGACAGCCGCCTCGGGGGATCGCAGTGCTGATCCCAAGCCCTATGGGGGGGGGAGTTCTAGACGAACTCCCCTGCCTCCTTCGCCTCAGCGTCCCCCTCCGTTTTGGAGATGCCGTGAAGCGAGAGATTCCCAATAAGGGCTTCATCGAACGGGTCGAAACGCGAATCTGGGACGACAACTACGTTGTCTTCTTGTCCCAGATCGTCGTATATTAACGCCGTTTCGGAGTCCGACTCCTGCAGCAGCTCGTGCTCTTCCCCGTCCAATATTTCTACCGACTTGTCAGAGCCCGAGCCTGCTGCCGCCAGATGGTCCACGGGAGTGGTACCTTCGTCCGTGCGAGGCCATGGTAGCGCGATCGCATCACCATTTCCCTCGACCCCTTCCACACTCGTACCCGTGGGCGCGGTGACGGGAAGACTGAACGTATCCAACGAAGGTAGCGCCTCTTTCAACTTTGGGGAGGCCTCACCGCTCGGAGGCGGTGCCGGCCGTGCCACCAAAGTTTTCTCCTCTATAAAGGAGAGGCGCTTGGTCGCCGAGGAGACGTCCCCTCGGGGTGGTCTGTACGAACGGGGCGTGGAGGAAGCAGCCGGAGTTACCTCGACCGAATCCTCTGCTTCCGCGGATTGGCTACCCGAGGGCATGTTAGGCCCCCACATAGCTGCTGACATCCGCGGAGCTAATCCCGTGCCCGTACACACGCTCTGATTCTCACGTTGCCGAGTTAAGTCAGTAACGCCGATGAGCGTGCCACCCGTATCCATAGGGATCCCCGCGGGGTCCACTATCTGGATGGAGGGAGGTTCTATCCCGTGGGATAGTGGAAAGGCCGGCCGGCGCGAATTGAGAGCCTCAACTCGCAGCCGACTCTCTGTCTCACGGAGCTCTTGAATCTCCTGATTCAGCTTGGCCTGCTGCCGTTCAGCTTCCTCCTTCTCTTCTTCCTCACGGAAGAATGCCATGTCGTGGGCCGACTGCTCCTTGTCTAGCAGACGTTGTTGCTCGAAAGCTTCCCGCTTGGCCGTCTCAGCTAGACGAACGGCTTCCTCCTGTTGGAGCCGTTGCTGTTCTGCTTGCCGCAGAGCAGCCTCCTCCTGCCGGAGTCGCTGCTCTTCGGCCTCCCGTAGAGCAGCCTCCTCCCGTTGGAGTTGTAGGTCTTCCGCCTGTCGCAGAGTTTCCTCTTCCCGGAGTTTCCTCTCCAAGGCCTCTTTGACCAGGCGTGTCTCGGCTAGAGTCGTCTCCCGTTGGACACGGAGCCGCTCTGCCTCAACCCGACCCTGCTCGAAACGACGCTGTGCCGCCGCCTTCTCCTCCTTTCGAGCAGTTGACCCCTCGTGCGGGTCTACCTCCATCTCTGTCTCCGTACCACAGAGAGGGGTCGCGTTAGCGAGCGCTGATGCCCCCGCGGTAGAGGACACCTTCGTATTCGTGACGCGTGTGGGCGCGCGGGCTTGAGCATGGGTGGGAGTGCCACGACCTACACCTCCGAAAAGAGGTTTGGCGGTCTGACGATCACCCGGACCGAAACCCGGAGGAATGGTCGGCTCCGCGCGCAAAGCTCCATTGAACTTTTCGCGGACCTCCAACTTCCTCTGTTCCAGGCGCAGAATCGGATTCTGCACCGGAGGAGCCGTCTCTACCCTTGGTGGTGGGGGAGACGCGGGTCGCATAGCCCGTTGCGCGGCCTGTGCCCGCAGCAGAGTGACCTCCGCATGCAGCTCCTGGTTCTCCCGGCGAAGTCCGTTGACTTGCGTATCGAGAAGGTTTACCCTCTCGACCAGGAGTTCCTGCTCGTTGAGGGACCTGTTAAGGTCCTCCATGAGCTGCGCGATTTCCGCTTGGCTATCAACCAAACGGTCCACGTTATCGAGAGGCCTGTAGGTCTCTGCGATATCGACACAGAAGCCTTCCAGCGACTCTTGTAGAGCCAGCCGGAGGACCGCTGCGCGATCAGCCACCACCTTTCGGGTACGGGCGATGCCCGCCCGATCGACTTCGGGTGGGGGTGCCCTTGCGGCAGCCGTAGGTCGTGACGGACCCGGCTGAGGGTCCGGCACGGTGGCACTAGGTGCTCTACCTTCCGCGGCTGCGGGTGCGGGGCGACGCGACTTCTGTAGGACCGTAAGTCCTGTAGGCGCGGGCAAGTTGGGGAATTCCTTCTCCTTTGTGGACGGAATTTTATATCCGTCCAGCCAAGCGTTCCTGTCGGGAATCGGCGCGTCCACGAGTTTCGGACGTTTCTCGGGCCGCTTTTCCGTGTCGGAACGGTCCGATTTGTCCGACTTATCGGAACCCTTCTTCTTCCTCTTCGTCTTCCCCGTTCGTTTAGGCTTGGTAATGTCCTTTTCCAACGGGTACTTGGAGGTGAAGTTTTGTTCCTTTGCGTTCCTCAGAATGGCTTCCGAGGTTGCAGAGGCAAGGTGGAGCGTGCTTTTGTATCCCCACTGTGGGAGATACGAAACGCCCACGCGCTCAAGAACCGGCATAATTTTATCGACAGCCTTTTTACGGGCCATCTTATGCGGCTCCTTTGACCCGTGGGCCACGATGTCGGAGCGACGGTCCCCGGTTACGGGACAATACCCAATCGGACACCGCCAAACCGGTGTCACGGGGGTATGCACTTCACACAGGTGTCTGGTGAAGAGAAGCCGCGACTTAAATATCTGCGGCTTACCGACAAGCGCCTCCGTTCTGCAGAGCAGGAACGGGCACCGCGAACCCTCTTCGTAGAGGAGCATAGCCATTTGAAGCTTACGGTCGGCTTCAAACGAGTACGCTAGGTCTGCCGTTCGCAAGACCTTACGGGGGTTAGTACAGGTTTCAAAGAACCGTTTGTACTCCTCCACGGAGACCGCTTTGTGGTACTCCGGGTAGTCGGGGAAACGATCGACCTCCGATGGGTCACGGACCGCCTCCTTACGCTCTCGCTCGTTCGCGGGGAGTAGAGAAAGAACCGGCTTCTTTCCATCCCCCCACTTGAGCTTCTTCGCCGCGGCGTTGAGAGCTTTGTGCCGGCGGTACTTGCCGGCAGCCGCATCGGGGTCTTTTAGGCCATCCGACGGGCTCGCGTCTGAGTCATCCGAGTGACTTGCCGGACCTTCCACCTCACGTTTGAGGCGGCGGTCGCGCTCACGACGAACACGCCGTTTGCGATTGGCTGCAGTCTCCTCGAAGGATTCTGCGGCCGAGTGTCCGCTGTCATCGCTCATGATAAGCGTGACTGCGGAATGCTACCCTACGGTAGAAGGGGGCTCGTCTCAGAGACAGTCCCCACTCGTTTCTTTTCCGTCCGCCTCGTCTCGTCCCCGAACACGAAGTCCGTACCCTGTAATACAAAGTGGAACACTCAATTCACGGGTCACAATGAAATCTCGCACCCGAACGACCTAACCAGTAGTCCGCCGAGATAGAGGAGTACGGCAAACCACGAGTGTTTGCCGAAGTTAATTACCTCTCTCTTAGACTCGGGGCTCTTATATAGGGGGTCATCCGAATGAAACAACTCAATCGCACCCGAGGTGTTGACATCGCTCGCGAACTCCCAGGAGCCGTGTCCAACCGTTCCGGTTGCGTAGTTGACACCACTCGCGAAAGTTCGCGCGCTAGGGCGGCCCTACGAGCCGCCTGCGCAATAGGGACCGACACTACTCGCGAAAAGCGTTATCCGGCAGCATTCGTGTATTCATCCGTGCCCGGCATTTTATTAACAATGTAGCCGGTACCCGTACGAAAACACGAAACTGAACCAGACACGCCCCACCTGGCGACAGAAAAGTCAGCAACCGAAACCACCGGCAGTGCAGAAAGGTCACCTTCACGCACATGGCAGCCTTCGAGTTGACAATTGAAACCCTCAGATTTAAACAACGAAACAGCTTTCCCCCGGGAATCAAAAGTTCCCATCTACTATTTCATCGCTTTACCACGGCAACATTTAGCGAACATCAAGGATAGTTCTCAACGATCCAATTCCATATCGGAAAGAGTTTCATTGAGATGGTCGGCATTGGCACCAGCCTCCTCTTGTTCTCTCGATGCACATGGCGTAATGTCTTAGCACGCTATATGGAAGCGGCCAGAACTCAACAATCGTAATTCATCAATGGTAACATAATGACATGTTTTCATTTTCAATATCACAATGATCCAACAATGAAAGTTAACGTTTGCTGCTACTTACAGTGAACTGGATTTCTCCTTGCTCTGTGTAAAAAGCCAAAAATGCGGTTGATGTGAGCCACTTACGTGTGGCCACCAACTCGCTTCTCGCTTGACTGACTGTCTTGGAGGCAGATGCTCTAAGATCAGTCATGTGATCAACAGATCGCCTGAAGGTGGCGCCCTGGTCGGGTCCAGCCTCCACGAACATTGCTACCCGTAAACCGGATAACTTCCGTATAGTTGATCTATACGAATGTTGTACGTATGTAAATACGTGGTCTTTAACCACGGTTAGTAACACCTTCGTGTTAAATATGTTAATCTGTAGCCCTAGACGGGCCGCTCCAAGGTACTATGGCAGTTTTTCAATGATCAGGGAAACATACTTGGCTTCAGGTTTCTTACTGTTAGCGAACATGGTTGATTTCAGCCCGATATCGGTACTGTCCACATCATGGATCCATACTAGCAGTTTCCACCTATCCGCCTCGTACAGCTATTGCCGTATAGGGTTGATCGTTACAGAGGCGTCCACTCTCCTAGCGTATTGACCAAAATGACTTCTCGTTGTGTACTTTTTTTCTTAACCCATGTCTTCGACAGACACGACCGGGTTAACAGACCTTTTGTGTTCGTCATTTGAAATAGAGGCTCTAACGGCCGCTCCGAGCTATCCGATCCCAAGCCTGACCGGACGCTTGGAGACTCGTTTGCCAATGCCTCGCGTCGCGACATCGGGCGGCCTCGTGGGATTCGGCACCTCCGAACCCCGTTGTACAAGCTTATCGGGCTTGTCTGCCTTAGGTACCAAGGGTTTCCTACCCTTGTTCTGCTGGTTCGGTAGAGGAGTTGGTCGCTTTGGAGGGGACACGGTCTCCTTCGTACACCCCTTTTTGTGTTTTGGTGGGCGGCCACGCCTGTTCGCGAGACTAACTTTCCGGAGAAGTGTTTTCTCTAACGACTTAGCGAGCTCTTGGCCGGCCACGGCCTTGCCCTTCTCCAGTGACACCACATCTCTACCAGCAGCCACAAGCCTTCTATACTCAGGAGCTTGTTCCAACCCGGTCGTTTTGCGGAGCTCTCCCCTCTTATCAGGGTCAAGAACGGATTTCATCAGATCTCCACTCCACTTGACACCACCGGCCGCGGTATCTACGACATAGGAGTTGCCTCCTAATGCACGGGTTATTTTAAACGGACCATCCCACTTCGCACCATATTTGTTCGCCGCCTTTGGTGGGTAATATCTATATATCCAGTCCCCCACTTCAAATGACCGGTTTGTTGCGGACAAATCAAAATGGCGTTTCTGAGCGATGGCCGTTTTCTTCAACGTACGACGCACATATTCGTGCGACTTCCGTAAATTTTTACGAAGATCCTCGATGAAACCTGAGCCGGAGGGGAAGTCCAAGCCATTTCGAGGTACACCATGAATTAGATCCGCAGGTGTATATGCCTCTGTTCCGAAAACCACGGAATGAGGAGTGCAGCCCGTACTCGCGTTAATCGTATTATTATATGCCGCCGCGATGCATGGGATATAAGTGTCCCAATCATCCGCGCCATAATCCGCATAACACGAGAGCTGTTCCACGAGAACACGATTAAACCTTTCTGCCTGTCCGTTTGCCTGTGGCCTATACGGGAGAGTTGTCTGTTTCTTCGTGTCGTAGAGATTGCAGAGTTCCCGGAATAATTCTCCATCAAACTCTGGGCCCCCATCAGTTTGTATCGCTCGGGGCGCGCCAAACCGCAGGATCCAATTGCGAAATACTGTCCAGGCGACTGTCGCCGCCTTATGGTTCGGTAAGCAGTATGCTTCCGACCACTTTGAAAAGTAATCCACGATGACCAATACACAAGCATTTCCTCTCGTGCTAGTCTTAAAGCCACTAAGGATATCCATCGAGATTCTACTGAACCTCTCTCCCGTGAGCTCTTTTTGCAATGGCGATTTATTGACACCTTTTCGTGTTTTTCGCACATTACACTCGGGGCATAACTGAATCCATCTTTTTATGTCCCCGGACTGAGCCGGCCAGAAGAACCTTCTTCGTAAAGCATCTTTTGTTCTGGCGTGCCCAAAGTGTCCCGCTGAGGCCGGGCCGTGATATCGCCTGAACATAGATAGGCGTTGGTCAAACGGCAACACGATCCTTGGGAAAACATGTCCAGTCGAAGGTTTTCTCCACTTGAAAGTGAGTACCCCTTCTTCTAAACACAAATCCGTCTTGTGACTCCAGATTGTTCTGAATTCATCACTTTCACTAGTCAGATTTGCGGGTTCCCGGTTCTTTTCCAGGAAACCCATGATACGATTGATAGTATCGTCCGTGCGCTGTTGCTCACGGATAGTCTGGTTTACAGATACGAGATTGTCGTCCGTGCCTTTCCCCTCCCCCACGAAACCAGCTATAGCGGCTTCGTGTGCCCCACAATCATCGCAATCTGTACGTTTACAACGACTGTAGGGTCTACGAGAGAGGCCGTCCGCATTTTCATGCTTCTTGCCCGGGCGGTGTTGAATAACCCCTTTGTTAGTAACCCCGTACTGCTGTAAGTCCAGCAACCAACGAGCCAGCATATTTTCTGGTTCCTTGAAGGTCATAAGCCACGTAAGAGACGAGTGGTCCGTACGGACTATGAAGTCTGCGCCGTATAAATAATGTTTGAATTTCCGCACATAATATACGACCGCTAGCAGCTCCCTGTACGTAGTACAGTAGTTTTTCTGCGATTTCGAGAGCGAATTACTGGCGTATGCGATCACCCGCTCTTGCTCGTCCTGAACCTGCGATAGGACCGCCCCCATGGCCGTACCACTCGCATCCGTATCCAGAATAAACTGGCCAGACGCTCGTGGATACGCCAAGACGGACGTGGACAGCAAGGCTTTCTTCGTAGCCTCGAATGCATCATCGAGCTCACTATTCCAAGTAAGCTTATACCGTAGTACCTTTTGCCCGGCTGTTGCAGTTTCCTGCAATGGCCGCACGAGATCATTAAAACTCGGAATGAACTGACGGTAATATGAAGCGAAGCCCAGAAATGATCTGATGTCCTTCACTGTCAACGGAATAGGCCAAGTTACAACCGCTCGCGTCTTCTCCGGATCCGCCCGTATCCCCTCCTTAGATACGATGCGACCCAAGTACTGTACCTCTTTACGAAAGAGGCGACACTTTTTCGGTTTCAACTTAAGGCCGTACGCCATCAACCTATCAAACACTAACCCCGTGTTCGTAATCGCATCATGGATAGTTGCACCATAAATGATCACATCGTCTAGATAGACGACGCAGATCTTGCCATTAAGCCCCCGGAGAACCTCCGTCATCATTTTCTGAAACGTGGCCGGGGCGTTGCAAAGACCAAACGGCATCACCTTAAACTGGTATAACCCCGTGGAAGTAGTGAAAGCCGTTTTCTCTTTACTGTCCGGATCCATGGCTATTTGCCAATAGCCACTCTCCAGATCTAGGGTACAAAACCACGCATTGCCACCAAGCGCTTCTAGACAGTCGTCTATCCGCGGTAGTGGGTACGAGTCTTTTCGTGTCACATTGTTCAGTCTCCTGAAATCAACGCAAACCCTAGTTGAACCATCCGGTTTCGGAACAAGAACCGTGGGGAAGGCCCACGGGCCGTTTCCCTCCTCGATCTTATCCTCCTCTAGCATTTTACTGACCTGGGAGTCCAGAGCCTCCTGTTTTGCCAAGGGAACTCGACGAAAAGGTAACTTTATAGGCTTAGTGTCACCCGTGTCGATGGAGTGTAGAACCCTGTTCGTAAACCCCAATTGTTCACCTTGCAATCTGAACACCCGCTTTTTCGCGTATACCAACTCGCGCACCTCTTTCAAGGTTTCAGTATCCGCTACTTCAGCGCCCTCTATGATAGATTCCAGTTCAGGGATGCTAGTAATTGAACAGCTATCGGAGGTCAGCTTTCGCTTACCCCCCGTGCTGGACCCGTTCACGGATTCTGCTCTTGCATCCGCCAGATGCGAATAGTCACCCGTGAAGTTTGCCGCTACCTCATAAGCGGATGCCACGGGCGTCCCGCGTGGCATGACTATTGCAAGTCCCGTTGGATTCATAATAGGAAGCTCGTGGCAGTGAGCAGACGATACATATGTATCGCAACCCTCCACGAGACCGTCTACTTGTAACCCTACATCTGACTCCATGATATAGCCCACGTCGTTCTCGGGTAGGGACACGTCCACAGACGCGACCTTTACCTCGAACGCGGCCAACCGCACATCCTCTCGTAGGAATGCAGTCGATATCGCTCCTTTCCGTCGACAGAATACGTGATTCTTGCCTCCTTCCAAGAGCATCTTCCCAGGCCCCGTCATGCTAGTATCATAGCGCCACATGAAGTCTTGGCCCAGCACGGCCTCCTCCCCGCCGCCTAGACCATCGACTACGAGACAGGCATTCGGATACGAACGCCCTGCGATCTCAAAGTCAAAGACCGCATACCCCATCGTCACTGGAGTACCACCCGCAAGTGGTTTTACCCGAACCCGCGAAGCGAGCAGGTCGGGCTTGCGAGCTAGCGATTCATAGAATTGTTTAGACACTAGTGAGGTAGTTGCACCTGTGTCGTATAAAAATTCTCCTCGCCTAGTACCCACTGTGACGGGTACGTACCATCTATCCACTATCGCTACCACGTCGATAGGAATAGAGAGATCCCGGCTGGCCGCAGAACTAGTCAAATTCTTGACACAGCGTTCCCCACCCACGGTAGAGCTAACCGCGAGCAGCGCCGTGCCAGCGTCAGTATAGCGGCCGTCCAAACACATTCCACGATCGCGTGGAATGGCTCGAACGCTACTAACCGACTCCTTAGACCAAGGTTTCGTGTCTGCGGGCCTTGTCGGGTCCTCACCCTCCATCACCCCAGTTTCCTCCTTGTTTCGTTCTGCCTGCCTACCTGACCTCCCCAGATTGTACGACCCTTCTGGAGGTCTTTTGCCCGAGCGGGCTACGGAAGGGTTCCCCCTCCCGTCACGAGTTCCGTCGAACTTGCGGGTCTCGTCACCGCTTCCTTGCGAGACCCACGTCAATTTCCCTTAGTTGATTTATCTTCCAGGGAATTTGAGTCGTCACCATTTTCTTTCGCGACGAAAGCGCGAAACTTTTTCAGGTATTGACAACTGGCTTGCAGGTGGGTAGTTTTCCCACAAAGCCAACAAGCTGGCTCTGGACGAGTCGCTTTCGTGTCCTTCTTCCTGTAGTCAGTTTTCGTGACTATCTTCTTGGAAGATTTGGACAAAGTCTTGGTTTTATCCCAAGCCTTTTTGGTGCTACGGTCTGACTTTTTACTGTCATCCTTTCGCACGTCCTTCCGCATAGCCTGGAAGGCCGCGAAATCGGCTATTAACTCCGATTCCGAATCAGAATCCGGGACTTCGGTCCCTGTAGACGCCCCCGAAGTCTCGTCCGCTGACGAGTCAGAGTCGGACTGCGCTTCTGCTTCCGCAGCCGCGTAAGAAGCCTTCCGCTCCTTGTCCTTTCTCTGTCCGTAGAACTTATATCCCCTAGCTTTAAATTTAGAGGACTGTCCCGGCGTGGAACCCAAGACGCGCTGATATGCTTCCGGGCCACCTGCTCGCACGAAATCTGTTGCGAGATCTACGCAATCTTGCATAGACTTTGGGCGATTAGTTTGCACCCACATGCCCAGAAATTTGTCTTCTAAGCCCGTGCAGAAGATTCGGATAGACTCCTTCTTCATATGTTCAAGGTATTGTCCCTCGTACGCACGTTTGCACAAGGTCAGCAGAGCCTCATCATAGTGTTGAAGTGATTCGCCAGGTTGTTGAACACGCTTGCGGTATTCCTCCTGGCGTTGTTCTTCGGTCTTTGTGTCCAATATGACACGAAGCCTCGTCACAACGTCACTTAACGTTAGGGACCTAGAATTTCCCCAAGTAGACTGGTTCACATGTCGTGAAGTCGCCATAATGAGTTCGCGCATCAGCGTTTCCTCCTGCCAACCGCAAAGTTCGGCATAGTTTATCGCAGATGCGAGATACTCTTCCCAATCCTCCCCATTGCGAAAAGGTTTGAGATTTTTAGGTTTAGGATTTTCTCCCTTGCCCGTTGATCCGTATAAACGAACTTCCGCAGGGCGGTCTTCGTTATACACAACACTAGCTTCCATTTCGGGCATCATCGAACGCCTACACTTAGTAGTGCTCGTTGGTCCCGTCGAACGGTAGTCTGGTTCGTGACCAGTTGACAAACCCTGTTTGGCCTGTACATCGTTGTCCAACAATGGAATCGAAACATTAGTCAACGAGTAGTTGAGGCCATTGTCCGAAGGAGACGACTCTACGAAGTCGACTCTTCTTCCTGCAGTCTTAAAACCTGCCGGAGTGCTAGGCAAGCCCTGGGCTCGCATTTCCGTGCTGTCCGTATTCTGCGAAGGCTGTTGCACTCGCGGATCCGGGCTACCTTGAGGCAGAATCGCAGGATATCTCCGATCCAACATATCGATCAGATATTGAGGGCAAACCGCATGTTCGTATAGACCACGATACAGCCGCTGCACACGCTTCAACGGAAGTTGTTCGTGCATTACCCACAGTAAGTCGAGTGTTCCTCGAATTTCACCTTCAGCGATTTCGCCTGGTGGTTCTCCCGTCTTGTCGTAAGAACAAAGAACGGTAGTCAACTGGTCCATCATGACCTTCGCGTCATCGCTCTGTCCCAGCGGGACTGCTGTTTTGACGGTTTCCGGCGGCTTAACATCGGAAAGCTCCGACCCATCCGCCTCGCCTGTTTCGACGCTGAAACCCGCACGCTCTACGAGCTTGCGAAGATTGTCCTCGTTGTAACACGAGCGCAACCCTAAAACAATAGCTATTAGTTTCTCAACCAAGCTTTGTGTGTCCGGATTGACAATCAATCCGTTGGCACGCATATTGTCTATGTGTGCAACTACTTGCTCTAGTTGAGCAAATGAGTCGTTCGCAAAATTTTGCGCATCGCCCTGACGTCTCGTTAACATCTGAGCGAGAGCCTCGCATGCTCGCTGCTCGGCTTCAGCCTTGGCCGCGGCCTTGGCTGCTTCCTCGTCGCCAAGAGTCATCGTCTGACTCTCAGCATCGGGGATCCTTTCGGGAACTTCCCTACTCGGCCCTAGGCTCACGGCACCAATGTAGTGAACCGCAGATTCGTGGGCGCGAGGTTACGAAATTCCGTAAAGAATCACGAATACGAGGAGATTCGTTTGAACCTGGTTTATTTCCCAAAGGTATACAGTTACAAAGGTATTGTTACTGAAGCAAGGGTGCTTAATTTGAACAACAGAAGTATCTCGGTCCGCGGCGCGGCTCGAGTCCGTAGTGTTAAGCGAAGCCTGGATCCCCTTGCGGAGGTAGTAGTATCCTCCGCCTACCGTCCGTCGGAGGGTGTCTGCAGTGTCGTCTGCACGGTGGTCGTATGTCGCCCCCTGACGGAACTGGCCGGAACTGGTGGTAGTCGTCTCCGGCGCTGGTAGAAGTGCCCCCGCTGTCGTAGCCTGGATGGTGATTGGCGATAGTCGACAGCCTCGCTGTATTCCGGGTGGCGGACCCACTACATATGTATTAATATTAATGTATAATCTAGTAGTGTAATAATAAACCTAAGTGCAGCTCCTATTGAAGTAAAATAGAGAGAGAGTATTTCTCTCTCATAGGCATAATAAGTAGTTGTCATGGAATAATCCCAATGAAAATATTATGTATGTTAAGTTTAAGTTTAATGTTGGAACATGGCTAATATTGTCATTTCTACTTGAACTGTATTCAAAGCAGTTCCCATATAGGCTTTATTGTGTACACGTATTGTTCTTAAATATATTGTCATCTTATCTTCGAAAATGCTAAATGAACATTGAATATCATCCTCCTTCCACTTGTAGGAAGACTTGGAAGACCTGGAATGTCCAGATAGTTGTGTCTGTAAGAATTTATATGACTTTATTCCTTTTTCCGAGGAAATTGTATATGTAATAACGGAAATAAAAATAATACATACATACATACACAAGTCCCCGTCTTCCCATCATGCATTTGGTTTTCATAGATCATTTATACAAGCAATGATATTGGTAAAAGCTTGCAATTTCCGATAAAAATTTTGCCAAATATTTCTATGTCAAATTTCAACAGAATCCATCCCAGCATGCACTGCAGTAGACATGCGCAGTGAGACATGCAACTCCCCTATTGACAATGGTGGCTTCCCTTGGTGGTATGTCTTACCTCTGTTCTCATCGACCTTGCACAAGGTCGGTTTGTATAATAATTATCTGCATTTCATTAAATGAACTACAATTCTCTTGATATTTCACAAATTAGTTGTCAATTTTGAAATATCAATTTTGACAATCACCAACAAAATCAAAGTAAACTTTTGTCGATTAAAATTCCTCCCATATGATATAAATGTAGTTGTCAATTTTGAAATATCAATTATGACAATCACCAACAAAATCGAACACCAACAGAATCGTTGATTAAAATTCCTCCCATATAATATAAATGTAGAATGACTATCAACACCAGGGACGGGTCATGTGCAGCCATGAAAAATAGTGTAATAGTGTAGATTTTGTCATACACATTTATATTAAGAATAATTGAGAATATTGTAGAACGTTACACATAGTCTATATCTTATAGCATTGTGTAAAATGGAGGTGTACTGAGGTAACCTGTTGATAGGTTGTTTACCCCAAACGGGACACTGTGAGATGGATGTGTACATTCAGCCGTTCTGTCGTTATCTATGCCCTTCATTACATCTTGGCTAACCACACACCAACTCCAACATTCATCATATAGCTCCCAGAGTTAGCCATACCACAACTAAACATTATCACACAACCGCATCTAGTAACCATGTAACAATAGTATGTACCTAAATGCTTTAATAGTTTTCAGTAGCTTGTGGGTCAGATTTTCAGAAAATGTACAATTGGCAGCTATAAACATTTAGTAAAATCTGCTAAATTAGGCTGCAATTTGGTCAATACTAAGTAAATTCGGGTATATTCGGCGTTGCATTGATTCTAGCAATGTGTTTGGTTAGGTTGAACTGCATTTTGAACTTTATTTTTGTCAGAAATTTGGGTTATTTGAGAAGATTGGTGAAGTTGAATTGTACATTTTCTGAAAATCTGACCCTTGTATGAAATGAAGGACGCAGGGAATAGGTAGAGTACTCTGCTTGCCATGCTTCTATGATCCATTCACCAAGCATTCAAGCAGATCGATTACTTAATCTAACATAACAGTTAAAGCGACACATGTCACTGAGCTCCAGATTTTGGGAAAGTTTGCTTGAATTCCAGCCATGTTCTAGATTAGTATATTAGTAATGAATACCCAGGAGGAGTAATGTATGAAATACATATATTTCAAGTATTTAGGAGTTTAAAACTACAATTTTGAATTGAGCCACCAGTCGATGTGCCTCCCAGACACAACAGTTAGAACCAAGTCTTGTTGGTTGGGTGAAGTCGCCACCACCTGTTATCATAATTGCTTAAGAAAATAGACCCTAATAAATCATCTTCAATTGAACACCTTCCCAACTCCATCCTTAAACCGGCCCTTCTCAAAATTTGTAAAGAATTCACCTACTGTATCAACCTCTCCTTTAGCTCAGCCACCTTCCCAGATGATTGGAAACTAGCCAAAATAATACCCCTTTTCAAGAGTGGAAATCCCAACAAAATAAATAATTACAGACCCATAGCCCTTCTACCCACACCAAGTAAAATCATCGAAAAAATAGTACACGACAGAATATACCAATACCTGTTAATGTACGACATTCTTGACACACACCAGTTCGGCTTCAGACCTGGGCGATCTACGGTAGATGCCATTGGTAAATTCGCAGATGAGGTATTATGGAGCCTAGACCAAAACATAGACACTCTTGTTTCATTCATAGACTTTAGAAAGGCTTTTGACCTTGTTAACCACTCTATTCTAATATCCAAACTAAATCATATAGGCATCAACGGGCCACTTCTAGACTGGTGCAGATCGTACCTCCAGAACAGGAAGCAGATGACAATAGTAAACAATAACCTCTCTGATATGGCACCCACTACAACAGGAGTCCCTCAGGGTTCTATTATAGGACCCCTGATGTTCATCATCTTTATCAATGACATTACATCCAACATTAGAATTACTAAAATATCACTATACGCAGACGATACCCTAATCTACTCCCATGGCAAGGATCTCGACTTACTTTACACTAACATGCAAAACTCAATTGACTCTCTCCACACTTGGTGTAATAATAACCTATTTCTGGTTAATGCGACAAAATCAAATACAATGTTCATCTCAAGGTCAAACCAAAACAGGAAATTGTGTAAATCAAAAGCAATACTCTACCATGGCAATCAACTGAAACAAGTACCTACATACAAGTACCTAGGTTTCCTAATCGACGATAAAATGAACTTTCGGCCTCACATGAACCAATCAATCAAAACAATTGCCCATAAAACTCACCATCTGCATAAAATAAGGAAGTATATAAACTCTCAAACGGCACTACAAATTTATAAGACTAAGATTCTACCATATTTTGACTACTGCGATGTAATCATACACAACGCCAATCCCCAGTTATTGCAAAAACTTCAAAGGCTACAAAATAAGTCGCTGAAAATAGCCATGAATCTGCCCTTTGATACACCCACTCTCCAACTACATACACAAGCCAGAGTCCCTCTTCTTGAGAACAGAAGGAAAACACATTTACGAGCACTTGCCTATAGAAAATCCAAAATTCCGGAATTGGTAAACAACCCAGCAAGGCCCACTAGGGGTAATGAGGGGATTACCCTCAAAACCCCCAGATTTCTCACAAAGTATGGTCGCAACTCATTACAGATCAAATGTGCTCACTCATGGAATGAGCTTTCAGCTAGACAGCGTGGAATAGGTACCATCGAAGCATTTAAGTCGAACCAAAGAATCTGGCTTCAATCATTATTTTAAAGTATCAGTTTAACATCAACATTCATAATACCCCTTAGCTACATACACAGAGCACTAACACTCAGAGATAGTGGCAAAGTGACTCCTCACCTGCTCCTTATCCTATCCTATGATCCACAAAGAACTGCCCCTTCCCTCCGTTAACTCACGTCTCCCAATACTCACTCGATGAAATCGATCCAACATACTGTCCATATTGTGAATTGTAAATAAGGATCATGAACCTCGAGAGCACTAACACTCTGAGTCAGTGGCAAAGTCTCATCCCAGCTGATCCTCTTCACCTATATTTTAAACTTGAATTATTGTTTTATGTAAGGACACTAACACTCCGAGACAGTGGCAAAGTGATCCTCTTCTATCTTTTACCTCTGTAAATCGCTTAATCGTGCTTAATGAACCTTGATCAGTATTTTAAACCGAACGCTAACACTCCGAGTCAGTGACAAAGTGATTCAGTATTTAACCATATAGACTCTAAAATCTCTCCCGAAATAGCTGTTCATTTGTAACATATCCTGTACATTGCCTGCACAAATGTTGTACACCTGGGGCCTGTGAAAAACCCAAATTCGGGATTTTGCTAACCCAGTATAAATAAAAGTTTTAAAAAAAAATAAAAAAAAAAAAAATAATTGGTTAAGTGATACCAGCTGGATGGGACAGGGTATGCCACTGAAGAATTCAGGGTCATACTCCGATGAATATTTAGGGTCAGCAGTTGAGCGAGAAATGAATCAATGCAACAAACAGAGATGTATGTTTCAAAGCCAAAACTGAACCATGTTGAATGAGCCCAGCCATAATCAGTTTTTATTCTTATATACTCAACAGATTACAGTGATTACACAGGGCCTGGGCTGATTGGCTTGTCCTGGCTGGACCAATTAATTTCCTGGATAGATAATGGATCCAATCAACCGCAGGTTAACAATAGACTAAAAGAGATGAATATGAGGCCAGAGTGACCAGTGTCACACCTGACCGATACCTTTGGGCCATGTCCAGGTCAGTTAGTTATCTTCCCTCCCCTCTCTCTCCTGCTCTTAATCAGAACCCCCTCCCTTTGCTGACCTGCTGGTCACTTCCCTCCCCCTCCCTCCCATGTGATCAATTTTAAGATAACAGTGATGTGGACCGCGGCGTGTACTTTGGACAATAGAAGGACACTCATGAGTGTGTGGTGGGAAGAAAGGTAGTTGGGCCTCTGAGTCGGTAGGGGGCGTGGCAGATGTATTTCTGAATAAGACTTCCAAAAATAAATTCCAAACTTTGCAAAGTTTAAGCCAGAATTTTACACCACTATGTACCTCCTGCCTCGCTCCTGCTTCAGATCCCTTCACCAGTCACTGAGGGCAGCACTGCATATATGGTCAAGTTACTTCTCTCTCAGATTTGAATTCCCCAATGGAATCTCCGCCATATTCTCCATTAACGAATATCCATTAGTTTAAGGAATATATAGCGTTGATATTCCACACAAATGTTCTTACTTATGCAGGTCATCGAAAACTATAGATATATTTCTAAATGACATACTATAGATATATTTCTAAATGACATATAGTCAAAATAGTGATCTTAGCCACTTTAAAACCTGCAAGACAAAACTGATAAACATCTAAAGTCTTTTCATTTTCTAACTTTATGCCTGTTAGTCGTTAGCCCTATAGAAATACGTGGTACCTCCTCCGGTTAGACTATTGGTAGAGATCCGTCTTAATAAGGAATGTACGCGGCAACGAAACACTCACTAGGTGGCGGGTGCAATGTTGGTGTCCCGTCCTAACATAGCCCAATACACAAACAGGATTAGGCCGCCCTGACCGTGACAACCTGCCGCCTCCCGTCGAAGGGGGGCGGCAGTGCATTATCGTTGGTCTCGTCATGACGGCCCCTACCATTACTGACCATATTGCGGCCATATCATAGCTGGGAAAAAAAATTATTTTGATGAATTGTCCAAATAATTGAATGGGATTTAAATACAAAAGATCTGCTGAGGATAGCATTTTATAATAGTGGAGAATGATGTACATAGCATATTGGTTTATGCATTGTGTTGCACTGAGTGACAAATCACGCACTTGTGAGCGTTGTTTCTCACACCTAGACTCTCACACCATAGGTGATAAAACTAATAGGCCTAATATATATAATATGGGTTAGGCCGCCAGAAACTGTACAATTGTCAGATGTAGGCTTTTAAAGTAGTTGTTATTGTCATTTACGTGAAATGGACACGAAATATACATGGCTTTCCACGGCCATATGATGACCGCAGAACTCAATGGAACATGTTCGATTTTTGCCACGTCAACTTCAGGGGCAGATCCAGGATTTTCAAAAGGAGGGGGCGCGGTTTCAAGCTTTATTTCAAAGAACATATTTATATGTTATATTCTAAGCTTTTGTTCTCCGATGCTTTAAATATTCAGAGATGCCTCTTACTTATTTCAACCCTAAAACCGACCATGATGAAAGTACTAAATAATCTTAAAATAACCCAAAAGGAATTTTCATTCTGTGTGGAATGCATGACTAGAAATTATATATTTTATTTTCAGTTTTTGGTTTTACTTCTAAAGATTAAAGTAACATTGGGGAACTCTCCGAACTTACATTGGCCTGCTTCTGAGAATTATTTAACTTGTATAAGGTAATAAAGATCAGAAAGTCAGTTCTAGGTATATATTTTGCTACTGGAGGGTGCATGTCATCATCTATAATCGAACTATTTCATAACCTATTTACACCCCCTCTCACACACCC
Organism: Sthenelais limicola; assembly: GCA_942159475.1. Taxonomy (NCBI): domain Eukaryota; kingdom Metazoa; phylum Annelida; class Polychaeta; order Phyllodocida; family Sigalionidae; genus Sthenelais; species Sthenelais limicola. The sequence continues at coordinate 4,697,724 of OW804100.1, read as the reverse complement.
TTCTGTAAGAAACTGAGAATCTCCAAACATTCCAAGTCCATTTAAAAGATTCCATCAGGATTCAAGGCCATGGGATGATATTTCAGGCCCTTCGACCTATATATAGGCCCTATATATGTTAATGTTTCAACCCTTGAATTTATTTGCCTAAGTTCTAGGCTTTTCGAATACATTTGATACAGTGTACATAAAAGTATATCCTATTTGATAGTAATAGTTTTATATGGATATTTTTCTTGTGTCTTTTGAACCACAAATACCCTAGTTTGGGTCAAATACCCTAATACCCTAAATGGGTCAGATCGCCAGAAAATGTACAATTCGCCATGGGCCTTAAAGTATACAATAGCTCTGCATTTACTTAAACATTTACTTAGTCTTAGACATTAACTTAAATTAAGACAAAAGCTCTAAGCCTAAGTTTAAAAGAAAGGTGATTGATACAAAATACGCATGTAAAACTAGTTTAATAAGTCACTTGTACTGTCATTAGGGGTCTGGAAAACCACTGAAATGCGTCAAGACCATTGTTAACATATAGAGCTATATAGTGCCGACCGCGCCTACCACTGGACGGGACACCGAGATTCAACCCGCCACCTATTGTCATAAATACACAACGTCCAATGCACACGCTCTATTGAACCTAAGTACAGTTAATTGACTTTACCCAAGACTATCTCTCATTGCAATACAAAACAAGCTAAACACTCAAGGTCCAAAAACTCAGATGAGATAAGAATGGTATGTCAGTTTACTTCGCTAATCGGTTTCCTGGTCTAGGACTCGGCGTTTTAATGGGAACATAATCACATTTTGCTGTCTTAATGGAATTATAATGGCACTTTAAGGTTTGAGGCGAGAGACTTTACCTTCGTTTGAAGGGACTCCCTCAACTTTGGGCCTAGACTGTAATCAAATCCAGTACAGGATGTTTGATAAGTTATAAACTGGTGCTATGTTCATAGCCAGCTATATTAAAAAGATTGATGAAAAAAACAAAAAAACATTTAGTTGTTTACTTCGGTCCTCATCCAGTGCAGGATGCCGAAATATAGTCTTATCTGGTGATATTTGACATAGCCATTGATCTTCTAAGGTTGAAGATATAATTTTGTAACCTTATTGTTAACTATTCTAGTCTGTTCGATGTTAGATGTAGGCTACAAATATATGTAATTCTCTGTAAACAATGTGCCAAAGGGTACCTGGGAAGAACAGCTCTGAGCTGAGAAGTAGCATCCCATTTCTCACCCATTGATTGACTTTGTAAATGTTGAAGAGAAATAAAAATACATATGTCAGTGTGAACGTGTGGTTATGATCGGGTGGAAGCCAGAAACCAGGCTCACACTCTATAATTGCACTGCCTCCATACAATAATGAAGCCACTCTTACCACTCCATGCGCTGGGGGCACTACTGGCTCACATACATCGACCAGAAAAGCATGGAAAAGATTCTGGGTCATATCGACAGAAAATGTACAATTGGCCTTAACAAATATTCTCAAATAACCCAAATTTCAGACAAAAATAAAGTTCAAAATACAGATCAACCTAACCAAACAGATTGCTAGAATCAAGGCAACGCCGAATATACTAACATTTTACCAAGTATTGACCAAATTGCAGCCTAATTTAGCAGAATTTACTAAATGTGTACAGCTGCCATTTGTACATTTTCTGAAAATCTGACCCATCGTTAAATACCTAGATGTAGCAGTAGGTAAAAACCCCACTATCATTAATATCTCAATTACAAAAGCTAGAGGGAACGCCATATGACAGCCTCTACTGGTTATGTATTCATGTTAATAAATGATCCACAATCATTCACAGTAAATGCCAAGACCGTATATATCTGAAATGACGACTATTTTATATATTATACTGTGTACATCAAGCGAAAAAATGTTTAACTTTATATAGCAACCAAGGTGCCATATTGTTAAAAGTGATATATGATTAAGTACTTAAGACAATGCTGTAGTGAACTTCGACAGTCATTGACTGAGAAGTGTTGTTCCCTACATGAGATAATACTATTGTATGCTATTGAGGTGCTGAAGACCTCCCGATTGCCGGAGAAATCCTCAAGTGCCAGCAAGTCTGTAATAAAAGTTTTCCAATCCAATCCATTGCCAATACCGTAACACTATACCCAGTGTAGGGAGATAGACAATGCACCAATAATCTGTTAGATGTATAGCCAATAAAAATGTTTTTTTAAACAAAAAACACGGGTCATTATTCTGCTGTGCGCATTGGTAACGATCCTTTAAGAGCACACATGAATCTAGGGATTTTCTAATTCATCCACTGAGTGGTATTATTCTGCTACACAATATGATTTTCTACAGTTCTGCCATCACTAAACATCAGTGTATACCAAATGTTATGATAAGAGACCTACTAAAGCATTCTGGATACCCAGCATGTTCCATGATGTGTTACAGGGAAATGAGTCACAAGTCGCAAAAACTGGATTTTGAGATTCCATCATTTTTGTAAAAATGAGATGAAGCCGATTCTAATGGTAGTAAACAATAGGACATCTAAGTAGTGTTTCTATAATTTAACTTTGATATAATAGTTCAGATCGTTTCAGTTATGTAACTGTTTCCAACTGTTGTTTAAAGAAAAAAGAGGCTCGAAACCAAGCAGTTTACGTTCGGCCAGAATAAAAAACGTAGATTTTTAATCAATAAACTAAATTTAAGTTGTTTTGTCCCGAATCCCTGTCAGGATATCTATTATATACGTTGTAATAGGAAATATCCACATATTCTTTTTAAAATATCAATTTCTTTTTCCAAGATATTTCAACACATTTTCAATGGAACTAATGGATATTTTATTATCAAGACACCAACTATCTTGGATTTTGGATGTTCGTTTTGACACAAAGATATCTCAAACGTTCCTTCATTTGGTGCCTCATTTTCATATACTACTAAGTGGTGTCTCAGTAGTGGCCAGTAAACTAGCACTGAGTCCCTTAGGCTATACTCAGAGACCAGAAATCCGACCAAAGTGAAGTTGGTTACCTCTCCTCGAGGACGAATAAAACCCCTACCGATTTCAAAACTGCGAAAAACTGCGAATGTCACCCGATCTTTAAAGAAGGGGTAAGGTCTGAACCGACCAATTACAGACCTATAAGTGCAATACAGTTCCCAGCAATAGTGCTGGAAAAATAGTTGGCAACCAACTAATGGGTTTCTTTGAAACAAACAATTTACTCTATCACCATCAATATGGGTTCAAACGAGGGAGATCTATATCGGATGCCCATCATCAGGTGTTCAATGACGTTTTCACCAACCTTAATGAAAAAGATGGGACAGTCCTTGCCTTCCTGGATTTCAGGAAGGCATTTGATACTGTTGACCATTCGATACTACTTCTTAAATTTAGAAAACTGGGGATTGGGGAACAAGCATTAAACTGGGTTCTAGATTATCTGAGCCGCAGGTACCAAAGAGTGGTTATAAATGAAGGGATGTCCTCTAAAAAACTGGTCACTTGTGGTGTTCCACAGGGCACTTCCCTAGGGCCACTTTTGTTCTGGGGGCCTACATTAATGATCTTCATGAAGTTATTACCAAATCCAGTTTGCAACTATTCGCAGACGATACCATTATTTACAATCGCCTTTCATTGAAAAAAGGGTCTTCTTGTTTAAACAACTTACAACATAGTGTATCAAGGTAGGTGGTTTATCGTTTTATATTGAGAATCCCGGTATTCTTAGTAGTATGATGATGATAGGTAGGAAAAAACCCTTGATGTAAGTTTGGTTTTATTATATTCACTAGCTTTCGGGCTGTATGGTGTGCCCTTCATCAGGTCTTACAACTTACAACATAGTTTAGATAATGTTCACCTCTGGTGCAGAAGGAATAAGATATCGCTAAATGTTAAAAAAAGCAAAACTATGGTTGTGACACAGAAGAAAACCCCTTTAACGATCGCCTTTAACATAGGAGATCAGGTACTCGAGAGAACAAGTTCATATACCTACTTAGGATTAAGGATCGATGACAAACTTACGTTTGCGGACCACCTGAAGTAAAAAATCAATCTTGCAAAAACAAACCTGAAGGCTCTTGCTAGGTTAAGTCATGGAGCACCTAAGGAAATAGACCTTATGGTATATAAGGTGGCTATCCGCCCTATCCTCAAATATGGTGACATCATTTATATGGTGGCCTCGGAAGATTTATTAAAAAAGGTGCAGACTCTGCAGAATTCTGCTGTAAGAATTATCCTAAAATTAAACAAGTACACCAATGTTGATAAACAACAAAGAGATTTAAAACTAGCCCCGTTAAATATTCGATGGGAATCTCATCTTTTGGACTTAGCGTACCCGCTAAGCTTGAGAGAACAGAACCTCAAAGACAAAAATGTATCCTTAAGAAATCATGTGGGGAAAAAAATCCTTAAAACAAGAATTGATAAAGTAAAAAAATCTCTTAACTACAGAATCAACCTACAGAAACAACCTTGAAATCAGAGGCGACCAATGCAAAAATAGGATTACAGAACCTTCTTAAGAACCGTATACCTACAGGGGGTTTGGGACGGGAATAAATGATTAATTGACCAACTTGGCCACGAACGTTGGAATTGTAAAGATTTTTCATATCCTGTTCTTGTTTATATATGTACCTTGCTTAATGTACTAGGTGCAAGTGCCCTACACAAGGCACATAATTACTATGTATTACTATGTATTTGCTCATCACAAGGCGTATAAAACCATAAGCCATGATTTATCATGTTACACTCAGCTACAGTAATTTCAAACTGAACGGTATAACCCTATGTTTTTCCAGCGACTTGTTATGTCATTTTCTTCCGATGACTTTTACTGTAATATAATTATACCGGCCCACCGGAAAGATCTGGTTTCCAGACGGTGCTCGCCATATTTCTGTCATGTTCTTATGGAAATAAAAATGAATATGGTCGAATCCTACGAAAGTGGTGCACCTTTGATAAATTCTGATACCTCAGAAAAGTTATTATTACTCATCTATCCCTATGGTCTATTCTTTGACTGTCCATCGTCAAAATAATATTCACTAAATCTGAATATTGGCAAAGATTTGAGGATTTCACTGAAAAAAACTATATTATGCGTAATGCTACGAAACGACCACTGTTGTGACTGTTAAACTTTAAATTAGCCATTTAATATATTTTGTCTAACGTTCTATTATGGTCAATATTGAAAACAAGTGGTTTGATTATATATATGGCATCTAAAGAAGCTTGTATTCATAAATTTTCATACCAGATCTTAATTTTTAAAAACAAATAGTATATCTTGAATCACTTTCACTCTGACTTCATTTGTTATCTTTGTTTTGTATCATTTTATACATGAATTCTTTTCTTAAGCTGTAATTTAACCATAAATGTCAGAAAATATGCTTTCATTTAGTACATTGTTTGTTGAAACCAACCCAGTAGATTTGAAAATAGCAACAAATGAAAAATCGTTTCGTAGCATTACGCATGGGTTAATCATGTATTTAGCATTCTAAATTCTACAGTATTAAGCTGGAAATATTCTAAAAGGTTTGCTGGAATATTTATTCATTGGATTATATTGATAATTGATGCTAAATTCTAATACATATATGTGTAAATTTCATTATATTTTTCTCTTTCCTTCTCTTCAGGCCCCAATAATTGCAAATCGAAATTGACAATTATCTTTATGAATCCAACAAAAACACAAATATATATAAATGCAATACAAAATATCTCATTTATTAAAAGGTAGATTGTTTGGATGAATATTGCTTCCTGAAAAAATCAATCAGAAATGTTTAATTGTGTCAAAATAGTCCACAATATATGCATTTTGTAGCATTATGCCGTTTCGTAGCATTACGTCGTTTCGTAGCATTACTCATCCAGGTTAATATTTCAAAAAATGTTCTCATTTTTTATCTTAAAATTATGTTTGATTAATGAGCATTATATAGTGAAAATATTTTTCACCAATACCTACAGGGGTCTTATGCAAAGAGCAATCACATTTCGTTTCGTAGCATTATGCATACCCTGAGGCTTTTTAGATGATTGTGAATTCAAGGTTGGAAATATCAAAATGTCCTTCGTTTTTTTACTTTTGGCAAATATATAATATGCTGGAGCTCAAATGAAGCTGGGTAAGAATAGATTCCAATGATTATTAATATTAATGCTAGACATTCAAAATGGTCGTTTCGTAGCATTACTCAAGGGGCTGGACAGAATACTATATTAATAGAGTAGTGATGCCTCACTGAGGTTAGAAGTTTTGAGAAATATTTATTACATTTATCCTAAAATGATGTTCTGTTTAGGGGCTTTAATCACTGAAAATATTTTTCACTAATATATATTAGCAATGGACAATCACTGGTCGTTTCGTAGCATTACGTTTTACCCATTTTGCCCATACTTTTTGAAAGATTGTGAATAAAATTGGGAAAGAGTGAAATCATTGTAATTTTCATAGTGATGACAAATAAATAACATTCTGAAGCTTCAATGAAACTGGGAAAAATAATATTTAAGGGTGGGTTAATAATAATTACAAGCCATTTAAAATGGCCGTTTCGTAGCATTACGTTTTTAAAAAATAATCTTAGTGTGAAGTTTAAGGGTTTGAAAATGCTTCGAATTTCATTTCACATATATCATTTTAAAGAACTAATTCTAGAGTATTATTGAAGTCTAATAAGGTCTGAATTCAGGTATTGAATCAAAAATGAGATTGAGAAAAAAAATGAAAAAAATGCACCACTTTCGTAGGATTCGACCATATATATATATATATTACACCCGAGTATTCTCAATATCTGCGGGGGCTTCTCCCCCACACTCTACTGCTGTAATTCAATTATCCACAGCTGCTGCCTAAAGCTGTCACTATAACATTCATTTCTAGATTTGTGATGTGTTCCTGGAAAATGAGTCACTAGTCGCAAAAAATGGATTTTGAGATATCATCATATTTGAAAAGATGAGATCAAGCTGATTTCAATGATGGTAAATATTAAGGACATCTAAGAAGTGTTGCTATATGCTAAGTTTGATATTTTTAGTCCTGAAAAAAAATTTGTAATATTTCTGGGTGGATGTTTACAAGTAAAGTAGCTAAATATAGAAATACATGGATATAATTAATACACTGTCTTCAAATTTGGTACATGTCTTCATGGTGTGACAAGCGTTAAGCAGCCCAAACAGATATCAACCAAAACAAAGCATCATCAATTGAACATATTCCTACTAAAATATTAAAAATTGCTCTAATAGCTCTATGCAGGTAATTCACGCATTGTATAAACCTCTCCTTTAATTCTAATTTTGTTCCTGAAAACTGGAAAACAGCAAATGTTATCCCTCTCTTTAAAGGGGGCAATAGGAATAAAATCAACAACTATAGACCAATATCACTACTGCCGACCCCTAGCAAAATAGGAGAAAAAGTTATTCACAAAAGAATTTATGACTACCTAGAAAATTATAGTATTCTTAATATGGAACACGGATACGGATTTAGGCCTGGTAAATCGACAATTGAGGCATTGACAGTAGTAACAGACAACATAGCATGGCAATTAGATAATAATACACCCTAATATCTTTTATTCATTTCAGGAAAGCATTTGATTTAGTTAACCATCAAATCTTACTAGAAAAACTTAAACACATTGGTATTAGAGGAAATCTGCTAAAATGGTGTAAATCGTATCTAGAAAACAGAAAACAAAAAGTAAACAATATCACCTCACAAGAAATGTTAACAAAGACAGGCGTACCCCAGGGATCTATACTGGGTCCTCTAATGTTTATAATCTGTATAAATGACTTAAAATCATATATTACAAACTGCAAATTATCTCTGTATGCAGACAACACTATTCTGTACATACATGGGAAAAACCTAGACCTCGTATACGATGAGATGCAAAAAGCAATAGATAACTTACAAAACTGGTGCAAGAATAATCTTTTCCTAGTAAATGTAAACAAATCGAATACTATGTATCTCTCTAGAAACGAAAATAGTGCAACAAAAACTAAAAACAAGAGCATTAGCTACTTAAACACCCCCTGAAGCCCACAAACACATACAAGTATCTAGGATTTATGATTGATCACAAACTTAATTACCAAGCTCAACTCCAACATTCAATAAAAACTATCACACAAAATCTATCAACTGCACAAAATTAGAAGGTATATAAACATAGATACAGCAAAGAGAATCTACAAGACTAAAATACTACCTTTTTTTTTACTATGGTGACATAATAATACATAATACACACAAACCTTTAACAGACAAACTGAAGAAACTTCAAAATAGAGCCCTACGTTTAATCTTAAACATGCCCTATGATACACATATAAATCAACTACATAAACACAGCACGAATACCCTACCTGTGTTATGTAACATTACGTAACATTGTGTAACCTCATTAACTATCAATTATCACCCATTAATTATATTATCTCATTACTAAAATCGCTAATTATACTTAGCTACCCAGTACTGTGCAAGTCTACTTATTCATGCTAAGCCATAGGTCCTTAACACCTGTACAACAGAAGAATAACTCATTCAAGATATCTAGCTTTCAAGAGAAAATTAAATCCACAATACATAAACATCCCAAATAGGGCGACCAGACAAAATGATGGTCCAACCCTAAAAATTCCTAGATACAGATCAAAAGTGGGTGAAAAAACTGTGCAAGTAAATTGTGCTAGTGCATGGAATGAATTAACACCCAGACAAAGAATTATAGGTACAATAGAGGCATTTAAATCAAATCAGAATAATTGGCTAAACACCCTATGCCTCTAGCAAGTTAACTAAAATACATCCCATCAAACCATAGAAATCCTAAAATGAGAATGTACCTAATCAATGAGAAAGAAAACTCCTTGTGGCAAAGCTATCTCTAGTTGTTTCTGAGCACGACTCCATCCATGTACAAATTACTTTTATTTTAATCTAATCTATGTTTTTATATACTGACACCACATAACTGGCTTTTTTAGAGCTGTTTTGTCCATCTTTTATACTTGAAAACAAATTTACAGTTACACAATCACTCCACCACAAACAAGGATTTGAGTGGCAAGTGTACTATAAAACCTGAAACTGAGATGAATCTAAAATCTTCTAGAAAAAAAACATGAAAACATATTATAAACACAAGGACATCACTAACACTCCACAACAGTCTGAGTGGCACAGTGAAGTCTAATTTATAGATTTTAAATATAAAAGATGAATCTTAATATTATTAACTTTTTTGGATTTTTGGATAACACTTTTATGGATTCGAATCAGCAAATCACTCTGTACATATATATGTATATATTTGAAGCAAACAGGAAAAAATAATGTATCAGTTTTTCCAAGCAGCTTGGCCTGACAGAACTAACCCCGAAAAGGAGAGTCTGTTTACCAAGTATAAATAAAATCTTTAAGAAAAAAAAAAGCAGCCCCAAAATAAAAAACATTCCCACAAATACATCTTGTGAATAAAACAGAGGCCTACCCACATGAACTACTGACTCTATACTGTACCAACCTATCAGGGCCTACCAACACCTACCCACATGAACTACTCACTCTATACTGTACCAACCTATCAGGGCCTACCCACATGAACTACACACTCTATACTGTACCAGCCTATCAGGGCCTACACACATGAGCTACTCACTCTATACTGTACCAACCTATCAGGGCCTACCAACACCTACCCACATGAACTACTCACTCTATACTGTACCAACCTATCAGAGCCTACCCACACCTACCCACATGAAACAGATCACATATGTCCACATGTTATCTGACTAATATTCTACATATGACTCGCGCCTTTAGAATGATGGCATGGGAAGAGTAAGCCATTGTTGCTGGTACCTTTAGAATAACCTTATACAAACTACATATACATATATTATATATATCTACAAAACAACTTTTCAAAACTCTCTGCCAAGAAAGAATAGAAGTGGCTTTACTTCAAAACAGTTTCCAAAGAAAGCACAGGACTGTGAGGGGAAAATTACCACCTCCTCAGAATCCAAGAACCTGTCTATATGCAAAATACTAATGCAAGAATAGAACCGATGGAAATTTCAGAAATGTATTATGTATAACTCTGAAAAATGTCGAATAATCTTCATAGATGATTAAATTTGGGACAAGCTATTCACTAAAATATGTTAGAAGTTGACCCTGAAAGTGACTGCTTCGTTCGAAAACATTTCTACGAAAGTGATCATGAATGCCCTCTAGTATTAATGGGAGAGGCGCCGTGATGCTCTTCCTCTAATTTCAGGGACAATCCAATATATATATTTCCATGTCGATGCCCTCTCGGTTATTATTTCTCACATAGCTTTCCGTCTGAATCTTTCAATTCCAATAGGACATATGGCTGGGGGCTATACTTAGTCGGAAATGTACTAGTTAATCACCTGTTTGGCTTCAGGACATTACCAAAGTTAGTTCTACCTACCAAAGTTCCAAGAAGGAACATACTTGCAATGAAATGATAATGGGGCGACTGCACTAGAGAGAAAAACGGCGCCGACAAATGTTGTTGTTGCCCACTAATTTGTTGCAACAAATCTCCACAAAGAAACAACAGTTTCCAGAGAATGTGGCAACACATCTGACACTCCTCCATTTGCGTTTTCATTGCAAACATGAACTGAACTGAAAAATTGTCACCGCCGTTTTTCCTCTATAGTGGAGTTCCGCTATTATGTTTCACCGAGACAATGAACAGTCAAGGACTCACACGATACAAGTATTACTGACTATGTCATTATCATGTACCACTACTATGAGTTTATGTCTATTCTTTCAAAAACTGTTATTCTCTTTTAACGGACTGCCTGGACGGTCTATCAGTAGAAGGTCTTGTCCCATTTCAACGGTTTTTCATTGTGTGTTGAATAAAAGTTCTTGATGATGATGATAAAGTGGTTTTTAGCAATGGTTCTTAGTGGGAAGAATATATAAATAATATTATTATATATTCTAGCGTCAAAATAATTGTATCTGCACTTGTTATTTGAGACTAATATGAAAAACACATTTAGTTCACTTCTGTGCAGTGACTATAGCCAAGTCTTAGGGGATTTGCATAGCCGCCATTTTGAATCTTGATTCGCATGGAATTATGGGACTAGTGGTATAGTATAAAATCTATAGAAAACATGTCATGTTCAGCATGGACTATTTATCAATTTTCTAATGTCAATATCCATGTATTATACATGTTTCCATAACACAGGTCTCCATCTTTCCCATCATGCATTTGGTTTTCATAGCTCCTTTATGCAAGCTTTGATATTGGTGAAAAAATTCTTGTAATTTTTCGATAAAAATGTTGCCAAATATTTGTTATGTCAGATTTCAACAGAATCTATCCCAGCATGTACTGTTACAGTATGAAATACATATATTTCCAGTATTTAAGAGTTTAAAACTTCAATTTCGAATCGAGCCACCGGTCGATATGCCTCCCAGACACAACAGTTAGAGCCAAGTCTTGTTGGTTGGGGGAAGTCGCCACCACCTGTTATCATAATTGGTTAAGTGATATGAGCTGGATGGGACAGGGTATGCCAATATGTACCTCCTGCCTCACTCCTACTTCACATCCCTTCACCAGGCACTGGGGCAGCACCCTATGGTCAAGTTACTTCTCCTGTAGATTAGAATTCCCCAATGGAATCTCTGCCACATTCTTCATTAACAAATATCAACTAATCTAAGGAATATATAGTGTTGGTATTCCACACAAATGTTCTTACTTGTGCAGGTCATCGGAAACTACAAACACATTTCTAAATGACATATAGTGAAAATAGTGATCTTAGCCACTTTAACATGTTAATTGTTACCTATGCAATCCCGCTGGCTCCACATGTTATGTTTCCTGAGGTCGATGCATTATGTGGGTCAGATTCTTTGAAAATGTACAATTGGCAGCTCTACACATTTAGTAACTTCTGCTAAATTAGGCGGCAATTTGGTTAATAGTAGATAAATTCGAGTATATTCGGCATTGCATTGATTTTAGCAATCTGTTTGGTTAGGTTGAACTGTATTTGATCTTTATTTCCGTCTGAAATTTGGGTTATTTGAGAAGATTGGTGAAGGTGAATTGTACATTTTCTAAAAATCTGACCAATTTAGGACGAATCCATTCCAACAGAGGATTTGAAGCTCGTCGTGAAAGGTAAATATTGGAGTTGAGTTGGAATGATTTAATCCTGCTGCTGTTACATTAGCCATTGGGAAAGAATCAGTGTTTTGTGTTGTTTGGCCTTGGATCTCATTTATTGTTGTGTTAGTGATATTGGTTAGGAACGCTGGGGACGCATTGGTGACATTGGGCAGATTGAACTGGACCGCTGTAAATAAAGTAAAGGGTCAGTTGTCAGAAAATGTGCAATTGGCAGCTCTACACATTTAGTACATTCTCCTAAATTAGGTTGAAAAATGAAGAATACCTGGTATATCTGAGTATATTTGGTATTGCATTGATTTAAAGTATCAGTTCTGTTATGTTAAATTTTGAAGCTGGATTTTTGTCTTAAATTGGGTTATTTGAGAGGATTGGTGAAGGCGAATTGTACATTTTCTGAAAATCTGACCCTAAACTCCCTATCATGATTCCCGACTTGGTGTCAATGAACGAGAAATTACCGTAATACAGAATTTCTTTTAAAAAACACAGTGTAAAGTTGTGCTCCTGTACAATAACAATATAACACTGTATTCTATGCACCTGGGGCATGTGAAGAACCCTAGTCTGGCATTTTGTTGACCCAGTATAAATAAAGTTTTTAAACAAAATGGTGATGATTGCTGAATATGCCCACTCAGCATAACTGGAAGAACTAATTGGTTTTTAATTACCGTGGCATCGTTCAAAGTGGCCTGACCATGTTCCATAGTCTAGACAGGGAATATTTCCCAAAGTGTTGTTATCAGGGAACTTGTATCCAAGCTCGCAGTGCTATAACGTCCCCATACACGCAATGAGAAGCATTGCCAGGGGCTATAGGGAAAGCAATAATGGTGGCCGGGGCTGGTCCACACGGAACAACTTTCAAATGAGAACGATGCAAAAGGAATTATGGTTTGTCAATTAACAAATAATAGGTTGGCAAACAATTACTTTAAAGCTCTTATTTAAATTTAATTGAAAAGTATTTGGTTATGAAAGCTGGGGAGCCGAGTTCTTTATCCATAGTGAATAACTCACTTGTCAGATATTTATAAATTACAAATTTTGTTGTTGCCCACTAATTTGTTGCAACAAATATCTACACAGAAAGAACTGTTTCCAGAGAATGTGGCAACACATCTGACACTCCTCCATTTGCGTTTTCATTGCAAACATAAAATCAACTGATGTTAGTGGGCAACAAAACAATTTGTCGCTGCCGTTTTTCCTCTAGTGGAGTTTCGCTATTAGGAAGATATAAAACTATCCCTTACATGGATATTGATGGAGGCCGAAATACAGCGTTTCGGCTCATGGTCTAGCTCAGCGTATCAACAATATATCACCACTAAAGCAGCATCTAAAGTCATCAAACAACTTGTCAAGAACATCTCAGCAATGCCAGCTCTCAGCTGCCACAGTGACAAATAGACTCGGGTATTACCCTTGCACCTAATTATCACCATCACAAAGACTTGGGTATCGCCCTTGCTATCTCCTTTATACTACCGCCTACATTGGCTGATAAATCAAAGACTCGGGTATCTACCCTTGCTTATTTCAAGGGGCTTCCCCTTAATATAATATTAATATGTATTTGTAGTGAACCCCCGGATATCTCGTTTACCAATCCGGGGCTGTAGGCTCTCCTACAGGTAGTTTATCAGTAAATGGTGACACTAGTTATCCAGCCTGCGATAACCTTCGTGCTATTACTTAGACAACCCAGGTTCGATTCTCCTCTCGACTAAGGGAAAGTAAAACATGGACAACGATCTCTGTTTCCGTAGCTTTATTTCCCCCACAGTGCAATCACAAGGTACATGGTCAGCTGGGCTAACCAAGACATCTGACGGAAAGGATTTCCGGAATAGTCACAAATACAATCCGTACAATAACAAGGTGTGTACAAGTAAATGGCAAGATGTTCTTCGTACAAGAATAAGTGATACAGGAGATACACAATACATCACAGTTATGCAATACAGTACGTATTCTGGTCAATGCAGAAAGATGAAAGGTAATCTGTAACTAGGGTAAAGCTTAACATTTCATTCAAGGTAAAAACGGAACAGATCCGAAAGGCTTGAAAGGCTGAGCGAGCGGAGCTCCAACCTTGACCTTGAAGGCCGACCCGGTTATATAAGAGTTAAAACAACAGCAAGCTATACTAGACTTGCGCTGATCCTCATATCCACTACAATACCCCCTCCATAATTTATAGATTTTTAACCCAACGGAGTAACACAATCTACAATATGTAAATTATTATAAGGCAATGTGGATATAAAATAAGTAAGAAGTAAAGCACCAATAGAGAATTAACAATGCGAATTCAAAAGTACAGGCAGGAGCAATATAGTGACCCGCGCACGTTATACAATAATCGCGACATCTCTAATTACAGCATGAGAATCATTCGGATTCAACATACTCAAACAGCCTTTGACAAGAAGGAGCTTCAGTAGACCTGCTACAGCTATATGTACAATATGTCAAGTAAAGTAATAACCTTTAGGCTGGAAAAACTTCTCACTTTCCGCACGGAAAAAAAAAAAAAAAATTCTTTCCGGGGGGTCCGGGGTCGGTAAGCAGTTAGCATCAGAACATCCGTGACAAGTCCGGCATCCGTATTCATCAAGAGTCGGTTACATCAGTGACATCAGGGGTCCCCATTTCCGTTCGTCAAGGAATCAAGTCATCATCAAGTCCGTCCGGCCATTCGTCGTCATCAAAATCTCAGTCCGTAAGTCACATCCGTGGGCATTTCGTCCCGGTTTGCACGCCCAGCACACAGTAGCTGGACCTACTTCTCCTTCTGCTCAGTGTCCTCCATTCCGTGCTCCGGAATATCGGCAGGA
This sequence comes from Sthenelais limicola, assembly GCA_942159475.1. Taxonomy (NCBI): domain Eukaryota; kingdom Metazoa; phylum Annelida; class Polychaeta; order Phyllodocida; family Sigalionidae; genus Sthenelais; species Sthenelais limicola. The sequence goes on along the minus strand of OW804100.1, from coordinate 4,682,572 downwards.
TCAATCACTGCAGGAGTTGTAGGCCTGTCTCTTCCAGGGGTCACTGGCATTGGTGGCATCATCTGGAATGACACGGGCATGGCGGGGTTTGGCACCAAACCATCGCTCACGGGTTGGGCACCCATGAACTCATTCATGAGGCGACCAAACATGAAAAACCGCTGCATGCTATGTTGGTCCATTAGCATAGGAGCAGGGGTTGCAGGGAACGGAGAAGGCATAGGCACTTCTTCCGTCGCTAGGTCAGGTCGCTGACTCTGAGTGGCACTAGTCACAGTACTACTCGGGACACTTCGGGGCACTTGGGACTGAGGCTGGAGACGGGGTTCTCTCCCGGCGTCTTCCAACTCTGCCCGGAGATTTCCAATAATCTCCTCTTGGACGCGGATCTTGTCGTCTCTCTCTTTTAGTCCACGTCGCTGGTCTCGGATCAGACGTGCGTTGCAACGGTTCTCCTCTCTGAGTGTTGCAAGCTCCTGCACTTGGTCACGGACCGTTTGCCGCTGACGCAGGGGCTCCGCTAGCGTATGGAGCACCTCATTGACTCTGGTTTCAACGGTCAGGACTGCTTCAGAGGCTTGCTCTAAAACTTCCCTCACCGCGGTCTCTCCGGTTGCCAACAGCTCAGCAGTCGGGACAGGAGGGGGTAGTTACGCTACCAACCCTTCAGCTGCTTGCTGAGCACACGTCGCTATCCTCTTAGGGGTAGGCGGAATTCCATAGCTACTGCTTCTGGAATTAGATCGGGATCGATCTCTCTTCTTGCCTTTCTTGCCGGACTGAGCTTTAGAAGAGCTCGGAGCTCCGGCAGCGGCACTGGCAGCTGGCCTTGCAAATCCAGTGTCCTTGGAAGCAGCTTTCGTTGCCTTCCGCCGGACTAGATGAAAATCAGCATTCGTAAGATACGTTGTCCGCATGAACAGCGTATTCACCTCCCTGGTCGGCGTGACGGTTTGGGCTTTCTCCACGGCTTTGTCACGGCTAGACTTGTGAGCCACCTTCTCACCGTACTGAAGGTGTTGTACCAGCTCGATCTGTCTGTCTAGTCTTTGCAAACAGGAGGAGGACGGGCAAGTCCACACCTCTCTATGGGTACCATGTTCCTCACAGAAGTGGCGGAACAGGCGCTCTCTAGTGGCGTAGGTCTTGACGCCAGAAGTGTTCATTCGTGGACACCTACACACCGCGAAGGGGCAACGGAAACCGGGTTTCCACAGTTCCGCAGCATAAGCCACCTTCTGGTACGTGCCTGCGTCCGTTTGCTCTTTACGGAACAGGCTTGGCCACAGCCGAGTCTCATACCTCTCCATGAGGTTGTCCGTAAACTCGGCAGACTCATCCTCACTCTCATCATCGATCGGGACAAACTTCCCGGGGACGTCTGTGGAGGGATCAATAGGGTACAACTCCGTGCCTTCCTCATACAGGGTACGGATGTTGGCTACCTTCTCCACATCACGGAACCGAGCGCTTCTCACACTCAGTCTCTCTCGGTGAACTTTCATCACTCTCTTCTTGGGGGTTTTGGCCATGGGTTTGCCTTCCGCGCCCTTAGGCTTAGTCACTGCGGAGGCTCCGGCCACACCAGGCAAATCGATGTCCATTCGCTCTACGTTCACGGACAAGGGGCGCAGCCCATGCTTCTTGTCCGCACTCCGCCCTCGCTCTCTGCCAACCCGGCCTCTGCCGGGGGACCTGGACTGACCACGTCCAGCAGTCCTCTCGGTGGCATTACTCCGGCCTCTGCGCGGAGATTTGCGGGGGGAAGTTCTCTTCTCCGTGGGCTCAATCTTCACGGAGTCCGGGTCTTCCTGAGGGGCGTCTGACAAGGCCTGAATGAACTCTGCCTCACTCAAAGCCTGGAAGGGGGCGACCTCATCTTCACCCTCCTGCTCTAGGAGTTTCGCCTCCACTTCCACCGGAATCTCTTCCTCGGTGGTCTCTCCGCTCAGACTCTCATCGTCTTCGTGTCGGCTCTCGGTCCGGCTCATCTTGGGTCATGCGGAAATCTCACGGAAATCACACGGAAATCACACGGGATTCTCTCAGGCACTCTCAGGGGTTAAGTTGGCAGCTTTTTAGTTCTCCGATCCTATAACATAAACATTACAGTTCTAGTCACAGGAGCGGATGCAGCCGGAACATCTATTTACACATAACTTAGGTAAAAAGTTGCCCAAAAAGACAACGGATACAACTAGTATGATCTCTCCGAGTATTCTAGTTATAAAATACACAAGCCTGAGAACATAGAATGTACCAAACAAGCTAGATAATCGAAAAATCATCGTAGCGTGGCCCGATTCATGTCCACATCCAAGATGGCGGTTGGGTCGTAGCTTCGGTGCTCTATCTCCCCACACTAGAAACACCGAAACTTACGTCTTATACTAGACGCACACCTCTGTGACAACCATCGGTATCATGTTAAAATACCTCTCTTCCTTCCTAGCAATCATACAGAATCAATTCATACAAGTTTCATGCGACAAATCAACTCATAGAACGATCACAGTAGAAAGCTTACTTACAGGTCAGAGTCCAGGAGCAAAGTGAGCCACGAGGCGGAGCGAACTGGTGAACCCGGATGCAGCCACCTCTAGCGGCACCCTGATGCAACGCTAGTTCACTTAACCGCCACGCTACTACAGCGCCATGCTCCCGCCACTGCCTGACGGATAATGTTACCCGGTTTTGCATGCTTAGATCAGTTACGCTCCCCGTGACTGAGGTTTTTGACTGTACGTAAACTGACTACTTCTCCACTGAGACAGGGTGGAGGGGAATTCCAGTGAATTCACCCAACAATGACACTGTTACTAGCAGCAATTTCAAGGTATCCAAACCAAGATTCAGAGCCAGTACACTACGGAGTGGGACCATTCCCTCAACATAGGTCTAACTTCAAGCCACTCACAGCTCTCATCTATATTTCTGGGTTACTCATCTCCGAAATTGATGTTGTTGGTTCTTTCCCGGCTACATGAGACGAGGTAGCCTCATGCACCGAATGGGACTTAGGTGCATTTCTCCGTCTTGCAACCTTAGTCGACTTCTCGTTGTGTTTTTAGGGTGGAGGGATCAGATCAAAATCCCCCCGGTTTGCACACAACAAGGCTAGGATCCCGGTTGTAACCGATCTGGAGGACGACGCACTTGTGTCCTTGTTACAACTTCCGCCGGGGACTCATCGCGTCTCTTTCTCAACCCTCTTCCGACTTTAGCGGCAGCCTCAGTCTTCTTCGGCCTCCCTCTACGTTTGACAGTAGAGTAGACGGCAGGTGGCGTCCGAGGAGCTTTAGCTTTCGCTGCAGTTTTCGGAGGTCTCCCTCTCTTTCGAGTCGGAGGACACGGAACTGGTACGACTGGGGCCTCCGCCACAGCTTTCCGGGGTCTACCGACTTTCCGTGGCGCAGCTACAGGTTGGGGCGAATCCGGGGGATCCGGAGCTACCGAAAGGACCATTCCCTTGGTTGCCGTAGCATTGCACTCCTTATTCCGTTCCTTCCTCGGCCTTCCCCGTGGCTTAACGCCTATGGAAACTTTTTCTTTCTCTCTCCGCGTCGGACACTCCGTCCCGGGCAAGACTTTGCCTCTCTCCAGTCTCAAGAAATCGCGACCAGCTTCCTGCAATGCACAGAACTCTGGTGCCCTATCCAAGTTCACCACCTGGATGGGTCCGTTCTCATCGAAAGCTCGCTTAAGGTAGTCGAAGTGACACCTCACAATACCTTGTGCTATTTCTAGTTCATAGGTTGTGCCACCTATGAATCTCTTCACTTTGAAGGGCCCATCCCACTTGGGACCGATCTTCTTACTGGCCTGCGGATGGTTGTAGCGATATACAACAGCACCCACTTCAAAGCGCTTTGGGTTGGACTTTCGATCGTAGTCTCTCTTCTGGTGTATAGCGGATACGCCCAGATTCTCACGAACGAACTGATGGCCCAACCTCAACCAATGCTTCAGGTTCTCTACGAACACTACTCGGCACGGAAAGTCCAGGCCTCCTGGTTCCACTCCATAGATCAGATCCATTGGGGTCACCAGCTCAGCGCCAAAGACCACGGCGTTAGGTGTACATAAAGTACTCGCGTGGACACTTCCACGGTATGCATGGGCAACACATGGGGCAAGCATATACCAATCCGTGGCACTGTAGTCCGTTAGACAGGATAGCTGCTCGACTAATACTCGATTAAAGCGTTCCGCTTGTCCGTTAGACTGGGGTCTATACGGAAGGGTCAACAGCTTCTCGATGCCCAGCATTTCAAACATGCTTCTCAACAAGGCAGATCTGAATTCCGGCGCTCCGTCCGTTTGTAACGACACGGGACAACCAAAACGCAGGATCCACTCACGGAACAGCACTTCCGCACACCTCTCAGCCGTGTGGTCTGGCATAGGGTAGGCCTCCGCCCACTTCGAAAAGTGATCCGTCACCACCATCACGTAGTTATTGCCACGCGGGGATGGACGGAATGGTCCTATGATGTCCAAACACACTCGGCTCCACCGTTCTCCGTGTAATTCCTTTTTCAAGGGGGTGATTCCGCCACCACCTCTCGTCTTCCGCATACTGCATTCCGGGCAGGCTCTCAGCCAGCGCTTCAGGTCTCCCCTCATACCTGGCCAGAAGTATTTCATCTTCGCGGCCCAGCTCGTCTTGAGGAACCCAAAGTGCCCTGCAGTCTTAGGTCCATGCATAGCATGAAACACTTCTGAGCGGAGCGCAGTAGGAATTATCTTCCGCAAGTACGTTCTTCCGGTGCTTGGCCGAACCCATTCATAGCACAAGACACCGTTTCTCATCTCCAACTCCCCCTGTTATGGATGTAGGTACAGTATTCATCGGACTCCGCGGACAGGGACTGCTTGTCCGGGACCGGTTTAGTACCTTCCAATACATCGATAACTCTCCGGATCGTGGGGTCGCTCTGCTGGGCTTTCTGGATCACATCTTCCTGCGGCGCTAGACTGACTGTTGCCGTTGCGACAACTGCATCATGCGCTCCGCAGTCTGCACAGTCAACGCGGACACACTTCCGAGTCGGAACTCTAGAAAGGGCGTCAGCATTCACATGTTTCTTTCCGGCTCGATGGAGAATCATGCTCTGATCCAGACCGAACTCCTGCATCTGAGTCAACCAGCGTGCAAGCATGTCCGTCGGATCTTTAAAGTTCAATAGCCAACACAGGGAGGCGTGGTCAGTTCGCACAATGAAGTTTCGGTTCCCTAACAAGTAATGCCGGAACTTCTTCAGGTAGGTTAGTACTGCTAAGAGCTCTCTCTTCGTGGCGCAGTAATTCCGTTGGGCTTTATCCAAGCTGTTGCTGGCATACCCAAGGACTACCTCCTTCTCATCTTGTATCTGCGAAAGCACACCCGCCATGCCGAACCCGCTAGCATCCGTGTCTAGGATGAATTTCCCTTCCTTTTGGGGATATCCCAGCACCGGAGCAGAGGTTAGCAACTCTTTTATGCCCTGGAAGGCCACATCACATTCCGGAGACCATTCTATGGGCTTAGAATATCTCTTCTCCCTCCCGGCGGAGTTCACAACTTCTTGCAAAGGAGCGGCAACTATTGAAAAGTTCGGCTGGAACTCACGGTAGTAGGATGCGAATCCCAAAAACTGCCGAATCTCCTTAGCATTTTTCGGAATTGGCCACTCGCGGACTTTCTGTACTTTCTTTGGGTCTGCACAGATGCCTTTGTGTGACACAATCCGACCCAAGTATTCCACTTCTCTGCGGAATAGTTCGCATTTCTTGGGTTTCAATTTCAATCCGAACTCCCGGATCTTCTCGAGCACTTGGCGTAGATTTAGGAGGCACTCCGCAAAGGCTTCCCCAAATACTACTACATCGTCCAGATATACCAGACACGCTTTCCAACGGAGATCGCCTAGCATACGATCCATCATACGTTGAAAAGTGGCAGGGGCGTTGCACAATCCAAAGCTCATTACTTTGAATTGGAACAGCCCTGCGCTAGACAGGAAAGCAGTTTTCTGCTTGCTCTCTTCGTCCATCGTGATCTGCCAATACCCACACTCCAGGTCGAGGGTGCACAACCACTGGTTTCCGCCTAACGCCTCGTCAATACGAGGGAGTGGGAAGCTATCCTTCACAGTCACGGAATTCAACTGGCGGTAATCGACACAGAAACGCTGTGAGCCATCCTTTTTACCAACCATCACGATGGGTGCTCCCCACGGACTGTTAGAATGCTCTATGCGTCCCTGCTCGTACATCCGCCAGATCTCAGCCTCCGCTAGGAGGCTTGGCCACTGGAATCCGCCTATAGCAGAGTTTTATAGGTCTGGAACTACCAGTGTCAATCACATGTCTGACAACGTGAGTGTGGCCCGGCTCATCGCCAGGTAACGCGAAACACTCACAGAACTCAGTCAGGAGCTCCGCAACTTGCAACTTTTCACTCTGATCAGTCAAGTGCGTCTCTCTCACTAGTTTCGCTAGCGGGCATTCCGTACTCGGTGGCACCGGAATGTCTGGGGCAATCAGGTCATCATCGACTACGGACGGCAACTCCACCATCTGTATCGAGTTAATGATAGCTCTTCTAATCCCCGGATCTACCCCCTCCGGACAAGTGGCAGGGGACGATTGCAGCGTCACCTCACTCACTTTTCCGACCACCACATCAGTCTCTAGACGTAGGGACTCTCCGGACGGATTACTGAAGGCTATCACTGCTTTTTCATCCGCCGTCACATAAGTGTTAAGGCATCCCAGTGAATATTCCTTCAGCAGTCTCTGATCGGGCTCGAACATCAAACCTGTTGATGTGTCAGAGCACCTGCGAACGTCAATCTTAGCAAGTGTGACTGATCGAGGAAGGATAACCATCGCTTCCCGGAGTGTTACTTCATACCCATCCTCAGTCTCCTTAGCTTCGATCGTTTTCACAGAGGGACTCATCCGCAACGGTCGAGATCCGCGCCAATGGTGCATTTTCACAGCATCAGCGCCATTGCTCAACGCAAGCTTCCCTGAACAGTATATATTACATGAGTGCAACAAAGCAAAATCCTGAGCTAGGATCCCGGATTCGGGGCCGGCAAGACCCGTTACTACCAGACACGTAATCATATACGTCCGTTTCCCTAACGTCACGGGAATCAAGGCACATCCGTGAACAGTTATCTGCGAACCACCTCCCATCATGCACGCCAGCCGGGACGGAGCCATCGGCGGCTGTTGATGCAGGGAATCGTAGAATCTCTTTGTCACAAGGCTAGTCGTCGCACCCTGGTCCCACAGAAATTCACCGATATCTCCGTTCACAGATACAGTTGCGTACCATCTCTCCGCAATGCATGCATCACGGATCTTCAGCGTTCTCTGCTCATCACCGGAAACCTGCTGAACGACGGCAAGGTTGTCGGGACCTTCCTCCACGACTAACACTTGACCGACAACAGCTCGGAGTTCTGCACGACCCCATAGCAAGTCAGGATCGCTATCTGCAAAACTATCCACTGGATCAACTCCGATCCCTGGATGAGTAGTCTCATCAGACGACCAACTAGTATCCGTTTTCGGTAACGGGCAGCTATCTTGTATTATTCTACCCGCTTCCCTACACACGGGCGTCAGAGCCTCACTCCCATCTTCCGCGTGTTGTGCAGATACCACACGAATTGTAGTACTGCGGAGCGCCATCGACTCCCTGGATCGCACTTCGCGCTCTATGCAGTCCGGTTGGAGTTTTCCGACTCAGAGGTTTTCCCGTCGGTAATCGCCTTGAGTTCGGAATCTCCCTTCTTTGCTTTCTTGGGACAGTGGACGATGTAATGCCCTTCCTGTCCGCAAGCATAGCACCTTCCGCGGGGCCTGTCCGATTTCCCTCTCCACTGAGAAGTACTACCGGAAGTCCTTCCGCTCCCGTTGCGTCCCTGTCCGCCCTTCCAAGTTTGCAAGACCTGGATCACAGCGGCTTGCAGACCATCATCTGACGAATCTGAAGCACTCGCTGCGCTTGTGGCCTGGACAATCGCTCTCCGCGATGCTCTTCGCGAAGGTCTGTTATTGGGTGCAGGGATCTCTGGAACAACCAGGGCAGCCTCCGCTGCATTGATGGTCGTAACTGAGCGAGAATCCAATTGACAAGATTCCCATACCTCTGCCCAATCTACAGCGCTTTGCAAGTCCCGTGGTTGCTTTAGACGCACCCACGTGGACATCTCAGCGTTTGTGACCCCTTGCAAAAAAATGCACAGGGACACAGCTCTCAATGTGTTGTCCATGCGACCGAACGACTTTCGGCCCTTCCGTGCCACCTCATTGGCGAACAAGCGAACGGCTTGTCCTGGGGTCTGTCTACAGTTGTAGAACTCAGCCTGCAACCGGAACTTGGACCTTTCTCCGTAGTTCGCATCCATGTGCTCAACGAACTGCCGGAGATTGATGTCCACTGGCAGGTCACCCATTTCTGCCAGCTGTTTGCGTGTGCCGCACCTCAATTGTCGAAGCAACTGAGCAGATGTCCAATTGTGCGACTCAGCGATCACCTTTACCTCCATGAGGTAGGTCCGCCACGCGGTTTTGCCATCCCACATCTTCACCGGCGGGACCTTCGGCAGGTGATTCTCAACTTCCTCACGGTGAACAAACGTGAACTCCTCATCAGATTCCTCTGGTCCGTCATACTCAAGACCAGGGACTAGGGACCGGTTGGTTCTACGGGATCTATGGGAAGGCGACCTCTGTTGTCGATCCTCGTCAGAACTGTCCGAGTCCCCCTGAGAACGCCTCTGCGGAAACAACGGGGATGCGGTAACATACGCCGAACGCGCATGCCCTCCGGCAGGACTTATATGACGAGAAGGACTATTCCCTCGGCCATGCTCTCTGCCATGATTTCCCTGTCGTTTGCGATCAGGTTCTCCCCACTGAGAGTCATCATGTCTCTTACGTGTTCGCCTCGGAGATGATGTCATCATCGTATGCCGAGAGAACGTCACACCGCGGTGATCTCGGTCTCTTCCGCCCTGATCGGACACAATCGACGGATCATTTGCCGTTGGCTCACTAGCCGGTTTTTGGTCCATAAACGTGGATGTCACGGGACCTCTGGTAGGATTCTGCTTCCCAATCCCCTGGATCATCTCAAGCAACTCCGACTCCAGAGCTGTCATCTCACGTCTCTGCGGGGTCCCCGTCTCTAGGGAGGGCTTTACATGATCTTCAAGTAAACGCCCGTCCGGACCATTGTCCACGGATTCCGTATTTATTCTCTTACGGAGCTCAAAATTCTCATCCATCAGCTCACGGACTTGGGTTTGGAGCTCTTCCGCGATCGACTGCCGGAATTTCTCACGAAGGTCAGAATCTTCCGTGTCGTTCGGCGGGCCTCTCCACTGCGCGAAATTCCCTCCGGAATATTTTGGTCTCGCTCCGCCTCTGGCACCACGGTCAGAGGAAGGTGACTCGAAATCCGCGGGGAGAATCCTCAGGGTTGTCGGCCCCGGGTCTCTACCCACGAAATCTTGTCTCCTCGATTTCGTTCCATAACGACCTCCTTCCGTCTGCGCCGCAGAATCAGAATACGACATCTTTCGTAGACATCACGGACTGCCACCGCAGTCTCAATTTCTTCCGGGAAGAAATTTGGGACAACCAACGGACTGAAAGCACTGAGGTCGAGAACTGGTCACGGCACCAATTGTAGTGAACCCCCGGATATCTCGTTTACCAATCCAGGGCTGTAGGCTCTCCTACAGGTAGTTTATCAGTAAATGGTGACACTAGTTATCCAGCCCGCGATAACCTTCGTGCTATTACTTAGACAACCCAGGTTCGATTCTCCTCTCGACTAAGGGAAAGTAAAACATGGACAACGATCTCTGTTTCCGTAGCTTTATTTCCCCCACAGTGCAATCACAAGGTACATGGTCAGCCGGGCTAACCAAGACATCTGACGGAAAGGATTTCCGGAATAGTCACAAATACAATCCGTACAATAACAAGGTGTGTACAAGTAAATGGCAAGATGTTCTTCGTACAAGAATAAGTGATACAGGAGATACACAATACATCACAGTTATGCAATACAGTACGTATTCTGGTCAATGCAGAAAGATGAAAGGTAATCTGTAACTAGGGTAAAGCTTAACATTTCATTCAAGGTAAAAACGGAACAGATCCGAAAGGCTTGAAAGGCTGAGCGAGCGGAGCTCCAACCTTGACCTTGAAGGCCGACCCGGTTATATAAGAGTTAAAACAACAGCAAGCTATACTAGACTTGCGCTGATCCTCATATCCACTACATATTTTATATTATGCCCTTTAAATTATTTGGTATTATGCAGATTTGGTTGACAGTTATGCAGGTTTGAGTGAAGGTAATATTAGATTACGGTGTGGCGTATTCATGAGCGACAACTTGAGAATGTACTGATCAGCAACTAAAATATGATGAGAAATTCACTTTTCAATCCGCACGGAAATTGAATTGAATTGAATTGAAAAATCTTTTATTTGCATTTGGGTATACATAAGTTGGAGTTTGAATACTGGCATATGGAATTAGATTCCATTTCTTCCTGTATTACCAACCCTGTCTAAAACCGTATTACTTAAGGTAGTAAAGATCGTTTTCCTCCATATATTCAGTAAGTTGTATTTGCGCCACTTTTTCTAGTATTTTCGCAGGCATAATTATTCCTGAAATAGGTCTATAACTGTTTGTACAATTTTCAGGACATGTATGTTTATACACAGCTGCCTTTTTAAAATCAAAGGTATACATCCTAAAGGCTTTATATGGTTACTTACCCTTACACACAACTCCTGCATTTCTCCATTTAGTGATGTTGGGAGACGTTTCATCAAATACACAGGTTATATTTTACGAATTGGAACCATTGAGAGTTATGTTGGAACCATTGAGAGTTATGTTGGAACCATTGAGAGTTATGTTGGAACCATTGACAGTTATGTTGGAACCATTAACAGTTATGTTGGAACCATTGGCAGTTATGTTGGAACCATTAACAGTTATGTTGGAACCATTGACAGTTATGTTGGAACCATTGACAGTTATGTTGGAACCATTGACAGTTATGTTGGAACCGTTAACTATAATGTGGCCTTCATGGCAAGATGCTAAAATCACCTCGTCAATCCCAAGGTAGGGTTTTGATGTGTTATATTCCAGAAATCCATTTCCTAGCACTGGTAACTCGTCGCAACGAAGAACTGAATGGGAAATAGTATATTCGGTGAAAATATACCATGCATTTGAGACAAACAGTTCCGTAGTGGATCATGTAAAGGAATTTTATTACATTTTGTACACGGAAAAGATTGAACTTGTAGACAAAGGCACAGAAGTGTGTTGTGTTGGCAGAAGTATACCTACGTGGTTCAATTTCACATAATAGGAACCAGTAAAATAACGGTGAAATCGACCCATAACCGAGCATTCACCCATAGCTTTCCTCAAGTAGAATTCTGCTGTGTTTTCTCCAGGACCCTATAGCGAAAACATCGGTGGTATTGCTTAAGGAATGGGTAAGGCAGATGTTCATATGTATGACAGCTGCCGTTAGAGGAATCATATCTGCCCCCAGTCATATTACAATTCCCTTCAGAAGTCATTAAATGCCATATTGCGCCCCCTGTAGATCGACAGGAAGATTCTGGACTGATTAATACAATCCCTGGTCTTAAATATGGCGTCGCGCAAACTTCCAAATAACACGGTGATCCGATTTGTGCGAGGAAATGGGGACATTGCTCATCCGATACGATAAAAGATAAATTAAGTGGTATATTGTCCGGATGGATGGTGCACTTCCCGGGGGCCGTATACATCATAAAGAACTCAGAGCTCACGGGAAAAGAATGACAAGAAAAGACTATGCTTAGTTACAATAAATACAATATTGCACCAATGAAAATCGCCGATATTATTCGTTTTCTGTAGGTTTTATTCTCAATACACACATGTATTACTATTATAATAACACACTTACCGATACAATTAACTCTACCAGCCAAAGGTATATAATCATTGAATATGGTTAACCGCATGTAAAACTATATATGGAAAGAAAAGTGTTTTACTGGAGGTTGAGAATGTTCCTTTACTATTACATATTTGATCAAATGTATTGGACGAGATTCGTCCACATAAGCCCGATGCTGTAGGCAGACTGCTTATGAGGACGAATCAACTCCAATAAATTTTCGATTATTGTCGGCGAGTTCCATTCTATATTTATTATATGGGCATAAAACGTGATCAAATATCATCAGATATCACTGGAAAATTATGAAACAAGTATCGAACATGGTACTGCGTATATGCGCATTCTACATCTGTGATGTGATGTAGAACTAGTTCTAGTTCTAGTAGTATGATACCATTGTGCAGCACCACAGAACGATACTTACCGCTTATAAAAGGTATTTAATTGTTATTATTTTGTTATATATATCAGGAAAATGATACATAAGTCGCAAAAATTGGATTTTGAGATACCACCATATTTGAAAAGATGAGAACAAGGGGATTCCAATTATAGTAAACATTAAGGGCATCTAGTATGTACTATCTTTTTAGTTTGATATTTTTATTTCTGAAAAAGTTTGCAATATTTCTGGGTGGACAATTTCTAGTAAAGTAACTAAATATACTCCATAGGATGATCTAAGAAACGCATAGATATATTTAATAAACTGCCTTGGAATTTAGTACATGCACCGCGAAAATGGAAATTTTCCAACAAAGAGATCTTGTAAATAATACCCTTTGAAAAATATCATTTTTGCGACTTGTGACTCATTTTCCTAAAACACATCACATTTGTAAGGCATTTGTAATGCCATGTCTTGACTATACTTTTTATATGCTACATACACATAATATAATATATGATTAAATGCACGCGCATGCTGCGCAAGCATTTCACACGCATTGTGCGCATTCTTATACACAGGTACTATGTGTATGTTGTCCACAAGGTGGCAGTAAGAGTCTAGTAGACTGCATTTTATCCTCCTTTACTTCCTTATACCTTTATGTTACTACATCCAACACCTTTATTCCTATGTACCCGTTTCTGCTATGTCCAATGTCAATCGTTTACTTGTTTTCTACTATGACTTTGATCAAATTCATCATTATTCATTTGTATAATTCCCATTCCATCTCATCTCATTCCAACATCACCCAAAAATTCTCTGTTCTCTTATATATCCATATCCATACGTGTAAGTGAAGTGCCAGGATCGAGGTGAAAATCAGGCAATTAGCTTGATCCTTGATCCTTGATAAATTTGGGCTGGCAAATGCCATAACCCTTTAATACCTCCTGGATAAATAAAATGTTAAAAAGAAATAAAACAAAATAGCATTGATATATGACCATATCCCCAAGTCCAGTCCCAGTAACTTTGATCTGCAGCATGTGATCTTGGTGGATCTTCGACACATTTGACATCTATGAAGCATAATGAACATCCTTATACATCGTCTCTAGGAAAACGTTTTCTATGCCTCAATGGTGGTCTCCACTGTCTGCGGTAAGCTCTGCGGTAAGCGATGGTGTTGTGCTGGTTCTGTAGGTGGAGAGGAATGATGAGGTCCTGCCTACATGAATCACTGGCCATGTAGGCAGGACCTTGCCACTCCTCACCATCACAGTGCCATCGCAAGGCTTACCACAGAGTTTACCACAGAGTTTACCACAGCGCTTACCACAGAGCTTACCGCAGAGCTTACCACAGAGCTTACTGCAGAGCTTACCACAGAGTTTACCACAGCCCTTACCATAGAGCTTACCGCAGAGCTTACCGCAGAGCTTACCGCAGAGCTTACCGCAGAGCTTACCGCAGAGCTTACCGCAGAGCTTACCGCAGAGCTTACCGCAGAGCTTACCGCAGAGCTTACCGCAGAGCTTACCGCAGAGCTTACCGCAGAGCTTACCGCAGAGCTTACCGCAGAGCTTACCGCAGAGCTTACCGCAGAGCTTACCGCAGAGCTTACCGCAGAGCTTACCGCAGAGCTTACCGCAGAGCTTACCGCAGAGCTTACAGCAGAGCTTACCGCAGAGTTTACCGCAGAGCTTACCGCAGAGTTTACCACAGTCAGTGGAGACCACAGTCAGTGGAGACCACAGTCAGTGGAGACCACAGTCAGTGGAGACCACAGTCAGTGGAGACCACAGTCAGTGGAGACCACAGTCAGTGGAGACCACAGTCAGTGGAGACCAGCCTTTATTCCTCACTTTGGTATTTAGAACATCTACACAGCATCCTTGTGGTCAGAGCTATAAATAGATTTTACTTTTTGTTTGGAAAAAGGCTGGTGATGAATCAATTCTGGAAATAGTATGACATGCTTAAGCAGCCATGAAAGGTAACATGGACTTCCTGCTCTTCTTTTCTCACACCTACGGTTTCCGACCACAGGGACGCCCATGTCAAGTCGTTGCTACCTCTGAATATTTCTTATTTGGGTCAGATTCTCAGAAAATCGTTAGAATCGGCTTAATCTCATCTTTTCACAATGAATGATATCTCAAAATCATTTCTTTGCGTCTTCATATGACTCATTTTGCTGCAACACATCACATATTATTAAACAAAACAGTTTGCTTGCATAACAATTAACCATGCTTGATAATACATTACCATAATGAGTAAATTCCTTAAGACAGAGAGAATACATTAAGAAATTAAATGTTTTAGATGAGGGAATAATTCGAGAGACAAATATCCCTTAGCCGAGAACAGGAGGACAGAAGGGCCAGATTCTCAGAAAATGTACAATTGGCAGCTGTACACATTGAGTAAATTCTGCTAAATTAGGTTGCAATTTGGTCAATACTCGGCATATACTCGGAGTATATTCGGCATTGCATTGATTCTAGCAATCTGTTTGGTTAGGTTGAACTGTATTTTGAACATCATTTTTGTCTGATATTTGGGTTATTTGAGAGGATTGGTGAAGTTGAATTGTACATTTTCTGTAAATCTGACTCATTTCCAGTAACCTTCAACCAAAAAGACGTGTCACTGCCAGGCAAACTAGATTAGGCTGCTACCCGGCAGCTGCAATAGGACAATTACTGAGTCTAATCAAATTGGCTTCTCAAATCAGATTGGATTTAAAGTTCCTGGACAGATTATCCGTCTGGCCAGAATATTCTATCTATTCGACAGGAAGCCTACTCTGCAATATCCGGAATGAATATGTGATGTGTTTTAGGAAAATGAATCACAAGTCGCCAAAAAAAGATTTTGAGATATCATTATATTTGAAAAGATGGGATCGAGCCGATTCTAATGATAGCACATGAAATAAGAGATTCTATAATTTATGTTTGATATCATTATTTTTGAAAAAAAAAGTTTCCAATATTTCTGGGTAGACCTTTACTAGTAAAGTAGCTAAATATGCTCTATACATTGACCTTAGAAATGTATGAATATATTTAATACTACGGCTACGTGACATCCCTGGTCGGAAAAAAACGTGTGCGCATCGTGTACAGTAAGTCAGAAACCAACCTCATTACATCCTATCCTATTGTAAGTTATAAAACCCCAATTCCTAGCACTAGCCTATTTCTGGCGAGAAAGAAAGGGTCTTGGAACTTGCATGGTACTTGGAAGATGATGCCAATTAAGGTAATACAGAGATACTCTCAGATTCTCATCATGGCAGCACGAGCCCGATGCTGTTATGTGAGAAGATGTGACTCTGACCCATGCAATCTTATTGCTAATAATACCTACTCGTGAGGTTCTATCATAATGTTGCGATTCTTGCCTATGTTCTTTCCAATGTCTTGGTGGCCATCGTTGTACATCTGTCTTTCAGCTCCGGCTTAATATTAATCGATATTAAATAATGATATTTCGTGATCGTATAGGTTTACTTCTGCGAGATTAAATATATTACCAATATCGTTAGCAGGAGATGGGAGGAAAGGAACTATAGTGGCCGGATTATATTGAAGTTCCAAAGGACCAAGGGTTGAAATATTCTATGTTCCAAGCGCGGATCCGAGATATAACATCAAGAGTGAAATACTTCTTTCATATGTTCCCTTTATTCCTCCTTGTGTGTTGGGTTGAAGACCTTGCTCCTCAACCCGATAAATGAACAGGTACATCGAGATATGAATAATTTTCAAACCAAGGAAACATTATGTTTGCAACATAATTCAGGAATAATGGAATAAATATAATAATCACATAAATGCAAAGTTGAACATAAATATAGAAATATGTAATGAACATCATGGTCAAAGTCCGGATGAAATCAAATGAATAGTTAATTAATGATAAATTAAACAAATAATATAAACTGCAAATATCATCAATGGTTGCAATGAATATCCTAGTGGGATCCGGAGGAACTACCCGGAGGCGGAGGTCCGGGTCCGGGTCAATCCGGAGCTATACGGAGCTCAATGGAAATCTTCATAATGGAATCGTTACACTCCTCCCCAACCAAGGGAAATAAAATTGCAAAAGGAGATGAACATATTCAATGACTGGAGAAATTTTATGAACATGTAAACTCAACAAATAACGATTCAAATATACAAATATACAGTAGTTCTCCATAAAAAAAAAAATCCTTGGGGTAAGCACCAACGTTTAACTGTTCTTGAACATAAAAAAGTTACGAACCAGATATGAATAAAGATTCATAATATGTACATCACAGACGAGGCAATAATATCACTCAAAAGTTAATAATGTCTATGCATTAATGATTGCTCGTATGGCCATCAACTGTTCAAGCGAAAGGCCTGGAATCAGAGCCGGGGGATCCTCTTTCTTCTTGTCAGCAGAATCCACTATTTCAGGAGAGGGTCGGTAGAGGAATACATACGATTGTCGACAAGGTTGCACTGTCGGTCGGCATTATTGATGCACCTCATTGCTCCATGATTTTGGCTGGCATTGTGCATCCACATGTAGTGCCTGATGAGACTGACACTACGTAACTGCTTGTTTTTGCAAATTTGTCCAGTTTGCGGATTCTTAATCCCACACGTGTATTGCCACCTCTTTGGCAAATGGTTCTCTTCTAGATGGCGAAGCCAAGTCAACTTGGAAAACAACCGCCGACCACCACATCTGTCGTAAGGACATACAACACCGTCCTTTACATCAGTCTTAAAAGCAATTGATTCCAGCTCTCTGCTTTTTGTCTTATCCGTCATTCTCTCCAATATGCCCCTGATCCATTGCTCATATTTGTCAGTCAAGTCTCGGCGGGACACATCAAAGAAAATCACATCTTCAGTTTCCGAATCCTCGTCTGTACTCACTACAGGTACACACCGATTAGTAGCAAAATCGGCTGGTTTCTTAATCCTCAGGAGAGCCGGCCTGACTCTATCAGCATATTCGCCCGGAGCCGTCTGCCGTTCCTCCCTCCGAGTCTGCTCCGTCTTTGTATGTTCCGGAGATTTCTTTCGTCGATCAGATGTCTTTTTCTCCTTTTCTCCATGATTCTTCAATATTTTAGAATTTTCTGTCCGAAACTTATCTTCACGAGAGTAAACTTGCTCGTCTTCGCTTGAAGATGGCATATTTCAAGCTTCAGATTCTTCTCTTACAAGCAACAGAGATCCGGACCGTCTCAAATGGATTCTTCCAACAGCTCCGGGTCAGCTCCGAGGTAGTAGTAAGGCAGCGTGTCAGCCCAGATCAGATCACACATCCCAAAAGCCAGCTTAGCCAAGACGCTATCTCCTTATATACTGGCGGGTGCCAAGCACGTGCCACGCCCTGATTCCATGCCCAAATATGGACATACACGAGGTGAGCAGCGAGAGGATCCAGCCCGCACGCTTACATAACCATATTAGGTAATAGATACGGAGCCAAGTTCCTTATTACCTCGAAAACAAAACATTATGTTAAATAAATACATATCCAAGGTCAAATTCCTGAGAAAAATCCTAGATTCCATATACTACTCTCTTGGTATAAATAGAACGCCAGATTGCAGCGATCCAAGGGCACCAGCGTCTTGCCGGCAATGGTAGACGCTCTGTATGACGAGGTGTCCACCATGGCGCTCGCCAACGCAACGTTCCGTGTTGTTTATTTCTTAGCGCGGTGTTTGTTTCCATCGGTGATAGGTTGGAATATGTAGAAAATATCATCGAGAATCGACTTTGGCAAGGAATTTGAACAGAAAATGTTAAATAATAGCCATATAGTTCATATCCTATCGTTATATATGAAATAAACACAAATCAGGCTCTTTTCCCCGGGCCCCGATGAAAGAGACCGTCCCATGATTGGTAGCTCTACCAGCTACGCACGAGGAGGAGCCGTAGAAACTGTTTTGTACAGAAATACTTCAAAGAAGCCTATCTAACACCTTAGGTTAGCTTGAAATTGTCATTAAAAATAAAAGGAATATTTCCATGTGGAAATAGACCCAATCATGGTTTCAAAATGGCCGTAAATCCACCATGTAATCGTATCTTCTCTCTCCTGTGTTCACCAGAGGCTTCTTTACGTGTATATGGCTTTCCTGAAGGCAGGGAATAAAATCTAATGTTAAGTCAACATTCCTCCTCCAGATATTGAATAAAATTATCATTTAAAATCAGGGAAAGCCATATCTTGTGGGAGCCTTAATCACCCTCGTTCTGGTTCTCCTTGCACTTTCTGGCGATAAATCATTATCTCTGCTTTCATTATCAGGTTTCAGGCAGGGCTTCAGATAATCCACATGTATTTTCGCCATTTTCTTCGTGCCTTTATCAATGACATAGGTCCATTCATTTAGTTTTTCAACTATCTGAAAGGGACCCTCCCATCTTCCACACAGTGGCCGTCCAGTTTTCACTGTGATCAATTTGTAGACCCAATCTCCAGGAGCATATTCTCTGACCAATGTATTCTTGTCATAGACCTTTTTCTGTGCTTTCACCGATCGTTTTAAATTCTTCATTACAAATTCGTGTGCCTTCAGGAGTTGTTCTCTGATGTATAACACCTGGTTATTTGGACACCTTGCTTCAAAATTTTCGTCATAATTCCGATAAATGACTGCAGGCACCATTGAAATTTCCTCACCAAAGGTAAGTAGATTTGGAGAACAGCCGGTTGATTCATGCAAACTACACCTATAAGCATAGGTGATATATGGAATCAGCTGGTCCCAGTCATTTCTATGGAGATTTGCCAAGCCCGACAAAGCTGTCTTCAGAGTCCTAATCGATCTTTCAGCTAATCCATCGGATTGAGGCCTATAAGAATTGGTAAATGTCTTCTTTATAGACATCAAGATGCACAACTCCTTCCATAAAGAAGAAGTAAAGTTGGCACCCCTATCTGAATGAATATTCAATGGAGCTCCAAATTTCAAGATCCAGCCTTCCATAAGGTGGGTGGCACAAGTGTCAGCTTGGTAATTTGGCATAGGAAATGCCTCCATGTATTTTGAATAATAGTCCTGGACCACCATAAAGCATATGTTACCCCTGAGAGTCAAAGGTAAATTTACAGCAATATCCAGAGCTATCCTATCAAATCTTGCGCCAGAAATTTCATTATGAAGCGGTCTCTTCCCTTTCCTAGGGAAATCTTTCACACGTTGGCAAATATCACAAGAAGCACACCATCGCTCTATATCTTCAGACATAAGTGGTCAGAAAAATGTTTGCTTCACCTTTCCTAGGGTCTTCTTTCTTCCAAAATGGCCACCTTGAGGAGAACCATGTAACATGCGGAAAATAGCCATCCTTATCTTCAACGGGCCAACGATAGTCATGTCAGCAACTGAGGCTTCTTCATGATATATCACATATAGAATCCCATTGCGTATTATTATCTTGCTGAGGAACCCATACAATACTCTAAACTCTCGTGTTTCTGCACGAATCTCCTGAGTGGAAAGTTCTTCTTTACTTCGAACCAGTGACTTGATTTTGGCAATATCTCTGTCTTCATCCTGATATTTAGCCATCTCACCCTCTGAGCAAGGGAAAACTTCCTGCAAAAATCCTTTCTTCTCCTCCCATTTGCTTGTCATATCATCGACAGAAGATACCATACCAATAGGTTTGCAAGGGTCCTTCCTGCACGTGACACAGCCAGGATTTTACATCTCCTGATCTTCCTCATTCTTGAAAGAGCATCGGCATTGCTATGAAATTTTCCTGGCCGGTGGAAAATCTTAGATTGATCCACGTCAAAATAAGCTAGAATAGACAGCCACCGAACCAAAATTCCATCAGCATCCTTGAAATTCAGGACCCATCTCAATGAAGAATGATCCGTACGAATGATAAATCTTGTGCCCCAGATGAAATGCTTGAACTTTTTCAAGGATTTAATCACCGCAAGCAGCTCCCTGTGCATTGTACAATAATTCCTCTGAGTAGAATCCAATGATTTGGAGAAATAACAAAGAACTTTTTCTTCTCCGTCCTGTACCTGAGACAAAATCGAGCCAATTGAAAAATTACTGGCATCAGAATCGAGAATAAATAGATCATTCTCGGTTGGATATCCTAGGATAGGCTCAGAAATCAATGCACTTTTCAGTAGGCAAAAAGATTTCTCCCGATCTTCATTCCATACAAATTTCGTATGATCCCTGAGCAGTTGGAACATAGGCTCAGCCTTCTCCGCAAATTCTGGAATAAAATCCCTGTAATATCCTACAAGTCCCAAGAAGGAACGAATATCTTTGATATTTTGTGGCTGTGGCCAGTGTGTAATAGCCTCAATCTTCTCCGGATCTGGTCTGCTCCCTTCGCTCTTAACTATTCTGCCTAGAAATCTAACAGAGCGCTTGAAAAGTACACATTTCTTTGGTTTCAAAATCAAACCAAATTTCTGTATGCTCTCAAAGACACATTTCAGATTTTTCCTGGCTTCTTCCAATGATTTTCCATAGGAAATTATATCATCTAAGTAAACCATACATTTTGTCCAGCGCAATCCTTGTAAAATACTCTCTACCATGCGTTCAAATGTGGCTGGGGCATTGCATAGCCCAAATGCCATCACATTGAAACGAAACAAGCCTATATGGGTGACAAATGCAGATTTTTCCTTCGATTCTTCATCCAATTCCACTTGCCAATAGCCTGATTCGAGATCCAGGGTAGAATAATACATGTTTTTCCCAAGAGCATCTAGACTTTCGTCGATTCTAGGTAGGGGGAACGCATCTTTCTTTGTGATGTCATTTACTTTGCGATAATCCACACAGAAACGAATAGAATTATCCTTCTTTTTGACCAGAACAATCGGTGATGACCATGGCGAGTCACTAGGCGAAATAACTCCTTTATTTAACATCTTTACTAGCTCTTCTTCCACTGTTTTTCTCCTGCCTATGGGTAAGCGGCGATAGCTCTGCTTGATAGGTTCCGAATCTCCAGTGTTTATGTGATGTTTCACGTTATCCGTTCTGCCTAGGTCTCCTCCAGGTTTTTGGAATATATTGAAAAATTCCAATAGGTCAGATCTAACCAAATCTTTCTCCTTCTCAGTGGTTATATCACTCTGAGAAACCAGCTGTTCCAGGTATTGAGGCAAATTATATTCAGTCATTGCGGATCATGAGCATTTGTTTCCAATAATACAGCAATTCACTCATCCTCCAAGGTAGAATTTTCAGGTTCAGCGATGTCTATCGACTCATCATTCCCAGTGTTCTCTATTTGAGAAACCACTTCAGCAACGCCTAATATCTCACCCTCTTCAATGAATTGTGCCTGGTTGGTGATATTCATCACCGGCAACCCATACAACTCCTCCTCTTCTCTATATCCTATCATGATAGGAAAATTCACTAATCCTCTGTCATCGTCTATGTACATAGGAGGCTCCACAAGGAAATCACATTTGCTCATGCCATTCCTAGGGCCAGTCCAGATTGCTTCTACCATTGTCACTGAATTCTTCTTAATTTTAGTCCTTTCCTTAATTCTCAGGGCTCCATTATTCGATACAAATTCACAAAAAGTTTTCCTTCCATTTATATCAATCTCCCCAGTTTTGCTTCTAAACGCCATGTCCACTGCCATCTGGAAATCTAAGCCTAATATTCCGGATTCTCTATGGATACGTCCAACGAAAAATCTCCAGACATGCAACTTTCCTCCAAGATCAAAGTGGAAATTAGCAACACCTAATAAGGTTATATCACTGCCATTAGCAGCAATGACCTTGTCCGAAGTGGATAACAATGAAGGTGGGTTGATCATAGAGGAATATATACCCTCATCGATCAAGCTGATGGAGGCTCCAGTGTCCACTAATAGGTGATACAAGTCTCTTCCAAAAGTAGCTGGTACATACCATCTTGCTCCTTTAACTATCCGGAGCTCAATGGAAATCTTCATAATGGAATCGTTACAATAATACAATATGAGCAAAATACCAACCTCCCTAACTGAACTCAGGTAAGTAAGTTTTTAACAAGAATGATGAACAAGTATTAAGTTAGGTAAGTATTAAGTTAAGTAATGATATAATCAACTATTTATCTATTTAACTTTACAGTTAATGTTAATGTATAATGGTCGTTGAACAAACTGAGTAACACAGGTAGTGCCTTGAGCCGGCGAGATAAACTCCAAAAACCCAACATAACAAAACAAATTATAATGAGTCCGCGACCAACAACTCTAGGTCGCACTTCCTTGAAAATGGTGTAGCCAAATAAACTAGAACTGCCAGACTACTCCAATTTCCGCAGCATTTTATGTCCTGTAATGGTACCCCCAACAAATGCAAGTAGGCAGCACCACTGCGGCGAAGCGAATGGGTACCAGCATACTTAGGGTCAATACCGATGGACAACATTCTGTCCTTGACGAAACTTAGAAAATCACTGTAGGTGATCGGAACTAAAGAGGAGCCTCTCCTCTTCAGGTATATAGGTGAGGAAGCAGGTGCAGGAAAGTTGTCTAAGTGGTCTAACAACATGGTAGCGGCACATAACACTTTATTACTGGTGAAATAAATCGGAACCTTTATCAGCTTGTCAGTCGACCTAAGTGTCTTCGAGGAGGACACAGTAAGTATAACACCTCGGTTGCACTTTTCCACACACTCTCTGCTCAACACATGGGCGTCCACACAGCCATCAGGGACGAGGTTGGACTTTCTCAGAAGAGAACGAAAGGCCAAAATCGTAAGGCCCCACAAAGACAAATTCAGCTCAGATAGTGGCATCTTGTGGAACATCTGAATTAACTGTATAGGGGTAACAGCCAACTTCTGTACAGGGGGAACACCCGCAACATTCTTGATGCCCGCCATTAATAACTTCCGCGTCATAGCTATAATATTTCTGCAAAACTGTGATGGCTGAGAGATAGTTATTAACAGTAGTATAGGTGCAGCTCTCAGACAGGTGAACCAGGAACCTCACTACAGTCTTAGTAGTGCAGGGCACGGGGACAGCATCGATGTCATAGCAGAAACGGATGAATCTTTTCCACTGAGAATTCCTGACACTCAAGGTCGATCTGGACCAGCCAGCAGAGACCATAGAAGACACAGCAGCATCCAGCTCACATAGGTTCACTGCAACATAGAGATGAGGACAAAATACACTCAACAGTGTTGGTAGAAGATATACGTGAGAGCATGTCAGCTGTAATGTTATCATCAGTTGGTATGTAGTTCATAGAAACGAAGCAATCATTTTGTACACATGTCCAAAACACATCCCTAAGAACTGACATGCAAGCATTACTGGAAGTACACCCCTTGTTAACAATTGACATGGCCTGCATATTATCAGTGAAACCGACTATATGACAGCCCGGGTACTGGGGGCACACTCGACGTAAGGCCTGGAGAATGGCTAACAACTCCAGAACATTGATGTTGACTTCAGGCGTTGGGATGTCTACTGTGAGCGACTCCCAGTGTCCGTGGTCTGGGTTCAAGGCACCAACGTCAGATGGCACTAAGTCAAGATGGAAGTAGCCTGCCTGCCAATCCAAGCCACAGAAGAAACCATATCCGGCTAGACTGGCGTCACTGTAGAAGGTCGGACCCAGGCCATAGTTAAACTTCACGATGGTTGCAGATCCATTGAAGAAGGAGGCAAACCTACGCCACCACTCCAAGTCAAGTTTGAAGCGTTCAGAGAGAGAAACAGCAGGATTCCCTTCTGAAAGGCCCTTCAGCAGATCCACGACATAATGGGAGAAGACTCTTCCTCCTCTAACCACTTTGGCACAATGGCAAAAGGTGCCACATAAGTATTTTCCTTCCAATACTTCAGAGCGCAAAAGGTCTGATATGAATTTACAAGCAGAGCCATCAAACACACTACTATAATTCTTAGCTTCATACGGCTCGATGGCACAATCGTCATCGACAATACGGAAACCATAAGTAACACCATTACTCAAATAGCAGCGTAGAGTATCATTATCTTCCCATTGCAACTCATGTTGCCATGCGTCAAGGTTCATTTGAGATCTAAGCCCCCCGATATGATGACATGAATCAATGCGATCAGCATAAGGATAATCATATACACTAGGGTTTTTATCACAAGGCCTGGGCACAATCCACTCAGAGCCTGTGGGTTGGGCACAAACTTCAAATTCATGGGCGGAAGGAATGTGGTCATACATATATTCAGAGTCAACACCATAGAGATTATCATCAAAATCAGTGATTGCGCAGTAATCAACATCAATACAAGTGGAGTCAACTATACAATCAGAGGCACATACAACATGATTCGCAACGCAAGTGTTGCGAGCGATGATACCAACATCTGTTTCAGAAACACAATCAGATACAAGTAAATCGTCAAAATCAAGGTTATCAAGGGCGACAACATCATCAATGGTACATACAATATCAGAAGAACAGTCAGAATCAGTGTTGCGATCAAGTACACACGAAGGTCCAACTGCGACGAAAGGTTGAAGTTGGAGCAAGCCGCCATGACAGTCGTCAATAACCGGAATGTTGGACCCAGACTGCAATTCAGCAAGATGGCGGCCCCCATACAGTCAATCTTTGTTGGGGCAACCCGGCGCGCGGTGGCCAGTGTTGCGGCATATCCGACAATGATGATCCTTGGTACAAGGGCCCGTACACTTAATAATTCCAATCGTAGCATATATTGACTGGAAACCCATCAGGGGGGTTAGCGGAACTAATTTTTCTTCTTAGATTTCTGTTTCTTGTTGCGACGATTGTTCCCTGCACCGGAAGTGTCGCTGTCTTCCTCTCTGTGAGCAATGGCGGCCGAATGGAGGTTCACAGCAACAGTGAGAGGACTACCCGCCACGAAAGTATCTGTCTCGCCTAAGATCACCTGGTTGCACACGAATCTGTCGTAGTTGACAATGGCTGAATCATTAAAGGATTTGATACGAGCCAAACCCGCAACATAACTCATGTGCTCTAAATAAGCGGGAACATCGCCTTTGTTTTGAAGTAAAAACTTCAGGACCTTGGTTTGTCCATACCACAGGTCCAAAACACTAAGTTTACTATGATCCATCGACTTTAGCGGCTGACCCTTGTCAATACCTAGGCTGTAGTACTCGGGGCGAAGTAACATACCTTTTGATTTTACTGTGGCTGAAGGATCTATGGCCTGAGACAATTGGATCATGGCAGTCGTTAATGGGCCTGAAACCATGTCAGAGGCTGGCGCAGACACACCGAAGGCAGGGTAGGCGAGGCCGGGCGAAGACAGTGCCTGTACCGAGGTGGAGACAACCGGGACAGCCTGTGGTGGTGTAGACACGGTCGGAGGAACAGGCGGAGGCACAGGCATATTTACAACGGGTTGCAATGGCGGAGTGGACAAACTTGCAAATGACCCAGGCGGTCGAGTCGACATTGACATGGAGGCAAATTTGTCAAGCAGCAATTGGATTTGTGCCTGCTGTTTGTTGTTTACATCCAGCAGAGATTGCACCACAGGACTAACTTGGACATTAGTGGGAGGAGGCGATAAGACCAGCGGAGGAGGCAATGAGACCAGTGGTTTCCCGCCACCGGCAGTCACTAGGGACGCCATTGGAATGACATCCGCGTCCTCAAGTTCGTCCAGGTAAAGTAGATATTCTTTCTCTGGGTCTATGCCAAATTCCCTGCACTTACGGAAGGCGTTAAGTCGATATTTGCACACAGTTAACCCACGAGGACGAGCATGTTCTCGATTGCAGCCAGCACACAAGTTGGACATGACTGCAAATTAGGAGCAAAAATTTCAAGACGACTGTGTTCCGTGGTGACCGCTGCAGCAAGTGACCAGGGGTGGTGCACTCCCGCTAACTCTGGTGCGGTCCCACTAGGTGGCAGTATCAAATGTCAATTATATTCACATTCACCTGGTGGTTAATATGGACATATATACCTGCGTTTCCAAAGGAAACGATCTCTCAGGATCAAATACCTTTGTCTGATATCAATTTATAGTTACTGCAATTTAGTCATGCTTAGACTGAAAATTGTTTGAATGTATTAGTTCTTTTTAAAAGCGTTGCCTTGCTATAGATCTTCTAGTATTCAGTACAGAGGTAACTTAAACACTAATTTAATGAGAGAACACTTTATTTCAAATCCAGATGGTGCGTTGTGGTTGCTAAATCTCCCTATTATTATCAATGCATATGATATACTCGATGGAACCCTTCAGTCTACACGATGTCATGACACGCAAAAGACAACGCAATTTATGAACATACTTAGATTTCCTCAATTTTGATTCAAATTTTGATGATGAATTGAATCTCCCACAACGCCGCAAGGTGAAGTTATTTTAGTGTTTTTATATTTTATATTTCTGATTGTAGCTGCTATTTAGTTTCCTGATAGGTAGCATTATGGCAACTGGTATAGACCGAGGCTTGAACTATTTCTAAACCTAGTCATGGCCATTTTTAAAATAGCCGCCACGGCCGTAATAATAATAATTCAAGATGGCGCCATATCTGAAATTAATCCTGGGACCCTGATCTACAACTCTACCAAGTTTCATAGTTGGTGGGCTTAGCGCTTAAAACAGGCCATTTACTTCAAGTCATGATGCAAAGGTCCCCTTTGGTATGGTAGCACCTTAGGGCAATAGAAAAAGATTTACGAATATAGATAAATATAATAAAGAAACGTATATGAGTGACTCTGTGCTGAGTCTCAGTGCATGAGATTACATGAGCATGAGTGAAAAACATTCAATTAATGACTTTGTACTAAGCCCTTTGTCTTACTGGGTATATATAGTTATAAAGATTTATACAGAGGCAAGAGGTAAACTTTATATGTGTCATTCTATGTGATTCACAAATTTCATTTGCATTAAAAATCTATAATGATAGATATGACAGATAAATATTCATCTCATATGTTCCTTTTCAATGAAAACTGCAAATCATTGATTTAAAGTATCAGTTCTGTTATGTTAAACAACATTTTGAAGTTCATTTTTGTCTTAAATGTGGGTTATTTGAGAGGAATGGTGAAGGTGAATTGTACATTTTCTGATAATCTGACCCATATACGATAGAAAATAAGAAACCAATAGGTTCAGAAGTCTATGCCATTTAATTTACACACAAAAGTCAGACCAAAAACAACTAGTGAGGCAGATATGTAGAATAATCGTGCATTTTGTCATAAAAGCATGATAGTTGGTGGGCTTAGAGACTTTATACTTCAAGTCATGATGCAAAGGTCCCCTTTGGTATGGTAGCACCTTAGGGCAATAGAAAAAGATTTATCCTAAGACACACGTGATATCACCCCCCATTTGCGAAAAAATGACGTTTTTACAAAATGGCCGCCAAAAATTCAACCAACATCCTAACTTCACTTCTATTTGACATAGGAAGACAAGATTAGTGTCAAAACATAGGTTTTCAGGGTCAAGGAATGTGATAGAAAGGGTTTTAAGTCTCAAAGAATGATAGTTCTCATTTTAAAAAGAATATTAGAGGTAAAATCTGAAAAAAATCCAATAATCTTCACTAAAAATGTTTTACTAATTTATTAAGCAAACTCCTTCCTTGTAGGGTAAACACACTCTTTAGTGATTATGACTGACTGCACAACATATTTACAGCTGAAAAACGTGGTTGAAAAGATCCTGTTTAGCTGAATGATGCACAACGGCAAGAGCATGATCCCAGGCATCCACATGAAGATAAGCCGGGCTGTTTCTGCTTGCAGAATTTAAATGGAGGTCTACAATCTGTCTTACAGTGGCAAAAAGCTAGTTCAGGCAAATCCTGAGATAATGTGTTGTATTATGATAGAACCACATAAGGGAATGGTATGAAAATAGGGGTGAGAAAGGTCTGCCATCCACACACAAGTGATAGCGAGTATGTTGAAAAGTTTTTTCAAGCACCCATGAGGAAAACATATTTATATCCACCTCAGAGTTGTGATTCTACATTTACTACACAACTGCTACCAAAGTAAAGGAATAATGATAGAAGAAAATAAAGGTTTTTTTTGCAAATAAACAGTAATGTAGGCCTACTCTCAGCAGGCTGGTCAGAAACTGTGTTAATCCACTGTAACTAGGTCAGAAGAGGCTGAATAATAACTGAAAATGATCGGGCATTTTTTTGTGAAATAAACCAGAAGTAAATGACTGTCAGATTGCATTTTTAAGTCTCCTACATAAGAATGCATGGCAACTGCTACATTGCTGCCCATACACAGGGGAATACATATTTCATCATGTGGAAAAGAGAGCTCTTGGAGGTGAATCTGTTAAATCATGTTGCCAACACCAGAGAGAAGATGAGTCAATAGCTGGGTTCCTGACAAGCATGTTGCCCCATATGTGTCCTCTTTGAAGAGAAATGCACCACAAGTTGTTTCAAGTACATATCGTAAAATAATCACCAAATAGAATTATATCCTATGCATTTAGCCCAAGATATTATACCTGATATGCTGTTCATAATATTTGTAGTTGCTGTGTATCAGAACTTGGTGGCATTAAGTCAAAATCTTTGCCTTTAAGAAAAAGGGTGGTGACAACCTTCATCTACACTCTCGATATTTTCATTAGATACACTATAGCTTCATTACAAATTTCTGAAACACTGGTGAATGGGTCTCGATCTACTTAGTAGTAGGTAAGGACAGCAACGTAAGCTCCAGCAGCAACTGCCATGTGGAGCATGCAGCCTCCTTGCCTTTACCAACGAAAGCATGTGTCAGCACACCCTGTGAGAACATGAGAGTATTGCCATTCTTTAGATGCTCCAGGAGTTCATCCAATTTCATGTAGAGGAATGTATCTCACAAGGAAAAGAAATCCCTTATTCATCAGCCTTATCAAATAAAAAGCAGAGAGAACCTAAACTAGCTCAACTAGACTAGTTGTCTACCTGAAATTGCAACAAACCCCAAATGCAATCTAGATTGCAACTACCTTCTCTCCAAGTGCCACAAAAGCAAATATGCCTAGCCCAACAACAACACTTTTGTTGCTTCCAACAACAATCTGACAATGACCAGCTACAGTGGCTGCAGCAATGTATAGAGACACCCTGGTGTCTGCTTCCTCATGGGTGCAAAAAGCCATCAAAACCAGCTGGAGAGCTTATACATTTCCCAAGTACAGTGGTGGAAAGTACTTTGGCCTAAAACAAGATAGAGACTGAAATAGCGGAATAACAATCCTTTATAATCCATTCACTACAACATCCATCAGAACAATATGATTCCATATATTTCAGTCAATACATTCTACCTGAAGTTGCAAAAGCTTCAACCTTTTGGCGAGCTCCACAAAGAATTCCTGATTTTTGAGGTCCACCTGCATGAAAGCTGTCCAGTTGATAGGCACTTTTGCTGAAAGAGTAACCCTCCTGACATTGTGATTAAGTTTGTCTTAGTGTAGATGTCCCAAACAACATCCAATCTATTGTTTCTTCAAAATCATGAAGAATATGTTGAGTGAAGACCCCTTGGAAATAATGTCCAATAGTAGGAACACTAGTAGGATGTAGAATTCGGAATAGCCCAGCCCTTTCTAAAAGGTGAGTTCCATGGCCATGCTACTTCTCTTGCTACTTCCCCATTAGTATGACAGTCTCTTGCTGCCATTTCTTTAGAAGTGGGAGCAGGAGAAGGAAAGTAACCGGAATGGATGCTATGGCCATATCTTACTTCTACCACTACTTCTACAGCTACTCAGAAAAGTGAGCAGACAACCTTCTATTTCCACATGAGAATAGATGCCCCAATAGGGTTGAAAACGTTCCATGGCCCAGTTGTCCGCACCACCCAGGTTGGCAATGTGGACAACCAAAAATCAATAGGGCGTCTGGACAACCAGATTTCACCTTTCATTGGTGTGAGCAGACCACCACATATTCTCATATATATATGTCAAACAACATATTTTGAAAAGTGGTTGTCTTCAGAACAACCACTTTACAAAGCGATTTTTCCAACCCTGCCTAAGTAAGGGGAGGAGTAATGTAGTGTGGTGCCAGTGCCAGTTCCCCACTAGACAGCTCTCACGACTTCCTGCTAAGTAGCGGCCTTTTCAAATAGGACATGGGCCTTCTTTATTAAGATCACGATCAGGGTATCCCCATTTAATAGCATGAATAGTGGATGATCAGCCACCTTTACTGGTATTTGACCAGGATTCATGATCAACATCACCTATGGATATCTTAATAACCGAAGAGATACTATCTCGGATTCTTTCTGTCACATAGGTATCCAAATATCAAGATATCCAAATATCTGAGGGGGAGGTAGAGATGGGAGGGAGAGCAACAGAGAGGGAGAGAGAAGCATAAAGAGAGACAGGGAGGCAGAGAGCCAGAGAAAGAGGGGTGTGTGTGGTGGTTGAGGACGGGGGGAATGGGGGGGAAAGGCATAGGCAGAACGAGAGAGAGAGAGGCTTCCCATGTACTATGAGTGTGGGAATGGGGTAGAGTGACAAGTGGTGAGTACATATATGTACAGAGGAC
The DNA here is from genome assembly GCA_942159475.1 of Sthenelais limicola. Taxonomy (NCBI): domain Eukaryota; kingdom Metazoa; phylum Annelida; class Polychaeta; order Phyllodocida; family Sigalionidae; genus Sthenelais; species Sthenelais limicola. The sequence continues at coordinate 4,651,601 of OW804100.1, read as the reverse complement.
CTCCCAAGTATATCATAATGGAGAAATAATCTCTACAATGCAACGATTTGTTCCAGAAATAGAAATCTCTGGTTGGTAATAGGAAAAGGTGTCTTAGTAATGTACTTTTGATATGCTTAGTATCTGCTCAAAAAGAGAAAAAGTCTGTAATATTACATATATTGTACAGATTACCACTATTGGATGCAACAAACAGTTAATTATAATCAATGAAGAGTGCAATTGCCCTACAAGGCAGGAGTTTTTTTGATAAACTAGTAAAAAAAACCTTTTTATTTTATTTTTTATTTTTTTTCTGATTTTATCTCAAATATTCTTTATAAGAGGATGAATATTGTTCTTTCAGATTTTAAACCCTTTCTATCAGATTCCCTGACCCTGAAAACATATGTTTAGACACCAACTTTGTCTTTCTATGTTAAATAGAAGTGAAGTTAGGATGTTGGCTGAATTTTTGGCGGCCATTTTGTAAAAACGTCATTTTTTCGAAAACGGGGGACGATATCACGTGTGTCTTAGGATAAATCTTTTTCTATTGCCCTAAGGTGCTACCATACCAAAGGGGACCTTTGCATCATGACTTGAAGTATAAAGTCTCTAAGCCCACCAACTATCATGCTTTTATGACAAAATGCACGATTATTCTACATATCTGCCTCACTAGTTGTTTTTGGTCTGACTTTTGTGTGTAAATTAAATGGCATAGACTTCTGAACCTATTGGTTTCTTATTTTCTATCGTATATGGGTCAGATTATCAGAAAATGTACAATTCACCTTCACCATTCCTCTCAAATAACCCACATTTAAGACAAAAATGAACTTCAAAATGTTGTTTAACATAACAGAACTGATACTTTAAATCAATGATTTGCAGTTTTCATTGAAAAGGAACATATGAGATGAATATTTATCTGTCATATCTATCATTATAGATTTTTAATGCAAATGAAATTTGTGAATCACATAGAATGACACATATAAAGTTTACCTCTTGCCTCTGTATAAATCTTTATAACTATATATACCCAGTAAGACAAAGGGCTTAGTACAAAGTCATTAATTGAATGTTTTTCACTCATGCTCATGTAATCTCATGCACTGAGACTCAGCACAGAGTCACTCATATACGTTTCTTTATTTAATGTAATATCTTGTACTAGGTGACTCAGTACAGCGTCACTACAATATTGTCATTTATGTCATCATATATTTTTATACGAATGAAATTTGTGAGTCATGTAGAGTGACATACATAAAGTCAACCTCTTGCCTCTATATAAATCTTTATAACTATATTTATCCTGTGGGACAAAAGGCTTAGTAAAAAGTCTATAATTGAATGTTTTTCACTCATTTAAAAGGCTCTAGGATGTTATAAATGTAAACCCTACCCCAACCTTTGCTCCACAACCAAACCCCTTACCTAGTCAACCCCTGAATTAGCTAGTCAACCCTCTGTAGCTAGGCATACACGGGAAGACCAGGTCCAGACCTGACATGTACTATACCCAGGTTTCGCGGATGCACTTAGGATGCACAGCCCTTGCACGGCCACGGACTACATCCGGATTCAGGGAAAAGTGCAGCCAGTGTAAGCCAGCCTTGCACATCCGGCTGCACTTTGGCTGCACTTTGGCTCGGCTGCACTTTGGTTGCACATTCGGCTGCACTTTGGTTGCACATTTTAGTATGCTTAGGGCAGGTAGGGTATTGCGGGTGGGGGCTCAGATTACTTGTGTTCAACTTAAATATTTGCTAATTGTTATTATGAAAATTTGTTAGTATAAATTTACTCCTCTACCGTTCCCATGAAGTACTGTTTGCCAGATATATTCAGTCAGAGTAACTGAAGGCAACTTTAGATTGAACATCTACAGCCCAGATAACTTTTAAAGGTACAACAGCATAGTTTGCATCCTTTTATTCATCATTTATCATCAGCACTGGCCCCGCATGTTGACAGACCTGTGAATGAATCATTTCAATGGTTTATGAGTTTGGACACTCCCAGCTGACTAGCCACATTCATATGTACAGTTAAATGGGTGGTTTGATCAGGTTGATTCCCAACATCACACATATACATTATACATATAAACTCTAGAAGAGTATCACTTATAATATTCATCAATATTTGTTGGACAATATCAATAGTGTATAAATGCCACATTAGTGTATTAACGGTAGTCTTATTGTTAAAGAAATTATAAATGCAATGCAGTGACCTGGTGCAGCCACCTGGTGAGAACAAGTCGCACAATAAGGAGCCTATGAAAGAAGTACCATGTATTGTACCATAGTGGATGACTCTGGCTGAACTTCTTTTTTGTGTAGCAATGTTCTTTCCCATTGCCCCTCCCTCTCGCTCTCCCTCTCAGTAGTAGAGAGGTATTTATTGCCGTCCTCCCTTTCCCATAATATATCTTTCTCTCCTATCACTGTCTATTTCCATCTCTCTCACTCTTCCTTGCAGCCTTTGTGCGTGATGATAATAATTCAATGCAGAATATAGCCATGGTCTTCCATCCACTGCTGTGTCTAACTGCACTATAGGCCCTAAATATTAAACTACTCAAAATCAAATCAAAGTTAAAGGATATAGAATCGAGCAAGGTGAAAAAGTACAATTAAATTAAGGGTGAGATGATACGTTCGGGTGGGTTGGTTTGGACAGCTTGAAGATACAGCATGCCAAGTGTATATTATCTGGCGACATCTAATCCAGTGCACCCCATGAACCATTGTGTAAACATGTAAAAGGTTAATTCTGATCGTTTTAAGTTCCGTCCTTTACATATTATCATGAGAGTATTTATTTTCTTGACATTCACTATATATATTTTTGCAGCCCCCTCGCACGAAAACATGTAGTACGGCTGTACAAAAAAGCTAGCGCAGCCGCCAGGCACACTAGACCAGCGTTTTATAGCTACTTTTCCAACGATTGGAAATAGAGGTAGAAATAATTGCGCAATAATCATATAAAATTAGGAAAGTCAAATAGATATGTCGGGGTATTTAATACAATTTAAATTTAAATATATAATTCTTTCCCCGTTTCCATCCCACACGTCACCCCATGAGTTTTTGTAGTCTAAACATAAAGTAAGAAATTATAATGAATAGGCCTAAAACCTGTAGCATGCAGGAAAACAGTGAAATCTATATCAGGAATGTTTAGAACGGGTAGTATTTCTCAGCATGTAGTTTATATTCCATCCCTTCTGATCGAGGCGCTAATAAAGAGAAACAAAACACCTTTCCCCTCTTCCCCAGTCTCGTTGGATGCACAGAAGCGGGAAAAAGAGTAGCTATGCATCGCCAAGGAGTGACGTCAACGCCTTATTCAGCCTTATTTAATCTTGACATTGTATATTTATGTGTGCCAATAATAGCTCCTGTGAATACACTATCATAGTATAGCAGCAATGTCACACATTTAAGTTTTAACACTTGTCAATGCCCCATTTCGCGCACCCATATTCATGAGGGTGTGGCATCATTTTCACACATTCGAAAGCTAAGGTGAACATAGGTTAGAGCGTGTTCAGAAATCGCCATGATTGTTGCAAGGTGAGTTATTTGTAGTACAGCCCCCTCACACGGGAACATGTAATGCGGCTGTACAAAAAAGCTAGCGCAGCCGCCGGGCACACTAGGCCGGCGGCTTGTGGTCAAGCTAAAGACTGCCTTCCTGGTGCGACGCCTGTACAGCTGGGCAGCAGACCGTAATATTCCGGCACCTTTCCCGCATCCGACGGCAGGTGCCATGTCACTCTGGTACCTGTATTTTTGTAACCTGCTAGTCACAAAGTAAAAGAATCTTATTATTATTATGCGATACCAAATATACTCAGATATACCCGGTATTTTTCATTTTCCAGCCTAATTTAGCAGAATTTCCTAAATGTGTAGAGCTGTCAATCGTACATTTTCTGATAATCTGACCCTAATAAGACAAAATAAGTTGATGAAAGTGTGAGGTTAGTTAATGGTTCAAAGCCACAAACGTTTTATAATTACCAACACATCACACACTTGTATGCAAATTCAATTTTGAGCAATACTAATAATAAAAAAAGTAAAGATGTGTCACGTTTCTGAGAACTTGAATGTAAAAGGTAAAGCAGATTTTAAAAAGTTCATTAACTTTCAATGTAAGGCAAAACCACTGATTGGATTTGACTCTCAGGCCTACAACTACGCAATTGGTGCGGGATGTAATCTAAAATACTTGTTATTTGAAAGGATGGACTTTTGTGACTGAATGAATTCCATTCTCTGTATGCTTAATGAAGCTGGACATGAGCAATTCCACCAAAAGTGCGCCATTTGGGATTCATCTGAGATTATTTTCCTTCTTATTTTCGGATCCAGGGGAGAAAAAGTATTAAGTAAACAGTTAGTTTATTATAAACTATTGATCTATTCAACTTTACAATTAGTGTGAAATTAATGTAACTACTTGGCGTTTCCAAGGGAAACGTTTCTCAGATGCAGCTACTTGTGTCGGATAGTTACTGCGATGTAGGGCTACTATGACTGAAAATGTTATATATGTACCTAAAAAACCCCATTAAAGTTGAACTTAGATTAAGCATAATAAAGGGCTGAATCACAGGTGGATTGTTGTATATCAGTTCACTAGCTATGTTGTGTATTTTGGCGTGGTCTGTTGTAACCCCTCAGTATCATTCATATTGTATGGATAACCATTTGTGAGAACTTGTCCACAAGTAAGAGTATTTAGGAGAGGAGAGAGAAGAGAGAGTGGTGAGAGAGAGAAAAGAGAAGAGGGGGAGGAATGAGGGAAAAAGGAATGAGGGGTTAGGATTAATGAAGGCAAAAAGCCAAAAAAACAGGATGTAATCATATTTTTTTGTATTTTAGGGATGAATGAAGTTTACTTCCATTCACTATTGTTTTCAATGGGGGAAGCGCATTGTGATACAAGTTCCGCTGATGACCCCTTATTTCTTTTAATTGAGAGGGTAGAATAATGTCAGCTATGTATTATGCAGATTCTAAAGAAAATTGTATGATTCAATAGTCTGCTATTGGGGAAAATGCAGAAAATACCCGTTTTCCCCATAGAACTTCTATAAATGAACAGTAGTAAAGTTCAGCAGTCCCTGAAATAAAAACTAATCTAATGACATACATGGTTTTTTTCGGCTTTTTGGGTTCCCACAACCATGTTCTTTCTACTTCCAAAGTTTAAAAAAAATTCCATGATTCATTCATTTTTTTTATTAAACACTGACATTTACTTTTAAGATTGATTAGTTTAAGTTTTGAGTTTCCCTTGGAATGAAAGGATATGTGGAGTTTAGACCTGGAATGGTATGTCTTGGTTAGATTAGTTTAATTTTTCCCTTCATTTGAAGGGGACATAAAGTATTTGAGCCTGGCTTGTGACTGTCAATCATGTGCCCCAGGCATGGGGGGGGGGCATGGCAAGGAGGTGTCCAAACCCAGAAATATTACACAACATAAGGTCTTAGTCCACCAAGCCGATTCTCATGCGATTTTGCGCCACAGAGCACTCTGTTGCACTAAATTCAGTGAGAATCACATGAGAATCGGCTTAGTGGCTTATGTTTTGTCCCAATCTGAAAGGATATCTACGACTTTTCAGAATTTTTCAGAAAATGCACAATCTACAGTTCTACACATGTATCAAATTCTGCTAAATTAGAGTGAAATATGATAAATACTGAGGAAATCTTAGTGTATTCTGTATTGTATTCATTCAATAAAACTGTGCTGAACTGTATTTTGAACCGATTTTCGTCTTAAATTTGGGTCATTTGAGGGGATTGGTGAAGGCCAATTGTGCATTTTCTGGCGATTTCACCCTATAACACAATCAAATTTCATAATCTATATTCCTTTGTATGCAATATCCCGATTGCATGTTCCAAAGCTTAGATCTAAAATCTATATAATCTAGGAAGGCTAATAATGATTGCCTCATACATGAGGAATGTCCCTCATCTGTACGTACAATACATCAGATATAGCAGCTCTCTCCCCCACCGTGCGTGCCATGGCTAGTCTACCTTTATACGTCGTCTCACAGACTGATTTCACCTCAGTGCAAGCCATCACCACCCTGTGCCTCACCATACAATAATCCTGCGCTGGAGTTACTGAAGAGAATAGTTCCACTGAATACAGATGTATAGACATATATGAGGGACATGATGCATGATGCATGAAGCATGCAAGTGCTTTTGGGTCAGATTTTCAGAAAATGTACAATTGGCAGCTCTGTATAATTAATCAATCCTGCTAAATTAGGCTGGAAAATGCTCAATACTGGGTATATCTGAGTATATTTGGTATTGCCTATATTCAAGCAATCTGGTCAGTTGTGTTGAACTGTATTTGGAACCTCTTCTCTGTCTTAAATTTGCGTTATTTGAAAGGATTGGTGAAGGTGAATTGTACATTTTCTGACGATCTGACCCTTAATTAGTTTGTACATAACATCTGCAATAACGATCATTTCATTTTGTTGTTGTGGAGACGTTATTTGCCAGACAGGAACCATCAGGGGGACTAAACTCCCAAATCATGGGAGGATTTAAAGCCTGAATGTATATAAACACGATTAACAAGTAAGGAAAACAATCCACCACTGAGACGACGCCCCATGCGATGGCCCTTACCTAGAATTACTGATCAAATATATTATGTATGGCATTAAGATAGTTTGAATAAAGTATATATAAATTTCAACCGATTTGAATACAAAAATTCAAAAACCCTTCAATTTCATGACATATCAACCAACTATTGTCAAATTTTATTGATCAAGCAAAAACGTCGAAATAATGGTGTGTTCATATCAGGTTAAACCTGATCTTCCAATGTATACGCTCTGTGGATCAGATTTTCAGAAAATGCACAATCCGCCTTCACCAATCCTCTCAAATAACCCACATTTCAGACAAAAATGAGCTTCAAAATACAGTTCAACCTAACCAAACAGATTGCTAGAATCAATGCAATGCCAAATATACTCAAATTTACCTAGTATTGGACAAATTGCAGCCTAATTTAGCAGAATTTACTAAATGTGTACAGCTGCTAATTGTGCATTTTCTGAAAATCTGACCCTTGTGGATAAAATAATAACTCTCTACATGTTTCATGTTCCCTTGGAGAGTAAGATCAGTCATATTCTACTGCAGTCAGAGAGAAATGTATTCCCACTGGTCCAGGAAGTTGGCTGAATGAACTTGAGTACCTGTCAAACCTCAAGGCGTAGAAGTGAATACGTATTCCATGTCACAATAATGATACACTAGAGAGTTATGCTCTGCATGGATGTAATGATACGATTCTATCCATATCCGGATGAGGCGAGTACACTAAATAGGTGGAATCTATCTAAGGTTCGGTCTGTTGAAGGGTTGTGCCATCAAAGTTGCGGCGGGAATCCGTCCGGCGGGACTCCCTCGGTCTCCTGCCGCAACCTCGATGGCATAACCCTTTGACAGACCAAACCTGTGATACATTCCACATTTATTTCACCCTGTTTACACCAATATTATATCCTTTTAATGAATGAAAAATATAAATAAATCTGTAGTGGGTCCGCCACCCGGAATACAGCGAGGCTGTCGACTATCGCCAATCACCATCCAGGCTACGACAGCGGGGGCACTTCTACCAGCGCCGGAGACGACTACCACCAGTTCCGGCCAGTTCCGTCAGTGGGCGACATACGACCACCGTGCAGACGACACTGCAGACACCCTCCGACGGACGGTAGGCGGAGGATACTACTACCTCCGCAAGGGGATCCAGGCTTCGCTTAACACTACGGACTCGAGCCGCGCCGCGGACCGAGATACTTCTGTTGTTCAAATTAAGCACCCTTGCTTCAGTGACAATACCTTTGTAACTGTATACCTTTGGGAAATAAACCAGGTTCAAACGAATCTCCTCGTATTCGTGATTCTTTACGGAATTTCGTAACCTAGCGCCCACGAATCTGCGGTTCACTACATTGGTGCCGTGAGCCTAGGGCCGAGTAGGGAAGTTCCCGAAAGGATCCCCGATGCTGAGAGTCAGACGATGACTCCTGGCGACGAGTAAGCAGCCAAGGCCGCGGCCAAGGCTGAAGCCGAGCAGCGAGCATGCGAGGCTCTCGCTCAGATGTTAACGAGACGTCAGGGCGATGCGCAAAATTTTGCAAACGACTCATTTGCTCAACTAGAGCAAGTAGTTGCACACATAGACGTTATGCGTGCCGACGGATTGATCGTCAATCCGGACACACAAAGCTTGGTTGAGAAACTAATAGCTATTGTTTTAGGGTTGCGCTCGTGTTACAACGAGGACAATCTTCGCAAGCTCGTAGAGCGTGCGGGTTTCAGCGTCGAAACAGGCGAGGCGGATGGGTCGGAGCTTTCCGATGTTAAGCCGCCGGAAACCGTCAAAACAGCAGTCCCGCTGGGACAGAGCGATGACGCGAAGGTCATGATGGACCAGTTGACTACCGTTCTTTGTTCTTACGACAAGACGGGAGAACCACCAGGCGAAATCGCTGAAGGTGAAATTCGAGGAACACTCGACTTACTGTGGGTAATGCACGAACAACTTCCGTTGAAGCGTGTGCAGCGGCTGTATCGTGGTCTACACGAACATGCGGTTTGCCCTCAATATCTGATCGATATGTTGGATCGGAGATATCCTGCGATTCTGCCTCAAGGTAGCCCGGATCCGCGAGTGCAACAGCCTTCGCAGAATACGGACAGCACGGAAATGCGAGCCCAGGGCTTGCCTAGCACTCCGGCAGGTTTTAAGACTGCAGGAAGAAGAGTCGACTTCGTAGAGTCGTCTCCTTCGGACAATGGCCTCAACTACTCGTTGACTAATGTTTCGATTCCATTGTTGGACAACGATTTACAGGCCAAACAGGGTTTGTCAACTGGTCACGAACCAGACTACCGTTCGACGGGACCAACGAGCACTACTAAGTGTAGGCGTTCGATGATGCCCGAAATGGAAGCTAGTGTTGTGTATAACGAAGACCGCCCTGCGGAAGTTCGTTTATACGGATCAACGGGCAAGGGAGAAAATCCTAAACCTAAAAATCTCAAACCTTTTCGCAATGGGGAGGATTGGGAAGAGTATCTCGCATCTGCGATAAACTATGCCGAACTTTGCGGTTGGCAGGAGGAAACGCTGATGCGCGAACTCATTATGGCGACTTCACGACATGTGAACCAGTCTACTTGGGGAAATTCTAGGTCCCTAACGTTAAGTGACGTTGTGACGAGGCTTCGTGTCATATTGGACACAAAGACCGAAGAACAACGCCAGGAGGAATACCGCAAGCGTGTTCAACAACCTGGCGAATCACTTCAACACTATGGTGAGTCTCTGCTGACCTTGTGCAAACGTGCGTACGAGGGACAATACCTTGAACATATGAAGAAGGAGTCTATCCGAATCTTCTGCACGGGCTTAGAAGACAAATTTCTGGGCATGTGGGTGCAAACTAATCGCCCAAAGTCTATGCAAGATTGCGTAGATCTCGCAACAGATTTCGTGCGAGCAGGTGGCCCGGAAGCATATCAGCGCGTCTTGGGTTCCACGCCGGGACAGTCCTCTAAATTTAAAGCTAGGGGATATAAGTTCTACGGACAGAGAAAGGACAAGGAGCGGAAGGCTTCTTACGCGGCTGCGGAAGCAGAAGCGCAGTCCGACTCTGACTCGTCAGCGGACGAGACTTCGGGGGCGTCTACAGCGACCGAAGTCCCGGATTCTGATTCGGAATCGGAGTTAATAGCCGATTTCGCGGCCTTCCAGGCTATGCGGAAGGACGTGCGAAAGGATGACAGTAAAAAGTCAGACCGTAGCACCAAAAAGGCTTGGGATAAAACCAAGACTTTGTCCAAATCTTCAAAGAAGATAGTCACGAAAACTGACTACAGGAAGAAGGACACGAAAGCGACTCGTCCAGAGCCAGCTTGTTGGCTTTGTGGGAAAACTACCCACCTGCAAGCCAGTTGTCAATACCTGAAAAAGTTTCGCGCTTTCGTCGCGAAAGAAAATGGTGACGACTCAAATTCCCTGGAAGATAAATCAACTAAGGGAAATTGACGTGGGTCTCGCAAGGAAGCGGTGACGAGACCCGCAAGTTCGACGGAACTCGTGACGGGAGGGGGAACCCTTCCGTAGCCCGCTCGAGCAAAAGACCTCCAGAAGGGTCGTACAATCTGGGGAGGTCAGGTAGGCAGGCAGAACGAAACAAGGAGGAAACTGGGGTGATGGAGGGTGAGGACCCGACAAGGCCCGCAGACACGAAACCTTGGTCTAAGGAGTCGGTTAGTAGCGTTCGAGCCATTCCACGCGATCGTGGAATGTGTTTGGACGGCCGCTATACTGACGCTGGCACGGCGCTGCTCGCGGTTAGCTCTACCGTGGGGGGGGGGAACGCTGTGTTAAGAATTTGACTAGTTCTGCGGCCAGCCGGGATCTCTCTATTCCTATCGACGTGGTAGCGATAGTGGATAGATGGTACGTACCCGTCACAGTGGGTACTAGGCGAGGAGAATTTTTATACGACACAGGTGCAACTACCTCACTAGTGTCTAAACAATTCTATGAATCGCTAGCTCGCAAGCCCGACCTGCTCGCTTCGCGGGTCCGGGTAAAACCACTTGCGGGTGGTACTCCAGTGACGATGGGGTATGCGGTCTTTGACTTTGAGATCGCAGGGCGTTCGTATCCGAATGCCTGTCTCGTAGTCGATGGTCTAGGCGGCGGGGAGGAGGCCGTGCTGGGCCAAGACTTCATGTGGCGCTATGATACTAGCATGACGGGGCCTGGGAAGATGCTCTTGGAAGGAGGCAAGAATCACGTATTCTGTCGACGGAAAGGAGCGATATCGACTGCATTCCTACGGGAGGATGTGCGGTTGGCCGCGTTCGAGGTAAAGGTCGCGTCTGTGGACGTGTCCCTACCCGAGAACGACGTGGGCTATATCATGGAGTCAGATGTAGGGTTACAAGTAGACGGTCTCGTGGAGGGTTGCGATACATATGTATCGTCTGCTCACTGCCACGAGCTTCCTATTATGAATCCAACGGGACTTGCAATAGTCATGCCACGCGGGACGCCCGTGGCATCCGCTTATGAGGTAGCGGCAAACTTCACGGGTGACTATTCGCATCTGGCGGATGCAAGAGCAGAATCCGTGAACGGGTCCAGCACGGGGGGTAAGCGAAAGCTGACCTCCGATAGCTGTTCAATTACTAGCATCCCTGAACTGGAATCTATCATAGAGGGCGCTGAAGTAGCGGATACTGAAACCTTGAAAGAGGTGCGCGAGTTGGTATACGCGAAAAAGCGGGTGTTCAGATTGCAAGGTGAACAATTGGGGTTTACGAACAGGGTTCTACACTCCATCGACACGGGTGACACTAAGCCTATAAAGTTACCTTTTCGTCGAGTTCCCTTGGCAAAACAGGAGGCTCTGGACTCCCAGGTCAGTAAAATGCTAGCGGAGGATAAGATCGAGGAGGGAAACGGCCCGTGGGCCTTCCCCACGGTTCTTGTTCCGAAACCGGATGGTTCAACTAGGGTTTGCGTTGAGACTGAACAATGTGACACGAAAAGACTCGTACCCACTACCGCAGATAGACGACTGTCTAGAAGCGCTTGGTGGCAATGCGTGGTTTTGTACCCTAGATCTGGAGAGTGGCTATTGGCAAATAGCCATGGATCCGGACAGTAAAGAGAAAACGGCTTTCACTACTTCCACGGGGTTATACCAGTTTAAGGTGATGCCGTTTGGTCTTTGCAACGCCCCGGCCACGTTTCAGAAAATGATGACGGAGGTTCTCCGGGGGCTTAATGGCAAGATCTGCGTCGTCTATCTAGACGATGTGATCATTTATGGTGCAACTATCCATGATGCGATTACGAACACGGGGTTAGTGTTTGATAGGTTGATGGCGTACGGCCTTAAGTTGAAACCGAAAAAGTGTCGCCTCTTTCGTAAAGAGGTACAGTACTTGGGTCGCATCGTATCTAAGGAGGGGATACGGGCGGATCCGGAGAAGACGCGAGCGGTTGTAACTTGGCCTATTCCGTTGACAGTGAAGGACATCAGATCATTTCTGGGCTTCGCTTCATATTACCGTCAGTTCATTCCGAGTTTTAATGATCTCGTGCGGCCATTGCAGGAAACTGCAACAGCCGGGCAAAAGGTACTACGGTATAAGCTTACTTGGAATAGTGAGCTCGATGATGCATTCGAGGCTACGAAGAAAGCCTTGCTGTCCACGTCCGTCTTGGCGTATCCACGAGCGTCTGGCCAGTTTATTCTGGATACGGATGCGAGTGGTACGGCCATGGGGGCGGTCCTATCGCAGGTTCAGGACGAGCAAGAGCGGGTGATCGCATACGCCAGTAATTCGCTCTCGAAATCGCAGAAAAACTACTGTACTACGTACAGGGAGCTGCTAGCGGTCGTATATTATGTGCGGAAATTCAAACATTATTTATACGGCGCAGACTTCATAGTCCGTACGGACCACTCGTCTCTTACGTGGCTTATGACCTTCAAGGAACCAGAAAATATGCTGGCTCGTTGGTTGCTGGACTTACAGCAGTACGGGGTTACTAACAAAGGGGTTATTCAACACCGCCCGGGCAAGAAGCATGAAAATGCGGACGGCCTCTCTCGTAGACCCTACAGTCATTGTAAACGTACAGATTGCGATGATTGTGGGGCACACGAAGCCGCTATAGCTGGTTTCGTGGGGGAGGGGAAAGGCACGGACGACAATCTCGTATCTGTAAACCAGACTATCCGTGAGCAACAGCGCACGGACGATACTATCAATCGTATCATGGGTTTCCTGGAAAAGAACCGGGAACCCGCAAATCTGACTAGTGAAAGTGATGAATTCAGAACAATCTGGAGTCACAAGACGGATTTGTGTTTAGAAGAAGGGGTACTCACTTTCAAGTGGAGAAAACCTTCGACCGGACATGTTTTCCCAAGGATCGTGTTGCCGTTTGACCAACGCCTATCTATGTTCAGGCGATATCACGGCCCGGCCTCAGCGGGACACTTTGGGCACGCCAGAACAAAAGATGCTTTACGAAGAAGGTTCTTCTGGCCGGCTCAGTCCGGGGACATAAAAAGATGGATTCAGTTATGCCCCGAGTGTAATGTGCGAAAAACACGAAAAGGTGTCAATAAATCGCCATTGCAAAAAGAGCTCACGGGAGAGAGGTTCAGTAGAATCTCGATGGATATCCTTAGTGGCTTTAAGACTAGCACGAGAGGAAATGCTTGTGTATTGGTCATCGTGGATTACTTTTCAAAGTGGTCGGAAGCATACTGCTTACCGAACCATAAGGCGGCGACAGTCGCCTGGACAGTATTTCGCAATTGGATCCTGCGGTTTGGCGCGCCCCGAGCGATACAAACTGATGGGGGCCCAGAGTTTGATGGAGAATTATTCCGGGAACTCTGCAATCTCTACGACACGAAGAAACAGACAACTCTCCCGTATAGGCCACAGGCAAACGGGCAGGCAGAAAGGTTTAATCGGGTTCTCGTGGAACAGCTCTCGTGTTATGCGGATTATGGCGCGGATGATTGGGACACTTATATCCCATGCATCGCGGTGGCATATAATAATACGATTAACGCGAGTACGGGCTGCACTCCTCATTCCGTGGTTTTCGGAACAGAGGCATATACACCTGCGGATCTAATTCATGGTGTACCTCGAAATGGCTTGGACTTCCCCTCCGGCTCAGGTTTCATCGAGGATCTTCGTAAAAATTTACGGAAGTCGCACGAATATGTGCGTCGTACGTTGAAGAAAACGGCCATCGCTCAGAAACGCCATTTTGATTTGTCCGCAACAAACCGGTCATTTGAAGTGGGGGACTGGATATATAGATATTACCCACCAAAGGCGGCGAACAAATATGGTGCAAAGTGGGATGGTCCGTTTAAAATAACCCGTGCATTAGGAGGCAACTCCTATGTCGTAGATACCGCGGCCGGTGGTGTCAAGTGGAGTGGAGATCTGATGAAATCCGTTCTTGACCCTGATAAGAGGGGAGAGCTCCGCAAAACGACCGGGTTGGAACAAGCTCCTGAGTATAGGAGGCTTGTGGCTGCTGGTAGAGATGTGGTGTCGCTGGAGAAGGGCAAGGCCGTGGCCGGCCAAGAGCTCGCTAAGTCGTTAGAGAAAACACTTCTCCGGAAAGTTAGTCTCGCGAACAGGCGTGGCCGCCCACCAAAACACAAAAAGGGGTGTACGAAGGAGACCGTGTCCCCTCCAAAGCGACCAACTCCTCTACCGAACCAGCAGAACAAGGGTAGGAAACCCTTGGTACCTAAGGCAGACAAGCCCGATAAGCTTGTACAACGGGGTTCGGAGGTGCCGAATCCCACAAGGCCGCCCGATGTCGCGACGCGAGGCATTGGCAAACGAGTCTCCAAGCGTCCGGTCAGGCTTGGGATCGGATAGCTCGGAGCGGCCGTTAGAGCCTCTATTTCAAATGACGAACACAAAAGGTCTGTTAACCCGGTCGTGTCTGTCGAAGACATGGGTTAAGAAAAAAAGTACACAACGAGAAGTCATTTTGGTCAATACGCTAGGAGAGTGGACGCCTCTGTAACGATCAACCCTATACGGCAATAGCTGTACGAGGCGGATAGGTGGAAACTGCTAGTATGGATCCATGATGTGGACAGTACCGATATCGGGCTGAAATCAACCATGTTCGCTAACAGTAAGAAACCTGAAGCCAAGTATGTTTCCCTGATCATTGAAAAACTGCCATAGTACCTTGGAGCGGCCCGTCTAGGGCTACAGATTAACATATTTAACACGAAGGTGTTACTAACCGTGGTTAAAGACCACGTATTTACATACGTACAACATTCGTATAGATCAACTATACGGAAGTTATCCGGTTTACGGGTAGCAATGTTCGTGGAGGCTGGACCCGACCAGGGCGCCACCTTCAGGCGATCTGTTGATCACATGACTGATCTTAGAGCATCTGCCTCCAAGACAGTCAGTCAAGCGAGAAGCGAGTTGGTGGCCACACGTAAGTGGCTCACATCAACCGCATTTTTGGCTTTTTACACAGAGCAAGGAGAAATCCAGTTCACTGTAAGTAGCAGCAAACGTTAACTTTCATTGTTGGATCATTGTGATATTGAAAATGAAAACATGTCATTATGTTACCATTGATGAATTACGATTGTTGAGTTCTGGCCGCTTCCATATAGCGTGCTAAGACATTACGCCATGTGCATCGAGAGAACAAGAGGAGGCTGGTGCCAATGCCGACCATCTCAATGAAACTCTTTCCGATATGGAATTGGATCGTTGAGAACTATCCTTGATGTTCGCTAAATGTTGCCGTGGTAAAGCGATGAAATAGTAGATGGGAACTTTTGATTCCCGGGGGAAAGCTGTTTCGTTGTTTAAATCTGAGGGTTTCGATTGTCAACTCGAAGGCTGCCATGTGCGTGAAGGTGACCTTTCTGCACTGCCGGTGGTTTCGGTTGCTGACTTTTCTGTCGCCAGGTGGGGCGTATCTGGTTCAGTTTCGTGTTTTCGTACGGGTACCGGCTACATTGTTAATAAAATGCCGGGCACGGATGAATACACGAATGCTGCCGGATAACGCTTTTCGCGAGTAGTGTCGGTCCCTATCGCGCAGGCGGCTCGTAGGGCCGCCCTAGCGCGCGAACTTTCGCGAGTGGTGTCAACTACGCAACCGGAACGGTTGGACACGGCTCCTGGGAGTTCGCGAGCGATGTCAACACCTCGGGTGCGATTGAGTTGTTTCATTCGGATGACCCCCTATATAAGAGCCCCGAGTCTAAGAGAGAGGTAATTAACTTTGGCAAACACTCGTGGTTTGCTGTACTCCTCTATCTCGGCGGACTACTGGTTAGGTCGTTCGTGTGCGAGATTTCATTGTGACCCGTGAATTGAGTGTTCCACTTTGTATTACAGGGTACGGACTTCGTGTTCGGGGACGAGACGAGGCGGACGGAAAAGAAACGAGTGGGGACTGTCTCTGAGACGAGCCCCCCTTCTACCGTGGGGTAGCATTCGGCCGCAGAATCCTTCGAGGAGACTGCAGCCAATCGCAAACGGCGTGTTCGTCGTGAGCGCGACCGCCGCCTCAAACGTGAGGTGGAAGGTCCGGCAAGTCACTCGGATGACTCAGACGCGAGCCCGTCGGATGGCCTAAAAGACCCCGATGCGGCTGCCGGCAAGTACCGCCGGCACAAAGCTCTCAACGCCGCGGCGAAGAAGCTCAAGTGGGGGGATGGAAAGAAGCCGGTTCTTTCTCTACTCCCCGCGAACGAGCGAGAGCGTAAGGAGGCGGTCCGTGACCCATCGGAGGTCGATCATTTCCCCGACTACCCGGAGTACCACAAAGCGGTCTCCGTGGAGGAGTACAAACGGTTCTTTGAAACCTGTACTAACCCCCGTAAGGTCTTGCGAACGGCAGACCTAGTGTACTCGTTTGAAGCCGACCGTAAGCTTCAAATGGCTATGCTCCTCTACGAAGAGGGTTCGCGGTGCCCGTTCCTGCTCTGCAGAACGGAGGCGCTTGTCGGTAAGCCGCAGATATTTAAGTCGCGGCTTCTCTTCACCAGACACCTGTGTGAAGTGCATACCCCCGTGACACCGGTTTGGCGGTGTCCGATTGGGTATTGTCCCGTAACCGGGGACCGTCGCTCCGACATCGTGGCCCACGGGTCAAAGGAGCCGCATAAGATGGCCCGTAAAAAGGATGTCGATAAAATTATGCCGGTTCTTGAGCGCGTGGGCGTTTCGTATCTCCCACAGTGGGGATACAAAAGCACGCTCCACCTTGCCTTGGGGAAGACGAAGAGGAAGAAGAAGGGTTCCGATAAGTCGGACAAATCGGACCGTTCCGACACGGAAAAGCGGCCCGAGAAACGTCCGAAACTCGTGGACGCGCCAATTCCCGACAGGAACGCTTGGCTAGATGGATATAAAATTCCGTCCACAAAGGAGAAGGAATTCCCCAACTTGCCCGCGCCTACAGGACTTACGGTCCTACAGAAGTCGCGTCGCCCCGCACCCGCAGCCGCGGAAGGTAGAGCACCTAGTGCCACCGTGCCGGACCCTCAGCCGGGTCCGTCACGACCTACGGCTGCC
Source organism: Sthenelais limicola (assembly GCA_942159475.1). Lineage (NCBI taxonomy): Eukaryota > Metazoa > Annelida > Polychaeta > Phyllodocida > Sigalionidae > Sthenelais > Sthenelais limicola. Next base: position 4,634,389 of record OW804100.1, on the reverse strand, counting down.
GCAAGGGCACCCCCACCCAAAGTCGATCGGGCGGGCATCGCCCGTACCCGAAAGGTGGTGGCTGATCGCGCAGCGGTCCTCCGGCTGGCTCTACAAGAGTCGCTGGAAGGCTTCTGTGTTGATATCGCAGAGACCTACAGGCCTCTCGATAACGTGGACCGTTTGGTTGATAGCCAAGCGGAAATCGCGCAGCTCATGGAGGACCTTAACAGGTCCCTCAACGAGCAGGAACTCCTGGTCGAGAGGGTAAACCTTCTCGATACGCAAGTCAACGGACTTCGCCGGGAGAACCAGGAGCTGCATGCGGAGGTCACTCTGCTGCGGGCACAGGCCGCGCAACGGGCTATGCGACACGCGTCTCCCCCACCACCAAGGGTAGAGACGGCTCCTCCGGTGCAGAATCCGATTCTGCGCCTGGAACAGAGGAAGTTGGAGGTCCGCGAAAAGTTCAATCGAGCTTTGCGCGCGGAGCCGACCATTCCTCCGGGTTTCGGTCCGGGTGATCGTCAGACCGCCAAACCTCTTTTCGGAGGTATAGGTCGTGGCACTCCCACCCATGCTCAAGCCCGCGCGCCCACACGCGTCGCGAATACGAAGGTGTCCTCTACCGCGGGGGCATCAGCGCTCGCTAACGCGACCCCTCTCTGTGGTACGAAGACAGAGATGGAGGTAGACCCACACGAGGGGTCAACTGCTCGAAAGGAGGAGAAGGCGGCGGCACAGCGTCGTTTCGAGCAGGGTCGGGTTGAGGCAGAGCGGCTCCGTGTCCAACGGGAGACGACTCTAGCCGAGACACGCCTGGTCAAAGAGGCCTTGGAGAGGAAACTCCGGGAAGAGGAAACTCTGCGACAGGCGGAAGACCTACGACTCCAACGGGAGGAGGCTGCTCTGCGGCAAGCAGAACAGCAACGGCTCCAACAGGAGGAAGCCGTTCGTCTAGCTGAGACGGCCAAGCGGAAAGCTTTCGAGCAACAACGTCTGCTAGACAAGGAGCAGTCGGCCCACGACATGGCATTCTTCCGCGAGGAAGAAGAGAAGGAGGAAGCTGAACGGCAGCAGGCCAAGCTGAATCAGGAGATTCAAGAGCTCCGTGAGACAGAGAGTCGGCTGCGAGTTGAGGCTCTCAATTCGCGCCGGCCGGCCTTTCCACTATCCCACGGGATAGAACCTCCCTCCATCCAGATAGTGGACCCCGCGGGGATCCCTATGGATACGAGTGGCACGCTCATCGGCGTTACTGACTTAACTCGGCAACGTGAGAATCAGAGCGTGTGTACGGGCACAGGATTAGCTCCGCGGATGTCAGCAGCTATGTGGGGGCCTAACATGCCCTCGGGTAGCCAATCCGCGGAAGCAGAGGATTCGGTCGAGGTAACTCCGGCTGCTTCCTCCACGCCCCGTTCGTACAGACCACCCCGAGGGGACGTCTCCTCGGCGACCAAGCGCCTCTCCTTTATAGAGGAGAAAACTTTGGTGGCACGGCCGGCACCGCCTCCGAGCGGTGAGGCCTCCCCAAAGTTGAAAGAGGCGCTACCTTCGTTGGATACGTTCAGTCTTCCCGTCACCGCGCCCACGGGTACGAGTGTGGAAGGGGTCGAGGGAAATGGTGATGCGATCGCGCTACCATGGCCTCGCACGGACGAAGGTACCACTCCCGTGGACCATCTGGCGGCAGCAGGCTCGGGCTCTGACAAGTCGGTAGAAATATCGGACGGGGAAGAGCACGAGTTGCTGCAGGAGTCGGACTCCGAAACAGCGTTAATATACGACGATCTGGGACAAGAAGACAACGTAGTTGTCGTCCCAGATTCGCGTTTCGACCCGTTCGATGAAGCCCTTATTGGGAATCTCTCGCTTCACGGCATCTCCAAAACGGAGGGGGACGCTGAGGCGAAGGAGGCAGGGGAGTTCGTCTAGAACTCCCCCCATAGGGCTTGGGATCAGCACTGCGATCCCCCGAGGCGGCTGTCTCGTGTGGGTTCATCTCACAGCGAGGGGGGGGGCTCTCCTCCTCGCAGGTGGTGGTTTTTATCCGCAAGGCTAGTATGGCTCACTAGCCTCGCTTTTATTAATAAAGCTCGTGCACGAAAATTTTTTATTGCTTCGAATGTACGCTTCCAGTTGTACCGCGCTGCGAGACTGGGACGGACAGGCATGTCCGGTGGCCTCTTTAGGCCTATGAAGGCTACGAACCTTGGGGGCGAGTGCAAGCCTGGCTCTAGGATCCGTGCGGCGGAGTGGCATAACATTTGCCCCGCTGCACACGAGGATCTGGAGCCACGAGGATCTCCTTAGTGCCACGGCGGACCCTACATAACTAGTTATCGTGGACCCCTTCAACTCCAACTAGTGAGGGGGCAGTGTAGTGGGTCCGCCACCCGGAATACAGCGAGGCTGTCGACTATCGCCAATCACCATCCAGGCTACGACAGCGGGGGCACTTCTACCAGCGCCGGAGACGACTACCACCAGTTCCGGCCAGTTCCGTCAGGGGGCGACATACGACCACCGTGCAGACGACACTGCAGACACCCTCCGACGGACGGTAGGCGGAGGATACTACTACCTCCGCAAGGGGATCCAGGCTTCACTTAACACTACGGACTCGAGCCGCGCCGCGGACCGAGATACTTCTGTTGTTCAAATTAAGCACCCTTGCTTCAGTGACAATACCTTTGTAACTGTATACCTTTGGGAAATAAACCAGGTTCAAACGAATCTCCTCGTATTCGTGATTCTTTACGGAATTTCGTAACCTCGCGCCCACGAATCTGCGGTTCACTACAAATCCAAATAAAAGTGTTTATTTAAGTTTTCTTCCATTTTGTATGCATTTTGCGAAAGATGAAGAAATAGTCCCTCCGATGCCAAGTGCTTGCTTCGATTTACTTTTCAGTCAGAGCCAGTGGGGCCCAGTTAATGAAATAAATTATTATCGTCGATATTCTTTAGCAAAATCGCATTTTTAGATATGATTATTCCATTGAACTTTTGATTTCAAGTCCCTAGCTTTATTATTTCCAGAGAAAATCAGTAAAATGATCGAGTGGGCGATAATATAAGTTACGCGAAATCAAAACAGCTTAGGCCAAGAAAGATATGTTTGTTTCATTGTTGTTGCCAATTTTTCATGGAACATGTGTGATGTACATCCTATATTCCACCAAACCTATGCCTATCTTTTTATAAACACCATAATGACGTTTCAACTAATGGTTTCTACACCAATTTCAAAATTTATTTCGGATGTGACATGAAACTTAAGTACTTTTCCATGGCCTACTTCCTTGCAGAGGCTATGTCAGAGTCTGTTGGGCCGTCGTGGCTAGTTAATGAAATACATTATTATTGTTGGTATCGCATTTTTACACATGATTATTACATTGAAGTTTTCATTTTGAGACCCTAGCTTTATTATTTCGAGAGAAAATCTGGAAAACGATCAATGGTTTACCAAGTGGACGATTGAAGTGATGGCCCATGAATACACAATTTTTTACTTCCGGTGATCAGGCCTAGCTGCTGGACTTATTTGTTTGTACCAGCCAAGGGCGCGGTAATTTTCATGTTATCACCCGACTTGACCAAGTGGGTGCTACAATGCTGAAGGTAGGGCAACTCCTCACAGGGGTGAAATAAATAGATAGAACCTGATGAGAATGTGGTATGAGGGACACTATTGCACTGTAACCCTAGGAATTCTTTACCTCTGCCTCCGAAAGGGGCTTGTCCCTCGAGGCAAGGTCAACCTCTAGTGTTGCTTGAGGACCCTTAAAAGAAAGGAAATTGCCTTAGAAGAATCCCGACCCTTGCCCTTTAAAACCTACCCCTCCAAAATATGAATCAAGAGAATATGGAAGCGACTCACAGTGCTAGGGCCAACTCCTGCTCTCTTGAACATCTCATCCCAATTCACTTACAGAATTCTTCTATTGTATCAGATCTTATTACAATGCGGTAATTCAACTTTCTAAATAGACAATTGCCTCAATAGTTCTTCCATTGAGCGCCTGAACTTGTACATTGTCTTTAACTTTATCTTATCTTTAAGATTTTATTATTAATATTTTGTTCTGCCTCTTCTGGGTGCAAGAGAGATAGCCGAACAAAGAGTATTTTATACTTTGGGTGAAATCCATTCCTCCTAGGAAGAATGGTGGAATCCCTGGACAAGGATCCAGCCCAACCAGGTATTTTTTATCCAACTCTCATACTAGGAGAAGTTGTTATACACAAACAGATTGGTTGAGACAAAAGAGTCTGAGAGGAAGCACCACAGGACCAGAGCTCCTTGTCTATCTCAAACCCTTCTGCTTTCAAATGGGAGTGATACAGGTGTCCTGTCGGTCTGCGACAAGGTCCAGGAGCCTTTGGCTGGCCGGGCAGGCAGTGACAACCGTACAGAAGAAATTTCTGTGTACTCATACTCTTACAAGAGTTTAAGACATTTTCACAGGTGTTCAAAAGCACACCTCGACACAAAGACTTCTTTATAAATTTACTTGACTAAAAGACTTTTTAGTAGCAGGACAATGGCCTTGCATTAATGAACATTCCTTTAATAGAGCCATTTCCTCAATCCCACTGTCTAGACCAATGATGTCCAACAAGACATTTTACTTTTATTACCTTACGTATCATCTACATTCCTTCTTTGTAAACACTTTGTGTAATTGTATTTCATTCTGTTAGGTCAAACTAGGTTGGTCAATGGGCTAATATTTTGTTTGAAAGGTTTATTATCTTTCAATCAAAAGAAAACTATTGTACAAGTGTAAAGAATTGCACTCTTAGGGAGGGAGGGTTGAGAGGGAGGGACAAGCTATCTAAAGCTGACTCCCCTACCTGTCCAATCTAATTAACATTCGCTGCCCTGGGGTAATCAGTGGAAAGGGGGGAGGGGCAAGTGGCAAGGAGGGATGACCAGCTTGGGTTTGGAGTAAGGGAGGGGAGGGGGAGTGGAGGGAATTGTATCTACTATGTGGATAACGCATGACCTTAGCATGATGGGGAGCTGGTGGTCAGTCCACATGGAGGAGAAGGATTCTTCCTCAGCCAATTAGAATGGGGTAGAGCAGTAAAAATATGACCAATTTTCATGAAAAGTACTAATTTTCATGAAATGCAGTTGAATAAACGTCAAAAATAGATTTTTCTTGTACATATTAACATAATACTCAGCTGTAATTCTCCGAAATTTGGCAGCTTAATATCTAATAATTAGCCTTAAGTGGCCTGACAAAGTTTTCCTCCTATATCCAGCCATACACTGCCATCATTGTACATCAGGCTCAATATTAAAATGTTTAAAGTAGCATTTCACTCATGTGGTAGGTTCATTTTAATAATTTTCTTTTTCTACCTTCAAAAACAGGCCTATTTATTCAGATTTTGATAGTAATTTGAGATATTGTGGTAAACATATATAATGTAAAATGATCCTAAACTTTTGTGCTTTTTTATTTAAAACTTCTCAATTTTTGACACTTTAACTAATAGATTGTATTTCCTTTCATTTTTTCTATATAAAAGAATGTATGAAATATGATATCAGTCATTATATGAAGACTATCAGTTGGTCCATTATAAGATGGATTCATTTGGAATTGTTATTACCTGTTTTAAGTAGCTTAAGAGATGAGCATGACATACAGTGATGTGTTGTACGGTGACGTTTTTCTGTATCAAACATACCTCACAGTCAAGAAAATGACAAAAACATGTCAATATAATGCTTATTATCTAACCTAATCCATATTTCTTTGAATATCCAGAATAACGCCTTTATTCTTTAGCCTCTGAATTGTGAGGATACACATATTATGAACCCATTGTAAATTGGTGAGAGACTTTGCCGACCCATGGCTAAAGTTCTACATCTTGCATGGTCGCTATGGATCACATCTTTAATCTATGGGGTTTGCTCCTTTTTTTGGGGGGGTGGTGAGGGGCCTTGCTTTTTCTTTTAAAGAGTCACTAAACCCCAAAGTGCTTAAAAAACAGCTCTTCATGTTAATGTTACACTAGGAATAAACGTTTCACCGACTAAGCAACATATATGGGTCAAGTTTCCAGAAAATGTACAATTAGCAGCTCTACACATTTAGGAAGTTCTGTTAAATTAGGCTGAAAAATGATGGTCCTCCATCTTGTAATGTCAGATTTGGCCCCCGTTGCATAAACTCAGCACAGTCTGATCACATACGGTCTTAGCACATACTCAAATTGGTGTTTTAATTGGTTTCAGAGGCATTTTTGAGGGTTCAACACACCTTCAACACACCTCCAACACACCTCCAACACACCTTCAGCACACCTCCAACACACCTCCAACACACCTCCAACACACATCCAACACACCTCCAGCACACCTCCATGTATGAAGTTGTCTTACTTTTAAGGAAATCACAAGGGATATTATTTTATAAACATAGTTAAAGTACAGGTAGCTCAACCTTGTGTTTATTGATGGAACTGATAATATAGTGGGGCAGTCGGGGGGGGGCAAATAATTCTTTTTAGGGGACCACAATAGAATTGAAGCCCTAATCTGCATTGTCTTTTTGAACTGTACCTATTATGTGCCCTGTGGATAATACAAGTTAAAAATTGGTTAAAACAAGTTGTATATTTTCACATTTTCACATCTTTTGATGTTGGAAATTTAAAATCAAAACTTTGTACAAATGTTTCAACCACAACCATTATTCAGCCACTAAAATGATACATTACATATATGGCCATTTCCACCAATTTGACAACATTTGGGCCTCAAGCACCCCCCTGAGTACCCAAAAATAATTTGTACATTAATCAGTTGATTTGTTATTTTCTATCAACCTTATATATATGCGCATTAAACTGCCAAGTTTGGAACCGTTCTGAATTTTAGTAAATCTTTTACAGGGGGTTCGAAAAATAGATCCCAAATATGAAAAAAATGCCAAAAATAGCATGTCGATAAAGGTACATATTTGTACATAATTGAGGATTTAAATTAAAAATGAATTAAACAAATATGCACATAATGTTTTAAACTATTTTGTACTTGATAGGCCTCGACATAAGGGTGAAAGCACTTTTTAGTTTGTGAAAATATCCCCATTAGAAGGAAAGCTACAGCCAAATAACCATTCCAGTAATGGCAGCGGCAAGGGTTATTCACCCTGCCTATATACACATATATTTACTAGTTAAGTAGCTATATATACGCTATTGGATGACCTTCTAAATGCATGGATATATTTAATACACTGTCCTGAAATTTGGCAAATATATTCATGCTACAGATACACTAGAAATGAACACATCCCCATGAAGACATCTTACGAATAAAACACTTTGAAAAATAACAATTTTGCAACTTGTGACTCATTTTCCTGTAACACATCGCAATTATGCTGACGTTAGGAGACAGAGCTGTAGTTAGGCGACATAGGCTTTATTGTAGTATTTATCATGCATGAAATAATCCAAAATCATCAATATTCACAATAATAAAATGGCAATAGCCTAAATAAATAATAGAACTCAACTATGGAGTAAATTTATTTTAAATCTGCTTTCTAAGGCCATTAACCCTGCTGAGGTTAGGCGACAGACCCCCCTTCCAACCCCCATTTCGTTCTATATATTTTTTTAGCTAGACTTCAATAGGTTCCCTTACCAATATTGCAGTTGGTGTTTGTAGGTTAAATGTCCAGTATTGTATTATTTTAAATCAATATTTGATTGAGAATATTTATATTTCTGGAAATTTTTTCACATTAAATTGTAGGTGCTGACGTTAGGCGACATAGGGCCACACTCAAAATTAATCAGTTTGTAGTGCTTGTCCCTGATAAATTAATTTGTGAGACATTTTTTTGCACATTCATCATGTCAAAGTAACTTGGCAGCATGACAAACATAAAAAATCCCGAATTTACTTATATTTCTCTTAAGAACTCACCACCTAATTTTATAACTCATGGGGAAAATGTGATTTTCAGCCGAAATATTCAATTTTTCACTAAAGAATTAATATTTTTCGATCTAAAATGCCCCTAAATGGTGTTCCCCTAGTACAATGAAGCATCAGATTGGCAAAAAATAGCAACGTTAGGGGAATAAATAATTATTTATGCTATTATATTGATATTGGAAAGGCCTATGTTGTCAAATTGGTGGAAATGGCCATATGCTTCTGTGAGTCTTCAATCATGTGTTCATTCTTTTGCAAAATCAATTTACATTGAGTAACATAGAATTTCTTAGGGGAACAAAACCCCCCTGCCCCCCTACCCATTTTGAGGACTCAATCTGGAATCTGATGTCTGATGATGTCTATTTTTGGAGTACGTAACTACAATTACTAGGACAAAAGTGTTTACTGAGACCCAGTTGATGGTTAATGACAATTAATTCTGTTGTAACCAACACTAAAATTCAACTCTCAGTATGTATTCCTTAATTGGTGAACATACCATAAGCACAGCAATAATTGTTTACACAATATGGCTATTGAACAATAAGGGCTCTCCCCCTACTCACAAGTTTGACAGGCTGTAAATTGTATTAGGATATACATGTATGCCCTGTACATATCAGTTTAATTTGTGCATGAGAATGCATTTTCAATGGATTTGTTATTAATGAGGATCATAACTGAAAACGTATTTTTCTACTTTTGGTAATATACAATATTTTCTATAAGCTATCAATTTGTTATCCATAACAATTTGTAGTGTAGAAAAAATATTATTATTCAGATTATTTATATTTACTGTCTCATTGAGGAAGTATTCTTTGCCACCTTACGGAAATCTGTAGTGAAGCTCTTGTGTATCAAGACATTTTCCCAACATAAAATTTCGAAACCAATGCAGAACCAACACACCTCCAACACACCTCCAACACACCTCCAACACACCTCCAACACACCTCCAACACACCTTCAACACAGCGCCAACACAGAATGCCTATTATACAATGCAACTTTTAGCACAGCGTCAACACAGTACCAGCACACTATGCCAACACACCCCATATTATACAATGCAACTTTCAGCACAGTCCCATCACAACACAGTCCCAGCACACCTTTTTATGCAATGGAGGCCTGGCCTGTACACCACTTTCCCACCGGGCCTCCATTGCATAAAAAGGTGTGCTGAGTCCGTGTTGTGATGGGACTGTGCTGAAAGTTGCATTGTATAATATGGGGTGTGTTGGCATCGTGTTGGCATCGTGTTGGCACTGTGTTGGAGGTGGTTTCGAAATTTAATGTTGGGAAATTATCTTGATACACAAAAGTTTTGACAGATTTCTGTAAGGTGGCAAAGTCCTGAAGTGGGACAGTAAATATATGATCGGAATTTGTTGAAAAACAAAAAGGCTCTGTGAACAATGAGATATCATATTTTCTATACACAGCAAATTAGACTGATATGTACATGGCATATGTATCCTAATATAATTTACAGCCTGTCAAACTTGTCCCAAAGCTGTGAGTAGAAGGACAGGCCTTACTGTTCAATGACCATAATTATAGTGTAAACAATTATTGCTGTGGTTATGCTATGTTCACAAATTAAGGAATCCATACTGAGAGTTGAAAATTATTGTTGTTTCAACAGAGTTATTTGTGTGTGAGGACCATCAACTGGGTCTCAGTAAACACCCTTAATTGTCCTAGTAGCTGTAGTCATGTACTCCAGGAATAGACATAATCAGACATCAGATTCCAGATTGAGTCCTCAAAATGAGTAGGGGGGCAGGGGGGGTTTTGTCCCCCCCCCCCCTGAAATTATACAACTTGTTTTAACCAATGTTTAGCTTGTATTATCAACAGGACACATAATAGGTACAGTTCAAAAAGGCAATGCCGCTTACAATTGTAAATAGAATGTATAGAAATCATCACATATGTTTAGTATCTAAATTCTAGTGTGGTCCCCTAAAGAGAAATATCTGCCCCCCCCCCCCTTCCACTGCCCCACTATGTTATCAGTTCTATCAATAAACACGAGGTTGAGCTATCTGCACTTTAACTATGTATCTAAAATAATATCCCTTGTGAATTTTCCTTAAAAGTGAGACAACTCGATACATAGTTCATATATATTGCTATGCATGTTTTATATAGAGTATGGAATTGTCTCTCGAAATAAAATATGTTTAAAAAAAAAAAAATATGATGGGATTTATTTTCATGGTTATCATTTTTACTTGAAAAATGAAAAACAGTTTGAACACACCTCCAACACACTTTGGACACGCTGTGAGATTGTGCCGTGTTGGAGGTGTGTTGGAGGTGTGTTGGAGGTGTGTTGGAGGTGTGTTGGAGGTGTGCTGAAGGTGTGCTGAAGGTGTGTTGGAGGTGTGTTGAAGGTGTGCTGAAGGTGTGTTGGAGGTGTGTTGAAGGTGTGCTGAAGGTGTGCTGAAGGTGTGTTGGAGGTGTGTTGAAGGTGTGCTGAAGGTGTGCTGAAGGTGTGTTGGAGGTGTGTTGGAGGTGTGTTGGAGGTGTGTTGGAGGTGTGCTGAAGGTGTGCTGAAGGTGTGTTGGAGGTGTGTTGGAGGTGTGCTGAAGGTGTGTTGGAGGTGTGTTGAAGGTGTGCTGAAGGTGTGCTGAAGGTGTGTTGAACCATCAAAAACACCAATTTGAGCACGTGCTGAGACCGTGTTCAGACTGTGCTCAGTTTATGCAACAGGGGCCAAGATCCCTTGCATTTAAAAGTCTTTAGAAAATAGGGAGATTTAGCAGCCACAACGCACCAACCCAACACTAACGCATCCACTAACAATTTGTACATTACTACCGCTGTGGGGATATCTCGAGAGGCGCTAGGCCGAGGGTATCTGCATTGCAGGCCTCCCAAGATATCCCCACAACAGTAATGATGTACAAATAGTACGCGGATGTGTTATGTTGGTGCGTTGTGGCTGCTGAGTCTCCCTGGACCTACCCAGTAGGAGGTCATTGTCCTCTTCAGCTACTGTACATACCTGCGAGTGTCCTGTTTTGACATATAATGTACCAAAGTTTAATTAAAGGGTAAATAAACCTAACCAAAGGTGACTCACGTGGAGGTATCCGACAAATATAACCTCTGCTGGTATCCGCGCAGTCCCTAACATGCAAGACTTGAGTAGCATCATTTACACGTGCTTTGATGTAGACACAATTAGCCGTAAAGTCAAAGGTAGGTTGGTTGCTGTCCCATGTGCTGTCCATAGCTTCTAAGAGAAGCCCATCACCCCAATAGATGCCATTATTTCCCTGCAGGTCACTGACTCGTGATAAACCTATCCACACACAGCTTCAGCTAGGGATCAATAATAAGATGGACCTTCATATGCATTTAGCTTCGATGTAAATATATATAATCGTTTCTATTTCTATAAAAACAACATACAGAAACATGGTTGGCACCCTCTGTGAACAGGTCTTCTAGATGGGCTATAACAAATCGCATATAACATATTTATGTATTCATAGTGTTTGTGATATTGGTCACTTAAGAGTCATGTCATAATATCATATGAGTAACAGTATACTCTAGTGTCCACTTCTTCCACTTCTGTCAATTTAATATAGAAGGTATGGTCGTTCTACATAATAGTAGAATTGGACCTTTCAAATGTGTAAGTATACATATACTTTCTACTGTTGCTAATTTCCCAATCCGATATGATATTGATATAGGTATAAATATGCATCATTTTTCCTGATGGCCAACACCTTGGTCACAATGAACCCGACAAGACTTAATTACGGCTCTAAAGTGTTAACATACTGTAAACCTATTAATGTTCGCGCAGTATTTATTTTCGCGCACCCACATTTGTGCGTGAAAATAAATGATGCACGTACCTATAATTATTACATAAACAAGGTTGGAGATTTCCTTGCTGCGCCAATTTGAATCCGCGCAAAAAGGTTGAAAATAAATACGTTGATAGTAATTGAGAATGAGGAGGCGAACAGCTACTCTTTCCTCATTAACTACTGACGACAGGTGGTTTCTGCAGCATGAAGCACAATGACACATTACTTACGCACCGGAAGTAAGAGTTGCACCAAAAACTGAAGCAATTTCCTCCTGGCTGTGAAAGATGGCAGCGTTCCTTCTTCATTTTCACACAAAGTCTGCGATTCATCCCAAGAAACTTCTCCTCACTATTTACCAGGCAACAGGCACCACCTACCATTGTACCCGGGCACGGTAACGTCGTCACATTCTCCTGCTGCCCAAAAACCATGCACAGACACCAACTGGCTGCTCGAAAAATGAAATCGACAACAAAATGTAATTGTAATCAACAATGGGTGCATTGCACTATATACGATTCTGTGCTAACCCACTCTTAGAGGCCTTGTAACTCCCTCTTAGCAAAGGTTGCATTGCACTATATACAATTATTTTCTAAGACTAGTCTGAGAGACCTCTTACCTCGCTTAAAGGCATGAGTTTCAATGCAACAACCCTCGTATCGTAAAGCCCTCGTAGTCGTAAATTTAAGAGGGCATTACGAGGCATTACAAGGCCTTTAAGACAAGATCTTATCGTGTATAGTGCAAATTGCAATGCATCTAATATATATTTTAAAAAGCATTGTGTATTAACACACTTTTAGGGGGTTTTAGGGCATTATTAGACGTCTTTATTCTGAACAAATTCACGCGAAATCTGGTACAAATAATTACAAGGCGTCATTATAGGATTCTAGTAGGACAATAATGACCACCCTGTTCATTATACTTAATTGAATAATTGGATAATTGGACTTAATTAATCGCTAATTTGCTTGGCTTGGTTGTATGGTGAGTCATTATCACACTGGAGGTACTCTGATCTGTACGCGGAAACATTATTGCGTTGGCTGAGTTGTATGACAAGTCATTATCACCCTGGAGCTACTCTCATCTGTACGCGGAAACATTATTTTATTTCCACGTGTTGGCTTAGTTGTATGGTGAGTCATTATCACCCTGGAGCTACTCTCATCTGTACGTGGAAACATTATTGTCTTTGCCATCCTTCTTCCTCCTGGCGGTGTTAATTGGCTCTTAATTAAACACACACTCTAATGATTTTGGCGAGGAGCTACGGAATTCTCTTTGACCATTCTCTAGGGAATTGCGTTTTCTTTCCATAGCACATTGCGGGGGGCATGAAAAACCTTCTATTTTTAAAAAAAAGATATTAAATAAAGCGATTATGTATTTTTTTAAATCATAACTTTAACCCAAAATGTTTATAATCGATGTTGCCTGCTTGGCTGTGAAGTCTAGACTAAAAGGTGGCAAGGTATTGCTCGAGCTTTTATAGTTTGGGAATGTGTGCGGTGCTAACTAGATGACGACAGCGCCACATAGGGAGAATATTAGTGGACATATTAAGTCATCAAATAACTTCTTTGGACCGTACCATTGGCGAATTCTATGTTAAAGAAAATTAATGTGAAAAAATGGCTTCGATTCACCTAATGATGTAATAAAATGGAGATTTAATCGTATAAATTTGTAGGGCGGCAAGATTTAAATATAAAATGATCGAGTAAATCTTATATTTGTAACAAAAATAAATGGGGGGGGGGGGGACTTTGCGCGAAATGGCATTCTTTTTTATTCTGACACCGAAAACCGACAAAGGCCAAAGCAAACGTTCACATTTCTCACACTACTTCAGTCTACAACTAATCAAACAGACATGAGTACACATTTAAACTAATTCTGGGACTTGATTACCTGCATTTTATCTAATCTTTCATAACCTGAAGAATAAAGCACTAGCACAAATCATTTAAAATATAAATGACACTTCAGTCGACAACTAATACAAAATACAAACATTAAACACAATGATTTCACATAGAATTATTTATAACCAAGTCCAAATGTGTGCAGTAGGGAGGAAAGTGGGCGGGGCAATAGTCCAACTCAAACAGTAGAAGTGGCCGCGGCCAGATCAAACATGATTACATATAATTACTTCAAGCGCTGCTGTTCCAATAGATCTGTCTAAAGAAGCCCCGCCCACTTTCAGTGTTAGAGTCGTACCATTGCCCCGCCCACTTGGATCCTTACCGCACACATTTGAAATTGGTTAGACTTATTTCTACAATTGCCTGAAATACAATACAAATAGTAATATAGCATGTGCAGCCACACCTTGAAATTGGCAAAAGAATTGCGTTCAGCAACGCACTGCAAACATAAACAGTGAACAAATATTTAATTATTTAAGATGACACCTTATAAAATGTTAAAAAATAATGGATCTCTTGGTAAAGGTAATGTTCACTTTTGGTATATGTTAATGGTCGCTCCTGCCTGGATGAAAAATGTGTTTCCTTGGGCCTCTACACTCGTTGAGCCTGAAGGAAAGAGACATTTGCGATTTGCATCGTGGCCTTGTACAGGCTGTGATGCAGCCAACCTTGGAGAGCGCCTAGGAGGGGGGGTTGATAAGATTACCCTAGGTGGGGTGGGTATGTTTACCCTGGGCCTAGGAGACGGGGGTACAGAAGCAACGGGAATGGGAGGGGCAGCTATGGCTGCTGGTAGAGGCTCAGCTGGTGGAATTGCAGCTGCTGCAAAGGTGATGGTAGGGGCTGCTATTGCTGCTGGTAGAGGTGCATCTGGTGGAATTGCTGCTGCTGCAGGAAGGGAACGTGACACAGCTCCTCCATGACCAAGTACTGATGTGAGTTGGTGACTCATGTCACGCCTTGTCACCTCACTAGTTGTTGAGTAGGCCTCTATAGAAGCCACAGACCTGTGGCCTGTCACAGCGCAAATGTCGTTCAGCTGCACGCCAGCGTGGCGAAGGGATGTCACACAGGTAGCACGAATGGAATGGTTGGTGTACTCCTGTGAGAGTTTTGCAGCTTTAGACATCTCCTTCATGAACAATCCGATGGTATTTGCTCCTACTGAGAGAGCCATATACCAAGTGGCTGATTTCGGCCACTTGCTTTTGGGTCGCTGGAAGAATTCCTCTAAATCTAGGCTCAGCTTCCCAAGGTAGAGCTTTAAGGTGGCAAGGGGGCAGCCTTCCCCACCTGTGGCTGATAATCGTTGTTCATGTTCAGCTTGATGTGTATTGAGTCCCACATGGTTCTTCTCCGATGGCCTAAAAGCTAAGGTGGCGAACTCAAAGCCATCAGCATCCTCTCTTATAAAGATATCCGTCCGCTTCAAGTCTCTGAGGCCCTCCCTGCCCCTGCGGCCGAAATGGAGGCAGAGCTCGAAGAATACACGATACTGAAGTGCCTGGGGATTTGCGGTAGACACTACCCCTGAGGCGTATAGTTTGGTAATATCTCCAGGGGAGATGGGGGCATGCGACTTTGACTTATCCAATCCCTCCTTCTTGGCCTTGCGGATGGCTCCTGTAGAATAAATACAAAATTAAATTAAAAACATTGCATCAAGTATAAAAAATACTATTGGTCATGGCTATTTTAAACAGGAATCTTAACCGGTGGAAAAACTAGATTAATTAAGATGGGGAGACCGAGACGCCAGCTGATGTTAATGATTGTACGGCCCACTAGTGGAATGTGGTTAAAAGATAAGCTGGCAAGATTAAGTCTAGAGCGGTAGGATTTCACTGTCATTATGCCAAAAGTTACTCATAGGTTAGCAATATGAATGTAATATTAGAAGAAAAGAATATAATCACTCTCATATGTGTGCCTAAAAACGTTTTAAACGCTGTAAATATGGACATTGCCTGTTATGCTTTGCATTGAACAATGAATAGTGGCACGATATTTCTTCTACTTATATACCAGGTCAAGGTGTTCGCCGCAAACAAAGCTAAATAAGCACACCATTGATTTTAAGTTTCGGACCAGACACTGCGTATAAGGTATATCTAGTCAACATGGGGAGCCCGGGTGAAACAGTGGCCACTGTGACGGGCCATACTTGTAGGGGGGCGGCTGCGTTTACGCGGGGAACAGGCGGTATAGTACAAAAAGTGACTAGACATTGTACTGAACATAGGTAATTACTCTCCTCTGCCTTCCCCGCCTATGCACAACAGATGGGAATGATAGTAGGGCCGTGTGATGTTACATAGAGCTCCCATTTAAAAAGAACTCTTGTTAAACTGGCTTATCATGCCCAGGGTAGTTTTAAAATGATAGATTTAAATGGTAAGGTTTATAATCGATGTTGCCGGCTTGGCTTCAGAGTTAGACAATGAAAGGTGGCAAGATTTTGCGCGAGGTTTTATACTTCTTGAAAGTGTGCGGTGCTAACTAGATAACAACAGCGGCACCTGCATTTAATGATTGGACCGCCCACTTCTCCATTTGGTATAAATGGATCCCTTAAGGTGTTGCCTGTTTTGACTAAAAATATAAATAAACCAGGTACTAATTGTTCCTACAGCCAGTGAATGGGGACAATTGCCACCTACCGCAATGATTAAGTAATATGCGGGATGCAGTACATGATTTATATTGGTGTCAAAACATTGTGAAAAAGGTGAAACAATAAGTGGTTGGATGGGAGATGAATGAAATATATTTACCTGAAATTACAGCATTGCAAGATGCAAATGCTGGTCCGCCCATAATGTTGATGACCCTGTTGTGGGGGGGTTGGGTCAGGTGCCTATGTAATCCAGACCTAATGCACCGCATGGAGGACAATCCGTATTTCTGCTTTTTAACAGTTCTGGCCTCCGCAAAAAACCTAGCAAGAAGTTTTGCAAGTTCTGGTTCAGGCAGCGTTTCGAATGCGAGATCCTGCCCGGAGTGTTCAAGCCAACCTGAAATAGCAATTTTTCCACTGTGTTTAAAAAAAAGAGGTGATGCGATAAATGGTTTGTGAGTTATGGTTGACTTCAATGGGACTCAGACACTGGATACCAGACGTGGGTAATGGCTCGATTAGTACAGCTAGTGTAGTAGAGCAAACAATAACAAATAGGACTTTCTTCGGTGCTACTGACACAATTAAGATATGAAATCTGACTAAGGGTGTCAGGCAATTTAAGAGAGAGATGGTAAACCACAGTGGGGGGAGAGCGGTGTAACTTAATGACATGGAAATAAACATTCCTTTACTAATGTGTTTACTTAGATAGCACGTGCCATACAAGGGAGGAGTTAAAATTACAGCCTTCACTGTTTGTTTTTCTCGATTACTCATGACTTGAGGATACTACTGCTCATAAATAGGTATTCAAAGGGAACAAAGGTTTAGTACTGAATAATTTGTCCAGAACAATGAATAATGGCACGACATTGATTCTACTTATATACCCAGTCAAGGTGTTCGCCTCAAACAAAGCTAAATAAGCACACGATTTATTTTAAGTTTTGGACCGGACACTTCCTACAAGGTATATCTAGTCGACATGGGGAGCCCGGTGTAAGTTAATGACATGGAAATAAAAATGCCTTTTCTAATGTGTTTACTTAGATAGCACGTGCCATAAAAGGGAGTATTAATATTTACAGCCTTCACTGTTTATTTTTCTGGATTACTCTTGACTTGAGGATACAACTGCTCATTAAAGTAACTTGCAAGGGATCTAAACCTTATCCTAACTGATTTGACTTTCCACTTATATTAGAGGTGAAACAATAACTGGTTGGATGGGAGATGAATATATTTTACTAACCATGTATCATTCGCACAGCCCATGCAGTCTGTTGGTGGGTGGACTCTGCTTTTGAGTCCAGAAGTATCAAACCGCCCATAATATGTTTTTTCCTGTGATAAATGAGGTGCTTGTGACTGACGTTTACCTTACAGATTGTTGAATGATCCCCCCCCCCCCCCCCACCTCTCCTGCCCCGTCCCCGCACACACCACCGTGTGTGCGGGGAGCACGCTCAATGCTATAAGCCTGGCCTGGGTGCCCTTAGGGCTCCAACGGGGTGGCGCAAATGGCGGTCGGCAGTCCCAACGCATCCCCATAGGATTAGTATAGAAAACTCGAAAATCTATTTTACAGCGTAGATCGATTATTTCTTCGGACAAAACTTGCAGAGGACATCCTATCATTGCGATTTCTGGGTAAGGAAGTCGGCTATCGGTATGTTTAATAAGAAAACGACGCTGCCAGGTTGAGTTGTGGAATGTACTGAGACATGGCTATGAAGGCCCGGGGCGACAGAAAGGTTCGAAATATGCCTGCTTGCGCATTGCCTTCTTAAGGCGGTCATTGGTCGCCTCTCGTCAAGTTGCATCTGGTCCAGTTCTTTATCCATCACTGTGGCGAATCTAGGCCCTTCCTTTTGAGGAGAAGAAACTTTTTTCCTCCGGTTGCCTTTCAATGACAACTTTTTCTGCTTCTTGTGGGGGGCTGGAGGTGGTTTTCGTACAATGGCTTGTTCAGGTGCTGGATTTACTGCAGATCTTAATGGTGCATTCTCCAATGCCGCCTCGTTAACAGATAGATCGTCAATTCCAGTGTAGAGAGGAGGGCCTTCCCTGAAATCGACCATATCAGGATCTACTGTGGGTGGAGGATTGGGGTTGCAGACAGACCTGGCTACCCTTTTTGTTGTCATTGATAAGGCCTGATGTTCCCAATATTCGTCCTGGGAAAGAAAATCCACCAAAAAAGCTGGGTCGTTTAATGCTTCCTCGCTTACTGCCTCGGTGGTAGGGGGTGGTGCGGCCGCTGCACCTTGGCTGTTGAGCTCTTCAATGTCTTCCCGAAGAAAGGAGAGCTGCTCGTCAGCAACATCCACATATTCAGCGTTATCCACAGTATCGACCGGGTTGTTCGGTGTAATAAATTTTGCAATATCGTCTTCCTCCAGTGACTGATAAGCCAGATTTAATCCGGCAAAGTCAGGCGTACAAGACAGCCTCAAGTCTAGGTCCATCTTGGTTGGACTCTGCGCTTGAAGTGGACTGGAGGAGATGGGGCAGGGGCTTGGGCTTGGTCACGCAATGAAAAAGGGCGGCATAATCCAAGGTGGGTGGGGGTAAACCATGTGTTTCAATTTAAGTGGCTGGACGGTGCCAGGTTTCATATCAGTGGTGCATAAGAGCCCGTCATATGCTTTGATCTTTTCAATTAATTATAAGCACTTGCATATATTAAGGATACTTTCATTCACATAAATACATATTCAAATGGAATAAAGGTCTAGTACTGAATAATAACGTTTTAGCTGTTGGAAGAAATATGGAATAAAATACAATGCTGTTGGCAAACGAAAGGTTTTAAGCATTGGAAAAAGGGACGTTGCCTGTTAGGCTGTTAGGCTTTGTCATTCTCATAAATAGGTATTCAAATGGAAAACAGGTTTAGTTAATGGATAATTTGTCTAGAACAATGAACAGTGGCAATAGATTGCTTCTACTTATATACCAGGTCAAGGTGTTTGCCTCAAACAAAGCTAAATAAGCACACCATTGATTTTACGTTTTGGACCGGACACTTCTTATAAGGTATATCTAGTCAACATGGGGAGACCGGGTGAAACAGTGGCCACTGTGACAGGCCATACTCGTATGGAGGCGGCTGCGTTTACGCGGGGACAAGGCGGTATAGTACAAAAAGTGATGTCATGGGTTATATCGCGCACCTTAAACAAATGATTTAGTTCACTAAAAATACTAAAATAAAAGAATATCAACTGAAGTTTGTATTTATCATCTCCGGATAGTAACTTACAGCGTTACCAGCTGTTCATTTCTTAACTACAGGATCAAAGCATATTTGTAATCGATATCAATATCAGACTGATTAGTACATGGCGTGTTGTCGGTGACTTCTATGAAACTTATTCGGTCTAACAAGTGTGGGATTTGTCTTTGATGCTTCAATTATTCAGGTTTTACAAAAATTAAAAAATCATGGCGAAAGGGATGAGATGAGAATTATCGTTGCTTCATTTTGTTTATCACGGGTCCTGGAAGTAAGCCTAATCTTTGCCAGCTGTTGATTGGATTATACCATCGTTTGCTGTGGTTAATTGGCATGTAGCTAGGAGATAAGGTGGAAAGATGATGTGTAGAGGAGTCGATGGTGATTTTCAAATTGCCTAAAGTTGCTCATAGCATTGTAGTATGGATTGAATGTGGGACTGTACATATATACTTAGTCTCCCCTGCCATCTCCAATCCTCCTAAAGTGAACAAGCAACGATTATGATAGATGTTGCCTGCTTGCCTGTGAATTAGACACTAAAAGATGGCAAGATATTGCTTGAGCTTTTATAATTTCTGAAAGTGTCCGGTACTAACAAGATGACAACAGCGCCACCTGAATTTAGTGATTGGACCGCCCAGTCCATATTAGAGCGCTATGTCAGGAAAGTATAAATAAGATGATAAAGAGTGGTTAGTCAATTATTGCTAGATGAACAAGTGAAACACGTGTAGGCAGTATATTTCAATCGTTTCTTTCATGTTAAATTAAAAAAAACAACAGGAAACAACCCTCTCTAAGCTAGGGAAAATATGACTGAGGCAAGAAAGTAAATGTTGTGGAGGAAGTGAACCACATGTTGACTTGATTAGACCATTGAGGGGTCTTCTGTGATCTGATATGTGGTTTCATTGATTAATTAATTAATTACTCCCTTTGGGACGTGTGCTAAAATGGTTAATGAATGTGTGGTGTTGCGGGACCCATGGTTTGCCGCTTATAAAGGAACTCGTCTGCGTTCTTTATAAACAGTAAACCATGAGTCCCTGACCCACCCATCCATTATCCATTAATAGTGCAAATTGCAATGCATCTAATATATATTTTAAAAAGTAGTAAATGTTGGCAAACCTAATAAAGGACATCCTCGGCGTGTGATGTGTTCCAGGAAAATGAGTCACAAGTCGCTAAATGCATATTTTTCAAAGTGTTCTATTTACATTCACACTTGCTTACAATGTTTTCAATTTTTGGATTGCTTAGTGCTGCTAGTAGCATGGATATGTATCAAATTTCAAGGTTGTATATGGAACGTATTCATGCATAATGTTTATGACAGGATAATTAAACAACGGTGATTTCTCTCTGATGTTGATGTTGACGCCTCCCTCAACCCAATTTGGGGGAAAGTTCCCCCTGTTTTAGCTTTAAGGGGGGTCTCCACTGGCTGCGGTAAGCTCTGCGGTAAGCCTTGCGATGATTTGTGCTGGTTCTGCAGGTGATGATGGTCCTGCCCACATGTTCAGTGAACGATGTAGGCAGAACCTCGCTACTCCTCAACAACACAGCACCATCGCAAGGCTTACTGCAGAGCTTACCGCAGAGCTTACCACAGCCAGTGGAGACCACCCTTTAATCCCCTGTATTTCTGTTACCACATACCATTACAAGATCCGGCAGCCGGCGTTTAAAAGTACTTGGTATATGTCCTTATGTTCAACATTATTGCAATCTGTTGGATCCCATCTTTCCAAATACGATGGTACCTCAAGATCAATATTTTGCGACTTGTGACTCATTTCTCTGTGGCACATCACATATTATATATATTTTTTTTAATAAATTTTATTGGAGCCATTTTCATACAATGATCATCTCATGGGAATTCAAGCAAAATCATACGGAAACAAGTATACTAGTGGACTTTGTTGTCAATTTAGATTACGATTTTAACAAGAGTCAGTATTTAAATTTCATGATACAATAAGGTACAGGTTACATAGGATACATGCTTCCTCGGCATAGAATGTGTTTGTCTCGCATACCTGCATGTATGCCTGTATGAGCAATTCCAACAATGGTGAATGTTTCTACATAAATTAGGAATTAAATTAGAAATAAATAAACAAATATGCAGATAAAGTTTTAAACAATTTTGTACCTGATAAACCTTGTCATAAGGGTGATAACGCCTTTTAGTTTGTGAAAATATTCCCAATAGAAGAAACGTTACTATGTGATTAATTTCCCGAGATTTTGTATCTGAGGCATTTGCTTGAAAATAAACCCCAAGGCCTGAAGGGCCGAGGGGTTTATTTTCAAGCAAAAGCCGAAGCTATTAAAGTCAAATAATCTTTCAGTATTTTCTTTAATTTTTAGGCAGGTTTTTTTCTTGCAAAAGTAGGGTATTTCTGATGTATTTCCCATCGGGGAAGCAAATTGATTAAAATAACCCCAGACAAAGATTTCTCATTATAAATTCAAAAATCTATTCTATAGTCATATGTCGACCAATTGGTCGAATTGCTCATATGTGCATATGTTATACATAGAGAGAATGGAACTCGCCTGCAATAACCAACAATTTATTGGACTTGATTCGTCCACATAAGCACGATGCCAT
Organism: Sthenelais limicola; assembly: GCA_942159475.1. NCBI lineage: Eukaryota > Metazoa > Annelida > Polychaeta > Phyllodocida > Sigalionidae > Sthenelais > Sthenelais limicola. The sequence goes on along the minus strand of OW804100.1, from coordinate 4,612,151 downwards.
TGGCCGAGTGCTTATACGGATGAATCAAGTCCAATAAATTTTAGATTATTGCAGGCGAGTTCTATTCTATATTTATTATATGGGCATAAAACTTATTGCACCTCTCATATAGAATGCACATATAATAAATACATATAATATACGCTTTTGAAATTCCAAGAGACATTATAGATGTCAAAGACCATCCATCGTACACTAATCAATTGGTCGGGATCTTTTAATAACAAAATCCATTCCACACCCAAGGCCAAGTAGTGCTGTCAGCAACATTCTCATTATATCCACTCTCACTGGTGATTGGCATAGATTGGTTATGACAAGACAATTATTCCATGCAGCCACATTTGTAAGAAGATCATACCTTGGAGGAGAATGGTGATTAACTTGCTGAAATAGATACCACCCATAATAATCTGCGGCTCGTCCTGCATACCACTGGAGGCGTGGCCATACCTTGATGGTTGCTTTTCCTTGGTAATTACATAGAAGTGTCTAATTAAATAATGACACCTTCTAAACTACTAATGTTTTCCCAGTAATAATACAATACAGAAGCACAGTTGTTCAGGGCATCTATCATGTGACACATATCAATCTCTCATCTTGTATGCAGGAAGTGATCGATATCGTCATAATTGCTTACAATAGGCAAGGGAATTGTGGGTCAGATTTCCAGAAAATGTACAATTGGCAGCTCTACACATTTAGGAAATTCTCCTAAATTAGGCTGAAAAATGAAGAATAATGAGTATATCTGAGCATATTTGGTATCGCATTGATTGTTTGTTAAAATGAATATCATATTTATTATGGACAGGTAGTGATATGTTATAGCATAATCTTACATGCTACAGAGGTATCACTTCGGTTATGTTAAACTGCATTTTGAAGCTTATTTTTGTCTAAAATGTGGGTTATTTGAGAGGATTGGTGAAGGCGAATTGTACATTTTTCTGAAAATCTGACCATTGTGCTCCATGGTAGTATTCTCATGGCCTTAAATAATTCATACGGTCAAAGGAAAAGCAGATGTTTTAATTGTAAATTCATATAATCGATCTGAAAGTCAATGCAAGTGGTACCTCATAATATACATGTAGTGAAACATTTAAATCGGATACATGTGGGTGAAATTTCCAGAAAATGCACAATTCACATTCAGAAACCTTCCCAAATAACCCAAATTTAATACAAAAATGAGACTTAGAACACAATTCAACATAACCAAACACATCCTTTGAATCAGCACAATACCGAATATATTCAGATATAGCTAGTATTTATCATTTCTGGGCCTAATTTAGCAGAATTTCATAAATGTGTAGAGCTGCCCAATTGTACATTTTCTGGTGACCTGACCCATGTTGTATTCTACTTATTAGGAATATTACATAGTAATAATACCATTATTATGGACCATCAGTAATGGCCCCAAACTAGTGTTATAGTATTATGTCTGTAGCATGTAAGATTATGCTATAACATATCACTCCCTGTCCATAATAATATATTCATTTTAACAAACTATAAGCGATGCTCCAGATGAATAGAATATATTCAGATTATTAGTTTCCATGATTTTGCTTATCTTAACCAAAAACTTTATCTATCGTACCCATGAAGATAGCAACGTTTTAAAAGGTTGATTGTTATAATAAATGATACATAAAATCACAATTTATAATTTTAAGGTGTGATATACATCTGTGATGTGTTCCAGAAAAATGAGTCAACGTCACAAAATAATTATTTTTCAAGATGTTTTGTTCACAAGATCGATTTACTGAAATGTTCTGATTCTTAGGCGGTTTAGCAGTTACAGTCAAATGAATCCATGTAACAAATTTCAGGACATTGTATTAAATATATCCTTGCATTTTGAAGGCCTTTGTATGGAGTATATTTAGTTACTTTACTGGTACTTACCGATCCAGAAACATTGCAAACTTTTTTTTTCAAAAATCAAAATATCAAACTTTAAATATAGAAATACATATTAGATGTCCTAGTGTTTACTATCATTAGAATCGGCTTCATCTCATCTTTTCAAATATGATGATGTCTCAAAATCCATATTTTGCGACTTGTTTCCCATTTTCCTAAAACGGATCACATATTATATAGGCTCTCTATCGTTGGTCTTAAACTGGGCTATAGTCTAGACATCTCTCTGTAGGTTACCAAGGCTTGGCCGCTCCTTGCTCCCCCAGGGCCTCATCTGATGATGTTGGTTTAAGAAATGCCCTAAGTTGGGGTGCATCCGTAATACCGCCGAAATGCGCAGGCCCACAGATTAGAACAAGAGTGCCATTATCCCACTGCTACCCTAGCGCAGTAAACTATGTCGTGCTCATTTCGCCTAGCTATCCCATCCATGTGAGAGAGAAAGAGGGGGGGGAGATAGAGAGAGGGAGATAGAGAGAGAGAGGAGAGGAAGGAGAGAGAGAGAGGAAGGAGAGAGATAGAGAGAGGGAGATAGAGAGATAGAGAGAGGGAGATAGAGAGAGAGAGGAGAGGAAGGAGAGAGAGAGGGGGGGGGGAGAGATAGAGAGAGGGAGATAGAGAGAGGGGCTTGTACCACTCTATCCTACTCCACCGTACACCCACTACTCCACCACCAGTGACCACGGTATACTGGCTAATTCAGTCTATCCTACACAAACTTTACGCACTTGGCTCCTAATCCACCTGTGCGCCCGGGTCTTTGGCATTAGACTAAATACGAGGAACAACTTGGTCTTATTGGGGCTATTTGAAGAACCAACATCATGAGACGAGGCCCTGTGGGGTATCTAAGCGTCAGCTTGACGGCCCATCCCTTCTCAACACTTGTTTTGAGAAAGTAAAACGTTTTTTGTCCCAACTCGGGCTTTCCGGGTAATGCAATGCTGGAACCAGTTACACAATTCTAGCAAATATGTAATGACCCTTCGGATTCGTTCGAGAAGGAATAATAACTAAGAAGAGGTATTTTGTTAATAGTCTGGTTTTTAGTACCATAGGAAGACATCTAGGGTAAAACAGTTACAATATAAAAGCGATGTGTACAAGTAGAATATATTGAAGTATACTATAGGATATGGCAAGATCAGCGATGATGAAATGTATCTCCCTCTAGCGTCTATAAGCCCTACCCGACAGGTGGCGGCGATCGTCGGCAGTCCCAAGGTCAGCTTGACTCACGATAGTAGTATAGAAATGTTCATTTGTAGACGGCACTACAAATACCTGTACTATGCACAGGGTTTGGGAGTTGGTCAGTGGAGCCCACACAACCAGCTCTCCTCGTTCTCTCTTCCTTTTTCAACTTAGTACCTCCACTATCAGCAAGTATAGTGGCAAGTTTGTGTTGCCAATAGAGCGGCCAAATATTGGCCGCTCTATTGGCCTAATTGCTACTTGCAATAGTGGAGGAGATGGTGCAAATAAGTGGCAAGTCATTGGCTGCAACTTGCTGTCATTCGCCGAAGAATCAAAATGTTTTGATTTCTTCGGCCAATAGATTGCCATTGGCCGTTCATTGGCCGTTCATTGGCCGCTACTTGCCACAATGGAACAGTTCATTACCAATTGTGTTACCAACAGATTTTCTATTAGCCTCTACTTGCCGGTCATTGGGCGATAATCTATTGGTCACTATTGGCCACCACTTGCCTACAATGGAGGCCCCTATGAGAAGAGGTGTGAGGGACAGGGATAAAGACAGAGACTGAGAGTTTTAGACATGGCAAGAAACACAGATAGGGAGAGATAGGGACAAACAAATAATAGGGGGCCTCCACAGGAGGCAGCGGAGGTGGATGTAGTGGAGATTGAGGTGAACAAGAGGATGAGTAGTATAGAGGAGGAGATGGAGGAGGCAGAGAGGCAGGAGAGGAGGAGGAGATGGAGGAGGCAGAGAGGCAGGAGAGGAGGAGGAGATGGAGGAGGCAGAGAGGCAGGAGAGGAGGAGGAGATGGAGGAGGCAGAGAGGCAGGAGAGGAGGAGGAGATGGAGGAGGCAGAGAGGCAGGAGAGGAGGAGGAGATGGAGGAGTCAGAGAGGCAGGAGAGGAGGAGGAGATGGAGGAGGCAGAGAGGCTATAGAGGAGGAGGAGATGGAGGAGGCAGAGAGGCTATAGAGGAGGAGGAGATGGAGGAGGCAGAGAGGCAGGAGAGGAGGAGGAGATGGAGGAGGCAGAGAGGCAGGAGAGGAGGAGGAGATGGAGGAGGCAGAGAGGCAGGAGAGGAGGAGGAGATGGAGGAGGCAGAGAGGCAGGAGAGGAGGAGGAGATGGAGGAGGCAGAGAGGCAGGAGAGGAGGAGGAGATGGAGGAGGCAGAGAGGCTATAGAGGAGGAGGAGATGGAGGAGGCAGAGAGGCAGGAGAGGAGGAGGAGATGGAGGAGGTAGAGAGGCTATAGAGGAGGAGGAGATGGAGGAGGCAGAGAGGCAGGAGAGGAGGAGGAGATGGAGGAGGCAGAGAGGCAGGAGAGGAGGAGGAGATGGAGGAGGCAGAGAGGCTATAGAGGAGGAGGAGGTGGAGGAGGCAGAGAGGCTATAGAGGAGGAGGTGATGGAGGAGGCAGAGAGGCAGGAGAGGAGGAGGAGATGGAGGAGGCAGAGAGGCAGGAGAGGAGGAGGAGATGGAGGAGGCAGAGAGGCAGGAGAGGAGGAGGGGATGGAGGAGGCAGAGAGGCTATAGAGGAGGAGGAGATGGAGGAGGCAGAGAGGCAGGAGAGGAGGAGGAGATGGAGGAGGCAGAGAGGCAGGAGAGGAGGAGGAGATGGAGGAGGCAGAGAGGCTATAGAGGAGGAGGAGGTGGAGGAGGCAGAGAGGCAGGAGAGGAGGAGGAGATGGAGGAGGCAGAGAGGCAGGAGAGGAGGAGGAGATGGAGGAGGCAGAGAGGCAGGAGAGGAGGAGGAGATGGAGGAGGCAGAGAGGCAGGAGAGGAGGAGGAGATGGAGGAGGCAGAGAGGCAGGAGAGGAGGAGGAGATGGAGGAGGCAGAGAGGCTATAGAGGAGGAGGAGATGGAGGAGGCAGAGAGGCAGGAGAGGAGGAGGAGATGGAGGAGGCAGAGAGGCAGGAGAGGAGGAGGAGATGGAGGAGGCAGAGAGGCAGGAGAGGAGGAGGAGATGGAGGAGGCAGAGAGGCAGGAGAGGAGGAGGAGATGGAGGAGGCAGAGAGGCAGGAGAGGAGGAGGAGATGGAGGAGGCAGAGAGGCTATAGAGGAGGAGGAGATGGAGGAGGCAGAGAGGCAGGAGAGGAGGAGGGGATGGAGGAGGCAGAGAGGCTATAGAGGAGGAGGAGATGGAGGAGGCAGAGAGGCAGGAGAGGAGGAGGAGATGGAGGAGGCAGAGAGGCAGGAGAGGAGGAGGAGATGGAGGAGGCAGAGAGGCTATAGAGGAGGAGGAGATGGAGGAGGCAGAGAGGCAGGAGAGGAGGAGGGGATGGAGGAGGCAGAGAGGCTATAGAGGAGGAGGAGATGGAGGAGGCAGAGAGGTAGGAGAGGAGGAGGAGAGGGAGGAGGCAGAGAGGCTATAGAGGAGGAGGAGATGGAGGAGGCAGAGAGGCAGGAGAGGAGGAGGAGATGGAGGAGGCAGAGAGGCTATAGAGGAGGAGGAGATGGAGGAGGCAGAGAGGCTATAGAGGAGGAGGAGATGGAGGAGGCAGAGAGGCAGGAGAGGAGGAGGAGATGGAGGAGGCAGAGAGGCAGGAGAGGAGGAGGAGATGGAGGAGGCAGAGAGGCAGGAGAGGAGGAGGAGATGGAGGAGGAGGAGAGGCAGGAGAGGAGGAGGAAATGGAGGAGGCAGAGAGGCTATAGAGGAGGAGGAGATGGAGGAGGCAGAGAGGCTATAGAGGAGGAGGAGGTGGAGGAGGCAGAGAGGCAGGAGAGGAGGAGGAGATGGAGGAGGCAGAGAGGCTATAGAGGAGGAGGAGATGGAGGAGGCAGAGAGGCTATAGAGGAGGAGGAGGTGGAGGAGGCAGAGAGGCAGGAGAGGAGGAGGAGATGGAGGAGGCAGAGAGGCAGGAGAGGAGGAGGAAATGGAGGAGGCAGAGAGGCAGGAGAGGAGGAGGAGATGGAGGAGGCAGAGAGGCAGGAGAGGAGGAGGAGATGGAGGAGGCAGAGAGGCAGGAGAGGAGGAGGAGATGGAGGAGGCAGAGAGGCAGGAGAGGAGGAGGAGATGGAGGAGGCAGAGAGGCTATAGAGGAGAAGGAGATGGAGGAGGCAGAGAGGCAGGAGAGGAGGAGGAGATGGAGGAGGCAGAGAGGCAGGAGAGGAGGAGGAGATGGAGGAGGCAGAGAGGCAGGAGAGGAGGAGGAGATGGAGGAGGCAGAGAGGCAGGAGAGGAGGAGGAGATGGAGGAGGCAGAGAGGCAGGAGAGGAGGAGGAGATGGAGGAGGCAGAGAGGCTATAGAGGAGGAGGAGATGGAGGAGGCAGAGAGGCAGGAGAGGAGGAGGAGATGGAGGAGGCAGAGAGGCTATAGAGGAGGAGGAGATGGAGGAGGCAGAGAGGCTATAGAGGAGGAGGAGATGGAGGAGGCAGAGAGGCTATAGAGGAGGAGGAGATGGAGGAGGCAGAGAGGCAGGAGAGGAGGAGGAGATGGAGGAGGCAGAGAGGCAGGAGAGGAGGAGGAGGTGGAGGAGGCAGAGAGGCAGGAGAGGAGGAGGAGATGGAGGAGGCAGAGAGGCAGGAGAGGAGGAGGAGATGGAGGAGTCAGAGAGGCAGGAGAGGAGGAGGAGATGGAGGAGGCAGAGAGGCTATAGAGGAGGAGGAGATGGAGGAGGCAGAGAGGCTATAGAGGAGGAGGAGATGGAGGAGGCAGAGAGGCTATAGAGGAGGAGGTGATGGAGGAGGCAGAGAGGCTATAGAGGAGGAGGAGATGGAGGAGGCAGAGAGGCAGGAGAGGAGGAGATGAAGGAGGAGGCAGAGAGGCTATAGAGGAGGAGGAGATGGAGGAGGCAGAGAGGCAGGAGAGGAGGAGGAGATGGAGGAGGCAGAGAGGCTATAGAGGAGGAGGTGATGGAGGAGGCAGAGAGGCAGGAGAGGAGGAGGTGATGGAGGAGGCAGAGAGGCAGGAGAGGAGGAGGAGATGGAGGAGGCAGAGAGGCAGGAGAGGAGGAGGAGATGGAGGAGGCAGAGAGGCAGGAGAGGAGGAGGGGATGGAGGAGGCAGAGAGGCTATAGAGGAGGAGGAGATGGAGGAGGCAGAGAGGCAGGAGAGGAGGAGGAGATGGAGGAGGCAGAGAGGCAGGAGAGGAGGAGGAGATGGAGGAGGCAGAGAGGCTATAGAGGAGGAGGAGGTGGAGGAGGCAGAGAGGCAGGAGAGGAGGAGGAGATGGAGGAGGCAGAGAGGCAGGAGAGGAGGAGGAGATGGAGGAGGCAGAGAGGCAGGAGAGGAGGAGGAGATGGAGGAGGAGGAGAGGCAGGAGAGGAGGAGGAAATGGAGGAGGCAGAGAGGCTATAGAGGAGGAGGAGATGGAGGAGGCAGAGAGGCTATAGAGGAGGAGGAGGTGGAGGAGGCAGAGAGGCAGGAGAGGAGGAGGAGGTGGAGGAGGCAGAGAGGCAGGAGAGGAGGAGGAGATGGAGGAGGCAGAGAGGCAGGAGAGGAGGAGGAAATGGAGGAGGCAGAGAGGCAGGAGAGGAGGAGGAGATGGAGGAGGCAGAGAGGCAGGAGAGGAGGAGGAAATGGAGGAGGCAGAGAGGCTATAGAGGAGGAGGAGATGGAGGAGGCAGAGAGGCAGGAGAGGAGGAGGAGATGGAGGAGGCAGAGAGGCAGGAGAGGAGGAGGAGATGGAGGAGGCAGAGAGGCTATAGAGGAGGAGGAGATGGAGGAGGCAGAGAGGCTATAGAGGAGGAGGAGATGGAGGAGGCAGAGAGGCAGGAGAGGAGGAGGAGATGGAGGAGGCAGAGAGACAGGAGAGGAGGAGGAGATGGAGGAGGCAGAGAGGCTATAGAGGAGGAGGAGATGGAGGAGGCAGAGAGGCAGGAGAGGAGGAGGAGATGGAGGAGGCAGAGAGGCAGGAGAGGAGGAGGAGATGGAGGAGGCAGAGAGGCTATAGAGGAGGAGGAGATGGAGGAGGCAGAGAGGCAGGAGAGGAGGAGGAGATGGAGGAGGCAGAGAGACAGGAGAGGAGGAGGAGATGGAGGAGGCAGAGAGGCTATAGAGGAGGAGGAGATGGAGGAGGCAGAGAGGCAGGAGAGGAGGAGGAGATGGAGGAGGCAGAGAGGCAGGAGAGGAGGAGGAGATGGAGGAGGCAGAGAGGCAGGAGAGGAGGAGGAGATGGAGGAGGCAGAGAGGCAGGAGAGGAGGAGGAGATGGAGGAGGCAGAGAGGCAGGAGAGGAGGAGGAGATGGAGGAGGCAGAGAGGCAGGAGAGGAGGAGGAGATGGAGGAGGCAGAGAGGCAGGAGAGGAGGAGGAGATGGAGGAGGAGGAGAGGCAGGAGAGGAGGAGGAGATGGAGGAGGCAGAGAGGCTATAGAGGAGGAGGAGATGGAGGAGGCAGAGAGGCAGGAGAGGAGGAGGAGATGGAGGAGGCAGAGAGGCAGGAGAGGAGGAGGAGATGGAGGAGGCAGAGAGGCTATAGAGGAGGAGGAGATGGAGGAGGCAGAGAGGCAGGAGAGGAGGAGGAGATGGAGGAGGCAGAGAGACAGGAGAGGAGGAGGAGATGGAGGAGGCAGAGAGGCTATAGAGGAGGAGGAGATGGAGGAGGCAGAGAGGCAGGAGAGGAGGAGGAGATGGAGGAGGCAGAGAAGCTATAGAGGAGGAGGAGATGGAGGAGGCAGAGAGGCAGGAGAGGAGGAGGAGATGGAGGAGGCAGAGAGGCTATAGAGGAGGAGGAGATGGAGGAGGCAGAGAGGCAGGAGAGGAGGAGGAGATGGAGGAGGCAGAGAGGCAGGAGAGGAGGAGGAGATGGAGGAGGCAGAGAGACAGGAGAGGAGGAGGAGATGGAGGAGGCAGAGAGGCTATAGAGGAGGAGGAGATGGAGGAGGCAGAGAGGCTATAGAGGAGGAGGAGATGGAAGAGGCAGAGAGGCAGGAGAGGAGGAGGAGATGGAGGAGGCAGAGAGGCAGGAGAGGAGGAGGAGATGGAGGAGGCAGAGAGGCAGGAGAGGAGGAGGAGATGGAGGAGGCAGAGAGGCAGGAGAGGAGGAGGAGATGGAGGAGGCAGAGAGACAGGAGAGGAGGAGGAGATGGAGGAGGCAGAGAGGCTATAGAGGAGGAGGAGATGGAGGAGGCAGAGAGGCTATAGAGGAGGAGGAGATGGAGGAGGCAGAGAGGCAGGAGAGGAGGAGGAGATGGAGGAGGCAGAGAGGCAGGAGAGGAGGAGGAGATGGAGGAGGCAGAGAGACAGGAGAGGAGGAGGAGATGGAGGAGGCAGAGAGGCTATAGAGGAGGAGGAGATGGAAGAGGCAGAGAGGCTATAGAGGAGGAGGAGATGGAGGAGGCAGAGAGGCTATAGAGGAGGAGATGGAGGAGGCAGAGAGGCAGGAGAGGAGGAGGAGAGGGAGGAGGCAGAGAGGCTATAGAGGAGGAGGAGATGGAGGAGGCAGAGAGGCAGGAGAGGAGGAGGAGATGGAGGAGGCAGAGAGGCAGGAGAGGAGGAGGAGATGGAGGAGGCAGAGAGGCTATAGAGGAGGAGGAGATGGAGGAGGCAGAGAGGCTATAGAGGAGGAGGAGATGGAGGAGGCAGAGAGGCAGGAGAGGAGGAGGAAATGGAGGAGGCAGAGAGGCAGGAGAGGAGGAGGAGATGGAGGAGGCAGAGAGGCAGGAGAGGAGGAGGAGATGGAGGAGGCAGAGAGGCAGGAGAGGAGGAGGAGATGGAGGAGGCAGAGAGGCTATAGAGGAGGAGGAGATGGAGGAGGCAGAGAGGCTATAGAGGAGGAGGAGATGGAGGAGGCAGAGAGGCAGGAGAGGAGGAGGAGGTGGAGGAGGCAGAGAGGCAGGAGAGGAGGAGGAGATGGAGGAGGCAGAGAGGCAGGAGAGGAGGAGGAGATGGAGGAGGCAGAGAGGCTATAGAGGAGGAGGAGATGGAGGAGGCAGAGAGGCTATAGAGGAGGAGGAGATGGAGGAGGCAGAGAGGCAGGAGAGGAGGAGGAGATGGAGGAGGCAGAGAGGCTATAGAGGAGGAGGAGATGGAGGAGGCAGAGAGGCAGGAGAGGAGGAGGAGATGGAGGAGGCAGAGAGGCAGGAGAGGAGGAGGAGGTGGAGGAGGCAGAGAGGCAGGAGAGGAGGAGGAGATGGAGGAGGCAGAGAGGCAGGAGAGGAGGAGGAGATGGAGGAGTCAGAGAGGCAGGAGAGGAGGAGGAGATGGAGGAGGCAGAGAGGCAGGAGAGGAGGAGGAGAGGGAGGAGGCAGAGAGGTAGGAGAGGAGGAGGAGATGGAGGAGGCAGAGAGGCTATAGAGGAGGAGGAGATGGAGGAGGCAGAGAGGCTATAGAGGAGGAGGAGATGGAGGAGGCAGAGAGGCAGGAGAGGAGGAGGAGATGGAGGAGGCAGAGAGGCAGGAGAGGAGGAGGAGATGGAGGAGGTAGAGAGGCAGGAGAGGAGGAGGTGATGGAGGAGGCAGAGAGGCAGGAGAGGAGGAGGAGATGGAGGAGGCAGAGAGGCAGGAGAGGAGGAGGAGATGGAGGAGGCAGAGAGGCTATAGAGGAGGAGGAGATGGAGGAGGCAGAGAGGCAGGAGAGGAGGAGGAGATGGAGGAGGCAGAGAGACAGGAGAGGAGGAGGAGATGGAGGAGGCAGAGAGGCTATAGAGGAGGAGGAGATGGAAGAGGCAGAGAGGCTATAGAGGAGGAGGAGATGGAGGAGGCAGAGAGGCAGGAGAGGAGGAGGAGATGGAGGAGGCAGAGAGGCAGGAGAGGAGGAGGAGATGGAGGAGGCAGAGAGGCTATAGAGGAGGAGGAGATGGAGGAGGCAGAGAGGCAGGAGAGGAGGAGGAGATGGAGGAGGCAGAGAGGCAGGAGAGGAGGAGGAGATGGAGGAGGCAGAGAGGCAGGAGAGGAGGAGGAGGTGGAGGAGGCAGAGAGGCTATAGAGGAGGAGGAGATGGAGGAGGCAGAGAGGTAGGAGAGGAGGAGGAGATGGAGGAGGCAGAGAGGCAGGAGAGGAGGAGGAGATGGAGGAGGCAGAGAGGCAGGAGAGGAGGAGGAGGTGGAGGAGGCAGAGAGGCTATAGAGGAGGAGGAGATGGAGGAGGCAGAGAGGTAGGAGAGGAGGAGGAGATGGAGGAGGCAGAGAGGCAGGAGAGGAGGAGGTGATGGAGGAGGCAGAGAGGCAGGAGAGGAGGAGGAGATGGAGGAGGCAGAGAGGCAGGAGAGGAGGAGGAGATGGAGGAGGCAGAGAGGCAGGAGAGGAGGAGGAGGTGGAGGAGGCAGAGAGGCTATAGAGGAGGAGGAGATGGAGGAGGCAGAGAGGTAGGAGAGGAGGAGGAGATGGAGGAGGCAGAGAGGCAGGAGAGGAGGAGGAGATGGAGGAGGCAGAGAGGCAGGAGAGGAGGAGGAGATGGAGGAGGCAGAGAGGCAGGAGAGGAGGAGGAGATGGAGGAGGCAGAGAGGCAGGTGGAAGTTGTGCTTGCGCTGAAGCATGAGGAAGGGTTGGAGGTAAACAACTATTTCTTTCAAAGTTTGAATCTCACAAGCCTCTTTCAAAGAACAGCCACGGATATATACAAACCTATCATCATTAATCAAAGGGTCAGATTTTCAGAAAATGTACAATTGGAAGCTGTACACATTTAGTAAATTCTGCTAAATTAGGCTGCAATATGGTCAATACTAGGTAAATTCGAGTATAATCTGCATTGCATTGATTCTAGGAATCTGTTTGGTTAGACTGAACCGTATTTTGAACTTTATTTTCATCTGAAATTTGGATTATTTGAGAGAATTGGTGAAGTTGAATTGTACATTTTCTGGAATTCTGACCCCAATGTTGTTTGTCTCTGGTGCCTTCATACTTGTGCCTACCAAGCATGACACGTGATCAGTCTACATCTGTCCGCTTATTAGCTTATACTGTATTAGCAGGTGTGGTATTTTTAAAAATGTTATTGAGGCAGTATTACATAATTGTATATATATATATATATATTGAATTTTTATTCATGAATTTTTAACAATTACATAATCATGAAAAGGGCATACAATTCTACAGTGCAGGTCTTCCAATGTGTCCTTAAATAAAGTGAAAAACGAACATATATCTTGATTTACATAGTAATTCGTCAATGATTTAGGCTCAGTGTTACAATTTTTATAGAGAGGTACTTAGGTAATATTTAGGTCCTATTGTACTTTAAGACCTTTACATCACAGTCGGTTATGTTACAACAGGATTCCCTGGTAATTAATCTATTTTCGTACAATCTATAATGACGGGGTTTCAATATTTAATGATGTCGCCGTGAAACGATGTTCCCATCACCTGCCTTAGGATTATACAATATTAACATTTGCATATATATCAATCAGTTAGTAATCATTCTGTCAGTTTCAATATTACAATATTTCAATATTCAGTATATACACGTACTTTATAATTCAGCTTAGGAGGAGGATCTAATACCTGAGAGAAAAGAATTTATTCTTAAGCCATTGACATTATCTTTTGTACTGAATCAAATTTTATTCTATTCAAATTAGTTGTTGTTGTGCTGCATGGTTCCAAAGGTGTTGAGGGGTGGAGAGGTCCTCCCTACATGGACTATAACATTGGGTGAGCAAGACAAAGAGGGATCAGTGGAATTTATTATAGGTTACTTTTCTACCTTAATACCTCATCCATATATAATGTGATTCTCTCTGATTCCTTCCTCTAGGACATGTGAGAAAAGGGAAACTTGATATTAGTGCTCCCCCGATATTAGTGCGATACGAAATATACTCATATATATAGCGGGTATTCTTTATTTTCAGCCTAATTTAGGAGAATTTCCTAAATGTGAAGAGCTGCCAATTGTATATTTTCTGAAAATCTGACCCAGGAGTTCACACTAAGGGCCTAGACTTTTTCTCAGCCCCAGGCATAAGCTGTGTGCTCTAGCCATCTTAGATCTCAGATGTCTATAACATAGTGGGTGAATGGGAGAAGAAAAGGATTACAATTTCCGCCTGTCCAAATTTAAGGAACTAAGAAGCCTGGAGGGGGTAATTATTGGATTATTATCAAGACTCTTATATCCCTTATTGTGATAGGTATAATCTTCGTCATCGTGATACATAAAAACTATCGAACCTAGCTGGGAATTATCATTATAATAACAAAACTTACATTTCATTCTTTAACTTAAAAGACTGAAATGACTTCTGTGATACAATTGAACAAATCCAATTATTGATGTCAGATGGGTCGGTTGATTTGCTTTGCCTGTCAGAAGCATGGCTAAACAGTAAGACTCATGGTAACCTATTAGAACATAGCAATTACAGTCTATTTCGACAGGATAGGAAGAGGACTAAAGAGGTGGTGGGTTATGCATCTATTCACATATAAGCCACAATACCGATCATGACAGCTCCTCTAAATTGAATACCTCGAACAAAGATCGATATTAACGTTCAAATAAAACTGGTCAAAAACAGATATTCCAGAAATAATATTTTTGTGATTCTTGCCTATGTTCTTTCCAGTGTCTAGTGGCTAGTGTGTGTTGCACATCTGGGTTTCAGCTGCGGCTCTATATATTAGGGTCAGATTTTCAGAAAAATTAATGTACAATTGGCAGCTCTATACATTTAGTAAATTCTGCTAAATTAGGCTGCAATTTGGTCAATACTAGGTAAATTCGAGTATATTTGGCATGACAGTGATTCCAGCAATCTGTTTGGTTAGGTTGAACTGTATTCTGAACTTTTTCTGACCCGTTCATCGATATTTAAATAATAATATGTTTTGTGATCATATATATTTATATATCTACTTCTGCGATGATCTATTATGAATATCAATAGCAGGAGATGGGAGGAAGGAACAATATCGTCTGGAATATAAAGCCAAAGGACCATGTTTAAACGCAGCTCTGAATGATAACCTCAAGAGAGAAATACTTTCTCCATTCGTTCTTTATTCCTTCATAGGTGTTGGGTTGAAGCCTCCTCACCCCGATGATCAACAAATACATCGAGTAATCATGAACATAAGGTGTTTCCAACTCATTGTGTTTCCAACTCAAACTGGAATAAACAATAAGTATCAGATTCCCTGAAGAAGGTAGTACCGAAACTTTTGGGTTATTTGAGAAGATTGGCGAATTGAATTGTACATTTGACCCTGAAAATCCGACCACCCTCTATCCATCCACTCGAACTCCTGGTTCTGTGTCACCACAGGATGTAACATTTCCTAGACTCTTGCCACATGGAATGACTTGAAGGCCATTCTTGGCTCCTTTTGCTCTTCATTTTTCCTTCAAGCCAAACTGGCATAAATGTGAGTGAGATGAATGTCTTCATGTAACTTGGCCAACCCTGAATCAAACACCCTACAAGGGTCAGATTTTCAGAAATGTACAATTGGCAGCTCTACACATTTAGTAAATTCTGCTAAATTAGGCTGAAAAATGAAGAATACCGGGTATATCTGAGTATAATTATTTGGTATCACATTGATTTAAAATATCAGTTCTGTTATGTTGAACTGCATTTTGAAGCTCATTTATGTCTTAAATGTGGATTATTTGAGAGGATTGGTGAAGGTGAATTGTACATTTTTCTGAACATCTGACCCACATCTCGACCTATAATGAAGACGAGTATAAGGAAGTAGAAAAGCCAAAATGGGCGAGGGAAGAACTGATTACTTTACGGAACAGGAGGGATTATCTGTTCAGTAAGGCTAGGAGAGATGACAAGATGTTCTCATTCAGGCAATACGGATCAGGAATGAGGTCAATTATAAATAATGTAAAAAAGCTATTGCCACATGTCTCTTTTTTTGTCTCACCATTGTCATCTTCTCTCATCTATGTCTTGATTGTATACTTGTCTTCATTGTATACTTGTTAGCTTGTTTAGCATAAACCTTTATTTATCCTTTAAAGGTAGACTTAGAAAATTGCACATCATAGTTGTTATGTAGCTCTCACCTCAGCAGCAAGTCGAAAACCTTGTGTTCACGTATAAGAAACTTGTTCTCATGTTAAATCATTGGAGAAGCTGTCGAAATGAAGTCTTTAAAAAAACCAAAACATGTACGCCTATAATATGTCTACCAATATGAGACCCGTTTTAGGAAAATGAGTCATAAGGCGCAAAATATGAATTTTGAGATACCATAATATTTTAAAAGAGGAGATCAAGCTGATTCCAAGGATAGTAAACACTAGGACAGCTAATAAGTATAAGTATAAGTATAATATTTTAAGTTTGATATTTTTATTTTTGAAAAGAAGTTTACAATGTTTCTGGACCAGTAAAGTAAAGTAAAGTAACTTGATATACCCCATACTAAGGCCTTCAAAACGCAAGGATATATTTAATACAATGTCCCAAAGTTACATGGATTCATATAAATATAAGTGCTAAACCCTCTAAAAATCAAAACAGTTCAATAAAGAGATCTTGTGACAAAAACACTTTGAAAAATATCATATTTTTATCATATTCCTGGAACACATGACAAATGTTTTTCAATGTCTAATGTTAAATCGATTATTGTATGTATTATTATGGGATGTTTTCTCTAAAACATGTCCATTGGATCTCTTGAGAACATGGTGTACCGCTAAATAGACTCCAAATAGAATTATTTAAAACATTCTTTAAAAAATAAACTAAGGAATAGTTTTATGGTCGCTTGTTGGATATAAAATACAATAAATGATGTTGACTGGAGCCATGGTGCATCTGATCCAACTCCTCGCGCCATGGTGCATGCTGGGAAGTGTTGATAATAACATTAGCTGTGAGACTTCATGACTTTATGTCTTGTCCTATATCGAGGTTTCTCTATGTGATTATGTGGGTCAGATTTTCAGAAAATGTACAATTCGCCTTCACCAATCCTCTCAAAATAACCCACATTTAAGACAAAAATGAGCTTCAAAATGCAGTTTAACATAACAGAACTGATACTCTAAATCAATGCAAAGCCAAATCTACTCAGATGTACCCAGTATTCTTCATTTTTCAGCCTATGGTTTAGGAGAATGTGTAGAGCTGCCAATTGTACATTTTCTGAAAATCTAACCCAGGTGTAGTTTGCTGGAATTGCCATGGATAAAGCAATGTAATAAGTAGCCGATGCAACATACTGAGTGAGCGAGATTCTTTCTTGATTAATAGAGCTGACTTATGTATGAGAGCAGAGGGACCTAATCAGACTACAATATATTTAATGTCCGCTATTCCGGTAACTAAGAAGGCCTTATTAGCCATAGTTTTATCTAATATACCTGATGTAATAGGACCCAGCACTCATATATAGTCTAGATTACCGAGCATACAATGATTGAGTTTCTTTATTTCTATGAAACTATTCCATTCATTATAGTCTGTTGTAACACGTGTTGCCCATCTGATGTGATTAATTAATTTTGTCATAGTTTAATTTACACTATGGCTTGGTAATATTTACTGCCATTATAACATTATATAGCATACGCTCGCCATCATTTATGTAATCGGCATTAAGCACCCCAAACATTAGAATATTCCAACAAAGATATGATTAATGAAGAAAGTAGATATCTTTATCTCATGTTTTCATCATTTTCGAGAATGAATCAAATATAATAGATTTTGATTAATGTGTTAAATTTGGTATTTGATATTTGAAAACTTGTATTACTCATATTTAGCCAATCAAAGGAGCACTCCAGTAGTTGGGAGGTTTCCAGCTCCCTTGGTGGTTCTTCTAATGTAGAGTAACAATGTCATCTCAGACATTGACTGTCGGTGATTCTCTACAGAGTTTCAGTGAAAGTTTTCTTTTACAATTGAATATGCAACATTTGTGCCTTCAGATTAACAGAAAGGGTTCACTCCATGATCTCTGGTTAAGATTGTAACAATTTAGTAGAGGATAATTGTATGATAATGTGTGCATCAATTAAATAAAGTAGACATCTTGCCAGATATAAATTGCTCTTGCATTGTTCTTGAAAGTATTAGGGTCTACAGTTCGGTGGACCACCGTAGATAACCTCTTCCAACTTGTGGTAATCCTGTTGTAAATTGATTTTCTGATTTGTGGTTTGTTTCAGGAAAATGAAACAAATCTATGTAACAAATTTCGGGTCATTGTATCAAATCCTTGCGTTTTGAAGGCCTTCATATGGAGTATATTTAGTTACTTTACTAGTAATTACCCATCCAGAAACATTGCAAACATATTTTTTTTTCAACATTGCAAACATATTTTTTTTTCAAAAATAAAAATATCAAACTTGAAATATAGAAATACGTATAAGGTTTCCTAGTATGTACTATCATTGGAATCAGCTTGATCTCCTCTTTCCAAATATGGTGGTATCTCAAAATCCATATTTTATGACTCATTTTCCTAGAAACGGATCACACTTTTCACTTGTTCGGATTTTGGAATAGTTTTTTTTCTAAATGTTTCTACCTTCTATGAAGTTTCTAGTGTTGATTGATCTTAGGCCTATATCATTGCTGATACAACTGCCGCAAACGTTTACATTTAGTCGCCATACGTCAAGCGACTGAAACTGTAAGGATTACTGTAAATGTAAGGAAAGAAATATCTAGGTAACTTAAGAATATGTAATAGATTAAACATATTGTAAGGAAATGCCTCATGAAACTAAACACAAATTAATGCCTCCATATTTTAAGCAAGTTGGAGGAGGAGGATCAGGATTGATGAGTGAGGCTGGCTGCTCCAGGTTTGTATGTGATGAATGAAATGGAAGCGAAGAGGAGATATAGCCTTTTACCCATCTCTTAAAGGTCAACGGGTTCATGGTCAATTTTAGGACAACAAACGTTATGGATCCATAAGTACATCACCCAAGGCCCAATCTTTTTACCTTCGTTTATGTCTAATTTATAGTCACTCACAGGCACCAATGAGAAAGCTTAGGTGAAAAGTTCTGTTTAGCACAAGAGGGCACTGAGTGTGTTGTGTTAAGGCTGGTCTCCACTGGCTGCAGTAAGCTCTGCGGTAAGCCTTGCGGTGGTTTGTGCTGGTTCTGTAGGTGGTGAGGAATGATGAAGTCCTTGCCTACATGGTCAGTGAATGATGTAGGCAGAGCCTCGCCACTCCTCAACAACACAGTACCATTGCAAGGCTTACCGCACAGCTTACCGCAGCCAGTGGAGACCACATTTTACGTCACAAAGTATCGCCTGAAATGTACACAACACCTCTCTCGACATGTGTGTTATGTACATTGCATGTTCATTTCAAGATTTCGATACTTTGTGACGTAGGCACACAGTGGCGCCTTGAATGGAGTGTTAAACTGTGGAACTACTCTTTCCCTCCTTTAAATGGGTAAAACTCACTAAATGTTAGGTTGCAATAAGTACCACAGGGGATGTTACATTTGAAAAATAGCAAAAATGTTGATTTTCTATAATATTTCTATTTCTATTATTATTGGGGTTTACTGACACTTTAATATCAATATCTGAATTTTTCCAACTTCCAAGTTTCCAAGTCTTTAGTTGTAATAACGATTTACATATTGCTGTGGTGTTATAATATTTGATTACTCAATAAGAAGACAAAACAAGGAATATTCCTACAGTGATCCATCGGTATTTATTGTACCAACAGCCATTCCCTTGATACACTTACATATACTTGGGTCAGATCTTCAGAAAATGTACAATTTGCCTTCACCAATCCTCTCAAATATCTAACCCACATTTAAGACAAGAATGAGCTTCAAAATGCAGTTTAATGTAACAGAACTGATACTTGAAATCAATGCGATACCAAATATACTCAGATATACCCGATATTCTTCATTTTTCAGCTTAATTTAGTAGAATTTCCTAAATATGTAGAGCTGCCAATTGTACATTTTCTGAAAATCTGACCCAGTTGTACAACGAGTTCTTAATGTTCTAAAATTATATTATTCACTTAACGGCAAACACCA
This sequence comes from Sthenelais limicola, assembly GCA_942159475.1. Classification (NCBI taxonomy): domain Eukaryota; kingdom Metazoa; phylum Annelida; class Polychaeta; order Phyllodocida; family Sigalionidae; genus Sthenelais; species Sthenelais limicola. The sequence goes on along the minus strand of OW804100.1, from coordinate 4,593,107 downwards.
ACCTTCATACCAATCATCAAACTCTTTTTCTACTAAACCATACTTTATTGTCGTTAAATATGTCATGGTCTCGAGGAAAAGTACAAAACAATAATCTAATTTATTACAAGTTACAAGATACCCTTGTGATTCATTGACTTCCACGAATTTGAAGATGTATGATAGACAGTTGGTAATCAATTTCAATAGGGGAGTTGGATGTCTCACTGCGCATGTCTACTGCAGTGCATGCTGGGATGGGTTCTGTTGAAATCTGACATACAAATATTTGGCAACGTTTTTATCAATATTTGCAAGAATGTTTTCACCAGTATCATAGCTTGTATAAATGATCTATAAAAACCAAATGTATGGTGGGAAAAATGGAGGCTTGTGTTATGGAAACATGTATACACATAGATATTAACAGTAAAGCATTGATAAATATTCCATGCTGAACATGGCATATTTTCTATAGATTTTACACTGTACCATTACTCCCATAATTCCATGCAAATCAAGATTCAAAATGGCAGCTATGCAATTCCTTTATTGACAATGAAACTAGTCTATACAGTTTTAAATGGCAATGATATCATATCAGACTCGTCCTGTACCTGCGGTGCTATAATTATGTTTATTATATGCGCATTCCATTTGAGAGGTGCGATAAGTATTGATAAAAAATATTGATAAAAATATTTTTTATCATATAAGTACAATAAAAATTCGAATTGGATTTTCTTTTAGCTTTTAGAAACTGTATGGTGATTCAAAACCAAAAAGAAAGGTTTTGTCTATGCTAGGGGCATATAATAAATAGTGAATGGAACTCGGTACTAATAATTGAATATTGTAACCTGTATATGTCCTAACCCAATGATGGTTTTTTTCTCTTTTCCAAAACTTCCTTCACATTTTTTTAAACATGTAATATAATATATATAAACTATATTTATATATATAAGCTGTTGTCACCTGACTGATATCCCCTGTATAGTTATATAATATCTAAATATTTTATTTCTCTTTTTATACAGTTCCATTAGAAATTAAGAGGAAATGGTCCTTAAGTCAACAAGTTGTTCTTCCCAGAAGGCCGTGGCATATTGAATACATTAATTCTAGACTCTCCCGCGACCTACCGCTTTTGAAAAAAGCCGCCACCGGCTCCTCTCTAAAATTGGAACAGTCGTACCCGTTATCACGGTCATACGTACAAAGTAGAAGAAAAGGGAATTGCTGCTGTCTCTGCCAACGAAATAAATGCTCATTCAGCTTTGTGTCAGGTGTGAGAACTACCGTATATTAGTAAGCAACGATATTAGCTAGTGATTACTGGAACAATATTGTCTATATACAATGCTAGAGTCAGGTATAGCTCGATAGGTCCCGTCGGGAAGATTCGAATGGACGGCCATTGCCGCGAAATATATCAACAAGCGCCGAAAATGGTGTCTCCCAATACCGCCGCTAGCGCCACTGCATAGGCCGCTGCTCAGTGCCTACGCACTGAGCAGCGCTAGGGGTGGGGGTCGGGTGGAGGTGGTAGGGTGCGTGGACGGGACCTCGTCGGCAACTGTTTTTCTTTATTTATACAAGCAACTAGCCTAAAACTCAGATCCCAACACAACCCAATCCAGCGGTATGCTTTCTGGATTAATCAAGTGAATAACATTACTTGGTACAGTTATCAATGGATTAATTAACTTATGATTAACATGAATAAAGAGAAAGGGCATGTCACCCTTAGTCAACAATAACGAATAATATGTCTTGCGATTTACAACTATTTTTGAATTACATTCTTTTAAAAACATTTGTCTGTTCTATGTTGGTTGAGGCACCATGTACGCTCACCGTTGATAAGTTTTCAGAAAATGTACAATTGGTCTTCAACAATCCTGTATAATCCTGTACAATCTATAATTCTTTTAAAAACATTTGGTACAATAATTACCAATGTTATTAATATCACCCAATACGAGCACTGGAACAATACCGTGTGCCAATGACAGTTAAACCAATGGTATAGATGTTGGGCGGCGTAACGTGTAATGGAAGCCGTGGGAAGGTACCAGGGTCAATCAAATGTGATCCGTTTTAGGAAAATGAGTCATCAGTCGCAAAATATGGATTCTGAGATATCACCATATTTGAATAGATGAGATAAAGCCGATTCCAATGGTAGTAAACAGTAGCTAATTTTATATAAAAAAAAAGTGTGCAATGTTTCTGGATGGGTAATTACCAGTAAAGTAAATAAATATACCCATACACAGGCCTTCAAAATGCAGAGATATATTTAATACAATGACCTGAAATTGGTTACATGGGTTTATATGACTATGAGTACTAAACCCTCTAAGATCAGAACATTGAAATAAAGATATCCTGTGAAAAAAACACTTTGAAAAATATCAATTTTGTGACTTATGACTCATTTTCCTGTAATGGAACACAACTTTTTGAATTATTGAGTGGCTGAGATTTAAAGGATAGTGACGCTATATACAAGGATAGCCATCTACAGCACAATGTGGCACTATATACAAGGATCTATAGCCATCTACAGCACAATGTGGCACTATATACTATAGCCATCTACAGCACAATGTGGCACTATATACAAGGATCTATAGGCATCTACAGCACAATGTGACGCTATATACAAGGATCTATAGGCATTTAATTACAGCACAATGTGACGCTATATACAAAGATTTATAGGTCTTTACAGCACAATGTGGCACTATATACTATAGGCATCTACAGCACAATATGGCACTATATACAAGGACCTATAGGCATCTACAGCACAATGTGGCACTATATACAAGGACCTATAAGCATCTACAGCACAATGTGGCACTATATACAAGGATCTATAGGCCTTTACAGCACAATGTAATGATACAAGAATTCTATGTTGGTTGAGGCACCATGTACGCTCCCCGTTGATAAGTTTTCAGAAAATGTACAATTGGTCTTCAACAATCCTCTCAAATAACCCAAATTTAAGACAAAAATCAGAAGACAATACAGAATATACTCAGATATACTCAGTATTAATAATTTTTCACTCAAATTTAGCAGATTTTGAGGGATGTGTAGAACTGTAGATTGTGCATTTTCTGAAAATCTGACCCTTAAAGGTCCAAGTCTACTAAGCCACTTATCATGCAATTTTGTGCCGCAGAGGACCCTTTTCCACTAATTTCCGCCAGAATCGCATGAGAATCACCTCAGTGGGCAATGGGCTTTGTACTAGATTCTTCAAAAAGAATCATTTGTTGACATGGCCAGGGACATTTTTATTATTATTAATGTTTCTCTAGAGCGCAATGCTGGTTCAAAAACGCCAGATGAACGCCCGCCCAGCATGCACGGTTTGCTCCTAATACGGCAAATATACTATACATATATGTGATGTGTTACAGACAAATGAGTCACAAGTTGCAGAAAATGAATTTTGAGATACCATATTTGAAAAGATGAGGTCAAGCTGATTATGACTATGGTATATTTTAACTTTAATATTTCTATATTTGAATAAATAGTTTGCAATATTTCTGGGAGTGCAATTACTAGTAAAGAAGCTAAATATACTCTACGAGATGTCCTTAGAAATGTTTGGATATATTTAATATACTGTACATGTATTCAGGCTACGAGAATCGTTAAGCATTCCAAAAATGAAAACATTCCATCAAATATATCCTGTGAATACGACACTTTGAAATATAGCAGTTTAGTGACTTGTGACTCATTTTCCTGGAACACATCACATATATGTATTTGTCAAAGTCTTTTCTTCCAAAGAACCTTCTATCAAGGAGGAGGAGAAGCGTCTCTAGAATAAATCCATAAAAACAAAACTTAATCCAGCCTTCAGGACGAGTTTGTAGTTCGTTGCATTACTTCAAAACGTGTGTGAGACGCGCGGCTGAAAATACATTTGAGTTTCTTGCAAAGGTTGTCGGTGAAGATGAAATAGATCCAGGGGTTGGTACAGCTGTTTAAACTCGCCAGCAACATAATGATTGTCATCGCTGCGCCTGCAATAGTCAAGAGGGATTTGTTATATGTATACTTTCACACGCTTTCTATATCAATATCATAATTATGGTATTATTATTATAGTTTTATTTCAAAGTACATGTACATCGAAATCGGAATACAATATCTGCAACCTGCAGATGTTCCAATTGACCCTCATAGCCTACTCAGACTTTAAAATATGGTATCTTACTAAAATGTAAACATCTATGCATATATGAGGTACACATTGGGGATTCAGCTCTTCCCGCTATTCCCAATCAGTTCCTTTCTGATTGGGTTTACATTTTTACACAAATAATCGTGGCAGCTCCCAGTTATATACGGTGTGGTCTAAAGTAATAAAGTATGTGAGCCATAATTTAGTTCAGGACTCATGGTTTCATACTTCTTTTCTTTTCTTTAATGTCCAATTATAAACACGCTAATAGGGATATATTATATAGTACATCATAAATGTCTCAGGGATTAATTAAAAGGGATGATCGGAGGAGATAGTTGGCCTTGCTCTGTCACCTCTATAGTTAGAATCCCATTCATGTAACTGTTTATAAATAGCAGGAATAAACATTCAATACATGTATACAGTGGAGCCTCTCCGTTGAGACCACCCTAGGGACTGAACGATTTGTGGTTTCATAGCGAGGTGGTCTCATTAGAGGGGCTAATCTAATAAGAGGAAAGCAATTCGGGACTGAGAGAAACTGGTCTTAATAGAGGGGTGGTCTCTATAGACAGGTGGTCTTTATGCGAGGTTCCCCTGTATAATATCCCTACGAATGGAAAAGCCTTCTGAATGAAATCAACTGCCTCAGCGCCTATACACCCATGTCATTGTGGAATATGAGGTCGACTTCATTACAAAAATTTTAAATAAATAAATAAAGTGAAATGTCCATGATTGAGAACTTGAGCTAAATTGGTTTTAAAAGGTTGCCTGAATCTCATTTCGGTTACCCATTTAATTAATCATTGTTAATTAATCATTGTTCAACATGTAAACTGTCAGAGATTAGTTCCTTTGATTTCAACGGCTGGCTTGGTAAATTCACGAGAACTGAATATGACAACATCCCTTTTGTTGCTTTTTCTATTCACCCAATCATGTTCTTTCTCAAGACGAAGTTTGAAAAAAGTATTGTTACTCCTATTTTTTTCATGCATTAGTTCCTTGAATTCCCGCCTGCAGCAGTGCTTCTGATGCTGGTGTTTACCTTTAAAGGGTCAGTAAAGAGAGAGCGAGCTGTCATGGAGTAGACGTGTGTCCCGCGGTCTCCCGCATGCCACTGGAATTACGCCTTCCTATCTATATCACCCTTCATTATATTCACCCCACCTTCGTCATAACTCATACCAGGGATGGTCTGACACTGAAAATGAACTTGGATTTGTTTGTGAACTCTGTTTTTGTGCAATTCTGAGGAATTACGATACAGTGGCAGCCTAGTGTGTACCGGTGCTTATACGCTATACACATATATACACAGTCGGAAATACACCTGCACCTGTACCTATACCTATACTAACACTTACCTGTGCATACCTGGACCAATATACACTCAATGCGGTAACAATAGCTGTCAGCTTTGTCAGGCGAGTGGTTTCATTCTGTTTATTTGTGTTTGTGCAGGGACTTGCAAGTTATACATACATACTATTGTGTTAAATCCTATAAGTCTCAAAATGGATGATAATGAACCAGTGGAGAATTTACCCTTAGAAGAACGAGTTATTCGTTTGGAGGAGCAAATGAGAGGCTACCGTACAACACAAACTAGAGTTGACAATGTGAAAGCCAACGCCGTTAGACTCAACTCGCGGGTTAAACAACTTGAGTTGGAATCCCATTATATGCATGCAGTTACAAATCATCTGGAGAATTATTGCATGGAGCTCGACAGGGGAGCAAGAAGAAAACATGTAATCTTGTCAGGTCTGCCGGAAACTGACGACGAAAACCAGATGAATGGTCAAACAACGTGGGGTAAAGTTGCAGACCGTTGTCTGAAAATACACCTTACGTTCGAAGCAAGAGACTTGGAATATGCTGCGAGGATTGGACAGGAAAGTGGTAGGAGAGACTTTCATCGCAATATAATAGTGAAATTCCGGGATGAGGAGATGCGTAACATTATTTTTCGGAACAAGTCTCGCATGAAACATATTGCTGGGCTGGAGAAGTGTTATCTAAATCCCGATCTCCCGGAAAAAATGGCTCGCAACTATTCAGATATGAGGAATATTCTTGCCAACTCCAAAAAGGCCGCGCCTGGAGTAAATGTAGCATTAACAAAAGGGAAAATTAGGGTGGGTGACAATGTATTTTCTCACGATCAGCTGGACACCCTCCCGGATGGCCTACAAATAGGCCAGTTTAAAACCAAGAAGATTTCTGGAGCTATTGGGTATCAGGGGGAACACTCCCCCCTGTCCAACTTTGGAAAATCCCTCTTTCGCTATGACGGTTCACGCTACTTTTCCGCGGAACAAGCCTATCAACATCTAAGAGCTAAACATACCAATAACCCAGTGATAGCTAGAGCGCTTGAAAAGGTCATCTGTCCAAGAGAAGCCAAAAGGTTGGGAGAGAGGTGTGGCCCCAACACCAACTGGGACTTGGTCAAATACACATACATGCGAGATATCCTCACTAGTAAATTCACGCAAGACAAGGAAGCAAGAAAAGCCCTCTTGAAAACAGGCGAAAGTGCTTTGGCTGAATGTTCTTTTGATAGATGGTGGGGAATCGGGATCCCCATACATTCTAAATCGCTTCTGGATAAAGATACCAAATGGCCTGGCCTCAACCAACACGGCAGTATACTGATGGGAATTAGAGAACAAATACGGAGGGAGGAAGCCATCCCCGTCAATCAGATGGTTGGCGAGGACGATGATGATGTAAATAACGATGAACCTGCCGCCATTGATTTTGCTACGGCACTTGCTAATGCCAATGACGAAATGCCTGACCTTGAAGTTAGTGATGGAAATGAATCTAGGGAGGAAGAGGCTGACCCAATAGAGAGAGAGGGAGATGACGAAGGGGCGAGACATCAAGAAAATAGGGAGAGAGAGGAGGGAGCGACGAGAAGAAATGGGGAGGTCATAGATGCAGTATACCGACTTACCACTGAACCAAAGGAGGACACAACTGCTAAGAATGAAAGGAATACGCTATCCCCCAAGCCAGTGATAAGACCCCTGGTAACAGAAGTCACTCAGAAGGATGCTTCACCCGCACATAGTCACCATGGAGAGGAAGATAATGCTTCCAACACCTCTATACACTCTATGCATTCGACCCACTCAAGAATAAGTGATCAGGACTTAGTGGTTGTTGATCAAATAATCCAGCCACCCAACAATAACAACGCGATCAATCAACCTACCACGGTTCCGTCTACACAACTGCAAATACAAGTCCCACAGCCCGCACCAGCTGGCACAGTTACCTTACCGGATAACAACGAGTCAGCTGAGCGCGAAAAGAGCGCGGAACAGCCAACTCCTCCCTCCTACGCCGCTGTTACTACCGGCGCAACAGCCAAATCTCCACCTCCCTCCGCTACTGCCACTACTGAGACGAAAGTAAATAAGGGAACCACGTTGCGCCAAAGTTTAAAACCTGAGTCGGCCAAACCTCAGCGCTCGGAGCACCAACACAAGATAGAATCTCCTCCACCCAAAGCGACTAGGAGCAAAACTCTACGTAGGTACAAATCTAAATAACTTGCTGTTTATTATATATACCAGCTCCGAGTTTATACCTATTGAAATGGCCCCACCGGTTGACGATCCCACGGGAGTGTACACGATAGTGGCAGCCGACTCACGTGGCAGTAACTTAGCCCCTTACATAGACTCAGATGAAATCCGCCTGATTTCGCATAAAGGCAAAGGCCTGGTGGAACTCTACACGGCAGTGAAACCAGTTCTGGATTATTACTCGCCTAAATTCTGCATTCTATTTGCCGGAATATGCGACATGACTTACAAACAGCAGGGCATATGCAACCTCCGTTACGCAGACCGCTATGCAGTTGAAAATCATGTGGTGCAACGTTTGGAGATAGTCGCCGACCAGTTCAGCGCTGACTACCCTAATATTTCTCCGGTGTTCTGCCCCATTCCCGGGATGGACATCAATCGCTATAATGGGCTGAACGGACGCCACCCTCGCCAATCTACTTTGGATACCGTCCTGTTGGATGTAAACTACTATATCAGGACCAAGAATGAAGGAAACGGTCTACATACGCCGACTCTGCTTAGCAAAATACACCGTAGAAGGTATGGGGCCACTCAGCACAATTACCACTACCTCGCTGACGGGTTACACCCAAGGGAGTTCATACTTGCGGACTGGGGAAAGCAACTTGTGCGCTGCCACGATACACTAAATGGGTCAGTTTTTTCAAGTGTGCTGTTTTGCTATTTTGGGATCTGGGAAAGGGGGAAAATTTAGAATACTTTTAATATAATTTTTTGGCCTTGGATCATAATATACTGGTCTTGACATTCTGGGAAAATTTTATTCCAACAAATTCGGACCTGTGGTTGTCTTATTATATCAGTTTTTAATTTCCTCTTTCATACTGTCACACGTGAAAGCCCAATTTTGTTGGAAAATATTGAAACCATTTAATTTAACTGAAGGGAATGGCTTGTATAACCTATAATCTGTATGTTTGATGCTCATATGGGCACAAATAAGCATTTATTATTACTTTCAATTCAAAATTAAAGCCGAATATATATATTTTGGCTCCTTATATTGTGCCTAGGGAAGGGATTTCATGTGTGAAACACAATAAAACATCAGTTGAACAACCTTTATGGAATAGAAATACCTTCATCTGGCTTTAAATCATTACAAATGGAACCAGAATTAATCTATAATTACTTTCAACCTAAAGAGACAGGCAAAGATATATATTTTGGGCCACCCTCTGTTATGATCTTCAAGGGATTTCATGCGTTATTATGTTGGAAAAACAAAATTCTAATTGAGTTGAAGTGTCTTTCTGAAATAAGATTGGCATCAACTTGCTTTATATCATATGAAACGGAATAACATTTAGTTTATGATAACATTTAATCCAAAGAAACAGCTAAAAATATATTTTCGGCCACCCTATGTCAAGACCATTGATGGGATTTCATGCGTGATTCTATAAACCCACACAATATTAATTTAGTTGAACAACCTTTATGAAATAAAAGGTATCATCCCATTGCTTTAAATAATTACTAATGGCATGAAGATTAATGAATAATTCCTTTCAACCCAAAGAGAGCCCAAAATATACATTTTGGGCCACACTCTGTCATGATTATTGAAGGGATTTCATGCGTTATTATGTTGGAAAACACAATAGTAATTTAGTTGAACTGGCTTCATGAAGTAAAGATAACATCAACTTGCTTTAAATCATATCAAATGAAATCAAAACTAATTGATAATGGCTTTCAATCCAAAAAAAGAGCTGAAAATATATATTAGGTCACCCTATATTGAAATCATTGAAGGGATTTCATGCGTTATTTTGTAAGCCAACATGATAATAATTTAGTTGAACAGCCTATATGAAATTAAATTCATCATTACTTTGCTATAAATAATTCGAAATGAGATCAAAATTAATGCATAATTACATTCATCCTAAAGAGAGAGTCTGAGATATAAATTTTGGGCCATCCTATGTCATGGTTATGCATGGGATTTCATGCGTTACCATGTAAATCAACAGAACAATGATCTAGTTGAACAGGTTTTATAAAATAAATATGAGCTTCACCTTGCCTTAATTAATTACAAATGCAATTGCAACTTATATGTAATTAATTTCAACTCAGAGAGAGATACACTGACATATCTTTTGAGCCACCCAATCTCATGATAATTGAAGGGCCTTCATGCGTTATGCTTAAACAGACACAATAATACATCAGTTGAACAAGTAATATGCTTTAAATCATTTCAAATAGAATCTCAACTAATTTATATTCATTTTCAAACCAGAAATACAGCCAAATAAATATATTGGGCCACCCTTTCTACTATATCTGCAGATGTGTTACTGCCAGTTATATAGGGCCTTCATGCGTTACTAAGGGATATTTTAAGGGTTATTGACCTGTTATTTGTCCTGAATCAAGATTATCACCAAATTGTGTAGTGGTGCCATGAGGGAGATTGAAATGGGACTAGAAAAAGGTTATATGAATTTTTTTCTTTTATTTGTTTATCCTATATGCATTATTTTTCAGCCATAACGCATGAAATCCCTTCTGGTTGGAAAATAAGGGTTGCAGACAATAACCTCTCAGTCACCCAAAAGTTATGAAAATATCAGGTGGAGTTTTTTATACAGTAAACAATACATGTATACCATCTTCAATATACAGTTTTAGATAGATATGACAAAAATTTATATTTTTAACCATTCATGTAATAAAAGGGACTTCATGCGTTATTTTGATGTTGGAAATTATTGAAGGCCACTGTAGAAATTGTTACCATGTTCATATGCTCAAAAAGTAAATTATAACTAATTTAGTCCTAGATGTATAGGAGAAATGAAAAGAAACATGCAGAAAAATGTTCTAGGCATTGTGCAGATCTTTTTTATTTTACTTCATTGGTTTTTTCTGTTGAAAAATGATTCAAAAAACCAGTTTTCAGAATTTTAAGACACTAAATATTGAAACAGCCTAGGAAAGGTATACATGGAATGAAAGCCCTTGTTCATGGGAATAATATGAGACTAATATCTTTAAGATCCAATGCATATCGACGATGATAGGGCAGCAAATATGATATTTAGGCAAAACAGCACACTTGAAAAAACTGACCCAAATGCTTAAACGAATCATTTCTACGGACATTTACCTACAAGTATTATTAGCAACATTAACCTATGTTTTGTTCTGTTATGTTACCTTGAAGCTATATACTACTCAGGTCATTCCGAGGTATTTATGTCCAGCACCTACATGTATACAGAGCTGGCTGGCCTATCTGCCGACATGTTATCCGGTGCTACCCTTCTTTATAAAAGGTGATCTCGTATTGTTATTTTTATTATTTTACCTGATGATTTTTGTTTCCAGGTTTATCTTGCGAAGTCCAGACGGCCATAGCCGTCCTAATCTATTTGTATTCATAACTATAAATAAGAGGGATGTGTTCAACCTTTATCTGTTGTTGTATTATGTAACTGCTGAATGTTTATTTAGGCTGCTGCCCCTTAATGACTGAATCCACTAAACCGTGTAATCAGTTGAGTAACCTAGCCGAGTTAAATAAACTAAAAGGGTTTAAGTATATATGCTTGAACATACGATCTATCATACCGAAATGGAACCAACTGAAAATAGATCTGTCATCAGTATCAGCTGATGTAATATTATTTAGTGAAACCTGGCTTCATCCAAAGATTTCTGATAATAACTTAATACTTAATGGCTACAACCTGGAAAGGCTTGATAGGACGAGATCCATGGGTGGAGGTGTCTGTGCGTATGTCAGGGATGAAATTGATTATATTATAGATCAAGAGTTATCTTTGTCCAGCACAATAATGGAGGTACAGATTATTCTTGTCAAGTACCCGAGATGTAAGAACCTTGTACTATTTAATTTGTATAGACCACCATCGTCAAGTGTTAGGGACTTCCTAGACAATTTTGGCCCCTTGTATGATGCAGCTAAAGAAAAATATCCTCATGCAGAATTTACCATTATGGGAGATATTAATATTAACACTGCGCAGGATGCAAATTGTACTGATAATTCCAGGAAAGATTTAATGTCACTGATGAATGATAGATATTTATGCTCCCTTATAAATAAACCGACTAGGTTGGGCTTAAATGGTCAATATACCACCATTGACAATATTTTTACAGATGTAACTCATGTTAGCTCCAGCGGCGTAATAGAATACAACCTGAGCGATCACTATTATCTTTTATGTTAAAAAAAAGGCTAGAGAGAAATACGAGAAGTGTAATTTCTATACACGTTCAATGACTGGCCTAAGCCAGGAGAACATTGACTTAGAAATAGGTAAATTCGATGATTGGAATCAATTTAATAACTCTGTCAACATTAACGAAACATGGCAAATTCTATATGAACGTATGCTGAGTGTTACCAATAAGTTATGCCCAAAGAAATTATATAAGTCAAAAAAGGTAAAACCGCCCTGGTTTAATAATGAAATATTACAATTAGCCCACAACCGTGACAAGTTCTTTAGGAAATATAGACGCACCCATCGTATAGAATATAGACATCGAGCTATATATTTTAGAAATCTAGTTAACATCCAGGTTAATTCAGCCAAGAGTAATTATGTTAAAGAACAACTCGCCAGATATAAATATGATTACAAGAAATTTTGGCAATTATTGAATGATTATCTACCCTTTAAAGACAGACAAAGTAAATTAGTAAAGCTACAGAACCCGGATACACAAACCATGGCCGAAGCCAGAGATATTCCTATGATAATTAACAAATACTTCGCGAATATAGGTAATAAAATATCTAACTCTCTTCCACAGGTGACAGATACTATGTATAGATTTACTCGACAAGGTAATGCTAATACACCATATGTTCCACTTACAGAAGACCAGTTCTTAAAGTTATTGCAAGATGTAGACCAGTCAAAATCATCAGGTTGTGACGAAATCCCGATGAAAATTTATGTGTGTCTTTTTAAAGCATTGAGGGGTCAAATGGTTTATTTATTGAACAAATCGGTTTTAACAGGTATAATCCCTAACACTTGGAAAAAGGCCACTGTGGTCCCCATTCCTAAAAAAGGCAACTCTACTTTAGTTAATAACTTAAGGCCAATTTCTTTAACCCATATTGCTATAAAATTATTAGAGAAACATGTCAATACACAGGTTCAGTTATTCTTAGATACTTATAATATATTAACTCCGGTACAAGGAGGGTTCAGGAAAAATTCTTCGACTATAGAAACGATAAACTTACTACTGTATAAATTACTACACAATATGAACCAAGGTAAAATTAGCACCCTAATATTTTTCGACTACCAGAAAGCCTTTGATTCGATAGACCATAGTCTGCTGCTTAAAAAGTTAAAGGCTTACTGCTTTCCAAATTGGCTTCTGATCTGGATCGAAAATTATTTATTTAATCGTAAACAAAAAGTTAAGGTCAATAATACTTGTTCTAAATATTTGCCAATCAAACATGGGGTGCCTCAAGGTTCCATCCTAGGGCCGGTTTTATTTAATATTTTCGTCAATGATATTGCTGACTTAAATTTACAAGGTAATATGCTGTTGTTCGCCGACGACATTGTCCTCATAAATGAGGCCCACATTGAAGGGTTGCTACTAACTAAAAGTCAGAGTGATACAGATCTAATTGCAAGCTGGAGTTCCAGTAACAAATTAGCACTTAGTCTGCCCAAGACAAAAACAATGTGTATCAGACCAAGCACAAGAGGTGTACAACTACCACCGAATGTACATATAGAGATAACAGGTATTGCCCTGGACTGGGTGGACTCATTTACCTATCTTGGTGTTAAATTGGACTCTAAATTGAAATTTCAGGACATGGCGTCCAATATTATTAATAAAGCCAACGTCCGTCTCTATAATATTTATATTAATAGAAATGCCCTTGATGTTCAAACTAGACTACTTCTTATTAAGACCATGGTTCTGAGCCATCTCGACTACGGCAACATCTGTTATATGAACGCAGGTCAAAAATTCTTAGCAAAGCTACAAACGTTCCAAAATAAAGCTTTACGTTTTGCCTTGAAGAAGCCACGTTGGTATAACACCTATACTTTACATGTAGATTCAAATACTATGTCGGTTGGTTCAAGAATTTTCTTTAACGTAATGAAATTTCTCCATAAACAGCTCCATTTCTGCAGGATCCCATGGGTTGAATTAAGACATCTAGACGAGAATTATGACTTTAGAGAAAATCGACGACTAAATTTCGAATTGGCTAGACCTGTGTCTTCCATTTACCAAAAATCCTTTTGTTATGACGGTATACTATGGTGGAACAGCCTACATCAGCGTTACAAAACACTCCAAACTACATTAGCTTTTAAGAACAGATTAAAATTAGACCTTATGTCTAATACCTTACGGTTACCTAACTCACTGAGACCCTTGCAAGGATAAGTTCTCAATCCTAATTTTCTTCTGCACAAGACCTCAGTCTGACCATCCCAACCCCTGCCCCCCCCTTTTTTCACCCCTCCATCTCATCCCATTACCCATACCCCCCTATCACCCCTCCCCCGTCTGTCCCCCTCCTATTACATGTAAGACCAAAATGTACTTGACCTCACTCTCACTTTTCTACAAATTGTAAGTAATTAGATTTCAGGGTGTGGCGGAATATCGGATCCGATCCGAGTCACATTAAGTTGCATGGCCACTGCCAGAATATAAAACCTGAATAAAATACGTCAAAAAAAAAAAAAAAAAAAGGGGTTCATGGTCACTTTCAGGACAACAAACGTTATGGAGCCATAAGTACAACACCAAAATCCCAATATTTTACTTCCATTTATGTCTAACTTATAGTCACTCACAGGGGCATATTGAGAAAGCTTGGGTGAAAAGGTCTGTTTAGCACAAGAGGGCACTGAGTGTACTGTGTGACGTCACACCTGAAATGTACACAACACCTCTCCCGACCTGTGTTATGTACATTGCATGTTCATTTCAAGATTTCGCTACCTTGTGACGTAGGCTAACAGTGGCGCCCTGAATGGAGTGTTAAACTGTGGAACTACTTTCCCCTCATGTAAATGGGTAAAGAACTGACTAAATTACATTGAGTACCACTTGGACCAACGATCGTTGCTGGGACCGCTAAATTTGAATGATAGCAAAGAAATTTATTTTCTCATAATATTTTGGAGTTTAGTGACAGTTTAATGAGCATCGAAAACTGGTATATTTGTCATCTTCCAAGTCCAATATCTTTTTTTGAGATCAATGACCCCCTCTGATGGGAAACAAAAAAAATGGGAGACAAACCCCTTTTCCTCATTGAGTTCCATAGTAAACGGTAGTAAATTTCAGTGGTCCCTCAAATAAAAAAAAATCCAATATCATATATGTTCTTTCTAAATCCAAAGTTTAAAGACTAAAATGACTTCTGTAATACAATTCTTGGTCCAAATACACTGGCGACCAGTGGTCAATTCCCTCTCGGAGGTAACTAGTTACGTACAGTGCTTCAAACTACTCTACATGTAAAAAAATACAGATATTAATGACCTCAGATCTAAACAAAAGACTTATTGCTCCAGAGGTTTGTGCAACTGTGAGGTGGAATGCCTTGGCCTCGGACGGTGACTAGTCTCTGCGCCTCCAAGGTTATGCTTTCTAAGAGCAATTCCCAGTCGGGTGGACCTAGTTTCATGCAGTTACTAAGGGAGTACTGACAAGAGTTGCGATTGGACATTGTTTGTTTTATGGGTCAGATTTTCAGAAAATGTACAATTGGCAGCTGTACACATTTAGTGGAATGTATTTTGAATTTTAATTTCGTCTGTAATTTGGGTTATTTGAGAGAATTAGTGAAGGTAAATTGTACTTTTTTTGGTGAAGGTAAATTGTACATTTTCTGGCGATCTCACCCATAAGTTAATTGGGCGTAAAACAAACAATCATCCATCCATCGCGTTTAGGCACTGCAGGAAACTAGGTTCAACCCAACGGGGAATTGACCCCAAATCTTTAGAATGACAGGGGAGTACTGATTACACTCTTGTCAGGGTCAGAGATTCAGAACATGCACAATCTATAGTTCTACGCATCTATTAAATTCTGCTAAATTAGAGTGAAAATTTATGAATATAAGGTACATCTGAGTATATTTTGTACTGTATTCATTCAATAAATCTCTCTGGTTATGTTGAACTGTATTTTGAACCTGAGTTTGGTTTTAAATTTGGCTTATTTGAGAGGATTGTTGAAGGGCAATTGTAAGTTTTCTGAAGATCTGACCCATCAGGGATGGTGAAGGCCATGGTAATACATTGTGGGTTGATTTTGATTCACATGGAAGTATTACAGTAACGATGCAGACAGGGAAATTCTCCCAGCAAGTAAGGACTACTTTCTTTATGTTGACGTTTATTAGTTCAAAATGGCGGCCCCCTACATGTTTCAGCTTGGTCGGGTCCCTTTTCCCTGGGTGTGATACGATGCAGCATTGACATGGTTTATAAAGCGTCAATGTCTAACACATTTCACACATTTTGTCGGGCAGTTTGTATTAGTTAATATGTAGTGTGGTTGCGAGGGAGCGGGGAGGGGTTAATAAGTTGAAATACCTAGTGATATGGGTCAGATTTTCAGAAAATGTACAATTGGCATTTTCCAATCCCCTCAAATAACCCAGATTTAAGACGACCATCAGGTTTAAAATACAGTTCAACATAACCAGACAGATTTATTGAATGAATACAATACAGAATACACTCAGATATACTCAGTACTTATCATTTGCCACTCTAATTTAGCAGAATTTGAAAGATGTGTAGAATGGTAGATTGTGCTTTTTTTAAAAAAAATGTGACCCGTATACCGCAAAGATAATTTAAAAACATTAGAGTGAAAAGTGGAAATCATATATACCAAGATGCAGAATTACCGTAAGACATAATTTAAGCGCCATCATCACTGTATTCAGTGGAAAGTACTCACTGTTAAATGGTGCGTTCAAATCCCACGCCGACCACATTTGTGCGACGAAGAAAGGCCCCCAGCAGATGAGGTAGCAAGCTATAACCGTCAGCGTCAATTTCACCGTTTTCACTTTTGCCCTTGAAACTGTTTTTACATGAACTCGTGGCTTATCGATCTTCCTGGACTCTCCTCTCTCCATTCCATTTCTCTCAAGAGACATATCCTTAGGGTTTGTCTTTCCAAAGCAATTATTTTTACGGCATTTTAATTTCAAGTTGACTTGAGTTTTGTTCCGTTTTGTGTGCTGCACCTCACGGCAGCGGGTGCTTTGCCAGGCTGCGTAACATATCCGTCCATAAAGTAAGGTCAGAATTAGAAAGGGAACTATATAAATAGCCATAGTAAACCAGGTAATATAAAGCTCCAGTGTCCACTCCGGACTAAAATGACTCCAGCAATCGTATATCCCGGACCCAGGGGGATACACCTCCCGGTATGAGAAAATAACCAATTGAGGCAGTGCAAATATGAAGCTAATCAACCAAGCCAATCCCACCAATAAATGCATTTTTCTATGTGTCCAGGTATGGACTGTTAAAGGATGGCATATGGCAAGGTACCGGTCTACAGCGGTCATAATCAGCACGTAAGCAGACGCGTACATCGTCACAACCTGTAAGTATTTTATTGACCTGCAGAGGAAATCGCCTCCCAGGAATCTGTAGGTGATGTCCCACATCATCTGGGGAAGAACATTGAGGAACGCTACAGATAAATCCGCCATGGACAGATGGACTATCATTAAGTTCATGCGACTCAGTTTCTTCTTCCTTGTTAATAAAACAATTAATACAATGCCATTTCCAAGCACAGCTAGAAAGAATATCAGCCCTTGTATGGCTATTTCTATCTTGGCAAGATCTTCGTCGCGACTTATTGGTATAGCAGTTGAGTTGTTGTCGCTTTTATTGGAGGAATCTGTTGTAGGAAGCGAGTCTCTATATATGGTATAGTTATCCATGCTTTGTCTCATGACTAGCGTGACCTGCTGAGGTCCACACTAATGGCTTCTATTAATAGAGACTTTGTTGTTGGATTATTTTTTGTTAATCATTCGTGACTTCACTTGCATGGTGTGGCAGGTGCCTTCCGACATATCTTCCGCGAATAAATGTTGGAGCTGTATGATGACTAGCTTGTAGATGAGTTGTGGAATCTTCCTTTCCGCTGCCTGAAAAAGAAAATGTTCCCCATGAATGATAACGAAAGATAATGAAAAAGATACGATATCACATTCTTCTGGTTAATTGCGAGATCTAGGAACAGAGATTGATGTTCTCGTATCTTGTTAAAGCCCAGACAGATCTCTGCCAGCCACTGCGTTACTATAATTCATCACCTGTGTTTTAGCCTTTTACAATCAACTAGTTTCAATGTAATTTGTCTCTGCCAGAGGGAGTTATTCATGGAGAAGGACCAGAGGGAACAATTATGTTCCAGTCTTCCCCAGCTCGGATAAATAAGCGGCGGATAATCTAAGTTAGACACGGCAGAGCTCAGATCAGCTGAAAGGCTCCTCTACTCTCCTCTCTAAATGGGTCCGATTTTTGGAAAATCTACAATTCGCTTTCACCAATCCTCTTAAATAACCCACATTTAAGATAAAAATGAGCTTCAAAATGCAACATAACAGAACTGATACTTTAAATCAATGCAATACCAAATATACTCAGATATACCCGGTATTCTTTATATTTCAGCCTAATTTAGGAGAATTTCCTAAATGTGTACAGCTGCCAATTGTACATTTTCCGAAAATCTGACCCAAATAATATTGCAATACAATACGTATGACTATTGATGCAAGTACTTGGACTATTTATCCATCGTACTGGGAGACTCTACAACTTCTATAGACATTACTCCACCCAGCTGCTGATAGGGTCAAAGATAATCATGCATGCCACATCTCTATCAGATGTGTCACCGTATTCATGTGAAGCAGGCCCTTCATCGATGGATGTAAATAAAGAGAAATGAGATTGTTACAGAGTATTGACAGACCCTGGTGCCACATCACAAGACCAGCTAGGTGCGGTAGATCCTGTGGTAATTTCCTCAATGATTTGTGATGTGTTGAAAGCGCTAGAATTATGTTTTCTCGAGCATAATTATATGTGATCTGTTTCTGGAAAATGAGTCACAAGTCGCAAAATAATAATTTTGAGATATCATTATATTTGTAAAGATGAAATCAACCCGATTCTAATCATACTAAACAGTCTAATAATCTAATAAGTCATTCTAGATTTTAAGTTTGATATTGTTATTTTAGAAAAAACTCGTTTGCAATATTTCGGGGGGGGGGCGGTGGAGAGGCAATAAGCAGTAAAGTAACTAAATATACTCCATATGAGGAACATTAAAACGAAAGAATATATCGCATACACTGTCTACAATTTGATACATCGATCGGTATAACTGTAAGTGATCAACTCTCAAAAAAAAACCAGAACATTCCAATAAAGTGATCTTGTAAAATAAATATATATATATAATAATTTTCAAAGTATACTTTGAAAATTATTATTTTTGCGACTTGTGACTCATTTCCCTGAAACACATCACATATTTACAAATGTGTCCATGCTTCAGACTCGATGTATAAGGAGTATATTTACGAGGTGTTCCCTTAGAAGTGTAAATGTAAGAAAGTATCAAGCAAAGTATAAAGTGTCTTTTATGATGACTTAATTAATTAATATTATTACAAGTAATGGCAATAGTTGTGAAAATAAATCCCGGAGGTTATTGTATTGTATATTGTTTATTTCCGAAAACAGTGCATGATAATAGATATGAGATAACTTACACCGGAAATTCTGTGGAAGCCATAACTCTTCCAGAGGCTCCCTTAGACTAGAGTTTAATTTACAGTTTATGGTATATAGAGGTATAAAGTGACTAGTTACCTACACTACACTACTGCAATGGGATGCACTATAGCTATAACTGTATCAAGGTGGGACCCGTGGTATGGGGGTTTCCTTGTGTATAGGTTTTGTGGACATCGTCCTTGTTTAATTTGGGTTCAAACTTGGTTCATTAGGTTTCGTTTGTTGTAAGTGGCAGCTTCGTTCGTTCTTTTTCTTATTGTTTAGAGGGCGTCAACTACGAGATAGATTATATCAAAGAGGGTCTTTGATTATATCTCTTAGTTGACGCCCCACAGTTCACTGTGACCGACTGTTCTTCTAATTATGTACCTAAGTTCAATGCACGCAACCCACACGTACACATATTGCTTACATTTAATTGAAACATTGGAATACAAGAGTGTAATTTGAGTCCTGCTGATTAGATCAAAATGAGGGTTATGAGTTACATACGGGTGCAGGTGACAACATTGATCATGATGGTGGAGCTCATATGACTATTGTGGTATCAACTTCCATCCTCTGATAACTTCTAATTAGTTTAGATTAGCATGGAGCTACCTGACCATTCATCACTCTTCATCTATATGGCTGAAGTCGCCAGAAGATGTACAATTCATCTTCACCAATCTTTTAAAATAACCCAAATTTCAAACAAAAATAAAGTTCAAAATACAGTTCAACCTAACCAAACAGATTGCTAGAATCAATGCAATGCCAAATATACTCGGATTCACCTAGTATTGACCAAATTGCAGCCTAATTTAGCAGAATTGTCTAAATGTGTACAGCTGCCAATTGTGCATTTACTGAAAATCCGACCCATACATGCGGCTGCTGGCTACTTATACCCCCGGGTGTTCAAGAATAATCATTCTAATCGTCTAGGCTCATGTAAAACTTTGAAATACGAGAATAGGGTCGGGCTGTTTAAAGTCATTGGGTTGTTTCAGGATAGCGGGTCATTCTCGGTGTGAAGTTAATGCTTCCAATTCAAAGGGAAATATTGGCACACAAGTCCTTGATATCTGGAGGGGAATAGAGTGATTTTCTCATTCTTTGCAATGTGAATAACGTGATTTACAAATTGTTATTATACACGCATTGCTCTGAAAACAACGTATCACGAGTGATTTACGCATAGTGCGTATTTCACTAGTGAGTTATGTGGGGTTGTCATGGCAACCAATCTGTTTTTTTACTAACATTACCTGTAAAACTCGTGCAATATCCACGCCGTTGTTCAGGTTGTATTTATTATTGAACACTTTGAAAACAAAATAATAGCAGAAAAACTAAAATAACAAAAAGAAAATAGTTATAATAATGATAGATTTTTATTTCCACATCACATTTACAACTATATACAATTAAAGAGAGAATTGTGAAAAGAGGAACAATCTCTGTGACTAAGTCAGGTTCAAAGGTTCAGATAGACACAAGGACTAAATGTACAATGGAATGCAATGAGTGGCTGTTCTGAATTAGCGTATCAGACCCACGAGGAGTGTGACATTTTAACCACACTTTTTTCCATGAAAGTATGAAAGTACTTTGTGGGTCAGACTTTCAGAAAATGTATAATTGGCAGCTGTATATACATTTAGTCAATTCTGCTGAATTAGGCTGCAATTTGGTCAATACTAGGTAAATTCGAGTATATTTGGCCTTGCATTGATTCTAGCAATCTGTTTGTTTAGGCTGAACTGTATTTTGAACTTTATTTTCGTCTGAAATTTGGGTTATTTGATAAGATTGGTGAAGGTGAATTGTACATTTTCTGGTGACTTCACCCATGTGTCCGTGAATCTCGTCAATCTGCAAAAATCCTCGTGTATTTTCTCTAAACAAAATGCTCTGGACGCATCTGCGTGTTCGCGAGGTGGTTACAAGCTAAGTTGGGATATAGATAATTCTATCAGAATAATGGTTAACCACAGAGATACAGAATAATATATACTATTTTTCATGGCTTCATTGACATAATCATTAAAGCAAAGCTTACCCAACTGTCAACATAGAAATCTTTTATCTTTCCAGTAGGTCACCCAGTTCGCGAGAATCCATTTCGGAAATCTGGAACTTTGCCCATGAATGGAACTTGTGGTATAACTTCGTCCTTAATCAGGTTTAGTAGTAGTATTAGGGCGCTCTGTCAGGTTTAAGAAGCCCCATACTGAACCAGGCTTAAAGATGCCCTGTCATTTGATATGGGTCCAATAATTGGCCCAAAACTTTTGAGGATTTTGTCTGGTTGTTTTTGCTCCAGGGATTCATGAAAGTCCTACTGAAATCCTTTCCTGGCTTCACTTATTATCGCTCACAGGCGGCCGTTTCCTTTTGGTTGATTCAACTTCAAATTATTATTAAACATATAAATCACTCGAAACGGTTCTTGTATTGGTTGTTATTCAGGCTATACCAAGACAGATATGTATATATGCAATAATGTCAGTGATGGGTCATATATATAGAAGCTTCTGGGGAGAACCTTTGATAATTCGTTATACAAGATATATGAAACATACAGGATAAAGGCTGACGCACACATGGCCGATTTGGCCTCCATTGCCCCACGATTTGGGTCTCCTGATGAATCTTAGGATTTCATTTCAAATCCTGGTTAATGTTTTTGAAATAACATAAAGATTTGTTATTCAAGTTGATCAGTACAGTTATATGAAATGGACAGGAGCCTCTGCGAACAGATCTTCCTGGTCCGCCCATCAGATATACCTTCTCCAATCCCCAGAATAACAAAATAAAATAGAAAGCACCATTTCTGGATACATTAGTCTTCAAGTTAAAGCTAATACAGCACCAATTTACAATGAAAACTCACTACAGAGTCTATTAAGATGATATGTGATATAATGAGTAATATTTATCTTGTGTAAGACATTAACCCAATAGACCTTGTTATAATAATAATTGGTTGATAAAACCTATTTACTGAACTTGCACTATTATCTGTCACTGATAGGACATTAATTCAGTTGGTATATAATGGTTGGTTAATAGACCTGTTCACTGAGCTTACAATAAATCAGGATTACATCAAAATGTATTATAGTGAACAATAATTGTCTATGACAAGACATTACTTCCAGCAAACATTTATGAGTATAATACTTGGTTGATATTAAAACTTGTTCACTGACCATACAATGGATCAGTGTTACATCAGTCATTAATATCATGAATTAACAGACCCTACATATGGGAAAGAACAGCACCAATATAATGTGACCAATCCAAGTCACATAAACCAAGGTTTGAAATAAAATCTTAGGATCCATGAGGAGACCCAAATCGTGGGGCTATAGGGAGCCAAGTTGGCCATGTGTGCGTCAGCCTTTAATGCAGTAATGCGAAGATAAGTCAGTAGTTTAAAGAATGGCATCGTCCTCAAATCTAATATAATATTTTATAAAGAGAGGAAATGGTCAATGTGTTCAATATTAGGTACATTCGAGTATATTCAGCATTGCGTTGATTCTAGCAATCTGTTTGGTTGGGCTGAACTGTATTTTGAACTTTATTTTCGTTTGAAATTTGGGTCATTTGAGAAGATTGGGGAAGTTGAATTGTACTTTTTCGGAAAATCTGATTCACATGTTGGAAGAGTTTTATCTGGTCCTGAGGGAGCAGTGGATCTTTAGGCTTAGTAAGCGCCACCTTGAGGGACCGCTGTAGCCCCATTAGACAGAGACAGAGCTGGAACTCATCCCTACTGAGGTTGTTGAACTTAGACATGTGATTGATTGTACATAGTAGAGTAAGCCAGCCTTTTGGGTCAGATTTCCAGATAATGTCTTCACCAATCCTCTCAAATAATCCACATTTAAGACAGAAATGAGCTTCAAAATGCAGTTTAACATAACAGAATTAACTGATACTTTAAATCAATGCAATACCAAATATAGTCAAATATACTCGGTATTCTTCATTTTTCAGCCTAGTTTAGGAGAATTTCCTAAATGTGTAGAGCTGCCAATTGTACATTTTCTGAAAATCTGGCCCATTTGACACTAACACTAAAACCAGCATAATGAGACATTTGCTTGTGTTATATATGGTCTCATTATTCTCGTTTTAGTGTTTGTATTTAAACATTTTTATTCAGCCAAACATTATGCGGTTACACACTCTTTTCACATGTAGCTGAGGGAAAATCATCCCTACTGAGGTTGTTGAAAAAACAATAAAGAACACATATACCACATATTTTAGAAAAGCACATAAATCAATACTATAAGTATTCCTAGTCAATCAGTAGTTGGCATAAGATAAAAAGAATGAAATCACATTTGATGGTCAGTCCCACTAAGGTGTTAATTATGTTCAACAATAATAATGTGCCTCTCAGTGTCTTGTTAGATGTAAAGTAGTGTCTGTGTAAGCCAAGGTTGACACAATAGTAGAGGAACCGAGGCAGTGGCTCAGATGTGTGCATCCTTACAGGGTTTGTCGTTAGACGAGCTTATGGCTCAATACATGGGCAGACATCATCATGTCTTCTCCACAGCAACAACACAATCATATCTTAAAGTTTAGTCTTGTACTGTGTGTAAAATCAAGGGGTATAATAAAGTATTATTTTACCTGAGTTTATGTCTTTAGTGAGATGTTCCTATACTGTTAGTCCATTCAGCTGGTTGAGTCAGGTAGGAGAACACTCATCATTTAAATGCATATATTTAAACCAATGTATACAATACATCGAGATGTAATTGTCACTCAGTGTTTGATCTTTAAAAGTGGTGGTTCCCTAAGTGTTAAAGTTATGTATACTTTAATGGGACAAGATTCCCATGAAAAGGAAAGAAAGGAAGAGAAGAATCTTA
Source organism: Sthenelais limicola (assembly GCA_942159475.1). Lineage (NCBI taxonomy): Eukaryota > Metazoa > Annelida > Polychaeta > Phyllodocida > Sigalionidae > Sthenelais > Sthenelais limicola. The sequence goes on along the minus strand of OW804100.1, from coordinate 4,568,560 downwards.
TTTAATAAGTTCCTTTCTTGGAAGTCTCACTTGAAGTTGTAACGGAAAGATACAGCTTTTATGTAATCTCTCGTGCTACGGTTTTTTCCTGCTGCTGGAGACTTACGGAAGTTCTTTACATCACGTAAGCTCATAAGGTGTTAGCCGGATTAATAGCGGATTTGCATGTCTCACTGCGCATGTCCACTGTAGTGTATCATGGGATGGATTCTGATGAAATCTGACATACAAATATTTGGCAACATTTTTATCAAAAATTGCAAGAATGTTTTCACCAATATCATAGCTTGTATAAATGATCTATGAAAACCAAATGCATGATGGGACAGATGAGTACTTATGTTATGAAGACGTGTTTAAACCACAGATATTGACATTAGAGTATCGATAAATATTCCATGCTGAACATGGCATGCTTTCTATATATTTTAGACTGTTCCATTATAGGGCGATTCCACTAGAGAGAAAAACGGCGCCAACAAATGTTGTTGTTGCCCACTAATTTGTTGCAACAAATATCCATACAGAAACAACAGTTTACATAGAATGTGGCACACATCTGACACTCCTCCATGTGCGTTTTCATTGCAAACATGAAATGAACTGATGTTAGTGGGCAACAAACAAATTTGTCACCGCCATTTTTCCTCTAGTGGAGTTCCGCTATCATTCCCGTATTTCCATGCGAATCAAGATTCAAAATGGTGGCTATGCAAATCCCCTATTGACAAGCTTGAATCTTCATGATTTGCCTCCTGACATCAAAGCCTTTCCATATTATTGTTTTATGTTTTCCTCTCATGGACCTCATGTACGTCAATGAGTAGATTATTCCATAGATCTTGAGCTTAGTAAAGTGCTGGGTGTTGTCTCTTACTGCACTTTAGCTTTATGGGTCAGATTTTCAGGAAATGTACAATTCTTCGCCAATCTTCTCAAATAACCCAAATTTTAGACGAAAATAAAATTCAAAATACAGTTCAACCTAACCAAACAGATTGCTAGAATCAATGCCATGCTGAATATACTCGAATTTGCCTAATATTGGCCAAATTGCAGCCTAATTTAGCAGAATATATATACTAAATGTGTACAGCTGCCAATTGTACATTTTCTGAAAATCTGACCCTTATCCTCTCGTTGTTTCATCAACCTGGGGTATTGCTTCTAGTTTTACAGACTTCCTTGTCAGTGTGCATTCGTAAAAACCCGAACAAATATTTACATTTGCTTATCCTTCTCAAGCACGATCCTACTCAACCTCAGGCTCTACTGAATTATGAATGCAAGATAAGGGTGGGATCGTCAGAAAATGTACAATTCGCCTTCACTAATCCTCTCAAATAACCAAAATTTAACACAAAAATGAGCTTCAAATGGGAGTTTAACATAACAGAACTGATACTTTAATTCAATGCAATACTAAATATACTCAGATATACCCGGTATTCTTCATTTCTCAGCCTAATTTAGGAGAATTTCCTAAATGTGTACAGCTGCCAATTGTACATTTTCCGAAAGTCTGACCCAGAATTCGTAATGTAAGATATACATAGGAAACTGCTCCATTTCTTCTATAGGGCATCATAAGGATGTTTTAGGGGGGAAACCTAGTTACCTTCATCCATTCCCTGTAGGTAACGTGATTGGTTCAACCAATTACCACTGTCGTGTTGCCTTCTATCTCACAAGGCTTGGGTTTGGTTTTTTTAAAGAAAAATCGATGTATGCATATTCTGCACAATTTGAATTCAAATCAAGCTTGTGGAATGGATAATCTAACACAGTAGAGTACCTTGAATTCTAATTTGATATGATATTTTGATGAGAATTATTGTGATTTGAAACAGGGTAGTTTGCAAGGACGTCCATGTACTCAGAGACATTTTAGATATGATAAGATAAGATATCTTAAAAGTTTGATTTTTCAGATATTCAAGGCCTGAGGTGATTGTGAAGTTAAATCCTTTAGCATGAAGGAATTCAGAACCTTCCTAAGAGTATATGTGTTAGAGGATTAGGATTAAGGAAGCCTGGGTCGCCCTCCTTCCTCCTCCTTCAGCCTTTCCTGTGCTCTTTTTTTATTTGTCAATTGTTTACTGTACTATGCTTTTATTTGTGTATAAGTGAGCAACAGGCTACACGCCTCGAAAACCTAAAAAGCAGGCGTGTAAGTCCTGGCCCCAAAAGTCTAAAAACTACAAGGTTACTTAGCCCTGCAAAAGATGGAATGAAATGTTGTACACTGTACAAGAGTTGAAATATCTTGTTTTATGTTATTGTATAAAGGTGTAGTTAGAGATGTAGTTACAGAAGGTTTGTTGGGAAGAGCTGTCTGGGACAGAGAACAAAATCCCATTTCCATGTTGAAACCTTTTATCACTGTCTGTATAACGAAATGGAAATAAAGTTTCTTATATGTATATATTGCAAGGCACATCATTTAGATTTATGTGTTCTCATGACCAAAAAGGCAAAGTAGAAAAATCTTTTAAGACTTGGTCAACAAATAAGACACAGCAGGATAGCAACCCAAGCTCTCTCTCTCTCTCTACCCTTGACTCCAGTCAGTTTATATCCACCCATTAGGGTTTCCGGGCTGTCAGGTCATTGAATCACCAGGCACTACACCTTCAGCTCACTGCTTCCATCAGCAATCGGTAACGGCATTTCAAGTATGGTAGTTAGAGAGTCAATCTCATCATTCCTAACATGGGTCAGATTTTCAGAAAATGTACAATTCACCTTCACTAATCCTCTCAAATAACCCACATTTAAGACAAAAGCTTCAAATGCAGTTTAACATAACAGAACTGATACTTTAAATCAATGCAATACCAAATATACTCAGATATACCTGGTATTCATTATTTTTTAGCCTAGTTTAGGAGAATTTCCTAAATGTGTAGAGCCGTCAATTCTACATTTTCTGAAAATCTGACCCATATAATACCCAAATCTAGAACATAGCACACATTGACTGAGGCCGAGAACAAAACATTATGTCACTTATTTCGAAGTAAGGTATTTTTGTTTATTTTTTAAAAACATTCTTTAGTATTCTAAAAGAGAAGCGGATGGGTGTGTAAAACTAATTGGGACAATATGTTATCCTGAGAGACTAGGTTGTAAACTGAATATCATGGATAGATAGACACAGCGGTGGGCGGAAGACCATGGTTATTCTGTATTGAATTATCATCGGTGAGCCCATATCTCAGTGTTAATGTCCTCAATTGATTATTAGAACTCCATTGTACAATGTACTTGTTTGTTGTTTTTTTTTAAATAAATTTTATTGAGGACATTCCCATGCGAACATGGTAATCTCATGCACACTCAATGGCAAAAATTAGATATTATACATCAAAATATCAAAGTCAATTTGTTTAAATTTACATTTGTAGATTATTTAACCATTTAATTACCGTTCATAGTGAGACTCCTTAAACAGTATACCGTCTCGGATGGTTACTAATACAGATCAAGATACAATCGATTAGGTCGCTTGATGACACTTATCTTTCCTGATAATGAATAATCACTATCTAGACAACTAAATTCTTTATACAATATTCAATTATATACAATCTTTTGGTTTTTTTGTTATTTTTTTCTCCAACAGTCATAGAGATAGAATCACCCTTAGTAATCAATTAAAAACAAGTATTTCAAGTTATATATCAATCGAAGATGCAGATAATAAGGATTATTGATATTCACCACAGTTCGTTCTTCTTTAGGAACATTTTCATTGACTTCCACTCCATATTACGGACATGAACAGGTAATTTATTCCACACCTGTGGCCCGTTGAAGTGTGGAGTTCTCCTCACTTTTTCTGAATTTGGAATAGATGTGGTTAAAACAATACCCTCATGAAGTCTAGTAGGTCTATCACCAATATCTCGGATGTCATGCTTTTTAGCATTCATTATTCTTAACATCGATTATTCTTAACATGTTGATAAGTCAACTGTCGTTATTACAGAAGATGTGCTGTATAGAATTACTAAAGAAAAAAAATATTATTATGATAATGAATGTTGGTGATATTGTCACAAAGGGTACGTACTCATCGATTTAATTTTGTTTGGGCTGTTTTAATACGTGATCTGTAGCTGCATTAGCCGATTAAATATTTGGATTTATACTATCGGAAATTATCTCTCTATCCAGATACGCAACATGTACTTTAGGATGTGCTTCTTCGTTCATTGATGTTGATTGAGAGCCGTAAGGAACCCCGACGTTCTGGACATTTGTAAATTCTAAGAAACGGGTTCGTGTCCATTGCATTATCAGGCTAATGTAGGGGACTCCCCGGTCAGTAGGGGAATGTCTTATGTGGGCATTAAATTGGACGTTCGTGACGAGGGGAAAGGCTTTGGTTCCTATCCACTCACATTAAAAGATTAAATCTCTTGAATTAACGGGTTTCCAGCATAACCCAATGCCACAATTAACTAAATATAAGGTAATGTAGCTTTTGATAGTTATAAGGAACATTTAACATCATACGCACTAAGCCTCAGACGTTCCTAAAACATATTTACAGTCTTAATTATATCTATATACTTTTGGAAATATTACTTGTATAAAGTTTAAATATATACCACCATTGAGTGAGTGAGTTTGGTTGCTTTACGCCCTTATCAACACATTTAATATGGTTATATCAAGGGTGGGAGAGCTGAGAGGGAGGCAGTTTATGATCATACCCAGGAAATAGAGATAGAGAAGAAGGGAGGGAGAGAGACAAAGAAAAAGTGACAGAAAGGTACTTTATGGTCATACCCAGGACCAGATACCACCATTGAATACTATGCAAGTTACTTCGTTTACCGACGGCGAAAGTAGGTGAATAGAAACGCACATGTAGGGTCTTGGACGCTGATTTGATTGAGGTAGAAATGTGACATGGAACTTACATTATAGTTTTACACAAAGCTATCGTGACCACTGTAGTGTACGGCGACTTCGCAGCGAATATATTGACGCTATGCAATCGTTGTTTATCGCGGAGACTGCGATCTGCCTTGGCTATATCGCTCTTGGTCATGGTTGTATAAATCAAATTGGAATTCGTCATCATAATCTGGGATAGGGGTTTCTATCCATATAAACGAAATATTTCTCATGCTTTTGAAAACACAGAATCAATCAAAAAGTATACAATGAACTTGACACTGTATGTTCATTAGAAAATTAGAAAGTCAACCAAGAAGTAATGAACATCTAGGTGAAAAAATTAATAAACTTATAAATCATGTGTAAAATTGGTATCAAGAAGATAATTAACAAGAAGAGGTAAAACATGGAAAATGGTCCATGTAAACACCCCAGAGTACATCAAGCCATTGAAGCTATTTTTACACCCTATGTTTAGCATTGTAAAAGCATGTAAGCATGTAAACATGTAATATCAGTGTCAACCACTGGACAAATGCTTATAAATACATACTGCTGAAATATGTGATGTGTTTTAGGGAAAATGAGACACAATTAAGTCGCAAAGAATGTGTTTTGAGATATCATCATATTTGATAAGATGAGATCAAGCCGATTCTAATGATGGTAAACACTAAGGACATCTATGGAGTATTTCTATATTTCATATTTGATATATTTATGTTTGAAAAAAGTTTGCACTATTTCCTGGGTAGGCAATTACCAGTAAAGTAATTGAATGTACTCCATATAACGACCTTTAAAACGCAAAGATATATTTAATACACTGTCTTGAAACTTGGTACATCAAATCAAACGGATTAAAGTGCTAAACCCCACAAAAATCATAACATTCCTACAAAGAGATCTTGTGAAAAAAACACTTTGAAAAATATCATTTTAGCTATCATTTGTGACTCATTTTCCTGAAACACATCACATATGTGTATATGTTCCATAAGTACACGGTGGAGAAAGACTTATTATTGGATTACCACACAAAGTTTCTCCCCACCCACACGTATTGTTGGTTTGAAAATACATAAGGTCATGAATAGACCAAGTGTACTAATCCTTTTAGAATATCAACGATGCAACGAAATGTATCTATATTTTGTGTGAATTCAGTAAAATTAGACCTCGACAATTCGAAGTGTTGAAGTGTCTGCCATTTGAATTGCCTTGTTCACTCATTCACACATGGGTATTTGGGTCAGATTTTCAGAAAATATAAATGACCTGCTAGAGCTATCATTAGCATAGAATGGGGCACCCATTTCCAGGTATTGAATTTATTGATGTAACGGTGTTGAACTGGAAATAAACAATATACATACATACATACATACATGGGTCAGATTTTCAGAAAATGTAAAATTCGCCTCTACAAATCCTCTCAAATAACCCACATTTAAGACAGAAATGAGCTTCAAAATGCAGTTTAACATAACATAACTGATACTTTAAATCAACACGATACCAAATATACCCAGATATACCCGGTATTCTTCTATTTTCAGCCAAATTTAGGAGAATTTCCTAAATGTGCAGAGCTGCCAATTGTACATTTTCTGACAATCTGACCCACCTACAAAACAGAAATGTTATTGAAGTATGCTTCCTGAGTGGCAATCAATTTGAGTGAGTCTCAACCAATCAGAAAGTCAATTAGCTGTTAATTGTCCATATGCACGTAAATATATCTTGCGTGATGGAATAAGCAACGCAATTTAAATGTCCGACATTTCCACGCCCAAATGTACAATTCGCCTTCACCAATCTTCTCAAATAACCCAAATTTCAGGCGAAAATAAAGTTCAAAGTACAGTTCAAACGAACCAAATAGATTGCTAGAATCAATGCAATGTTAAATATACTCGAATTTACCTAATATTGACGAAATTGCAGCCTAATTTAGCAGAATTTACTAAATGTGTACAACTGCCAATTGTACATTTCCTGAAAACTTGAACCATATGTACGTAAATATATCATGTATGATGGAATGAGCAACGCAATTCCACGCTTCAAATTCTCGGAATAGGAAAGCAACAATTAAAGGCTCTCGTGTCAGAATTAGCAGCGACTCCTAACGGGGCAATTAGAACTCCTTGGTAACATTTCCGGTTTGCTGCGTCTCAAATTAGCCCAAAGAATATCGACAAAAGCATCTCTTCCTTGCACGTCATTCTACTCCATGCCTGCAGATGAAACTTTCCCATTGACATTGATTTAGCACTAGCATAGTGGGTCAAGTCTTCAGAAAATGTACAATTGGCCTTCAACAATCCTCTCAAATAACCCACATTTACGGCGAAAATCTCCAAGGGACATCAACCAAACCCTTATAGGAAACCCCATCAGTCCCTATACGACCAACAGGTTTTTTTTCTCATAACATTTGCCACTTTGAAAAAAATCTAAAATACCGAAGAAAGATTAATGCACTTACAAAACGCATAATTTTCCATTCCGCTCACTTAATTTTCTCAGTGGCCCCTACTCACCCAACAATCTTGATCTTGTCACATAAAACTGACAAAGACAAGAGAAAGAATAACAAGGCAACCAATATAAACTGATTTAAAATTGAATACCAATCAGAATATATTCCTACAAACATAACACAAACATTGTTGACAAAACAATATCAGTGTCACCATGCAGACACTAGCCTTGGTAATGTTGCTAAGTGATAACCAATGATATCACCTGTAACGAGTGGTCAGTGACGTCATACCCAGTATTAGAGCGTTTTGATTCACTCAGTGGTAGGTAGCACAGGAGAGCGAGCACACCGTTCAAATCCACCTATATGGGTCAGGTTTTCAGAAATCGTAAATTGGTCTTCACCAATCCCCTCAAGTAATCCTGATTTAAGACGAAAATCCGGTTCAAAACACAGTTCAACATAACCAGACAGATTTATTGAATGAATACAATACAGAATACACTCAGATATACTCAGTAATTATCATTTTTCACTCTAAATTAGCAGAATTTGAGACATGTGTAGAACTGTAGATTGTACATGTTCTGAAAATGAGACCCATATCCCAATTCCAGATTCCCTCCCTACCTACAAAATATAATATTGGTTTGCGGCATTTTACCCAAATGAATCAAAGGCAGTATGGGCTAATTATTGTGATTTTATTAAATTCACTTTGGAATTTGAGTGTTATTAGTTCTGGCAGGTAAATTGTAAACATCTGTTGATACCAGAACGTTTATCAAATATTTGATTCATGTAAGGAATTAATATATTACATATTTTCTTATGTTATATTATAGTCTCCGAATGAACAATCATCAAACGCCAAGAGCGACCTACAAATAATTGTGATGTGTATCAGGAAAATGAGTCACAAGTTGCAAAAAATGATATTATTCAAAGTGAATTATCCACAAGATCTCTTTGGTGGAAATCTCTCATTCTTGGAGGGTTGAGTGCTGTTAGTAGCATGAATACAAGCCCCAAGGTTCGAGACATTGTATTAAATATATCCTTGCGTTTCAAAGGTCATCCTATGGTGTATATTTAGCTACTTTACTGGTAATTGCCCACCCACAAACATTGCAAACTTTTTTTTAAAAAAACATAAATTATATCAAACATAAAATATAGAAACACTTCTTAGATGTCCTTAAAGTTTACCATCATTAGGATCGGCTTTTCCTTACTCATTTGTGATGTGTTTCAGGAGTCCTTTTAGTCTTAAATGTTGGCTATTTGAGAGGATTGGTGAAGGCGAATTGTACATTTTCTGAATATCTAACCCATAAAAACTAATATACTCCATATGAAGACCTTTAAAACGAAAGAATATGTTACATACATTGTCATGAAATTTGGAACAGCGATAGATATGCCTCTGAGTGATAAACTCTCCAAAAATCAGAACATTTCAATAAAGTGATCGTAAAATAAACACTTTGCAAAATATCATTTTTGCGACTTGTGACTCATTTTACTGAAACATATCAGATTTTCTTAAAACACATCACAATTATTATATAGACGTTTGGTCGAGCTGCTTGATCCTGTCACTCCCCTACCCGGAGGCTGCAGTACATTGTACCATCCCCCAGTGTCTAATACCATTACCCCCGCCACTATGTGACCACCAACATGACATGCATTCATTTACCCATGGGACCATCCCTGGGGCAGTCGTTATGACAAGCATGTGGTAAGATCATCAGAAAATCTACAATTTGCCTTCACCAATCCTCTCAAATAGCCCACATTTAAGACACAAATAAGCTTCATAATGCAGTTTAACATAACAGAACTGATACTTTAAATCAATGTGATACCAAAAATACTCAGATATACACGGTATTCTTAATTTTTCAGCCTGATTTAGGAGAATTTCCTAAATGTGTAGAGCTGCCAATTGTACATTTTCTGAATATTTTCTGGAAACTTGACCCATAGAGTAGAACTGGAAGGGTCTTCTTACAGGTATCTCCATTGTATTATGCCAGTGGGACAAGTGGCTAAATTAATTCTGTTCAGAACTGTTGAGAAAATAAAATTATAGATAATGCCACTAACCACGTAAGGAATCACTTGCAGCGTTTCCATCTCTGGCTGCATGCGGGAAGAATAATGTTGTATTAATGTCGACATAGATCATAGTTCCATCGACATTCATCCATGGCTTAGCACATGGGTCTGTTTTTCAGAAAATGTACAATTCACCTTCACCAATCCTCTCAAATAACCCTGATTTAAGACAAAAATCAGGTTCAAAATACAGTTCAACATAACCAGACAGATTTATAGAATGAATACAAAACAGAATAGACTCAGATATACTCAGTATTTATCATTTTCTCACTCTAATTTAGTAGAATTTGAGAGATGTGTAGTACTGTAGATTGTACATTTTCTGAAGATCTGACCCTATAGATAGATACGCTTAGCCCAAGGAACAGTAGATCCGCCAGAATCGTTGATTCAATAAAGCTATTGATTATCTTTCAGGAGCACAATAGAGAGCCAAGAAATCTTTCATCTGACACCGCCTTCAATATTAAGTAAACGCAGCTGCTTTTTATTCATTACAAAAAGTCTGTTCTTATGTCCCTATATAAAGGAATTACTTCGCGGTCGTCCAAAGCAAAGTCAATGTCAATGTCTCACGATGCTGTGAGTGGAAGCACTTGGAGCGAGGCAACTCCTTCTGTTTTACCATAGAGTAAAGGATTATTGACTAAAGTCATTAGGATTAAATGCGCATGCCCTTGAGCTGAGGCATCATGCCTCTTGTGAGTAGTCAAATATTTTTGTGTACTATTTTTCCATATTGTCAAAGATCTTCCTCCAAGTAACGAGGGATCTATCAGTCAAATATTAATTGTATACTCATAATAAACCTTTATAAAAAATATAAAAAAAATGTGAAGGATTTTAACATTTTATTACGATCCCTACAACATCTGAAACACCTTGAAATTCTTTGATATTCTACGCGTCCATATACTGGACTCTTTTATCAAAGATGCTAGGCGAAAAAATCCAATCCAGTCTGAATAAAGAATTGAACAAAAAAAGAATCATTATCTTTTATCAGAGGTGCATTTCCAGAAAAATCGGGCAAAAGTTTTCTTTAGCTCTATATTTTGACCCATAGCACTCACTGATGATATGTTTCTTCTCAATATTGAAATGGGAAGAAATCCTGGTATTTCACAATGATGTTCACGAGTTTCTCCCCTTTTGAACCTTTTTTTAAGTTTGCTTTCCTACATTGGCGTTTTTAAAAATAATTTCCTGAGTTTTACGAAGAGAAGAAGAGAGAGATTTAATAGAAAACAGTAGGATTTGGGCGATAAAGGAAAATAGGACTTTAGAACACATTGGGACAAAATGTAGAAATTTGATTTTGTAACAGAAATTAGCTGACAATTCAGCTTTTTTTTATTTTTTTTGTTTAAATTGCAAATAAAGGTTAATACATTTATAATTGTTTAACAAAGACGGGTGTCGACCCTGTTGATGTCTTGTCGCATTGCCTATACAGTTTTTCAATTACTCATTATCTTATTACCATCATCACTTTACATGTCATTCTACCACAACTATCTCACATTCTTTTCAACTTCCTTCTAAGTTCTAGAACAGTTTAACCATACAATTCGTCGGATCTATCTTCATTAATTTACGCTTGACGCCTACGAGGTCACGCCCACATTGTGAAATATTGTCAAATAATTTTGTTTAAAAAAATAGGATTTAGCTTAGCTTATTCGCATATTTATAAAGGGAATTAATGGTATTGTATGAGAGAATTTCCCTATCAATGACATTTTTATAATATCGAAATATTATGATAAGGATTCAAATACTGTCTGGTAAGTCATAATCGAATTCCTCGAAAGCGAGCTTTTCCATCCTAATCCTTCCTCCCTTATTTCCTGGGAAGACAGGATATTAAAGAAGGATTAGGAAATTTATATCAGTTTTTCGCTCGAAAACACATGTCCCGTAGTCTACTCTTCATCCGCTTACACTTAACAATCTAAACACCTATTGATACCGGAACCTTGATTAAATATTTAATTCCGTGTTCCCTTTCACCAAGAAAATCCCTATCTGTATGATTATATAGAAATATAACCATGCATCGTTGTAATTGCTAGTTTCTACATATAGGTAAGATTTTCAGAAAATGTACAATTGCCAGCTCTACACATTTAGGAAATTCTCCTAAATTAGGCTGAAAAATGAAGAATACCAGGTATATCTGATTATATTTGGTATCGCATTGATTTAAAGTATCAGTTCTGTTATGTTAAACTGCATTTTGAAGCTCACTTTTGTCTTAAATGTGGGTTATTTGAGAGGATTGGTGAAGGCGAATTGTACATTTTCTGAAAACCGGACCCATATATCATCTCCACTTATAAGTGAAAATACAACCACGAATTGGATCCTTAAGACTTTCTCTTAAAAATCATAGATTAATTCATTTCGAATAGTTTGTTGTTTGTTTGGTCAGTTGTAGGAATGTCTCCATAAATACAGCCTAGGGATCTTGAAATTACAAAGGATACACTTTAGGCTCGATCAAAGATGAGAGCGTCCCTTCAAACGGAGGGAAAGCCTCTCGCCTCAAACAGCAAAGTGATATTATTACTCCATTAAGACCACAAAATGTCATTATAATCCCATTAGAACGCCTAGTCTTAGGCTAGGATACAGATTGGCGAAGCATGCTGACATACCATTCTTATCTAATCTAAGGGTTTGGACCTAGAGTGTATAAGCCATGAAACTATATTATTTCACATCTAATAAACTTGTTCCTAAATATCTGTTAAAGCGTATGGCAGCATTCACATTTATCTCTAACTTTGAGGATATGTATACTTCGTTGTAATTGCTAGTTCCTACATATCATCCTCAAGTGAAAATACAACCACGCATCAGATCCTACGACTCCATTAAGATTTTCTCTTAGAAATAATAGATTAATTCATTACAACAATATATTGTTTGCCAGAAGAAGACCACCATACCAGGTTGAAAGTCGTGTCATAAATGTACCAAAAAATCCCTGAATAAACCAGCAAATACTGAAGGTTGAGGTTGTGGTGTTATTATTCAAATAATACATGGTTTATTTGGTCAGTTGTAGGAATGTCTCCACATATACAGTCTTAGGGATATTGAAATTACAAAGGATAAGCCATGAACAGTCTAGGCCCAAAGTTGAGAGAGTCCCTTCAAACGAAGGGAAAGCCTCTCGCCTCAAACCACAAAATGCCATTATAATTCCATTACGACTGCAAAATGTCATTATAATCCCATTAAAACGCCGGGTGCTAGGTCAGGAAACTCATTAGGGAAATAAACTGACATACCATTCTTATCTGGACTGAGGGTTTGGACCTAGAGTTTATAAGCCATGAAACTATATTATTTCACATTTAATAAACTTGTTCCATAATGTCTCTTAAAGCGTATGGCAGCATTCACACTTGTCTCCAACTTTGAGGACATGTATAGCAGCATGCAGTAGGAGATTTATCTCCAGTTTTATTAGATCCTTGTCAAGGTACTTCCACTGGATGTCTTGGTCTAGAAGTCGGCGTCACATTTAAATTCACGTGTGATTGCTGAAAGGCAATTTGCCAGAGTGGGTCGTTTACACCTTGACCAACGATACACCAACACTACCCACCAACTGGACACAAACATAACATCTCCCCAATATACAACAATTGTATGACATAAAGTAACTTTGTCCCTTACCTTCTCACTACAATGTCTCCCACTAACACGGTGCAGCAGTAACCCACAAGGTGCAGTTATATCCTATAGTATACGAGATGAGGGTAATGGGGTCCGCACCTAATTGTGCTCTTGTGGCCGAGACTGTGGCTCTAATACAAATGGTGGAGCGTGGAAAGGCGGCGGCGGGAGGCAGTGGAGGAGAGTCTGGGAGGAGGAGGAGGAGGAGGAGGAGTGCTTGATGTGCTCACACGAGTTGCTCATGGCTTCAGCTGGATGATACGGGTCGGATTTTCAGAAAATGTACAATTCATCTTCACCAATCTTCTCAAATAACCAAAATTTTAAACGAAAATAAAGTTCAAAATACAGTTTAACCTAACCAAACAGATTGCTAGAATCAATACAATGCCGAATATACTCGAATTTACCCAATATTGGCCAAATTGCCGCCTTATTTAGCAGAATTTACTAAATGTGTACAGCTACTAATTGAACATTTTCTGAAATTCTGACCCATGTCAGAGAAGAGAGGAGGGATTGGGTGAAGATAGAGAGACACTGAGTAGCGGCGAGTACGTAAGAACAGTCCAGCAGTTTGACCTCATCCGCGGCATTCAATCTCATTCTGGGTAAGGTTTTCAGAAAATGTACAATTGACAGTTGTACACATTTAGTAAATTCTGCTATATTAGGTTGCAATTTGGTCAATACTAGGTAAATTCGAGTATATTTAGCATTGCATTGATTCTAGCAATCTATTTGGTTTTAAACTTTATTTTCGTCTGAAATTTGTGTTATTTGAGAGAATTGGTGAAAGTGAATTGTACATCTTCTGAAAATCTGACCCTTTTACTGAGTCCGACTACTCACCTTGTTAATTTAGCGTGAGGACAAACTTAGAGCCCTGACGTAATGGTGTTGCTTCTTAAAACTAACTCGATATTAAAGCAATTAAATTGCAAATAGCAAAATATACTTTGCTTATGGAAGAGCCCCCGAGTTTGCTACGTTTCTTAATCTAATTGTTTCAAAAGCAACACCTGAAGCGTGGACACACATTAACCCTGAATAAAGCATGCAGCATATAGTCTGGATCTTTTTAAAACAATGTGTTCCTATATAGAATATAATACTATACAAGTAAACGTGGCACATATTTTGTCAGACTTCATCACCTCCACATTGACAGGAGGATTCCTCTAAAAGCTTGACTCAGTTTGTTTTCTCTCGTTTTGGGCAGCAGCTCTCTTGAGTACATTTCACTTCAAACTATACTTTTCTTGTGCGCAGTGGGAATATGTACCAATGGAGGATGACTGGGGTGGAGGAGGGTGTAGAGAACCACACGATGGCAGGGATAGCGTAGCGTGGGTCCCAGCGTTGACATGATGAAATATTCCCCTGTGCTGCAGCCAGAGTAGGCACTACTTTGTGTATCTTAGAAGAAAGAGATAATTTAAACCAGTAAGGTTAACGCTCTGAGGACGCCATAAAGTACTGGTTTCTTAAAATGCAGGCAAAACGATGCAACAACAGAAAGTACTATATAGGACTCTAGAGCGCTTGCTGACGCTTGGTAGTTTTAAATAGACTTACTTTGCATGGAATTATATTTATAGGAGTAATGGTACAGTATAGAATACGTAGAAAACATGCCATATTCAGCATGGAATATTTATCAATGCTCTAATATCAATATCCATGTGTTATACATGTTTCCATGGCACAACTCGCCCTCTTTCCCATCATGCAAAATTTGGTTTTCATAGACCGTTTATAGAAACTGTGATATTGGTGAAAACATTCAATCAAACTCTAGCTGCCATACCTAACACTCCCCCAGGCAGTATTTCCCCAATTCCCGTATTTTTTATTTTTTTTTAAAGATTTTATTTATCCAGCATCTCAAGACATGAATCACAATAAAAACAGTCGAGAACAGGTAACACTAGTAAGTTGTGGCCTTCTACCTGCTGCTGCAGTCTACATTAACAATTTTTAGAAAAATGAACTAACATAACTATCTAAAACATATAATGGATGGTACGATACATGGTAATACACAATAAAAAATAAGTTGGACACAATAAAAAATGAGTTGATAGTGTGATACAATACAATAATAATAATAATAATAATTATGATTAGAATACTCATGACTAGTCTAGACTAGTATTGTTCGCCCAGCTGTACTTCTGGGTTGATGTTTGAATGATGGTCGTAATCAGTCGGTTGTGTCTTTTTGATTATTTTTGATTATTTTTGTGCCCTCTGGCATTGTACTATGTCAGTGTAATGGCGGGCAATCACAGGTGTTAAGAAGTGTGCAGAGAGCAAAGGGTAGGAGTAGAAAGGGGTGTAAGTTATCAGGGTGAGGTTATTAGGGGGAGATTGGGAAGGTGGTGGGGATAGTGTATGGTGGGGGTTACGGGTTACGGGGGAGAGGCTTTGAGGTGTGCAAGGGCTTTTATTTTGAATCTGGTAATGTCTGGTTCCTCCTTAATTATTTTTGGTAGGGCATTCCATCTAGCTCCACCTGAGTATGCAGGGGCTTTTTTTGATACCTCAAGCCTTGGCTGGGCGACCGGAAGGTTTAGGGCAGAGGATGAGCGGGTAGAACGTCCCAGTGGTGGGGTGGGGGTAGTCATGGTCATAGAGTGGGCTCTTCTGTGCATGAGTAGCAGGATTTGGATGGTTCGACGCACTTGGAGGGAGAGTAGGTTGTGGGTCTTCATAAGATTGGAGATGCTAACTGTTTGATAGGGTAGCAATACGGAGACTACGTTTCTGGACTCTTTCCAGTTTGTCTTTCGAGGCCACATTGGCCATGTCGAGGAAGCAGGAGTTAAATTCAAGATGGGGGAGGACCATAGTTTTTAAGATGCGGATGGCGATCTTTTTTGATAAAAATGGCCGGATACGTGCAAAGGAGGTAACGGCAGCATTGGCATTACGTACTGAGAGTTTCACTTGGTGTTGAGCACTCAAGTGGGCATCCAGCATCGAGCCCAGGTATTTGAATTCAGTTACAACTTGTAGTGGGGTGTCGTTAATGGATAGTGATGGGGTGGGCGTAGATTTAGAGGTTGGGGGGAAGAAGACCATTATTTTAGTTTTTTGAGCATTGATGGTTAATTTATTTAACGCACACCAGGCTTCTAAGTGTGGGATGGCAGAGTTAAGGGCAGTGACTGAGTCGCTCATGGATTTGGAGGAAGTGTATATTACAGTGTCATCTGCATAGAGTTGGCATGAGACGGGGAGGGGGAGTACTGAATTTAGATAGGTTGGGAGGGAGTTGACATAGAGATTGAAGAGAAGAGGGCCAAGAATGGATCCCTGAGGTACCCCGGTGCTCAGGAGGGCATTGGGGGACAGGGAGTTAGCAATTCTAGTCTTTTGCGATCTTCCTTGGAGGTAGCTTGAGAACCAGGCAATTGTGTGTGGGTGGAAGTTGATGGCTGTTAGTTTTTTTATGAGGATAGGATGGTCAATGGTGTCGAAGGCTTTTTTCAGGTCTATGAAGAGAGCCAGGGTTGATTGTTTGTTATTGTGGTTGAGGATAGTGTCATCTATGAATTCTGATAGAGCAATTTGGGTTGATTTATTAGTCCGAAAGCCATGTTGTTTTGGATGAAGGAGGCCATGGGATTCGATATATTCATATGTCTGTGAGTGGATTATTCGTTCTAGAATTTTTCCAGGAATGGGTAGAAGAGATATTGGCCTAAGGTCAGAGGGTGACTTGGGTGACTTTATTTTTGGGAGTGGGACAACAATTGCTTGTTTCCAGCTATTGGGGAAGGTGGCAGTTTGGATAGATGAGAAGAAAAGGTGTGTGAACTGTGGGAGGAGGGTGCTCATCGCTATTTTTAGTAGCCTAGAGTTGAGGTTTGGGATGCCTGAGGGTTTTTTAATGTCTATTTCACTAATCAGGACCTCTACTTCTTTAGCTGGTAGGGCGTTGAGCTCGAAAGGTGGGGTGGGGGGACAGGTAGAGGGGGGTGAGATGTCTGATTGAGTGGTTGGGGGGGGTCTGGCAATTTTGTTCGCCAGGTTTGGGCCAACGTTTGCAAAGAAGGAGTTAATTAGGGAGGGAAGTTCAGTCGGCTTGACACCAGGGAGAGAGAATTCCGAATTTTCTTTTTTGTTCGGGAGTAGTTTCTTCATTTCTTTCCAGAATTTTATTGGGTCACCGGCATTGGCGTCTAGAGAGGAGGAGACATAGTGCCTTCTTGATAATCTAATGAGGTAGTTGACTCTATTGCGGAGCGCATTGGTGAGATCCCAAATGTCTGGGTCATTGAGCTTGCCTGCTTTTCGGTGGAAGTGGTTGCGGTCCGCTATAGACTCAAGGATTTCATGTGTAATCCAGGGTGGATTGTAGGATGGTATCTTTAGTTGGGAGATTGGGCATAGGGTATCTGCTGCTTGGGTAATGTGCTCTAGGAGGGCCTCCCAGATGAGGTTTGGGTCATTTAGTTTTGAAATGAGGGGGGGGTTTGTGAGTAGTAGCTTATTGAAAGTATCTGAAGAGAAGTTTTTGAATGACCTGCCTTTTTTGGTGATCATAGGGATCGAGCGTTTCAGTTTTTTCCTCAGAAGATAAACTGGTTGGTGATCGCTGATGTTGGTCATAAGGACTCCTGTTTCAGCAGTAAATTTGACATTAGAGAAAATCAGGTCAATGGTGGTAGATGACGTTTTCGTCATTCTGGTGTAATCTGAGATGTGTTGGGTCAGGTTATGATTCTGGGCCCATAGATTCAGGTCAGTGTTAGCCTGGGATTTAGCTCTAATGTCTATGTTCATGTCTCCCATTAGTATCAGTTCAGATTTCTGTGGATCAGGGATAGCACCGATAGAGTCATTAAGATATGATATGAAGTCTGAGACTGAACCGGAAGGGGGGCGGTAGATATTGGCTATGATAATAGGTTTTAAGAATTTATGGCGAATGATGATCCATTGCGCCTCGACGTAAGGGGAAGAAGAGTTCATGTGGGAGAGGGAATCATTGTCTACTGTAAGTGAATCAATGATATATACCGCAATACCACCACCTCTGGTACAATTATGTATGACATACATAATTGTCGTAAAACTAGGCACAAGCCAGTTGTCATCTATAGATATGTTTAAATATATAATCATGTAGTGTTCTTCAACCCAGATAACTTTAGCAAAGAATAAAAACCTAAGAAGTGTTTCTCTCACGTTCTTGCTTTATTCAACTCAGGAAGCCACCAGTATTTCCTGTCCGCATCTCGGACCAGGACCCCAATCCAGGTAATAAATACCACATGGTGTCACATAGCATATGTAATAGAAATACAATGTCAACAATCAGTAAAAAGATTCCGTAGAATGCACAGTAATGCAGGCACTAAGGCCAGAGTTCTTTGAACATTATGGTTTCATTAACAAAACTGATTATCTCGGGTAGGAATATCTATCAGAGGAGTAGAAATGCGTGTGATTTCTATCCTGAAGGTGAATTAGAAGAGAACTGAGACCCACATTACGTAAGGAGTGCCAGAAGTTTATAAGTAGTTTACACCTAGTTTATAAGTAGTTTTTACATCTAGTTTATAAGTAGTTTACATCTAGTTTATAAGTAGTTTACCTCTAGTTTATAAGTAGTTTTTACATCTAGTTTATAAGTAGTTTACATCTAGTTTATAAGTAGTTTACATCTAGTTTATAAGTAGTTTTTACATCTAGTTCATAAGTAGTTTTTACATCTAGTTTATAAGTAGTTTACATCTAGTTTATAAGTAGTTTACATCTAGTTTATAAGTAGTTTACATCTAGTTTATAAGTAGTTTTTACATCTAGTTTATAAGTAGTTTTTACATCTAGTTTATAAGTAGTTTACATCTAGTTTATAAGTAGTTTACATCTAGTTTATAAGTAGTTTACATCTAGTTTATAAGTAGTTTACATCTAGTTTATAAGTAGTTTACATCTAGTTTATAAGTAGTTTTTACATCTAGTTTATAAGTAGTTTACATCTAGTTTATAAGTAGTTTACATCTAGTTTATAAGTAGTTTACATCTAGTTTATAAGTAGTTTACATCTAGTTTATAAGTAGTTTACATCTAGTTTATAAGTAGTTTTTACATCTAGTTTATAAGTAGTTTACCCACATTTTCATATTTGACACAGTAGGGAACATCTTTATGTTTTATGTAGAAATAAGTTAAGATCGGTATATCGATGGATGGATTATGGGTAGTGGGAATGTATACTTGTATTATTGTTGATGGATGTTTTATTGAAATTATTAATATATTAATGTTGAAATATGTACTTTTTAGAAACTATAATCGAACTATGTGAAAAGAGTTACAGTGTGTAGGAAAAGTAATTTCAGGACAGCAGTATAGCTCGACTGCAAGTGAAAAACAAGATTTGAGATGTTGTTTATTGGTAAAATATACGAGATAATGTATTCCAAGAGAGTTCAATAACATTGCATTTAATGTAAGGGTCACATTTTCAGAAAATGTACAATTCACTTTCACCAATTTCAGACGAATATAAAGTTCAAAATACAGTTCAACCTAACCAAACAGATTGCTAGAATCAACGCAATGCCAAATATACTCGATTAGTCTCGAATTGTTGAGATTTGGTTGTAGGTTGTGGAGGCACATATGTACGTCTACCCGTGGTCGTCACACACTGGTGAACACTGAGCGTTTAGCCCAGTCCATGTTGGTGCTGACCGGGGGTGGCCGTATGTGTGAGGATCTCAACAATGCGAGACTAAAGCAATTAGACCCTTCCGTTGTAGGGGGGGCCTGGTGTATGCGTTCTTAGGGACAAACTTCGGCTCCGCCTCAGTTTGTCCCTAAGAACGCATACACCCGCCCCCCTACAACGTCAGGTTCTAATCGCCCAATATACCTAGTGTTGACCAAATTGCAGCCTAATTTAGCAGACTTTACTAAATGTGTTCAGCTGCCAACTGTACATTTTCTGAAAATCTGACCCATAACCAGAGTGACTGTCAAAAAGGTGACAGCTTGCATCCATGATGTCTTAATGCTGAAGTATTGTTATTATGTGTAGAGTAAATAATAAATAAGTAACACGTGATTAAAAAACTTGACATATAAAGGAGGCCAAATGTCCAGAATTTTAGGAATAGGTACGAAAGATTGGAAGCAAAAATTCAGAAAGAAAGTAAGCAGAAAGCTTGGGATGATTAACGTATATATATTACTCATAATATGGAACAAGAACAGATGACATAATTAGCAAGAGACTGTAACTACAAGACTAATGGATGTAAGTAATTAGGTGGAATCATGCGAACTGACTCAGGAACAAAAGCAATATAATCGCTCATCTAATTAACTCTAGCAAAACATGACAAATTGAATGGAAAATAAGGATATTCTGCTTCAAGAACTACAATGAAGACATCGTTTATTAAATGATAGACATTAAACAAAGGGACAAAACCACCTGCACGAAGGTCTAAAAACCATACAAAGGAAAGAATAGACATTGATTAACTGTACTTTTTAGGGCCATCAGGGACATCTACTCGCTCACCTGCTGGTCACACTCCCTTCATGTATTTACAGTTGCAGGTAGCATTCTGGCCAACACTGGCCGTCTTTATAAGTACAGCAACAATAAAAACCTAATGATTAATTGTCCAAAAACTTCCCTTTACCAAAACAGCTTTCTTTACAAAGCTAAGATGGCCTGGAACTCACTCCCCACTGAGATACAGGCTATAGAATCAAGAAAACACTTCAGAAAACACATAGAAAATTTAACTAGTATGAAAATAACTAGAAAATAACTAGAAAGTTTACCTCTCTCCAAAGGGACTTACTATCAAGTCGATATCTTGCCAAAGAAGTAACTTGTACTCGATTACCTAAACCGATATTATAAGGATTCCATGTTAAGAAGACGTACCTCATCTACTTTATATTTGATACTCCTTATACCATGTATTTTATATCATATTTTATTCTATGTTCCGTACTTTACATTTTATTCATTTTTTCTTATATTATGTTATGAAGCCTAACTTTGCAAAAGTCTATCCCTAATGACAAGGGCACGGCCGATAGACCTAAGTATAAATCCTGTAAGGTACTTAGACCTGTTCGTCATGTATGTTCTCCTTGATGAATAAAAGATTATTCTATTCTACTCTATTCTATTCTATTCGAATAACAGGAACACGATGAGGCAATAATACAACAGCAGTTTGTGTTGGGGAGAGAGAAAGAGCGACCACTTTGTCACTGACATTCTAAAAAAAAAGGAGACAAATATGTCATAAGTTATAAACAATGTATCAGTTTTTAGTTGAAGTCGTCTCAGGATTTATAGGCCCATTCACATTACAACGGCCGATTGGTGTACGGCTGCCACATGGGAAAAACACAATGTTAAAGTATTACAGCCGGCAAGTATCGGCCGGCTGGTCCGGGTAATGCGAATGGACCTTAAGTCTAACTATGTTATTTCGCGGTACACTGTGTCCAATAGCCACTGTGTAAGGTCTAAAAACGTATTCATTTATAAATACAGGTTAACTAACAAGTTGGTTGCAGGAGCGTGGATATTGCACGAGTTGCATAGCAACAAGTGCAATATTCTAAGCGACTGAAACAAACGAGTTAGTTAACAGATTTATCCTACATGCTTTTAATCATGAAAACAGAAAAAAAATCGAGTCATAAATTTGAATTTTACCGGTATTTTACCAATAATCTTAGTAAAACATACTAGATTGGTTGCTACCACAACCCCACGTAAATCACTAGTGAAATACGCACTATGCGTAAATCACTCCAATAGTAAATATAAAGGAGACAGTAGGCACTACTGTGTCTTAGGAATATATACGCACCGATGGCAGGTATCTGGATAAAACCTTTAAGAAAATAAAATAAAATGAAACTGATGATGACAATATTGCTGATATAAAGAGGAAAAACTAATTATTAATGAATACAGCTGGACTACAAAGGCATGAAGCAATACTTTTATCGGGTCTTGTAAAGAGGGCCGTGTAGAAGATTCATAGATCAGTCCTAAGGCTATTTATCCTTTTTAACTAAACGCACGAGATAAGGTAGAGATGGAGTCTGGATGATTGAGCGGCCTCTTAGTGCCAAGCCATATAGTAAAAGCTGCTATATTAATGTCGACATTTATAACGTATCCTGAGGAAATTGAGGTAACAATGTTGGTATGAACGCCACACACGGGTCAGATTTTCAGAAAATGCACACATTTAGTAAATTGTGCTAAATTAGGCTGCAATTTGGCCAATATTAGGTAAATTCGAGTATATTCGGCATTGCATTGATTCTAGCAATCTGTTTGGTTAGGTTGAACTGTGTTTTGAACTTTATTTTCATTTGAAATTTGGGTTATTTGAGAAGATTGGCGAAGGTGAATTGTACATTTTCTGAAAATCTGAACAATATCTGCATCTGCAGAAAGGTATGTTGCTATTACACGTCCACCAGGAATAGAGACACAGCATTACATCATATTGTAAAGACATTATCATGTTGTTGTTTTTTAAACAAATTTTATTGTAGTCCAGTCGATTTGCCAAACAATTGTGTACTTTTTCATTAAAGCATGAAATTTGGCATAGTGGTACTTTTTGATGTGCTGATCACTTCTAGCTATACACCCAATCTGGAATTATGTTTCCTTGGTCATGGTTGCTATGGAAACATTCTAATAAGGAATTTGGCATTTATAGTCACATCAGTCCCATTTTTTGCAAGGGGTAGTATGTTTTGAGGATTGATTCCTATACAGAATTTTACGCCCTTTATTTGGACTGGGTCCAACATCTGAGAAATGTGGGACTTGGTCACCATGGCAACCAAATCGAAAAATGGAATCTTTGGGTACAAAATGAGAATATTCCGTTTTTATCATCATGTTGCATATCAAAACAAAGCATTCTTAAAGATCAATCGAAGTATGCTAAAAAATTTATTCTAAGAATGTTCTGGTAACCATGGCAACCAAATACTCTCTTAAAAATGAGTTAATATGGGTCAGATATATACTCTAATTTTGCTAATAAATCATGGGCGCAACAACAATTAAATACATTGTCTGGAAAGCCTAAATCCTTAGCTTTAATTTACTGTATAGAAATCTTCATTGGTTGTCATAGTTATACTGAGGTATGACTCCACAAACATGGACTCAATATCCTGTTTACTACCGTGTCACAGCTCTTGGAGGGTTGCATGGAATTAGTTGCGTCCCTTGGTGAGTATTTATGTCATGAGACATTACAATTAACTGGAGGCGAGGCACTGTACACACACACAGAAGGCTTCTAGGAGTTGCTTGTCCGCCCACCAAGGGACACCATTAGCCTTACTGCACCAGCCCCGTGCTATATGAGATAACATGTCAAAAGTATCCAGCCTCATGGTTCAGTTTTAAAGCTTAGGATGTTGTTGTGTCCCAGTGTTGTCATCTGTACGATATATGTAATATTACAGACTTTTCCTTTTTTTTGCATATATTACACATAGCCAAAATACATTACTAAGACACCTTTTCCTATTACCGACCAGATATTCCTATTCCTGGTACATATAGTTTCATGGCACTGACTATTTCTTCATTACCAAGATCTTTTCTCCCATTACAAGAAGTCTTTTTACTATTACCACACCCCTATTACCTATGACCTGTGTCATCTGCTGCTATAACACATTGCAGTTGGTCCTTTTAAAATATGACAGTGAGGATTTCTTCCTTTTTTGCTCCTTTCCTAAGCATCATGGATAGACTTGGACACCTTGATTATTTTTAGAATCTAAATAATATCAATATATACAAATAAATGCAATTTATCCACACACAACCACTATTTCTTTATTAACTAATTATTCTTTTACAGAAATGAAATGTATCATATAATAACCAACTTTACTTTGGTCGGATTTCTGGTCTATGAGAATACCTGACACCCTCTCACATCCCTTTGATTGGTAATATTTGTAAATGTTTTAATAGACCGTATTTTTACCTCATTTTCTCCATCTCATTATCATCATCATAATTTGTAATGTAAATGCTTGTGACATAATGTCTAACTCTATATTATCCTAGCCAGTTTGTTAAACATTTCTTCCGTCCACACCTCTATGTACTTTTTTTAAAGACAATATTCTCAGGGTACAACGAAAATCACCTACGGGTGAGATTGCTGTAAACTTGATAACCTCCTGATAAAATAAATTTGTTCAAAAAAAAAAGAATAGCCTAAAGGAATCAGGGCTAGTCTACTAGCCACTATTCAGGCACCACGTAGTAGTATATGAAAATGAGCAAGTGACTCTGGCATAAGAAAGATGGCTATGTGTATATCTCTGTGAGAAACAGAAAACAAAGTACCTCTTCGGATATTTAGATATCCATAAGTCATGTTGATTATGTGCTGGAATATCTTGATATTTTGAAAAAGAAAAATGTTGAATATGTTGGATATTTACTATGACACATTTTTATCCTGACAGTTTGGGGATAAAACAGATGTTCACATGACTCATTAGTAGCAAGGCTATATGTGGGTCAGATTTTCTGAAAATGTACAATTGGCAGCTCTACACATTTAGTAATTTTTTCAAAATTAGGCTTCAATTTGGTCAATACTAGGTAAATTCGAGAATATTCGGCATTGCATTGATTCTAGCAATCAGTTTGGTTAGGTTGAACTGTATTTCAAACTTTATTTTCGTCTGAAATTTTGGTTATTTGAGAGGATTGGTAAAGGCCAATTGTACATTTTCGGGCGATCTGACCCAGTTTTTCATTACTTATGGTTCAACCAAATTACCACAGTTGGGAATAAACTTCAATAGAACATCTCCAAAAGTATCCAATTAAGCATCAAGTTTAAAAAAACAGCAACTCCCCCCACCAACTTACATAAAGTACAGATTCATAATAATCGTCAAATCTACTCCATTCAAAATATCACATTTCAGGACACGCATCCAATCTGTTATTGTAATATTCACGTTCCGTGGTGCTTTTGACATGAGAGTAAATTGGCTGGTTGCAGGTCCAGAGTTTCCAATAACAAGGATCACATCATGGCTTGTTATTTAATTCCTGTGACAAACCTTCAATAGGGGACTTGCATAGCTGCCATTTTGAATCTTGATTCGCATGGAATTATGGGACTAATGGCACAGTGTAATATCTATAGAACACATGCCATGTTCAGCACTAATGTTATGGGACTAATGGTACAGTGAACATCTATAGAACACATGCCATGTTCAGCACTAATGTTATGGGACTAATGGCACAGTGTAATATCTATAGAACACATGCCATGTTCAGCACTAATGTTATGGGACTAATGGCACAGTGTAATATCTATAGAACACATGCCATGTTCAGCACTAATGTTATGGGACTAATGGCACAGTGTAATATCTATAGAACACATGCCATGTTCAGCACTAATGTTATGGGACTAATGGCACAGTGTAATATCTATAGAACACATGCCATGTTCAGCACTAATGTTATGGGACTAATGGCACAGTGTAATATCTATAGAACACATGCCATGTTCAGCACTAATGTTATGGGACTAATGGTACAGTGTCAAATCTATAGAACACATGCCATGTTCAGCACTAATGTTATGGGACTAATGGCACAGTGTAATATCTATAGAACACATGCCATGTTCAGCACTAATGTTATGGGACTAATGGTACAGTGTCAAATCTATAGAACACATGCCATGTTCAGCACCAATGTTATGGGACTAATGGTACAGTGTAATATCTATAGAACACATGCCATGTTCAGCACTAATGTTATGGGACTAATGGCACAGTGTAATATCTATAGAACACATGCCATGTTCAGCACTAATGTTATGGGACTAATGGCACAGTGTAATATCTATAGAACACATGCCATGTTCAGCACTAATGTTATGGGACTAATGGCACAGTGTAATATCTATAGAACACATGCCATGTTCAGCACTAATGTTATGGGACTAATGGTACAGTGTAATATCTATAGAACACATGCCATGTTCAGCACTAATGTTATGGGACTAATGGTACAGTGTAATATCTATAGAACACATGCCATGTTCAGCACTAATGTTATGGGACTAATGGCACAGTGTAATATCTATAGAACACATGCCATGTTCAGCACTAATGTTATGGGACTAATGGCACAGTGTAATATCTATAGAACACATGCCATGTTCAGCACTAATGTTATGGGAACAATGGCACAGTGTAATATCTATAGAACACATGCCATGTTCAGCACTAATGTTATGGGACTAATGGCACAGTGTAATATCTATAGAACACATGCCATGTTCAGCACTAATGTTATGGGACTAATGGCACAGTGTAATATCTATAGAACACATGCCATGTTCAGCACTAATGTTATGGGACTAATGGCACAGTGTAATATCTATAGAACACATGCCATGTTCAGCACTAATGTTATGGGACTAATGGCACAGTGCCATGTTCAGCATGGGATATTTACCAATGCTCTAATGTAAATGTGAGTTCTGTACAATAGGGGATTTGCATCTCTCACTGCGCATGTCTGGTACACTGCATCATGAGATGAATTCTGTTGAAATCTGACATGCAAATATTTGGAAAGATTTTTATCGAGAATTTGCAAAAATGTATCAACAAATATCACAGCTCGTATAAATGATTCATGAAAACCAAATGCATGATAGGAAAGATGGAGGCTTGTGCTATGGAAACATGTAAAACACATGGATATTCATATTAGAGAATTGATAAATATTCCATGCTGAACATGGCATGTTTTCTATAGATTTTAGACTGTACCATTAGTCCCATAATTCCATGCGAATCAAGATTCAAAATGGCGGCTATGCAACTGCCCTATTGTAGGGAAGTCACATGTTGTAATGTTGTTAAAATAGCCGGTATTGTTATTTTCATTTTTGAAACAAAAAGTTTGCAATGTTTCCAGATGAGTAATTACCAGTAAAGTAACTAAATAAACTCCATACAAAGGCCTTCAAAACGCAAGGATATATTTAATATAATGTCCCGAAATTTGTGACATGGATTTATATGACTATAACTACTAAACCCTCTAAACATCAGAACATTTCAATAAAGAGATCTTGTGAAAAAAACCACTTTGAAAAATATCAATTTTGCGACTTATGACTCATTTTCCTGGAAAACATCATAAATTATCCCTTCTCTTGGTATGGATCCAGGGCTGCCAATGAAAGGGACCTGATCATGATGCATGGCCAGAATTATTAACATTTTAGTCTCCAAGGATTCTGAATAATTCTTCAATTGTCAAAAATGCTCACGTTATGTTTTAGTTTTTACCATTGAATGAATTTAAATTAATGTATGGATTGATTTTTTTACCATCATTATGATCTTTATTAGGATTTAAGTGTCGTCAAGTTGAATAGTTGTGCTGGCTTTATTCCCTCATTGCGTCCCCTGTGGGTCCTTCATTCCTTTTGCCATTGCCATGATATTCACCAGAACAAGGACAAACAGGGCCAGACTTCCAGAAAATGTACAACTGGCAGCTCTACACATTTATGATATTCTCCTAAATTAGGCTGAAAAATGAAGAATGCCGGGTATATCTGAGTATATTTGGTATCTCATTGATTTAAAGTATAAGTTCTGTTAAGCTAAACTGCATTTTGAAGCTCTAATGTGGGATATTTGTGGGATATTTGTGACGATTGGTGAAGGCGAATTGTACATTTTCTGAAAATCTGACCCAAGAACCTGCATGGTAACTGATGACACGAATTGCATTGAGGCAGGAGGACAGTCATCTGAAAGAAGTACCAAAAGGTTTGAGAATAACAGGATCCAATTACTTACTGTAATTGGTTTGGAGATGAAGTTTGGATGAAGCTAAAGCATATCGTGTAGCAATAATGGCACTGTACTAGTCTGATATAACCGGAGGAGCTGGCTGATTACTTCTTTCGACTGCTAATAGAATATGGATTTATAAAGCATGTTTCCACCATATTGACGTTTTGGGGGTCAAACATTTGGTAAGTACATTGATCTTTTTGAAGAAGAGGACATTATACTTCTTTCCCCAAAAACAAACACTGCTTATTATCTGGGTTACAATCAATTGATTTAAATTAACTTCAGTTATACTAAATAGAATATATTACTATGTAGGAAATTGCCCCATATATTATTATACAATAAAACATTATGAATTATCCATCATGTTGATCTTGAAGGTATCATACAGATTTGTTAGTAAGGCACCAAAGGGAATTTGCATGTGTCACTGCGCATGTCTATGACAGTGCATGCTGGGATAGATTCAGTTCAAATCTGAAATAGAAATATTCAGCAAGAATCTTATGGAAAATTGCAAGAATATTTTCAACAATATCATAGCTTGTGTAAATGATCTATAGAAACTAAATGCATGATGGGAAAGATGAAGTTGTGTGTCATAGAAAGATCTAAAACACATGGATATTGATATTGGAGCACTGATAGATATTCCAAGCTAAACATGGCATGTTTACTATCCAACGTTCCCCTATTTCAAGGATGGGTGATTTATGAGTATCATGAATTGAATAAAATACCAGTTGTTGGTTGATGCCAAAATGTTATGTACCTAGTTTTATGATTGTATTGTCTTGTTCTTTGTGGACTTTAAACAGCTATCTGCTGATTAAATGTAAATTAAATGTTGCTTTCTCAGTGACATTGGCCACTGATAACTAGGAAGTTGAAGACCTAGAAATATAATAATAATAGTTATAGATTTTTATTTCCATAAACGTTTACAAAGTATAATACATGATACAGACTAGAAATTGAAATGAAATAAAAATATGGAAAAATATGGAAAAAAAGATAGATTAGTGTTATCTAGTAATTACAGTTTCTTACATGAAATCAGCAGAAATTATATAGTTAAATGGGGTTGTACTGAGTTTTTAGGTATCTCTGGAAGGTCGCCAGGTCTTGAATGGACCTGGTGCTTCTGTCAACGTTGTTCCATAAGGTTGGTACTTGGTATACAAACGATTTTAAAGATTTTTCCAGTTTTGGGGTTGGTATTATTAGATTTAGACCTTTGCTCAAGCTTCTAGAATTTACGCTCCAGACGTCTAGTCTACCTCTATTTTGGTATCTCTAAATGCTTTTTCCAACAGATGCATCTGTCGCCTGACGTGTGGTTGTTGTAAGCCAGCATCATCGAGGAGGTGGCCTATGTTTGTTCATTGTGGTAGATTATAGGCTAGCCTGATGATACGATTTTGGATAGATTGCAGACGATTTAGTGTTTGTTTTGGTGCCTCATTGTAGATTGGGCACCATATACAAAGGCACATTTGTGTGAAAATATAGAGCAGCGATTCAATCAGAGGAATACCTAATTATTTGTATATCCTTGCAATCAAATTGTCGGTGGCAAGCAGTGAGTACGTCTTGTGACTAATGGAGGCGCTGTGTAGGCTCCTTAACTGGGTCAGATTTTCAGAAAATGTACAATTCACCTTCACCAATCCTCTCAAATACCCCACATTTAAGACAAAAATGAGCTTTAAAAAAATGCAGTTTAACATCCTAATTCGATTTTGTACAGTGTTGTTCGTATATTGTATGTACCAATGTTTTAGTCACATTTGGCACATACTAATTTGAGTTCGCAATTGTGATGTGTTTCAGGAAAATGAGTCACAACTCGCAAAAAATGGATTTTGAGATATCATCATATTTGAATAGATGAGCTCAAGCCAATTCTAATGGTAGTAACCATCAAGGACATCTAAGTAGTGTTTCTATATTATAAGTTTGATATGCATAGATATATTTGATACATTGCCTTGGAATTCCGTACATGTATTAATTGTATTGCCTAGTACAAGGTGGAAATTACATTTTAATGTAATAATGGAGCGTAAAAGTGTAGGACATTCAGTTTAGTAGAAAACTGGCTTGATTACATCCAGTACAGGATGCTATATAAATACTTCGAGCATTTGTTACTTCTCTAATACTCAATCTAATCACTTATTGGTAAGAATGCTGAAAAGTATTCTACTTGAGTTTTAAAAATATGTAATATACTCTAACAATGACCTTCGCTCATTGAATGTAATAAGAGAATAATATTAAGGTTAACCTCCATAAAGTGAGGAAAATGTCTACTGTTTACTGTTTATTGTTGTAATGATATTAAGAAACCAATTAATTAATCTAAATTTAGTAATATCACAAGGCCTTCTGGGAAGAACAACTGTGTTGAGAGTTGGACCATTTTCTCTATTTGGAAGAATTGTAATTGTATGGATGAAGAGAAATAAAAATACTTATATATATATACTAGCAGCATTAAGCAAAATATCCATTTTGCGACTTATGACTCATTTTCCTGAAACATATCACAATTAAAACTCCATGTGGATATTGTTGGTTATTAATTACTCTACATACACAACTATAGAAGTTATCTACAGCAGTATGGCGCCTCATCCAGTTTGTCGCAATTAAAATATCTAATATAGAATAATCAATTTTACCATTGGCAGACGCTAATGATGTTAGTCCTTCACAGCGCCTGCTTATCGCCACTTTAGCCTACATGGGTCAGATTCTCAGAAAGCGTATATTTGGCCTTTTCCAATCCCCTCAAATAACCCTGATTTAAGACGAAAATCAGGTTCATAATACAGTTCAACATAACCAGACAGATTTATTAAATGAACACAATACAGAATAGACACAGGTATACTCATCATTTATCATTTTTCACTCTAATTCAGCAGAATTTGAGAGATGGGTGGAACTGTAGATTGTGCATTTGTTGAAAATCTTACCCACCATTGCTGGAAGAATCTTTCCTTCATTTCGTTGGAGACGGACTGATACAGTTGCCTTCAAATGATTTTATGTTGATGATAGTTCAATACAGCAATGTTTCAATATGTGAAATCAATACACCTGATTATCTCAAAATTATGAATGTATAAGGTTCATAGTAATTGTAACGAAACGGTTCATTATGTAAATTGGAGAATTTTCGATCATTAAGCAAAGTACCCTATGGTCATAATGTTACATTATATCTCACAATAATGATGCAAACCTCGCAAAATTTAACTGAAAGAGCATGTATAAATGAAAGACTTTATTAGCGGTATTTGTACATGAGGAATAATGTTAAATAATAACATTAGAGCATACCTATACTAGATATTAAGTCATGTATCATTATAATTTAATTGAAGGAGTAGCTGTCATACGGCCAGCCAGGAAAACCTGCGAATGAGCAGAGAGCTATAACCAATTCGGATATTTAATTCAAGACTATATATGTAACTGTATTAACTTGATTTAAATAAAAAGTATTATATATAATTTGAGTACAGAAGACAAATGAATGATGCTAATGGGTGTGGTTTGATATCTTCTAGAAGACCAAAACATATATAAATATTACTATAAGCAATTTCAGCAAATGGTTATCATATATGTGTCTGGTGCCGATTCTTGTTTCTATTATGTTAATATCTTTCCTGCATAAAGCCTGACATTTCTGCACACATGAGTATATTTATTATTTTATTTTTTTTTTAACAAATTTTATTGCCAAGATTCCGCAATAGTGGTACATTTCATTTGACATGGGAACAATTTATAAGACATCTAAATCAAATTTACAGTTTACAACAGATCTGTGGGAATTAAGTTTTTTAACATTATAACATCACTAGATACAGAAGATCGAGGAAGCATACAATACAAAAACTTTGGTTTTGTTTTTTGTATGGCCACATTAAAAGTAATATATAACATAGACAATGGTTTGCATAGTTGATAAAAACAAAATCGTGGGTTGATGTTGCACCAAGTTATTACATGTGGATAGTATTTCTCATTTGATATCTTAAGTATAACGTATCATGTTCGGAGTGTAAGTAGACAACATCTATAACTAAATCACATTGACAATCAGACCATCCGATACATCAGGAAATCAGAAATAAACATGTCAATATACTACCTCCAGTCGTCATTGTCTGTCAGATGTTTCTTTACTATTCCCCAACTACTGTTCTTTAATCTAGGTGGTAAACGGTTCCAAATTGTGGGCCCCTGGTAAATGGGTGATCTCAAGAATTTTTCAGATTTGGCAACCGGCTGTACAAGAGTAACACCATCCCCTAGTCTGGTATTTCTGGGGAGAATTGAGAGCTTATCTATATTGTCTTTAAAGTGATGCATTAAACCCAATATAGAAATATCATTGTTCAGTTTAGTATGTTGCATGCGGTCTGTCAAATAAGATTCATAATAAGATCAATAAATTTCGAATTGAAACCGTAATGTTTTAGTTTGCTCTTCAGGATAACATGATAAGCACAATTAAAAGCTTTGGCTACATCATAATAGGTAGCGACTGAAATTTGTCGAGAATCTATTCCTTTTAATATAGGGTCTAGAAATTCAAAGACCGAACTATTGGTTGAGAAATTTGTCCTAAAACCACCTTGTTCATTAGCAAAAAACTTGTTAATTTCCATGTGTTCCCTCAGAGCAGATATCATATATACGATACTTATGTATTAATTCTGTGCCTATACTGCTTTGGATTATATTTGGCTTCATGCGTCACCAAAAGGCCCAGGCACTTTTTAGTTTGAGAAAATACTCCAATTAATTTCTGAATGTGAGTTAAACTAGCCAGAATTTGTTCTGCTAGGAATCTAAATTACTCTAAATACCATACATGTATAGGATGACTAGATGTATTAATGTCATAAGTAAACGACAATTAATCAAATCTAGGGTCGTTTGTCACGTGCCTGAATTTATGTAGAATTCAAAGTATTATAGTCAACTAAATTTCAGCAACTAATTATATAAGATCACTATCATAAAACGAATTAAAGTTAAAGTTTTCTAGATGTCTATAAAGTAGATTGATATATTATTTTGTAAATTGGCAAATGAGAATTATCACGTATGTGAAACTTTGACCAATACAATTTTCTAAAAAAAAAACAATCAGAAAGGTTACCACCAAA
Source organism: Sthenelais limicola (assembly GCA_942159475.1). Classification (NCBI taxonomy): domain Eukaryota; kingdom Metazoa; phylum Annelida; class Polychaeta; order Phyllodocida; family Sigalionidae; genus Sthenelais; species Sthenelais limicola. The sequence goes on along the minus strand of OW804100.1, from coordinate 4,535,233 downwards.
TAATCATTCATTAATTGATGTCATCTTAGTTTCAATGTTCACACTTTTTTCTGTAATCTGTTAGTCTGTAAGCAGGCAATTACCGTGGGTGATAGTTGGAATTACTTACTTGACCTGTGGTTTGTGTGACACGTTTAAGGGAGTCAAAAGATACCATTATATATACCAACTAGTGAGTTTACTCTAGTGACTTCAATAATCAAAAATGGAACATTTTGAAGTAATTTTCAGGACATTTAAAAAAAATACTTTCAGTAGTTTTGGAGGCGGGATCACTCAGTGGTATATTCATGCAACGTAACTCACTCTAGATACAATGTGTTATATCAAAAGCATATACAGACAAAATTGACTGATGGTTGTGTCAGAGGTGGTTATCTCCCGCGAGCGTAGCAATTTCGTAATGGGGCGTCAGCATCCGACGACACTGCCTGAAGTCAATTTCGTATTTATTATACCTCTCCCAACGTTTTTGGTGGAAAAAAATAGCGAAAATTTGTTGGAAATTAAGGTCGGAAAACAAACACTGCTTACTGGTCTGTTTGTTTACTTTCTTCCTTATTTAAATACAGAAAATAAGGATTTGTACATTTGTACATGGGAATATTTTCCACCTTAACCTCGGCCAGAGGTCGGTACGATATGCAAAGATCTCCCAGAGGGTGGTATGGCTTCCAATGCTGTAGCCTATGGCTGTCCATACCACCCCGCTAAGAGGTATAATAAAATACATTACCGTATATAACCATGCTTTTGTGGCTATTGTAAGAAGCTTTGCAAGGCAGCATGATGCAATGTCTGTCTCTCTAAATGTTAATTCAGTTATTAAAATGTAATATTAACATTGGACTGGAGTTAAATACCATTGATTAGTATATCTTATTGTTCTATCCTAGTCTAATTAATATTGTTGTGTAGCAGCCTACAATTCGCCTTCACCAATCCTCTCAAATAGTCCACATTAAAGACAAAAATGAGCTTCAAAATGCAGTTTAACATAACAGGACTGATAATTTAAATCAATGCGATTCCAAAATATACTCAGATATACCTGGTATTCTTAATTTTTCACCCTAATTTAGGAGAATTTCCTAATTGTGTAGAGCTGCCAATCCGACCCAATTTTCTGAAAATCTGACCCATATATTGGAGAATCTCATTAGCAGGAGAACACATGCAGACTTTGCAGATTCAACGTAGAGCCCCCTTATTGATTTAAGCATGGTCACCCTCTAGGGACAGATTTTCAGAAAAGGCATACACAATTCAACTTAGCCGATAAATAACCCAAATGTTAGACGAAAATAAAGTTTAAAATACAAGTTCAACCTAACCAAACATATTGCTAGAATCAATGCAATGCCGAATATACTCGACTTTACCTAGTATTGGCCAAACTGCAGCCTAATTTAGCAGAATTTACTAAATGTGTAACTCAATTGCCAATTGCCAATTGCCAAAAGCCAATTGTATATTTTCTGAAAATCTGACCCTCTAAGATAGCCACTGACTCTAGACAAAAAGGACATCGTCAATCATGAAATAAAGAGTGACAAAGCTTCACTGACAAGAAGCCCATTCAATGTGGCTTGCATGAGAATGAACTCCTCCTATGGGCACTGCTGCACAAAAGGTCTTCTCCATCTCCAACCAGCACTGCATGAAAAGTAGCCCCGTGATAATTCACAGGTTTATATGCTCCCTTGTCTCTAACCAGCACTGCATGGAAAAGTAGCCCCGTGATAATTCACAGGTTTATATGCTCCCTTGTCTCTAGCCAGCACTGCATGAAAAGTAGCCCCGTGATAATTCACAGGTTTATATGCTCCCTTGTCTCTAGCCAGCACTGCATGAAAAGTAGCCCCGTGATAATTCACAGGTTTATATGCTCCCTTGTCTCTAGCCAGCACTGCATGAAAAGTAGCCCCGTGATAATTCACAGGTTTATATGCTCCCTTGTCTCTAACCAGCACTGCATGGAAAAGTAGCCCCGTGATAATTCACAGGTTTATATGCTCCCTTGTCTCTAGCCAGCACTGCATGAAAAGTAGCCCGTGATAATTCACAGGTTTATATGCTCCCTTGTCTCTAGCCAGCACTGCATGAAAAGTAGCCCCGTGATAATTCACAGGTTTATATGCTCCCTTGTCTCTAACCAGCACTGCATGGAAAAGTAGCCCCGTGATAATTCACAGGTTTATATGCTCCCTTGTCTCTAACCAGCACTGCATGGAAAAGTAGCCCGTGATAATTCACAGGTTTATATGCTCCCTTGTCTCTAGCCAGCACTGCATGAAAAGTAGCCCCGTGATAATTCACAGGTTTATATGCTCCCTTGTCTCTAACCAGCACTGCATGGAAAAGTAGCCCGTGATAATTCACAGGTTTATATGCTCCCTTGTCTCTAGCCAGCACTGCATGAAAAGTAGCCCCGTGATAATTCACAGGTTTATATGCTCCCTTGTCTCTAACCAGCACTGCATGGAAAAGTAGCCCGTGATAATTCACAGGTTTATATGCTCCCTTGTCTCTAACCAGCACTGCATGGAAAAGTAGCCCCGTGATAATTCACAGGTTTATATGCTCCCTTGTCTCTAACCAGCACTGCATGGAAAAGTAGCCCCGTGATAATTCACAGGTTTATATGCTCCCTTGTCTCTAGCCAGCACTGCATGGAAAAGTAGCCCCGTGATAATTCACAGGTTTATATGCTCCCTTGTCTCTAACCAGCACTGCATGGAAAAGTAGCCCCGTGATAATTCACAGGTTTATATGCTCCCTTGTCTCTAGCCAGCACTGCATGGAAAAGTAGCCCCGTGATAATTCACAGGTTTATATGCTCCCTTGTCTCTAGCCAGCACTGCATGGAAAAGTAGCCCCGTGATAATTCACAGGTTTATATGCTCCCTTGTCTCTAACCAGCACTGCATGGAAAGTGGCCTTGCAAATTGTCATCACCTGAAATTTCTCACCTCCATATGCCCCTTCATTTCCGATGATCACTGCATGAAACGTGGCCATGCGAATTGTCATCACCTGAAAATTCCCAGCTTCATATACCGGTATGCCCCCTTGTTTCCAACGATCACTGCATGAAACGTGGCCTTGCAGATTGTCATCACATGAAATTTCCCGGTTCCATATATGCCCCTCCGTCTCCAACGATCACTGCATGAAAAGTTGCCTTGTGAATTGTCAATGCATGTTAATTCCCAGTTCCATATGTCTCTTCTAACCAACAGTCTGTATGTGAGAGCACGATGCGAATTTGTATGTTTCTAGACGCACTTTTAAATTCTAATACCATTCTTTGACTGTTTAGGCTTTACCTACAGTACAAACTGAACTGTTCTATATCACATATTATATTTCATATAATTAATTGATTTTTTATCGTAACATCTGCTTGTAAGTTATACCTATGCCTTATGCTAATACTACAGTCAGGCATACCTGAGAATATCAACGTCTTGGCGCTGAAATGTAACGTTGTTCCTGAAAAAACATATTTTCAAAATCAAAATCTGTCTACAACCATCACTGCATGAAAAGTGGCCTTGCAAATTGTCATCCCATAAACTTTCCCAGCTCATTTTGGCCACCACCACCACAACCCAATAGGGGATTTGCCTAGCTGCCATTTTGAATCTTGATTCACACTGAATTATGGGACTAATGGTACAGTGTAAACTCTATAGAAATCATACCATGTTCAGCATGGAATATTTATCAATACTGTAATATCAATATCTATGTGTTATACATGTGTCCATAACACAAGTCACCATCTTTCTCATCATGCATTTGGTTTTCATAACTCATTTATACAAACTCAAATATTGGTGAAAACATTCTTGCAATTTTCGATAAAAATTTCCCAAATATTTGTATGTCAGATTTCAACAGAATGCATGCCAGGATGCACTGCAGTAGACATGGCAGTGGCAGTGGCACATGCAGGTCCCCTATTGCCTCAATGTTATGCCTTTATGAAAGCTTGACGTGGCTCTTGTTATGAGCAACAACATGGTGTGCTGTGATACACAGTAGCAGAACGCTATTGATAGCCCCATAATGTAGGACAATACGAGGTGACATTGATGGAAGCATTGGATACATATACCTTGAGATCGCTGGGGAAATGAGTGGTGTAGGCAATAGTGAGGGCCTATCATTCTTGTATTGGATCTATCTGTATACGGCATCTAATGGCTTGTAATAATAGTGAGTTCACGTCATGGGTCAGATGGGAGTCATTCAACCACAAGGATCAATGGAACATTTCATATAAACTGTCAATTATACATAAAGATCCAAGGGTTAGATTTTCAGAAAATGTACATTTCACCTTAACTATTCCTCTCAAATAACCCACATTTAAGACAGAAATGAGCTTCAAAATGCAGTTTAACATAGGTCTTGTCTGATTAAATGAGAACTCAGTAGAGCCAGATCTTCCAGGAGCAACGTGTGAGCAGGCCAGCAGGGCAAAACAAGGAAAACCGGGATCTTCCGTTTCACCCCCAAAATCCGCATAATAAGGAAATGTAGTTCTTTCATTAAACTCATAATATTAAAGTAGGGTTAAAACATATAATCGATAAAATAAGTAATACAAGGGCGGACATTAACATATGTGGGTCAGATTTTCAGAGAATGTACAATTGACCTTCACCAATCCTCTCAAATAACCCACATTTAAGACAAAAATGAGCTCAAATGCAGTTTAACATAACAGAACTGATACTTTAAATCAATGCAATGCAAAATATACTCAGATATATCCGGTATTCTTCATTTTTCAGCCTAATTTAGCAGAGTTTCCTAAATGTGTACAGCTGCCAATTGTACATTTTGTGGAAATCTGACCCCAAGCTGTTAACGCTGTGTACAGTGATGTTCCTGTATATTTTGAATCACTGTATCTGACGGGAGGAAATAAAGTACAATTACTTGGTAGTAATTCCTGCATCCTTCATTGTGCTCGGATAGACTCAGCGTTAACCTTATAATTATGATATTGGCAAAACCCATCCACCAGCACATATGACGACCCAAATACATTAGTATTATTAGCTGATACAGATTCGTTTGTCTGGGAGGGAGTCATGTTGCTTTCCTACTCCTGTTGTATGAGCAAAAACATTTTCTAGGCTCATTTGCGGTCGTACAGTGAAGGGTAATCTGCGCACATATTCAAGTCTCTTCTATTGTGAATAGGTGGAGAGAGAGAGTAGAATATTGCGACCAACATGACTGACGGTAATTAGAGTTGGTTACTTTGATACCGCCATGTGATCACTGCTCTTGACTAGCGCTCAAAACGTGGGAACGTGACGTAACGGGAGATATAAAGGCCGACGCACACAGTCAAGATCTCTGATGTTCTCACGATCTGGGATGAAATCGTGCAGATTTCTTTTTAAATCGTGTCCATTTTATTGCGCACACAGTCACGATTTCAGGAAAAATTTGGTGAAAACCTGAGATCGTGAGAATTGTGCACACACACTCACGATTTCATGAAGTAGTCTGGCCATGATTTGGTTCATATTTACTATTTATATTCACTCAATTTAAGTAAAATTAACAGCTTTTGAGAGAGTATTATTTGGCCAATGATTCTATGCCTCTTTTTTATAGAGTGCATTGTTATATTTATTTTGCAAACAACAAATATGTGACATGGCTTTGAAACGTGGCTGACAACCCCAGAATCTGCTGCTTTCAAAGTGTTCTATGTTTCCTAAACATGTCTATTTCAGACAGCTACAATTATTTTTCTAACGTGATGACATACATTTTTTCTCCTATATATGTGTAGAATATGACCTGCACTGTTTGTGTAGAAAATTTTGGGACATTAGGAGTAGCCATTTATCTTTTATTCCCAAAACTGTGAAAGAAAAATGCAGCATTTCCCAATGTGGGTACAACTGAAAGGACCCATACCTGGAGAAACGGCACATATTTTACACATTTTATAGAATAAAACAAACAATTAATGGCTACTCCTACTGTCCCAAAATGTTCTTCACATATAGTGCAGATTATATACTACATATAAAAAGAAAAAAAAATATATGTCATCGAGTTGAATTTTTTTTTCTAGCTCTCTGAAATAGACATGTTTGGGAAACAGAGCTAGCTCACACCAATCCATATTTTGGATCGACGTGGCACTGCTCCCAATGAGTGTGTGCATTGATTTAGGAATCTATGACTAATCATGCGCAGACACACACATACAAGATTGGGTGTATGATTTGGCGGCAACAATTTTTGAAATCGTGTGACTCAAATCTTGCCTGAGATCCTGTATGTGTGCGTGAAAATCATGCCATAATTTGACGCAGGACTTGACGTGAGTTGATGTATGACTTGTCGGCTAGGCGGCTAGGCGGCCGTCGACGCACACGCTGAAATTACTCGTGAGTCCTCCAAATCCTGACTGTGTGCGACGGCCTTTACGGTGCCGGTGGACAAGGCCTAGACTGGGGTCAGGTTTTCAGAAAATGCACAATCGGCAGCTCTACAAATTTGGTAACTGCTGTTAAAATAGACAGAAACATTATAAACAATGGGTGCATCAGAGCACCTTTGGCATTGTGATGATTAGAAATATCTCTTTCATTGTGTTAAACTACATTTTACACGTTACTTTTCACTTAGATTTGGGTTATTTGAAAGGATTGGTGAAGGTGAATTGTGCATTTTCTGAAAATCTGACCCATCTATGTGGGGTGCCTCTAAGGCAGTCAGGCGGCACCTGTCCGCATGGGCATTTATTTGGGTCAGATTAACAGAAAATGTACAATTCATCTTTACCAATTGTCTCAAATAACCCAAATTCCAGACGAAAATAAAGTTCAAAATACAGTTCAACCTAACCAGACAGATTGCGAGAATCAATGCAATGCCGAATATACTCGAATTTACCCAGTATTGACCAAATTGCAGCCTAATTTAGCAGAATTTCCTAATTTGTAGAGCTGCCAATTTTAAATTTTCTGACAATCTGACCCATTTAACGAAACATTCGTTTTATTCTAACCTTCTCATTGTTTCAAAATTCAGCCGGCTCGATGACTTTCACCTTGTTCAACAAGGTGATAACGTTTTGCTTTCACCTTCTTGAACAAGGACACTGTACAGCCACTGTCCAGTGATGGCTACCGATGGCTAGCTATCCCTTGTTCATATACCGTCCTATACGGCTGCTGGTGCTGTCGCCTACGGCAACGACCAAAACCGCTCTCTGCTCCTCTCGGCTACCCCTAGTCGGCGTCTTTCGACTCTAATGAAATTAAAACTTGACTGTCCAATAGATGTCGCCACCTTTTTTGCCTATAATTCAGGCGTCCCAACTGTTGAATTTGTTTGACTTATCGCAACAAAACATTGCAATTATATATGCCCTTCTTATTCAACTGCATACGGAAAAGTGGTATATATTATATTATATTAGCCAATAACATACCCTGAAACTCGTCGTCCTTACCCGCTTTCCTTAACGCTTTTTCACATGTGATATTGATACCTGAATTGGCTAGCACATATTTACAAACATACTCGCCGCCCCTTCGGCTTCGGAACCATTCATTCATTCTCCGATCGCCTTTCTAATTTGGATTCTTATTTCCAACTCTTGCGACATCATGCTTGGTGGAACTTTCAAAATACCCAAGCGAAAGGTTAAAGTAACCGAGTATTGTGCGGAAACTGGTAAGAAAAAGACGTATTCTTTAACGCCTGAACCAACCGCACCTAAGGAGCCGGAGACCACTCAGCTTAAGCGAGTATTGGTCGAAGACATCACTTGGGAAGATGGGAAGATGATAAAGAAATATAAATATCATACCATCCGACTTCCGATCGCCTCATCAACATCCACCTCATCAACATCTTCTCATTCGGGCACTCATGAGACAATTGCCCAAAACTTGCCCCTTGCAACTGGTCATCACCCCGAAGCAGCGGCAGCCATTGGCCATCCCACCGAAGCGACTGCCCATCACCCCGACCCCGAAGGAAGTCCGCCTCATGCCCATGCAACCGCCCCTGCGAACAAGCCTGAATCTGGTGAGTAATATTATGAATGTAGCATTGTCTAGAACTAAAATTTTTTTTAAAATATTTACTTCATCATCTTTTGCGAGCTCGTACAAAGTTGACTCCTCCCAGCTGACCATGTGTGTCTTCACCCCGTTGGAGATGGCGGCGGGGTGTCGGGACTGAATGGAAAAAAACCTGTATGACCAAAAACTGCCCAATGGACAAAAATATCGAGACGGAATGGCCAAGAGCCTCTGTCCAAACAGTAGTCATTTATGCGCTAATGGACCATTCTTCTCTCCCATCATTCTATTTCAAGATTATTCAGGGATCGTAGCGAAAAGAATCAGTCACTATATTTACACTAATTTGTCCACTAATTTTACAAATTAAAATGTATTCAAGCATCCTTAGGCTTATATTGATATCCTTACATACCTTCAGGAACTTTCAAATTCAATTCAACGTAATACATACCCTAGGCGAATGAATATTAAATCTAACGGCTCCGCCTCAGCATTAACTCAAAACATTATGCATACACTTTTCTTATTTATTTCTAACTTAAGCAACTTTCCCACCCACTCGGCCGCCACCCCTTCACGGGAGGCGGCGAACGAAGGTGTCCAAACAGCATTTAGCACTTGGCCATACAGGTTTTTGGCCATAGCGACCCCCCCACTTTTTGGCCATACCCGTTTTTGTCCATTCAATCCCGGAATCGGCGGCGGGGTGGGGGGGGGGGGGGGGGGGGAGGGACTCAAACCAAATTGCGTTCACATGGCCATGCTCTTTTGCATTTTAAGTAGAATTTTTGTTAAGGTAATGTGTAGCCTATTTATTCAGGTCCCACTCTATCCTTTAAAATGAATACTTAATTATACTTAATTATAATAATTGATGTTGGATTGTACGATGGAAGCGCCCGGCCCTTGCTGAGACCCAAGCTCCCCGACCTAACATCGAGGCGCCCACCCCATACATCGACCCCCCCCCCCCCCCCCCCCCCCCACCCCCGTGTTTAGATCGAAGTGCCTGAATGTTTAACAGAAATCATTACCAAAACTAAGCCTAAAACCTAACCTTATATTCGTTGTCCTAAATCTGTAAATTGGTTGTCCTAATTTCGTAAAGGGAATAACTTTTTTCTATATGAGACCATCGGCACTTCAATCTAAGACCGGCAGGGCCCCTCGATGTAAGTGGTCGCCTTGATCTCGGGGCACCTCCGTCTCAACCCCCCACGACGATGGAAGCGGCCCGCGACCGAGGCGTCCTTGCTCAGACCCAAGCTCGGTGGGCGCCTCGATCTTAGCCCGGGGCGCCTCGGTCCCGGCGCTTGACGCTTCGATCTCGCCGCCTCGATCTTGGGGCGCCTCCGTCTCAACCCCACACGACGATGGTGTATTTGGGTCGTTTCGGTGCAATATTTATTGCCCAATTTTTATTGACTATTTCTTCTTTTAAATAGCTTATCAAAAGCAGCAGAGGCAACGTGCTGGAGAATGGCTATGTGAGAAGCCAGGACTCGCTGATGCCTTTTACACAACGCACGGACCATCCTCCTATACGTGTATCCGCTGTAAAGAAGAGGAGGCTCACCATGACAACATTATCTACTGCCCCGATTGTGATTGTGGTTCCAACTACTGTGCAAAACACTTCCTGGAATCACATACATACGCCATCTGTCACCTTCCTCTACGCTGGCTTGTGAGAAATATTTCATAATATCATTATCCAATTAAAACCAACAATTCGTTACATTTATTACTTTAAGTTACTTGAAAGCACATGTAAACTTAAACCGCCACTACATATAACTAACAACCCCCTATGACCCTACTTTTTACTCATTAAAATTTACCCCTCTCTTTTTCTTTATTATTATAGGGGCACAAATTTGTTCCCTATATGTGGCGGAAGCAACTTCGTATTCCCTACCATGATTGCGGCGAAAAAGAATGTTCTACACCCCTTGTTCTCATCGATGCGAAAGGTATTTTATCCTTCATTCTTCTCTTTTTCCCTCGGCAAAGCCTATTCTTCTCTTTCACCTTACTTTATCCTCTTCCTCCTCCTCCTTTTTCTTCCTCTCCCAATTCTTCTGCCCCTCCTATTTTCTTTCTCTCCATGCCCCCCCCCCCCCATATTTATATTATATTATCTTACCCAATAATCTATATTCGCAAATATATATATCACCTCCTGTATTCTCTAAATCATCTTATATTTATTCTTTTCATTCTATAAACTAGACAATTGCAATATAGCTCTCCAATTTGCATCTCTCCACTCTTTCCTTACACTTCTTACTGTCTTCTTTCGTCAATGAATATTTTGTTGTAGTCATTCATTGTATGAACCATCCTCAATTTCTTCTCATAATTATTTCCTATAGGGCGCCAACATCCAGTTGATGTGACATTTTGTCGTTGCATGTCGAGGCCCAAGCAACTGCTCCTCGCCGGTTTCTGGGCTGGAACGCCTAGCAAACCCACTACAGCCATCCATCTGCGCTTCATGGCAATGGCCCGGGCATTTATGCTCGAGGGGACAATGGCCCTACAAAAGTTTTGTTCCAGTATTGCCATCGCGCTCAGTAGTGACTACCAATATCCGACGATGGTAGGCAAAACTCTCAATATCTAAATGTATATGCAATACAAATCTGTTCTCTCTTCCAAATTATACTTAATTGCTTCTTCCAAATCAAATGTCATATTTATTAGGGAAATCATAATGTTAAATCTGAATCCATTCTGAATCCATTACATGAATATAATAATTTCCGCACCGTAATATGAAATAAAACTCCTTCTTTTCTGTAAGTTTATATCATTTCATCGCACATATATTTTTTCATAATAAAGGTTGATCTCTACCGGGTACTTGGCAATTGTGCGGCTCATTACCGAAATTTCTTCTACGACACTGATCATATGAAGCACGCAGTACACGACTATCCTGATGGGTCTTCATGTCCCACTTGTGACAAGGTCAATTTCGTCTTTAACTAATATTCTTTTTATCCTGTTGACATATTCGCAAATTTGTATTATATCCGCATACAATTATGTACTTTCCCAATCATTCTCACTCTCATATATACCCATTATATTTGTTATCTATGACATCTCACATATACAAATAATATTTTGTTTCTTAGACAAAAGACGTTCTTCCCAAAATATGCAGCCTTGATGGGAACTTCCGTCTTGTCCACAAGAAGTCGGCTGGGACGAGCCATGCACCACCACATCATGGATCCATCCTATTTCTTGAGAAGGAAAATATTCAAGTTTTCCTGGACAATCGACATCCTCAAGAAGCCAATGTTTGTACATTTTTTAAATATCATATCCCTAATATCATTGTCCCTCTCATCCATCACCCCCCCCCCCCCCCTCCCTCACACCCTTCTCCTTTCCCTCTCCTCCCGCAAACCTGCCTTCCTCCCTCCCTCCCTCACTCACTCACTCACTCACTACGTTCAACATCTCTCCTCCGTCTCACTCGACGGATTACACCTTTCTCCTTTCTCCTTTCCCTCTCCTCCCTCAAACCTCCTTCCCTCTCCTCACTTCTTTCAACATCTCTTTTCCCCCTCTCTCCTTTCTCCTTTCCCTCTCCTCCCTCAAACCTCCTTCCCTCTCCTCACTTCTTTCAACATCTCTTTTCCCCCTCTCTCCTTCCTCACACACACCTCCCTCTACTTCCTCTCCTCTCCTCCCTCAAACATCCCTCCCTCCCTCCCTCCCTCTCACTCCACGAAACTCCTTCCCTCTCCTCCCTCACCCACTTCTTTCAATATTTTCCTCTCCTCCCTCTCACTGAACCAATCATATATCGTGATTTCCTCTTTTATTGCATTTGTTTCCTTGCAATTTTATAGGATTGCAGTGACTTTAGGGCTGGTGATTCCACGAAACCGTCATATCGATCTGCAAAACTTGATGTCACTGGACTGTTTGGATCAGTTTGCATCCATGACTACCCCCAATTATTTGTTGACCTCGATAGTGGAGAGAAGTATGTAATATTCTTCTTCTTTCTTTATGTTTGAAAGGTAACACATAACACGTAAAATATAAACTATAACATACACGGCAGCTGAACATATACCAATACAATTAAGTCTCTGCGAATGTTGTGTTTTTATAATAAATAAACGTTTCATTCATCCTAATTTTGACAGTCCATTCTCTTATATTTAGACTAGGATATGCGGGAGCATTGATATGCGAGTGGTTATCCGACAATGTTAATTTGAAAATTACATATGATGTTGCTTGCCGCTTGGAACCAACATTAAAGGTAAGATATCCCTTTCTGTCACTCGCTATTTGATGTCTCTTAATTTACTCAAATTTCCTTATCTTTATGCATCTTTATCCCCAATAATTTGATAACTCCTCCTTTCCAGAGACTATCTGTTGACGTGGACAAAATTGGGCTCGCCGTTCCTGTTTTCCACGGATATGCACACGAGGCCAAATGCCAGGTATACCCACAATCACTTATCGATAGTAGATTTGCATAGCCGCCATTTTGAATCTTTATTCGCCTCGAATTATGGGACTAATGTTTTTGTTTTTAGATCAATTTATCTGGTTATTGAACCGAAATACTGCCTCGCTCCACCCCCACTCCTCCTCGCTCACACCCATATGCCTCTCCTCCATCAAACCCTCTCCTCACTACTACTCAGTATTATTAGGCCAGTCTGTTTTGCCAGTAGGGTGACAGCAAAAGTTACACCACCCTTTGACCCCTACGGAACGACTGAAGGGCCCTTAACTCATTAGATCAGATAGCTGTGTGCCCCTAAACATGAGGGGCCTTCTACAAATTGTTTAAAGATGGGTAATGCTGTTGTAGAACTGATATGATTTAAGTACACGCTATTAGACTTCTTTTGTTCTATTCATTAGTTGCGGGTCTTAGACATGAATGTACCTGTGAAGAGGGCATGAACACTCCGCTGCTTAGTTGAGTGTGTAGATGTTTTGCTTTTGTGAACTGAAAACTTGTTACCCCCAATTTTATGAACTACTCGCGGCACGCTGCGAATGGCCAACATTTTGTCAATCTGCGAATGGCGAACAATGTGTTAATGAGTGAAACAGAATATTAAAAGGGTGTGATGAATGAGGAGGTGAAATGGGAAGAGAAAGTTGGGGAGGAGTGTAAAGCTGCCTTTACATACCTCTTTAAAATATACAAACCTACTAAAAGCTCCCTCTCCTCTATCGTCCCTCAGCCACAGCAGTCAGACACACTACTAATATTTCTTTGTCCTCTAGCGACTATATCTATCATATATTTTTAATTGTTATCTATTATTTGTATTATTCAGGTTCAGTACAATCCGCGTCTTCTTCCTATGTACCGCAACGCTGATGGCGAAAATATTGAGCGGTTGTGGTCGTATTTGGGTCAGTTTACGTACATTACCAAAGAAATGACACCATCAAACAGACGCGATTTATTAGTTGACGCTCTTCTGCACTATGGAGAAAAAAATGTCAACAATTTCGGTATGTTTAATGTACTGACAAATGTTTTTCCAACATTTGTTTCCTTTCTAATGGGAATAAAACTAATTATGGGGGCGTCTATTCTAATATATTTAGCTCAATATTGAACCGATTAACTGGCTGTCATCTGCATATTTTATTCATAATTAAACTTTGAAAAAAATTACCATTGAGTACTGTTGTGACAATTAATCACTTAGTTTGATCAAGGACATTTTCTTTGTTGTAAAAAGAAAACGATCTCATACTGTTCTCAAGATATCCAACAACATTTAAATGTTATTACTTTCATTATCAATATGCCTTTATTTGAAATTATTTCCCGACAGCTGACAGAATGAAATCTCGACTTGAGCATGCAAGGGCAGTTAAATTAGAATCTTTTCGTGAACTCGGCGCAGCAAAGGATTCTTTACGTGGTAAATATAAAATATATGTACTCATTTAAACCAATTACCAATAACTATTATAGCGTTCGCCTCGACTATTGTATCGCACCCATACTCTATCTATCCCAAACTCCCTGGCAGCGTTAGCCATTATCATAATTGGCCATTAGCATCTTTAGTCGCACAATCCTTCACCTGCCATTCTACCATCTATTCCGCATTTTGTATAATCATTAAGTCTAATTGTAAAGGTGAAGTCCATTACCCTGCTGGGCAAGTTACCCAGGCTGTGCATGTTACACAAATTGTACTTCCCTTTGCTTCAATGTACACCTCGTCAATAATTGTTAATCAATCACTTTATCTCTCTCTCCCCCAACACCGTTTCAACTGACAGCTATCGGTTGTGTTGTCACGCAAGAGAAAATTGACTCATGGCATGCTGACCTGCAGACCAAACTCAATTTGCGGAAAAACGCAAGAAATGGTAAACTTTCGACTGAACACCTTTAATTATTAAAGACTGCCTAAATTATGATATGCTATTTCCATTTAAATCAACTTAATCAACTTATTAAAACGTATCCTTTGACCACAATAATAACTTTTGAACATCGCATTTACTATATAGTTACCCAATCCTGGAGAGAAACATATGCAGTAAAACTGAATCAGTTCTATTCATTATCGTAAGTATAATTCTACATATTTTGGGCGTACAAACTACAATTTCCTCACACCCACACATAATTGACTCACTTATTGTACCCAATGCTCTCAGAACTTTTGATAAAAGCACTATGTTCAGGTTATAATCATTAACTGACATTTTGACAGTGCAGGGTGCTCTATTCAAACATTCAATTAAAGCCAAAAATCTTCGAATGTAATTATCCACTATGCTATATATTTCGTTTTAATACCTAACCAATAGCCCCCGATTGCCGAACATTACATTGATTAGATTCACTTCTTTTGACATTTGACATATGTTTATATTCAGTGAACGTGTTGTCCATATCCCCGTAACACTTGAGGAAGTGAAACAAAAGCGGGAACTTGACAGGTCTGTACCTTATCCCTCTTTCTGAATGCTATAGGGTCCCATCGCGCTTCCATCCTTTTCCACATCCTTCCCCATTACGTGACAATCCTGTAATGTCATATGGCATTACTATTTTTTCGTTTGTATGAAACAATTTGAATAAATACTCAAGACAAATATAATATTTTATATATTTTGTTTCGCTAATCAAATGATCTTCTCCCTCTTCCAGCCTGGACTCCGATTTGCAGAAAATAGAACGAAAGCACAGCATAAGGAGATGGTTGCCACAAAGTGTTGACTTTCAGAACACTTTGGCAACTGCCCGTGGCCGACTGTCATTCGACCTGTTGCAGCGGCTGCACAGAGAGGCAGTAGAGAGGCACCACCTTATATTGCTCAAGACTAAATGTCGTAAGTATAATGCCATCTCATTACATGCACATTGAACCATTGTTACTATATATATATATGATTAGAGCGATAAGAAATTAGCCGGGAATAATTGAAACCCGAGACGATATCACCTGAGCAACGTTTCCACGCTCATGGAAAGTCATGCAAATAGTGATTTGGTTCTCCAGGCCTGGAAAGTCATGTAATTCTGGGCAGGTCATGGAAATTCATGGAAAATGAAATTCTGAATGTGTGTCAACCTTCCTCCCTTGCCCACAATCGTGCGCCCTGTCTTACGTTCTGCCCCGAACTGCAACTCCTATTCTTATATAACATAACAATTCAATTAATTCGGGGATCTATACCAATTGTCCAAATTATTTGATATTTCAGTGTGCTTATTTTGTCGGCCTACAGATGTATATGTTATCAATTTCAATACTTTATTAAAACACAAATTAAATGTAGGTCTTGGAAATTATAACACAAAACCAAGCGTAACAGTCAGTCTAAGTAGGCGTTGCCGCCGACTTGACATTTACAAAAACTAATGACTCACTATTATCTTCGTAGGGATCCCCAGCATTATCCTGATTAGTCGCGTCTTGTTCTGTAATTTCACGTAGAAAATCAATTGAAATATCCTCCACGTCCCCATTCTCTATGGCCGCCGGTTTGGCAGCAATAATATACGTGTATTTATAACCCCAACGGTACACACGCTTCGCTTTACAGCCAGCCGTTTCTAACCTAAAATCTAAATGAGGTCATTTCCAGTTGCCAGCAGGACCTATGACCAGGCCTCTGGTGTAAATACCCGCACGCCACACATTTTTCTAGAGCCATGATAAACTCAAAGAAAAATAACAGCACAGCAAAGAAAAAAAGTTCAGTGTTCAGTTAAATCCTAGTGTCTGAGTGCTGCCTAGTCGGTGGCTGGCGAACGAGTGGTCACTGAGGTGGGCCCAAAATAGCACTACACCCGCTGCTCTGCACTCCCTGTCATTAGACATATAGATGTATATAAGCAGGTGCGATATATACAAACAACCGAGCTAATTGTGGTGTGGTAGCTGTTAAACCACTAGCCAATGTGGATCCTGTGAGTCCCAACAGGGCGCGGCAATATGTTATTTTGACTTGTAATAACCAAAGCCGTCAATGCAGCACTTTATACACTGAAAACATTATTTCGACCATTAACGTGATTCTCTCCAATGAAGTTAGAGTATGGGCCTATACTTTGATTCTGCTCCTATAGTGAGAATCACATCACTATAGGGAATGTCATTATTGTATTAATTATTCTATTAATTATTGAAAGAGAAGTTGTACGTTTTAGGTCCGCTTAAAATATATCCTTTCCTTTCTAGGTGGTACCGAGTCAGCTGGACAAGCTCGGAAGCAAATCCACATCGCCAACACAAGATTGAAGGATTTGCTTTCGCAATACAACCTCCTCAATGACCATATGCCCTTGACATTCGATGATGTGAAGGACTCCGATCGGCCCGTTTTCCTACAACTGGAACTTCCCGAACTTTTTGATGTGCCATACCACCTGATGAAGGAAGCGGTTATGGCATCAAACCGTATGACCCGGTGCGATGAGGAAGTGGCTGCTTTGGAAATTGAATTTCCAGCGCAGCTCCAATATTTGAAAGACATCCATTCCTCCTTAAGATCGGCGCTCGAGTATGCGGAGCCCAATGTTGGAATGAAAGCTTGCATTTACAACCGTCTTCAGGAGGTGGAATTTCAACAGATGAAATTGGTATCGACGATGAGAAGAGTCCCTGTTCTTTCAAAATTTAATGTAACCGCAGACTCTACTTATACGCACAATTCGGAATTAATTGCAAATCGATTAGAAATGAATAATGCTGTTCAATTAGACGGGGTGGGTGAGGGTGAGGCCGATATCCCTAGGCCAATCCAGTCTGATGATGAAGGGGTCATCAGTTCTGGGGAGGAGGATGTTTTTTGATTTATGATGATTTTTAGTATAATTGAAGTATGTTTTCTCGTCTGATCCGCCTCCTGTACTGTGCGTTGTTTGGCAGATTGGTACACGCTATTTTTAGTTCTCGGGCGTCAGAGTAATTGTCTGTCGGCCCCAGAAAAAATTCAGTTTTGGTACAATTGATTTCAAATCAGTCGTTTTCTTTAATTGTGGCTGTAGTTTGCAGTCACGAACAGAATTTTTGGCAGAGATTCTCCTCCACATGACGGGGTGTAGAGAATCTTTCTTCACTAATTTTTATTTTCTGGTCAGTTCTTGATCAGAAAAGGGGGACGTACGTCTCACAGTAAAAATAGGCTGTATAGCAGATCAAAATTCGTAGTTACTCTCGACGTAAGACTTCTTACGAGCGAGAAATAAATTAAACTGGATTCAAGTACAAATTGGCTTGGATTGAGCGTCAGGATTATATATCCAAACTTAAAAATTCAACAGATTTGGTGACGCTGATTTATGTAAGATTTCGGAGGAGTGTCTCCTGGTGGTCAGTACAGAACTTTGCGATACTTGGTGATGGTACAGGTTTCACCGAAACAAATGATTTCATGGTGCTTTTGTGCGAGTGTAGTCTAGTTGAGTTGTCGGTCGCCAAAGACCATGATAGTTGTTCGAGATGAACTTGAAGTGTGAAGTCCCGGGTTGACCACTCATGTCATATGGCAGTGTTATTTATTAAAATAATTATGTAATTAGTTACATCAGAACAGCCTTTCTAGTGCCAATGCATTTCCTATGGGGAACAACTTTTTCATAAAATCACAGATTTTGCTTACAGATTGTAGAAATGTCTGTGTGAATTCAACGCGTCGAGAGTCTATACAATGTGTCAGAGTTGGGTCAGACATGTTATTTGTTTGAAATAATAGTTTATGTGAACTAAAATTTTGAATTTAGTTCACGTTCGGGAAAATTACATGTGAAAATGCTAAAAATCGCGCCTATGGCGATTTAACATGGACATCGTGTTTTCAAGTATTGCGCCAAAGTTACTGGTGACTCGGCAACGGGAATATCAGTTCAAATTATTTATTTCCTTTTAAATTATAGTGTTTTCTTGGAGAATTTAAGCTAGCGATGTTATATACTTCGTAATTATTATGGAAATATGTCCGTACGCAACGGTGTGCGAGTTTACTCATGATTTCTTGACCAAATATTTTTCAAAATGGCGGACGGCATCACTTCTGTCGCAGTAACGTTTTCTTAGGAATTATACGTGATATTGTTTAATTAACTTAGTCTAGTGAGGCTTGGCAAGTCTATCACCGCTCGGTTGTCATGTAGTTGGGATGCATTTGAGTCACTGACTACAAATGTTTCTTATCATAGTATAAACATGTACGTTATAGAACACTCATTCAATTGATTATTTCTCTAACTATCCAACTACATCTTTCTTCACAGCCTATTATTATTCATTCGGCCTTTTGTTACTTATTTAATATTTTGATTGTCTGTTACTTATTTAATATTTTGATTGTCTGCCTCTATATTACGTAATTTATTGTAACGTATGCGTGGTCTCAATTTGTTGGTCTCACAACGAGTCACATAGACATGGGAAAATTACGATGACTGATATCCCCTACTTACTTTATATATGAACAATGGTTTGACTGGCTAGGTATAGTATCACAGATGACTTCATACACGGAGTGTAAGTCATTATTTTATTGAAGCATGATATACAGACATCATATTTTTAATTCGGATCAAACCATTAATATTATGTACATATGATATAGTCATACAGGTAAAAAATCAAGCATGTTGGTAACATAATGTAACCTGTTGATCTATACTGGTTTGCCTCAATTAAGACAAACACGAACACTTTCTCTAAGAGGAAAAGTCACACTGGATATAATGACATTGAACACTATATTAAATTAGTGGTAAATGGATATTACAGAAGATCTGCAACGCAGAGTTCTCTTCCAGTTCGATACACAATTGAAATCTGTAACTGTTAGCTGATACTGAATAAAGTTGTTATATATATATTGTTGTCACCGTCTCATTCGTCTGAGCTTTTATTAAACAACCCGAAAGACATGTTGAGTTACTTTTGTTTCTCGATTCATCTGAGTTCATCCACGTTCGTCTTGACCAAGTTGTCGATTATCAATTATGTATAAATAGTGAATATCTGGGGGGAAAATGGGGACCTAGCAGAGGCTGTAGCCTTCCTGGTGGGGATCGCACACACACAGGGCTCTCTGTATTACTTAATTATATGAGTTGGGTTGGGACGAATGCTCAGCAGG
Source organism: Sthenelais limicola (assembly GCA_942159475.1). NCBI lineage: Eukaryota > Metazoa > Annelida > Polychaeta > Phyllodocida > Sigalionidae > Sthenelais > Sthenelais limicola. The sequence goes on along the minus strand of OW804100.1, from coordinate 4,515,518 downwards.
GCCGGTTGATGTCTATCTTCGATGAAGCAGACTCAAAGTCACAAAGTACAGGTTTAGCGATCTTGCTGTCTCTTTATTTCGCCGATCTTTAAAGGGGCTCTCTACCTTGTTCCCTGCCTGGGCACCAACTGCCCCTACCCCGTTTCCCACCCCTATTTATACTCCCTCCCCCCATAGACCCGTCCTCGCTCACAGTACGAGACCCTAGCGCCCCGAGCGGTGGACGAACGTACCCGAATACATCATTCGTGCACCTCTACTACAATATATAAACATTATTTGTCTCCTTTTATCCATCCATCCATGCTTAATAAGATATGAGACACATGATACGACTAGATTAGAAAAAAATAGAAACATAAATAAACATCTATGAGCATCAAGCTAACATACAATTTAGTGCGATATTAATTAGGATTAAACTAAATAAACGTCTTCTGTCCAAAATATTTAGTGATAAGGCTGTGGTCCACAATGTTACAGGCTGGCTCCCACGTCACCTCCTGATCAGCCTGCCCCTCTAGCGCTTCCCACCTTACACGGTAGTAGATGCCATCCTTGCGGTCGACCTTGTGGTCCACTATGCACTCGGCAATAAACTCCTCCTCCACTGCAAAACATGCAAATAACATGCTTTTACATTGTGTTATATTATATTATTAATATGACATATAATAATAAAAGCATTAACTAATATACGAGATAAACTATTCATAGCAATATATCCCAGATAGCAATTGTCCAATCGGAAATGTTATCGGGCATGTGATAGGCAATGCAGTGAGTGATTTCCAACTCTTCAGGTTTTCCAATGTATATATTTCGCGGACTGTGTAATTTCCACTAGGACTGAGTTCAACTAGGACTGAGGCCGTTTTCTACCTCTTGTATACAGGTGATATCTTATGTACACTAACCTTGTTATATGTACTTATACTACTTGTACCTGTTCCTGTATCAGTTGACAAATACTCTCAATAAAAATAAATAAAATAAAAAGGATAACAGTTGTTCAACAGTTGCTAATGCATCTTTAAACAAAAAAGTGCAACGCCTCCCATTGCAAAAACAATATTATAATGCATATTACAATGTCACGCATACCTGTGTCTGGCAATGTCGATTGGGCTGGGGCTTGAGAGGCTCTCTTTTTCTCATTCTTGGCTGTGGCTTTGGCTTTGGCTGGGGCTGTGGCTCGAGACGCTCGGGTTTTCCCCTTTTTGGAAGGCTGGCCTGGGGCTGGGGCTGGGGCTGTTGATGGGGCTCCAGACGCTGCCTTTCTCTCCTTGGAAGGCTTGGCTGGGGGTGTGGCTGGAGACGCTCGGGTTTTCCCCTTTTTGGAAGGCTGGCCTGGGGCTGGGGCTGGGGCTGTTGATGGGGCTCCAGACGCTGCCTTTCTCTCCTTGGAAGGCTTGGCTGGGGGTGTGGCTGGAGAGGATGTATTTCGGTCCTTCTTTGGGGCTGGGGCTTGAGACGACCGCACCGTTTTCTTGGTCATCGTTCGGCTTCCCACAGTTTCCGTAGCTGTGGGTGTCACACACACTTCAGTCACTAAATTAAGTGCAAATGAGTATACATGAGTATTTTTAAATGATTATATGTCATACATTAATGCAACTCATTTATTAGACACCAAACTGCATTTAAAACAGCAACTCAAATTCAAATATTGTATTAAATTCGTTTAATCGTTATCAAAAATTGAATATCCTTCGATTGAATTTGATTTAATTTGATTAAATTTGCTGCAGGTGTGGTACTTTATTAACGTCTGACATGTTAGTATTGGACCATCATAATTTGTACTGACCTGCGGTGTCCTCGTCCACACTCAAATTGAGGGTGAGGATAGGCAGTTCGCGCCCATCGTTGGCTGTAAATTGTAATAATATAATTTACTATCAGATTGTCATACGTTGGGATTTGTTGATAGAAAGTCCATGAAAAGGTCCGTTCGATTCATAATATACTAGCAAATACCCAACTCACTGATTAATTGGACTACTCATCATGGAGTGCCACCTGATGAGGGGTGCGACAGTTACTTTATCACACTAGGGCAACAAATATTTCAACTTACCATTAACAAACCTAACGGAAGAATTTCCTTCTTCACTCCTTTCTGGCGTGACTTCTTCCTCATTACCTATATATTAACAATATATTACTGTTATTCACACAAGCACAATTATATTACTTTTAATCAAAGTGTCTCAGCCGAATTCTCAGTCTCATACACTTAGAGTTGATCTACACTACCAACATGTACAATTTAATAATATAATCAATATAATATACACGTTTTGTTCTTCATCAGTACCTTTATGTTAACAATAAAATAAATACAGTAAATGATTAATTTTCTCATAGCAACATGGTCTCTTTTAGAGGGGCCTACATTCGAGACCGGACTGGGAAAAGTGTAAATGTTCTCATGGTTATTGCTTATTACAATTAAAATTGCTTACCAAGGTCGGCTCCCGAGTGGTCGTTGGAGTCGTCAATTGCTGTAAAGGTAGAAATAACATTCAGGCATTTAGACACACCCGCCTGTATATATATATACACTTTTGTATGCTTTATTTGTACCTTGTTCTTTATCTTATATTGTGTATTCTATACCTGATAAGTTACTATATTCTATACCTGATAAGTTTCTTTAGTCTACATTCGAGACCGGACTGGGAAAAGTGTAAATGTTCTCATGGTTATTGCTTATTACAATTAAAATTGCTTACCAAGGTCGGCTCCCGAGTGGTCGTTGGAGTCGTCAATTGCTGTAAAGGTAGAAATAACATTCAGGCATTTAGACACACCCGCCTGTATATATATATACACTTTTGTATGCTTTATTTGTACCTTGTTCTTTATCTTATATTGTGTATTCTATACCTGATAACTTACTATATTCTATACCTGATAAGTTTCTACTAGTCAGCTGTTATCACCTAGTGCCATTCTTATATCACTATGTATTCAAAAAACAAACGGGGTATTCGGAGGAGCTGTGCCTGTCACAGACAATATTCCTGTTCCATCCTTCTTTCTTTAATTTAATTTGTGCGACTGTATATGTGAAATGGAAATAAAATCTAATAATATAATAATGAACTTATTACATGTTTAATAATGGAGAGAAATGCATATAATAATCAATCGATACTGATTAAATGATAATGCGTATACATCATGAAAATGGACAAATGAACTGACCTTCCAGTGCAATGGTACTTGCACTGGCAATATATTTCCGCATCTGGGGTATTCCCATACTCCCCAGCAATGGCATACAGGTTTCGCCAGATGGTAGGCCCACCACCCGGAATGCCACAGTGCCATCCTTATATTCCGCGTACGGGAATCGGCCTGGCTTACCCATGAATTTGCCTGAAGGTCAAATATGATAATTATCCAATTGTTGAGTCCAATTGTTTCATCATGACATTTGTATTGTATTAACTCCTATTTGTGGCAGACATGTGGCATGCGTATTGTTACTTGTACAAAGTTTGAAAAATTTCCTCACTGCACGCTCTAAATTGTATCGTTCATATCTTATATCGATTGTACAACTGTGATTCCCATGCCATACCATATGCCGCGTTCATGATTGCCCGCAACTCGTTGCGCACCTCCTTTCGCGTCTGTGATCCAACAGTCACTGCTGGCATGGTTTCTTGACCTCCTTGACCTCCTGGAATTGAAAAAATGAATTCATTGAATACAATGCTCCGCATACGACTATCACACATAACTTATTACCCTCACAAATTTTTCGATTGATCGTATCTCTACATACAAAACATTTACCTGTTTCGCGAGTGGCACACAGCATCTCCGCTATCTTGTCTTTGTAGGCGTTGTACGGCGCCATGGCCGCCAATGTGCCGATCGACACAAGGGTGTCCCCTAACGCCCAGAACACGGCTGGGCAGTCCAGTTCCTGGAGTACCTTGATCTGTATTGGTGAAAGAAGACTTATTTGAATATTGTATTTATGTACATGTATATATGTATACATATATCCTGATCAAAACATTCGGGGCATATTGTAAAAAGTCTTCCCTCTTCAAAAACAAGCATCCAGCATTCCGCTCTCGATAGGTATAACATGCTATGTTGTACATTGATGACTGCATCTTACTCAACTAGTATGATGACAATGCCGGTTTATATGGAAACCCAATTTCTATTACCTGTCTCGTTATATCCACAAGTGTGGCCCGCTTCAGTTCTTGTTTCCCCTCAGCGTCCAAGTCGCTGATGGGCTTCGAGTTCTCATATCGGGCTTCGGCCTTGTACCTCGCCTTTTCGTCGGCGCTAACCTCCGACCATCCCTTCTTCCACTCTGCCATCCGTTGTAGATATGTCCCTGAGCCTAACCAAAAAGTACAGTTAAATATATGAGTCGATCTAATGATTGGCTAAAACGTCTCCAATGATACAAACAATTATATTTCATCACTAATATTAATAAACAATTATTACTAAATGTTGCAATTTCAGAACACTGTTTAATGTTTTACATACTGCCCCCCTGTTTGCTGCAGTAGACATTGAAGGCGTTTAGCCTCCTCTTCTTCAGGCATTTGGCGCCAGCCGCGACCCTCTTTCGCTTCCGGCTGCCTTTCTTCCGCTTGTCGTTGCCAATTCGGGTCTGGACAGAGAGAGAATAATGGCTTTCATGTGCAGAAGTTAGGAAAGTGCAACATTACATCTGCTGACTTGAGTGTGTCGAACTTTAGCTTTAGTGAGGTGAAATGCCTTGTTCCCCAATTGTATATACTACTCAGAGTACGATGCGCATGGCGAACATGGTGTTAAAGAGTGAAATAGAATAGGAAATGGGTGGAAAGGCTTTAGAAGATGTGGCGAAAGAAGAGCTAGGGAGGAGGAAAAGGTATCAAATATGTGGTGTGTTCCAGGAAAATGAGTCATAAGTCGCAAAAATCATATTTTTCAAAGTGTTTATTTTACAGGATCACTTTATTGGAATGTTCTGATTTTTGAGGAGCTAATCACTTATATCGATCGGTGTATCAAATTTCAGGACAATGTATCCAATATATCCTTTCGTTTTAAAGGTCCTTATATGGACTATATTTAGTTACTTCACTGTTTATTACCCCCCAGAAATATTGCAAACTTTTTTTTTCCAAAATAAAAATATCCGACTTAAAATCTAGAAATACTTATTGGATTATTAGACTGTTTACTATCATTGGAATCGGCTTTATCTCATCTTTTCAAATATAATGGAATCTCACAATCTATTTTTTGCGACTTATGACTCATTTTCTTGAAACACATCACATATGTACAAATTTGAGGGAGGAACGCAAGAGAGTTTAATGTTGCTAAAAATGTACAGTGTACAGTTACGTGCACAATAGCGTTATGGTATACATGTATATTGTTCTGACTGATACATTGCTAAATTGCCAGTGTTGTGAACGAAACACGAGAGTCTAGACAGTGTAGACGGCATATATAATGATAATATCCCATAAGACGATTTGTGTATTTACCTTGAGGTATGCCATCTCCAACCCAGTACTCCCCGCAAGTTGGTCAAGCATTGTCTTGAATCGTTTGCCCGTTCCAGTCAAGCCACTCTCGATGGCCGCTGCGATTAACGCGTCCTGTTCAGCTGTCGTGCTGCGTACGTTCTGAAAGTTTTGTGTTGCAATTATATTATTGTTACGCTGGGTGTAACATCTAATATGGCAGTGAATCAATTGTACGTTATATTACGTACATTATTCCCGTATAACAAGGCATATATGTGAACTACCGGGAGTCCAGTCCAGAGTGATAAGTTAGGTTATTCTGATTGTTGTGCGTAAACATGCGTCACTGAGCTCCTTGCCAACACCTTTTTTTATTACAGAATAGTGACTAAACAAATGAAGATTCGAATTATATCCCCAACCAAAATAACTATTGGTGATGGTATTATAGTTAACAAATGTAAGCTAACTTACTCTTCTTACTGACTCCATTGTCCAGAACTCGTGAGTGAAGACAAAGTCTGTGAAATCTGTATGACGGAATATAGAAAAATTATGGTATCGATTATTTGTATTACGATTTGATACGTTTGATTGACAACTATTACACCTTCTTGACCACACCCATATACAGGGCTTGCACAGGGTACACTGATTTCAATTAATGTTGAGTATTGATACAATTTGTATTGGTTATTGCGTTTTTAGATTTGTCCCTGAAAAATCAAAATCAAATCAAATCAAAGAGCCTACTTGCAGACACCTTTTATGGATTTGATTCGATTTTTACCATCATTCAACAACATTGAGCAACAATGTAGGTATATGTTACAATCTGTTTTCAAGTATATCGAAAGCAAGTGCCTCGACCAATATCTCAAATGTTAAATGTTCATGCTGTACTGCATGACCATCTATCGGGGGTTGTACTACCCAAGTCATTGTATTACCCTAGTCTAGAAGAGTTGCTCGTAAGAGCCCCCCTATGTTATCAGTGTTTAAAGTATGGTATCAATATTTTTCAGGAAATTGTTATTGGCAGGTAAAGCCATGGATTTAAATTCGTGCAGCAAATTTTCTACTTAAACCAGAGCCCACATTGTTTATGGATTTGTTTTCACTCACAAAGGGTTGGGGGGGGGGGGTGCGCGAAAATAAATACTGCGCGAACATTAATACGTTTACACTAGGCCTATGTGTGAACAGTACTTTGCTATAGTGAGTGCCGCATCCACAGTGGTAGTTACTGGCACGAATATCATGGAGAACTTTTGGTATATTACAGTATATAGATCTGAATTAGCAATTGGAAACTGGTGTCAAAATGTAGTGCCCAGCTCAGCTCAGCTGATGGCCGATAACAAATATTTCTGGTTAATAGTTTAGGAATCGGTTTTCCTAAAGACATAGAGCATGAATCAGTAAAATACCCTTGCAAGAAAAACGTCAACCCATTGATAGAAATGATAGAAAGGTAATGTTTAAAAACCCAGACGTTGGCCGAGTATGTGACTGCTACTCGGCCACCTGAGCACGTTAAATTAGTATTTTACTCAGAAATGATCAACGTTTCTTATAAGAGGTTATATGATTATTTTCTATTTATTAACCTATTGTTACACCCCATCCTTAGCGTTGTAAGAGCCCAGAAGGCAGGTTAGTTGCGACTAAAGGATTTAAAGAAAAAGAGAAGCCACATCTCCCAGTGATAGGGACTGGCCTTGCCGCGACACTACACACTATGTTATATCAACTGCGGTTCCCAACGCTGGATGACCTAATTAGTATTGTGTATACGGTTGGGCATCCCACATAATTCAAGCAAGAGTGCATAGTCAGTCCCAGAGGCCAGAGGAATTTAATCACTTACAGATTTGCGCTGCATATTAGATATTAGATATGACGCATTCAATCGTGCAAAAGCACAGCAATTTAGATTGAAGGAGTTAACATGAATCGTTTAATAAAAGGCAGGGAAGACCCCCTTTGGAATCACGTTTCCCATTTTGGATAAGCCCCATTTCCCGCACTTTTTCTCTTTGCAACCCCTACGACTGAAACTTTTTATCTGGCCCTTGGAAATCCCGAATCCCAACCTAAAATTAGGCCCAAATAAAATGTATTCCTAGCTCCCCGCATTAATAGGGGTTGTAGTACCACGAGGTACTTGCACGACTATCAAGATGTATGGTTTAGTTACAGGAATACCATGGGAATAATACAAAACAACGTTCCCATATACACACATACTGTAGCTTAATGAAAAGGATTATTACTGAATGCGTACATAAACATAATTATAACAAAATATACGTTTGCTCAAATTACTAACCTTAGTTTTCCGCGTGAAGATTCGTAGAGTGAAGAGTGTAGTGGTGCTGTCTTGGCGCTATCTTCTATCGATATGGCAAACAGTAGCAGATGCTGCTGGCCGCTTATGGCAGGGGGGACGTTACGCAAGAGAGCACCTCTGGTCGGGGTGAGTCGGTGGCGGTGGACATGTGTCTGGCACATTCATTGGTCGTTGCCGGGCGTTGTAACTAACGAATGAGGGTACGGCAGCCTGGAGCTGCAGCATGAACGCTAACAAATCAAATTATCTGGGCCCGACACCAGACGGCGTAATGGCCATTTATTTATGCGTATCAATAAATACTTAAAATAATTTAATGATGCATATAGAGTCATTTTGAACGGCCTAAACTAAAAAGGGTACACTCCAAAATATGTGTTAACTAAAATGTGTTAACTAATTAAGACGCATTCAATCGTTATCAAAAATAAATATTGACATTTGTCTATTCCATGTATATTTGTGTATTTTCAATATCAGGATGACATGTTACTGTTGTTATTGGCTAGTCGTGCAACGGACAGTTTATGAGAGAATTCTCATAATTCTCACATAATTCTCACGGGTCTGTACATGTACAGTGTACATTATGTTTTAATTGACCAACACATATCAGTAATATCTAACGTATCATTTAATTTGTTCATTAATTAGAATAAGAATTAAGTTACTCAAATCCTCAATCGAAATAGTAATTCATTGAACAATATTGGACAAATAGAGAGTAAAAATGTCGAACCGAATAATAGGTGCATGTTTGGTAATTCACCGATATAACATCAAGCCTAGAAATATATTACAAATGTTAGACAAAACTAGACCAATATTGAAAATGAAATTATTGACCGCTAATCCATGGCGAGTGAAAGTTAGTACATTCAATTCATTGCACACGGAATTTCCCGCTGCATGACCCCTGTACTAATAGCCCCACAAGTGCTAATTTCACTACTTATTTAGGTGCGCATTGAATATTTGGTTAAAAAAAAGTACAAATCACGTTTTTTTTCGTTTGCCAGGCCATAATTTATTTAATCATTAGTTTCTATTCTCATTTGTGGTTTTAGTGTATGGGGTTTGATGAAAGGTAAAGGGCTATATATGGTTTTGCCTATGTACTAACAGAAAAACTAGAAGCCGATATAAGGTAGATTTGGGGCACAAAAAAAAACATTTTATTTTAGGGAAACGGCCACTTTGGAAAAAATATGACTGAGATTATCATAAAAATATAATGAATGAAGAGGGAATGTTTTAAATTACTATTCGTAAAATTTTTACAACAGCATTAAAGTTGTAATTTTATCTTATTGAAGTGCTCTAGGTAGTTTTAGGTGTATTGGTAGTCATCCATGTGCACTCTAGTCAAGGGAGCGTTTTAAATCTATATAATTATATGGTTGATTCTCATGAAACGGTTACAAATGGATATTTTCTTAAAGGTTATTGAAATGATGAAATGATGAAATGATGTAAAATTGCTAGAATAGGTGCCCCATATCCCACTCTTTTAAGTCCTGAAACTGCGCCCCTTAGCTATGATAACTGTGCTATATTGCGTCATGGATGGTGATGATCACGTACATATTCACTGTCATTTCATCTATTGATAAAAACAATAAAATGATTATATTTTGACATGATCACATAGAGGAATAAAAGCTCTCTCAAATGATATACAGGGAATAAATCTACCTCCATGAGATCATTATGAAACTCAGTGAAGAATGACCGTCATGGACGGTGACGGGGGCTGTAATGGTCGGTACACATAAAACTTCCCCATTTTGGAAATAGATCTATAGATCTATAAGAAATATTGGTCGATTCTGTGTAGCATTGGCCCCGCCGCCTCATTCTGCAGACTGTCCTATGAGATAAAGGACCAAGCCCACTGCACGTACATTGCATGGACGGTTGACCAGCCTAAATTATTTACGGTAAAGCAGTCTTGTGACGGCTCAGGGGGGCGTTTCATAAGTTCGAATAGCGCGCGCTATAGGGCCTAGCGACAGTCGTTACCAAACATAGCGCGCGTTAAGGGCCAAAATTGACGTCAAATAACATTGCGTTACTATAACGAACGCGCGCTAAATTTATCGCTACCAAAACGAACGCGTACAGCGTTAACTTATGAAACGCCCCCCAGGCTGATGTTTATTATTTGAATCGAATGAATAAAAACGGTTTTTATACTAACATGCCTGTGAACGATCTAACGACCCTATTCGCGTCGACCATATTAGCTGTTGTCATAGTAATGTTATCAGCTGGCGTCGTATCATTTTATCAGTCTATTTTTCATTCTCTCTATTAGTTAAAAGATCTAATATGAAGTGGGGTCAGTGTTGACTATAAGACTATTGGTTTATTTTATTTAGAATTTTCGGACTAAATTGAAGTCTGACCTTTCAATTACTTTAATTATGATCTTTTAATGGGGTTGGGTCATAACTGTTAGCATTCCATTGTCGTGGAGGTAGTGGTTATATATCTAGTCGGTGTGGTTATATATCGGATATATCGGTGTGGAATTAAAACTGAGCGAGCGAATCAATAACTTGAAAAAAGAAGTTTTTTTCTTGTTGAATCTTTATTTCAAAATCGTAAGAATATTAATCCTTCATAACTCTGTTACAAACATTTGCAAGTCATACATTTCAGACAGACAGATGAAATTAAGCTGCAATGAGGAATCCTCTCTTCTGCTTGGACCACCTGTGTGACTGCTAAAGTTCAAGACTCAACAACTATTACTTTTGGCTAAAATACTACTTCTGAACTTCTATACTTCTGAAGATATACGTTACTGCTAAATTAAAAAAAAATTTCAATATATTTCTCCTGAGGTTCCCTAGCATTCTTTTACTAACGCAGTCGTTTGGACTACCTGTTTGACACTCAAATTTCTGGTCTTGATAATCAGAATCAGAATAAGTCACTTTTTCTGTCTTTGACTACATCGAACTTTCCCCCATCTATTACTACCTTTCTGATATACCTATAATATTGAGTAAATATAGTCAGTCAATCTGAAATTAAAATTAATGCCAGCTGAGTTTCCGTTAGACAGAAATATAAATAAAGTCAATGAACGTGAAGTTTGTTTTTAAAAGGTTTTATTCAACATATCCTGCCGACTAGGCTCATACAATTCTAATCAACTTTCAATTATTGTTTCCCTTTTTATTTTATATTTTTTTTGTATTTTCGGTTTTTCTCTTTCATCTCATCCCTCCTGAACAAACAGGTTTCATACGAAGCTTACAATTATTATGGAGATCAATCATAATTCATCAAGTGTTATACCATATACATTCTGTCTCTGCGATTTTACACCTGTTATTCCTCCAGTTCACATATGAGTTGATTCCAGAGATTTGTGTTGTTCTTCCCTTTACCTTGAGCAACATTATTATACTCCAGAATCATAAGATGCATTTTAGCTTTGTTGACAAAGGCTTAATGTATTATTTACTAATGCTTTACGACTGAGAGACCAATTTCTTGCCCCCCAGACTCCAACAACACCCCTCATCTTAGCTAAAGCCGACTCATAATTCTTGCTGGGATAGTTCTCCCTGCAGTAAGGATTAGATATGTGTATACCCAGAATTTTTACTGAATTCGGCCAGTCAATTACACAACTCTTATCGTTGTCAAGTGTTTTTTTCTCAGTTTTTATACCCTTTGTCTTAGTGAAATTTAGTCCGAGCCCCGATCCTTCCCCAAAATTTTGAATAATATCCATTACTGTCCCCATTGAGTCTTCATCAGCTGTGCTCTCATGGAGGTGTGGTGACCGGGTCACCGCGTATTGATGGCGTCGATGGTTGTAAATGTGTTGTTGGGCTGCCAGTAAAGTTCATCTGCTTTTTGTAGAAGGTGGTCTGGGACAACGTCGTAGTTTGTGGTGCTGCAATTGAAATGAAAAAATAGTTTCTGTTAGAACAAACGATCTTTTATTGAAGCAATGGCAAGCTAATACGAGGGGCAAGCTTGGTCATTACTGCTCCTAGTCGGAGGGCCCTGAGCGAACAGTCAGGTTATAACCCTGCAACGATGAACCTCAAAACAAGAGTACACCGACCCCCCCAGGGTTCACGAAACATGGTCATCATGCACTCGCCCACAGGACTAGTAGAGTATAAAACAACTAGTCCATATAGAAATATGGTAGTCCTTACAATATATTTGGCATTTTTCGAGAAGGGTTTGATGACCAACAGAAGAGTTGAAAGAGAGTGGAGACGGGCGGACAACAGTTAGGAAGTATCAGGAGAAGCTGAGGAGGTTGGTTAGGCGAGGAGCGATCAACAGGGTGGAGAAGGATTTGGAAGAGAGCTTGAGAGACAGAGAGTAAGTGTATTTGTGTGTGTCAATTTATCGGCCGGATGCCAACTTTTTAAAGTAAGATGTGCGAGACACTATCTCAGCCATTAAAGCGTGGGGTCTGGGGCCCGCTTAGGGCCCCAGAACCCAGAGGGTTTTCTTTGCTCTCCAGTGCATTTTCAGCATTTTTAAATATTGTCCAAATGATAATATAAACTTCTGACTTTGATTCACATAAAAGATAGAAATATAGACTTGTACTTTTACAAGCCGGCTGCACAACTTTTTCAATGCAGAATATGGTCAGGGAGGGGACTCAGATAGTTTTTCATGACTTTTTATTTGTTATAATAAATGATATGACTTGCTTTTTTTATAGGATTGTTTGGCGCGCGCGAAGACTGAAGACCAGGACTGAAGACCAAAGAAAGGCCCTCCTCAGGGCCACAAAGGCCCTCCTCAGGGCCACCAAAATGTCTAAAGAGCATTGTTTATTGCGTCCCCCATCCACATCGTCTGCCCCGTGTTGTTGTATATAGCGTGCCTGTGATAGAGAAGCAAATAGTAAATTTAATATATTATAGATTTATTATAACATAAATTATTATCGATTATAGTAACTGGATTTTTGTTAGGGATGTTTCACTGATATTTATGTGTGAGAGTATCTTTATTCAGATAATAGATATGAGTACATGTTGTTAGTTTCAGTGAGAATTAATTTAGGATCCAACATGTCTCTATAATGAGAGAATGGATATAGAATGTCTATACTGACATGTTCGTAGTTTCAGTGAGAATTAATTTAGGTTCCAACATGTGCGAGTCTCTATAATGAGACAATGGAAACAGGAAAAATCTATAAATAGTAAGCTCCAAAGTACATTGAGATCTGTATATATTTAATTTAATATATTTAATATTTTAATAAGTAAAGAACTTAAGTTGAATTACTAAAAGCTATTATTCACGGTTTTAGAATAGAGGATGATAGAATGACTGGGTTTTTAAGATCCCAATGAATTTAATTGACCATATATTTTATCAATACAAAAAAGACGAGATTGGGGACTAGTGTTGAGAGGTTGCGAGGAGACCGTGTTACTTGAACGCTGCACCTATGTGGCGTCAAGGCGGGAAAATGAGTGGACTGCGACTGATGGGTGACTTGGCTCTCTACCCTCCGCCGGGCCGTCGGCCCATGCTACCGGTAGTGGTAAACGCAAGTTTTCTACTAGAGCAAACGGGATGTCGCAAAATTGCCAGAACAGAAAAAAATTATATTTGAAACAAATATCGTAAACATGTTCCTATTTCATTTCTCACTCTGAATTGTTAAAAGTTTTCAATTAATTATGAAGTATGATAAGCCATGTAGACCGTATGACGGCAATTTACGACATCAAAATGGCGCTCCGCTTTAAGAAGCTCGATCTACATTTTACACCTAATTTTGACCTCGCCCAAGTGCCTCTGGCAAAACTGAAAAGATGGAAAAACAAACACGTGAGAACCATCGACAAAAAGAGCAGGGAGCTCGCCCATTTGGAGGGCGATATCGATTGGAGTAAGGACCAAATCGAGTAAGTGAAAATTTTGAGTTTGCGAGATTCGCGTCGGGAGCCCGGAGCATATGTTGAGGGTCGCGCGTTATTAACATGTGACTCTTGACTCCGGAGATGAAGTACCGATGCATGAAGCATTCATAATTTGTCGCATGTGACATGTGACATATGATGTTTAGAATTAATGATGGATTAATGGATGAACATAGCTTGAGGTCGCGCGTGTGACACAGCTTTAATTGGCGCGTTAATGCGTGACAGTAATTATCACTCATGCGTGATGGATTAGTGGATGAACATAGCTTGCAGTCGCGCGTGTGCTTAAATTGGCGCGTCAATGCGTGACGTTATTTATCACTCATGCGTGACTCATAAACACTCAATACTGACTATTTCCTTTGCCCTTATGTGCGCGAATTCAAATCCTGCGCAAATGTATAATTATTACATAAACAAAGTGTGAGGCTTCCTTGCTGCGCGAATTTAAATCCGTTTAAATAAATAAATAGGTTTCAGCAGTATTTCCTCCAAGAGTATTTCATGAGAAAATTTCAAATTAAAAAACGCAAGAGTTTAGGATCATTTTACATTATATATGTTAAACACAACATATCAAATTTCTATTGAAATAATAGGCCTATAATAAATAAATAGGCCTGTTGTTGAAGGCAAAAAAATTGTTGTTGGGGGCAAAAAAATCATCGTGAGAACCCTGTATTTTATATCTTTGGATCCAAATATATGGATGTTCAAAATTTCTTTCATAGGTTTTTGGATGCCGAAATGAAACGAAGGGAGGAGGAGGCGGAGGCCAAGGCAGAGGCCAAGGCGATGGCCAAGGCCAAGGCGAAGGCACAGACAGAGAAAAACAGAAAGAGGAGAGAGTTGGAAAGGAGGAGGAGAGAGTGGGCAAGGAGGAGGAAAGAGAAAGAAAGGCGGAGAAGTAAGTCGAAATATCAATTTAATGATTGACATAAATCGTTTCAAGATTATCTAAAAAAAAAAACTCATTTTATATATAATTCAGTGTGCGACATAGTGGGTTGGGTTGTCAGTCGGGCCATGACTTTTTGAGAGTTCCATGGTCCGAATAAATTATCTATACAGTATTGCAAAATTTCCAGGCCGATGTAGAGATTTGCTCAGATCGTATTTCCAAAACATAGTTGGAATTTATAAGCTGATAACTGAAATTGGTAGCCATGTTATAAATCGTCATTAATCATCTAAAGATGGTTTCTATTGCTAATGGCTCCAGATGTCACAATTACACATCTAAGAAAATTTTCAACGGGATGCCCCCAGAACCCCAACAGTGAATGAGCGGCCAAAGTGACACAGCAATTAATTTTCTCTCGACCTACAAACCTAGGAATCAGGAGATTAACTAGCTCTAATTCCTGAGCTTTATATAATTCATTAATCAGGAGATCTCCCAGAAAGATTTAGAGCGATATACACTATTCCTGAGCTTTATATAATTCATTTGTAATGTTACCCAGTTTCAGACTAATGCTGGCAGTCCCACGCGACAACATTTTGAATATATACATACAAATCGATTAGAGAAATGTATTTTTCCCTCCAATATGTGCATATGTCCAACATGGCGACATGAGATATGAGAGTTTATTGAGTTATAAGGGACAGCTGACGAGATTGGACCTCCACAATTTTCTCATGGCCAGTCGGACCAGTGCTTTTGAAAAGTTCATGGCCCGACTGTCATTTTTCATAGACTGGGTCCGTCGGACCAGCGGTTATGTCGCACACTGTTATATTAATGACTTACATAAAGTGATAAAAAACAGTTGGTCCTAATGTACAAAAAGGTTTGCAAGAAGTTGAATAGAGGGGAGATTTCAAGGGAATCAGTATTAATGAATGAGATGAAGAGAACTATGGCTTGAAGTGGGGAAATAATGCAATCAAGTACAAGTGATTATTTGTACACAGGCCTCTTAACCTCTTAATTATTTAATTCTTTCTTTATAGAAGAACGAGTGCTGAAACAGTTTGGAGCCCCCCTGCTCCTGTAGGCCACAAACGTGTTGAGACAAGAGACAAGAGACACTGTAATATACTGTACATATTATATATACTGTATATATTGTTGAAGGCAAACATAATATAATCAAATAAATTTATTATTTAAAGTCAGTCGATTTATGTTGTCTCTCTATTAATAAAGTAAGACTGGTCTGCAGTCTCCTCATTCAGATACTTACTCACTAGACCATTAGTCAGGTATAAAGGTTTATTATAAAAAATATACTTACTCACTAGACCAGCATAGAAGCATCAGATGGGTCGAAAGGAGAGCTGAAACAAGGAATGAATACATGATTATATGGACATTACATATCGTCTGCTTATTGCTTAGATTTGTCGACAAGACTATAGACATTTTATAAGTAATACGGTTATTTCCACAAGTGCCATGGTGTTGAGTAAATAATCATTTTTCAAATCATGTGAAGGACCAACGAGATTATATTAACCTAGGTCGATCTTGTTAAGTAGTAATGCTAGATAGTGGTGTGCTAACGCTGGCAGCCCCACCCAGCCCCACGCGACCAGATTTGGAATATATAACCGTTATACAGAAATGTATTTTCCCTCAAATATGTTATACAAATTGGGGGTTCAGACTAACGCTGGCAGCCCCACGCGACCACATTTTGAATACATACATACAAATCGATTAGAGAAATGTATTTTTCCCTCCAATATGTTATACATCCAACATGATGCTAACATGCCAGTAACAGATGTTAAGTGGTAATTACCGCTTCCAAATGGAGGATTAACTTCAGATCAGAGAGACATCCGGACAGTAGTGGCAGTAGGTGTTCGGGTGAGTTCTGCAGATAAAGAACATTTTGTTATTTATTTATTGAACTGAACAAACTGAATTTCCTGGCGCCATTGGCGATGTGGCGAAGGGCTAGCGCAAGCCCAGTGAGCCCTGCAGGGTTCACGAAACGTGGTCATCATGCACTCGCCCACAGGACTAGTAGAGTACAAAAACCACTAGTCCTTATAGAAATCTAGTAGTCCTTACAATATCCTCAGCATTTTTCAGCATCTTTTCTTGCAAGGTAGAGGCAGGGACAGGGGGCTGACTAATGTATCGAATAACATGTAAATGTAAATGCAAAATGCCTCATAATTGATAGAAACCAAAGAATAGAGAATCTATTTATTCATGTTAAATATTATAGACAAACATATGTTTCCTTTATCTCTTCAAAAATTAAAAGATAAGTAAAATGAATACATGTGAATAATGCATGAAGATAATTTTTTTAAAAACTGAAATGAGGTCTTTTCCTCGACGAATATTGTGTGGGAAAATACCCATTTAATAGTCAGGGGACTCTAAATCGATTTCCTCATCAGAATCGCTGGTGCCTAACTCACTTCCAAAACCCAAACTAAAAAATAATTTTAAACATAAAGAGAAGTAATTTTGTCAATTTGTTGTGTGTCAACATTGGTTTGGAACCCAATTCCAGTGACCATGTGTAAATAAGGTATGTAATAGATGGATCAATTGTGAAAATAAGATTATCAGTTTAAATTTTGCTGTTGATTTTACCTCCTCCACGATGTCACAATTTTGGGCTGAAAATTGGGGCAATTTACTCAGGAAATAAAAATCTAAATTCCCTCAAAATCTCCACTCGCCCACAGGATGAGTAGCCAGGTAGGATCTACTAGCAGGGTGGTAAATAGCCACTCGCCCACTCGCATTTGCGAGTGAAAAGTGTGGTGGGCGAGTACCACTATGGGTGCACTGGTCCGTATTATCGAGTACCAAAATGCAATGAAACATAATGCATTTTCTACCCTTAAAATGCTTGAAAATGAAACTTTATTTTCATACAAAATACTGAAAACGGAAGTCAAACCTAGCTCTAAAATCGGCACCATTTAATAAGGATTATATCGATGAAGCTCTTGAGAATAATGGGGAGGTCTGTTATGTCAGGTCACAATATTTTACTATATATTTCCCACTCTATTTGTTGTCCAACATCGGACACACACACCAACACACAAACATGGATGGACTGGTCTTATCCCCAATTTCTGTCGAACTGCTATAGTCACATTTATCGTAGGTTTTGAAATATTGTTATTTCCAGATTCTATATTGACATCACATCCAGAAAATGGACAATCAATTTTACAATCAATATGACCTTCTGCGGATAATTTACATTTGCAGCTCTTTTGATACGAATATTTTTAGAAGGCTATTGCTACATATATTTCTCAGTGAAATTCGGAGGTCAAAATATTATTATTTCTAAATAGGAGAACTATGAAGCTAATCAATTAAGATTTAAGGCAGTAAAGTTGGAAAATGACTCGATGTAGTATTACTGGGGGTAGAGATGGGGAGTGTCCTCAAGGAGTATCAACTTAGATTTTCAAACTTTAAATCAAAACCTAATGTTTACTATAGTATATTGAGACTAATTCCATTTGTTTCGCTTGACAAATGAGAAATATATATATAAAAAAAATAAAAATAAATGATGTAGGGGCCGGGGGAGGGGGGACAATTGGGTCAACATTTCAGGCAACATGAGCCCCTTTTCAAAGAGGTCTATAATTTTTCTTTTAGAGGGTGTTATGTACTATCATTCATTATTTTAAAACACTATGATAATTATAAACATACATAATCAATTATCATACAGTATGAGATGAACAGCATTTTGCATGCTTATTAAAACGTTATTGTTTGTAAATTGTGTTTATTGAGGACCGGACCAGTGCCTAGTTGTATGGACCAGTACCTCCCCAGTCCACTGGTCCGTAAATTCGAGTACTGTCCCCTTTCCTGTTTACCACCCTGTACTAGTCCCAGGGTTCCCGCGGCCCAGAGCACATCATTTTTCATGACTTTTAATGACCAATTCCCCCAGTTTTTAATGACTTTTTGATGACCAAATGAAGTCATGTTAGCCGATAATTTATGACCATGACATGAACTTATTTACACAGAACCCAATTTATTTGGGTTCCCTTCTTAAACATATCAATTAATGTAATCGTCAAAAACAATGAATACATTTTTATAAAACAATGGATACTTAACCTCAGCTTGTATGTGTACACATATCTTATATAATATATCTTATATCACATATCTTATCATATATAATTCTTAAAACGCATCAATGAACGCTTAACACTGTCAAAACGATTGACAGAGATGCCAACTTTTTTAGTCAGGCTTGCGGGAGACTATCCCAGCCATTAGGGCGTGGGGTTTGGGGCCCGCCTAGGGCCCCAGAAGCCAGAGGGTTTTCTTTGCTTTCCGGTGCATTTTCAGCATTTTGGGGGGTTAAATGTTGTCCAAATGATAATATAAACTTCTGACTTTGATTTGCATAAAAAAATAAAAATATAGACTTGTACTTTTACCATTTTTTACGCTCAGATAGTTTTTCATGAGTTTTTAATGACTCACGGTGAAAATTAATGACTTTTAAGGCCCTTAACCCTATCAGGGCGAGTAGTGCATTTATGCACTATTATTTGGGCCATTTTCCCCATAATATTGCCTAAAAGATATGCTATTCATTTAATAAAACCTACTATTTTACTCTCTTCCTCCAATGTCAATGTGTTCCAAATGTTGTAAGGACCAATAATCAGAATAAAGCTCTTGTGCCTGGTAGATGCAGAAAATTTGGTGTCCATAATAGATTGTGACTAAATCGGACGAATTATAACACTATTTATGCAATATTTATTCTTAAATTGGAAAAAAATCTAAATCTAAATTTAATTTTTTGCAAAAGTGCCATTCATTCAGTTTTTCATGCTGAATAAAATGAATGGTCGTAAAAGTTGATGGATTTTGAAAATGGTTCCTTAAGAATGGTTTCCATGGCAACCAAACAGCCCTTTTTTTCAATTGAAAAATTGTACGTCTGGTAAATGGTTGCTATGGTGACATAAAAACATGAAATTTCTAAATTACAACTCATAACTAGTAGAGCAGAAAATTTAGATTCATGTGCAATTTACTCAGTACAAATCGCATTTCTTACAGCAAAATGATGATAAAAAGACTATGTGGCATTGTCCTGATTAATTTTCACTGTCTGGACATCATTGCCTTTTACATCGTCTATCTCCTTTTAAAAAGTCACTTAGGCTAAGTAGTTTAGCTCAAAATCTAACAGGCAGGCAACTTTGAAAGACTGTAACTTCACTAATATTTGGAATATCAAAAAGATTTTTTCGTTTTTATAATGCTTGGTTCGGCCACAATAAGGGACAATTCAAGAGAGAACCCCCCTTATCAGACCCTCTCGCCCTTAAAGGGTTAAAAACTCAAACTCAGAATTCATGACTTTTAATGACTTTTTAAGACCCGCGGGAACCCTGAGTCCTTACCAAATTCTGGTCGCCTGGGGCGAGCGGGCGACCGTGTTTCGTGAACCCTGCCCTGCCGTAAGGTTCCGACTAAAGCTACAGAGGGCGCTTACCACCGTAACGGAAATGTAAAAAATGGTTTATTATTAAAATGATAACGATCGACCTTACTAAAATAATAATTAACTATTAATATTGGGCGAGAGAGGTTAAAAAAGAGAGGTGAAAGAAAAATTCATTGCGAAATACCGCGAGATACGGCGAGAGTTAGGTAAAGCAGGAAGACAAGATGGCGACCGTCTCACAGATACACAAGTGTTTGCTGTCGGATAGCCAAGTTAGGCGAAAGTTACTACAGGCGGAAAAGAGGGTGCAGAGGCTTGAGGAGAAGCTGGAGAGGCTGGTGAGAAGGATGGCAATCCTAAATGCTGAGTTCCTTTTGTGGGAAGCAAACAGAGACAGAGTGTAAGTAACTCGAAATTTTGATCTGGGTTATACATAGCCAGAGAAATTCTGACTGGCTCCGCTCTAGCTACGATCATAACCCTTCACGATCAGGGTTACGGGAAGGAAGCGCTTGAAATGGGGAAGGTGGATTTGCTGTAGTTTGTGTAGAGTTGTAGAAGTTTCTAACCCCTCACTATAACAATAAAATCAATGTTTAATGTCTTATCTCCCTACTTGTTACCTTTCAATGCTTGATGTTAAGAATTAATAAACTGCGGGCAGAGTTTTCATCTGCTCCTCCCCCAAAAAACGGCGAGTGAGCCATTCTGTTTCCACTAAATGAAATGGCAAAAAACAACAACTGTGAGAGCTTACAACAGGCCCATACGTTTACCCCTAGTGCCCTACCGTTGTAACCGTGACCTAAACAGTGACCTAGTTTTTTGGTCATTTACATACTTTTGGGCATGCGCACTGAGACATAGACAAGTCACTAACTTATTTTTTATGAGAATTAAATTTAAGGGGTATAATGTACGGATGATACGTAGATCAGTAGTTCATGAGACGTGTAGCCCATACGTCCAATGCACGGGGCCCATACGTCCGCGTGATTATGGTTATTATTGATACGTGATTATTGGTAACTAACACGTTTCTAATGAATTACATATATTATCTGATTTTTATATTTGGGAGAAAAACAGCTGTCATTTCCGATGTAATGTTATGATATAGGGGTCACCAACACGTTAGTCCCCAAGTGGGGTGCCGTCAGTGGGGGTTTCCCAACCTAGTTAAAATGAGGTCACGAGACTTGCAGCCCCTATGGTACTCGTCCACAGCAAAATGAACTCGTTATTTATAGGCCACACCTATAGGCCCAGCTCTGGACTTATAGGCCCCAAGGCCCGCTCACGTTGGATTTATAGCCCCAGAAGAATACTAAACAATACCAAAAATAACCCTAAACCTAAGCATAAATTGGTTGTCCTAAGTCAGTAAAGGGAGTAGTGGATTGTCGTTACTTCTGATCTACTGTCGAATTCTGCAGATAAAAATTTCTCAATTACAATCATTCGTTTATAGTGCTTGGCAAAACGAGGTGAACAGGAGGACGGCGGAGAGGGACAGGATAGAACGGCGGGCGGAGAGGCAAAGACTGAGGAGACTGCGAAGAAGTAGTAAGTTTGTAATTGATTGACTAATAAGTGCCTGCTACTGTGATTTAATTAAGGACAATGAAGTTGGTGATTGATGGAATAATTAGTTTAAGGGGTCAATTAGTATAGGTACATATGTAAAAGTCATTTGTTATAAGTTAGATGATTTATTTATTTTACATTGGTTTATTATAATTGTTATTATTTATAATAAATTATCTGATTTGCCTTTTTGACAGGGATGCGAGCAGCAGCAGCAGCGCGATGTCCTCACCCGCAGGAGGAGTGACCACCCCTACACACACACAAAAAAGGCCCTTTTCAGGGCCACCAAAATGTCTCAAGAGCATTGTTTATTCCGTCCCCGATCAAGACCGTCTTCCCTGTGTTCCCCGTGTTGTTGTATATAGCGTGCCTGTGATAGAGAAGCAAATTGTATGTATGTATGTATGTATGTATGTATGTATGTATGTATGTATGTATGTATGTATGTATGTATGTATGTATGTATGTATGTATGTATGTATGTATGTATGTATGTATGTATGTATGTATGTATGTATGTATGTATGTATGTATGTATGTATGTATGTATGTATGTATGTATGTATGTATGTATGTATGTATGTATGTATGTATGTATGTATGTATGTATGTATGTATGTATGGCATCCCTGAATTATAACATAAATTAGTATCGATTATAGTAAATAGATTTTTGTTAGGGATGTTTCACGGATAATTAAGTGTGAGAGTGTCTTAAATACATATAGAATGTCTATACTGACATGTTAGTATTTTATGTGAGAATTAATTTAGGTTCGAACATGTGCGAGTCTCTAGAATGAGTGAATGGATATAGAATGTCTATACTGACATGTTAGTATTTTCATTGAGAATTAATTGACACTCGAACAATTGAGTCTCTCTAAACTGAGAGACTGTAAAAATAATTAATGTCTATACTGACATGGATTGACATGTTAATTAGTTGAAGTAGAAAAAATAAGTAAGATGTTTCACTGAGTGATTGAATATGTGAAATTAGAGTGAGCATGATATCATTCAAACAAGTCCTCGGGAAATTGCACGAGAGGACGTCATTGGATAGAAATATGGGAAAAATTTCTACGGGGGTGGTCCCCCGAACCCCCCCAGTGGGAGGGGGTCAATGCCCCCTCCCACACCCTCCCACTGCATGGCCACGGGCCATGTTAAATGTAAATATCTCAGATCTAGGGGGCAAAAAAAATGTGCCCTTTTTATGGCTCAATACCGACAGTCTCTATACTGAGAGTGTTAATATAGTGAGGAAATAGTACAATTGAGTCTGTCTAAAGTGGAGACTGGAAATATAATGTCTATACTGACATGGATGGACATGTTAATTAGTTCAAGTAGAAGAAATAAGTAAGGTCCAGATATAGGGCGCAAAAAAAATGTGCCCGTTTTATGGCTCAATACCGACAGTCTCTATACTGAGAGTGTTACTATAGTGAGGAAGTAGGCGTGAAGTTCGCGAAGAAATCACATTTCGAAAGTGTCGATAGTAATTAGGTGAAGGCATAGACGGACAGATTAAAGCAATCTAGAATTAACCAATGGTACTGGATATATATAGGGGCTCGCGATAAAAGGACGCCATTTGAGGTTGACACGTAGCTAGAGGATTCAAAGTAGGTCAAGGCATAGAAGCAAAGAATAATGAGTATGTTAGGTTCTAAATATTGTACAGTGATCAAAGAGTAGATAGGAAGTACTGTAGGTAAATTGGCTTATGTTTCAGATAGAATTATACGATAAGTTAGCCGACTAGGCATTAGTTTAGGAGGTAGGCGCTTGACCTAGTAAACAGAGGCGAGGAAGGTGACGGTTATGGAGAGGGAGCGAGACGGTTGCTACTTACAGTGGCGAAATCAATCGCAGTATAGGCCGTATTTGTAGAAATAAGATGACTTGTCACATTAGGTAGAAAGGTATACAGTTCACAAGTCGAATCATTGCATGTATCCATGATTGGGAGTAAAGCGACATCCAAGTGTTGGGAGTATAGGGACATCCAAGTGGCGTGAAGAACGAATGTGTATCGGCGAGGTGGCCGTCGAGTTGGGGAGAGAGATCGTTCCAAAGTGTCCCTCCTAAAAATAGGTGAAGGCATAGATGGACCGATTATTGAAAGATACGTACAAATAATGTCAGCTTTTCAATATTTTACAGGGAAGAGGGACAAATACAGCTATATACAATTAACCAATGGTACTGGATATATATAGAGGCTCGCGATACAAGGACGCCATTTTAGGTCGACACGTAGCTAGAGGATTCAAAGTAGGTCAAGGCATAGAAGCAAAGAATAATGAGTATGTTAGGTTCTAAATATTGTACAGTGATCAAAGAGTAGATAGGAAGTACTGTAGGTAAATTGGCTTATGTTTCAGATAGAATTATACGATAAGTTAGCCGACTAGGCATTAGTTTAGGAGGTAGGCGCTTGACCTAGTAAACAGAGGCGAGGAAGGTGACGGTTATGGAGAGGGAGCGAGACGGTTGCTACTTACAGTGGCGAAATCAATCGCAGTATAGGTCGTATTTGTAGAAATAAGATGACTTGTCACATTAGGTAGAAAGGTATCCAGTTCACAAGTCGAATCATTGCATGTATCCATGATTGGGAGTAAAGCGACATCCAAGTGTTGGGAGTAAAGAGACATCCAAGTGTTGGGAGTAAAGCGACATCCAAGTGGCCGGAAGAAGGAATGTGTATTGGCCGTTGTTCGTATTGGCAAGGTCAAGGTCGCACGAACGCTCACACAGTGGCGTGCTAGTATAGTAGTGGTTGGGGCTTGTGTTCGACAAACCAATATTGCACAATTATTATTTTTGGGGAAGGAAAATAGAATTATGAAAAATAGTCAATTATGTATTAACGAATGGAGCAGGAGAGTATACTTTATACAGTAGTATATGAGAACGAACACAGCAACCACCCCCCCCCCCCCAACGCAATTAATGCCCTATAGCCTATGATGGCCCATCGAACACGCTCAATTAAAGGCCATAGGCATAGCTTAATTATAGGAAGGATATGGCGATATGTTACTTTCTTATCAATATAGGCATATAATAAAAATAATTAAAATAAAAGTTCATTGGACGGGAGAAAAATTATACGCTTTGAAGGAAGGCTCATGCACACTGTAGTAGGCTGTAATGCCATCCCCATGGACCATTAAAAATAAATACATTAAGAGGATTAGGCCTAGATTAAGGTAAAATGAAGGGGCAGTTAATTTAGGGGAATGAAAATGATCAATGTAGACCGTCATCTCAATGGAGTGTGTGGCGGGAAGTGTCGCTGTTGTAAAATGACTTAAATAACGTCCTTGATGCGGCAGCAAAGTAAGGCAAAAAAAGATTGGATGGGGTCTGATTTCATTTTGCATGAGTGAGGGATTGAATATATGAAATTAGTCTGTAGAGTGAGGTTGATATTATTCCAACAAATCAACAGAAATTTGCACGAGAGCACGTCCTTGGATAGAAATATTAGAAAATTTTCTTCGGGGGTGGCCCCCCAAACCCCCCCAGCGGGAGGGGGTCAATGCCCCCTCCCACACCCTCCCACTGCATGGCCGCGGGCCATGTTAAATGTAAATGTCTCTAATGTGGGCGGCAAAAAAATTCGAGTGCGGAAGTCAACGGAACTAAGGATCGGGAGCAGGGATTCAGAATGGCCACTGGCTATGTCGAAGAAGGGATAGCTAGGGATAGTAAGGAGCCAGGGCCCAGTGGCCAGTGGCTCGCACGAAGAAGGGATAGTACGTCGCAGGGGCCAGTGCCTATGTGAATAAGGGAAAGTAAGTGATTGTAGCCACCACTGGCCAGTGGCTAGCCAGGGGACCTTCTTCAACAAGCCGAAAGCAAAACACTATAACCTTGTTCAAGAAGGGTGAAGGAATATGGGGCAGGTCCAAAATTGGAACACTCAGTCATGTGACGCTTCGATTGGATTGCCACACATGAATAATCATTTATAAAATATTAGGAAGGACTAAGGACCTACTCTAACTAAATCAGAACCAAAACCCGCCAAGCCTGCAGGCGCATGGTTTAATGCAAAATATTGATTGAATTTACTATCGCTTTCCATTCCGGTCTTGAAAAGGACAATTAAAAGAGAGGGACTGCAAGATTAAGTTATTTGTCTTCATCTGTCTTTCCTCTGGGGGCTGAAATATAATACACACACAAACCGTTAAATATTCCTACAATCGACTTCTTCTTGTGAATCTGACGTGGTGAACTACTTCCTGGACATGCGACTGATGCGTTGACTGAACTTCCCATTAAATCACTAGTTTATCACAATTTTACAATTTAACAATGAACATAATGCCGTACTGGTCCTGGGTAAGACCATAAAGTGCCTTTCTGTCTCTCTCTCTCTTCTTCTCTATCTCTATTTCCTGGGTATGATCATAAACTGCCTCCCTCTCAGCTCTCCCGCCCTTGATATAACCACATTAAATTTGTTGATAAGGGCGTAAAGCAACCAATCTCACTCACTAACTCCCTCTCAGCTCTCCCGCCCTTGATATAACCATATTAAATGTGTTGGTAAGGGCGTAAAGCAACCAATCCCACTCACTCACTCCCTCTCAGCTCTCCCGCCCTTGATATAACCATATTAAATGTGTTGATAAGGGCGTAAAGCAACCAATCTCACTCACTCACTCACTCACAATGCAATAACCCCATCATAGATACAATGCGTATATTTTAATAAAATTCAGTAGAAAATTGATATGGCATGTTGTTGCTAGACAATCAATTGGGTTTTTGTCGAAGGGTTGTGGTCCAAATTCAGGTTAGATTGTTATGACGTCACTAGAATTCCTGAACAGCTTCACAAACATGAAGCATCATATCAGAATAATACGCATACGGGTCAGATTTTCAGAAAATGTACAATTCAACTTCACCAATCCTCTCAAATAATACAAATGTCAGACGATAAAAAAGTTTAAAATACAGTTCAATCTAACCAAACAGATTGCTAGAATCAATGCAATGCAGAATATACTGGAATTTACCTAGTATTGACCAAATTGCTGCGTAATTTAGCAGAATATACTAAATGTATAGAGCTGCAAATTGCGTATTTTCTGAAAATCTTACCCTTTTACGAAAGGGTGATTCATGAGTATCATGTGCCAAACAAGAAAGCTGCTGTAAAAGAAATATAGAATATTATTTGTCGTATCGGAAGAGGCATAGGGGTATTTATTCCACGATTTGGCTGTGAGCGTACAATATAACCGATATACTTGCCGCTCACAAGGTGTACAATATAAACTCCCTGTATTGTACAGTGACGTCATGACCGTTCGAGACTATCGGTGAGCCATGTGGACAGCACAATTTGATGAAATAAATCAAATTAAGTTGTAATAAGTTAAAAATCATGGAATAAAAGCAAGAATAGCACAGTATCGCGTCTTCGGTGGCCTGTATTCTCCTCGTATGGCCGAAAAACAACTCGGCCTACGGCCTCGTAGTTTTCGGCCATACTCGGAAAATACAGGCCGCCTCATACGCGATACTATGCTGTTCTTGCTATGATACCAATTTGTAAGATAAATAAGGAGTCAAAATCGTGTAGAGTAGTTTCTCATATAATTGTTGTCTTTTCTTGGCAACTTGTGTATATTCAAAAGATCTAATGACTAGAAGGCAACGCAGGAATATATCCACATCGTGGGGACGCGTCGTTTTGTAATGATGTATTGTAAATGTTTGGCCTTATTTGTAATAAAAGATGAACTGAATACAATACCAGTAATAACAACTCCAAACTTGTTATTAATTAATGCCAAAATGTTGTTTATGATTGAATTGACTTTTGCCTTGCTGTTTGTGGACTTAACTGGTGATTTATTGTATATTTGCTCGCTGACTGACATTACATGACAGCATATTGTGGCCGCTGCATACAACCCTGCCCACACTCAGCCCATTTGCCTCCTGATTTGGGTCTCCTGATGAATCCTATGACTTCATTTCAAATCCTGGTTTATGTTTTTGAAATAACATAAACCAGGATTGGAAATGAAATCCTAGGATTCACCGGAAGACCCACATCGGGGGACAATCGGGAGACAAATCGGCTGAGTATGGGCAGGGTATACAGCTATAGGAAATCAAAGACTTGTACAGTTTTGACTGCAACTTATTTGTGTTTGTAAATCCGTGCGCTGGAATCATGGCTGCCAAGCAGTCGCGACCTAGTGGAGGAGAAGATATGTGACTGTAGAAGCTTCTCAGCAGAATACCTATATTTAGATTACTAGCCCGGCCCACACATTCAAGAACTCAGAGCCCAATTGGGCTATAAGACTATAAGGCTATAAGAATTATTTTGAAATCATACGAATTGTATGATTTCAAAATAATTCTTAAGAAACATACTTTAGTTCTATAATGTGTGGGATTTCTTAACACAAGAAACCTCCAATTCATACGACAAATCATAGGGCCCGGCTTTAGAGAAGTGTACACCAAAACGATTGAATTCAGCAATGTTTTATTGAAAGTTTTATTTGTATGAAGTTTGTTTACATGAGGGATCCCGACGTTTGGGATGGAGGATTATTCCTTCCTCAGGGAATGGTTACATGAGACTTCGTTAGAGGGTATTTAGAACATGTGCAGGATATATATATATAAGTGTTTTTATTTCCAATTCATCATACATTTCATAGAAAAAGGTCATGTCTCAGTCAATGAACCCATTGTTTTTCTTAGAGTGCCCGTATGCTTTGATATTATTATTACAACTCTTCTCTTACTAGAATGTGCATATTCAGGTCTTTTCAACATATTTGATATTTTTCTGGAATTACACTATATTATTGAATCATGATATATTCATACCAACTCTTAATAACTATGTACAATCATTTACCAATAAAACAAATCTAAAAAAGTAGTTTTCTTTTGTTTTTAGCAACTTAAAAGTTCCTTATATATAACAAGGTAAACTACACTCCTTGATGATATTATATAGCAGATTAATCCCACTTTTCAACAGTACACGCATACAAGACTTACAAGCTTGAAAAGATGAATCTATTATTGAGCTTTTAATATAAAAAACTCAATAATGTACAAAATTAATATATATATGGTTTAATTATTCACTGACATTTGTCAGAACTGTATTTCTACTTTAATTGTCTTGAACCATATAATCATTTTTCAGATACAATCTGAAATTGACCAGGTCTTCTACCTGGTGCCCCTCAAAAAAAAATGTTTTTTCTGAGTTCCATAAGAACGATGCTTTATACAGGAATGATCTTTTTATCCTCTCCGAATGAGGAGTTATTGTCTTAAGCATTTCCTTTTTGTTACCTTTATTTGACCTTAGTTCCCTTTTATTTGAATCAATGTTATCGGTTATTAAAGATATTTAAAAGTTATCTCTAATATATGAGCCTCTCTTCTTTTATCCAGGGGAGGAATACCCAGTTCCTTTGACAATTCAACTACATTTGTTCTTTTATCCAAGAACTGTGCTCTTCTTATAACATTATTTTGCAATACTTGTAACTTATTGCAAAATAATATTATATGGTCTGTGATTGGTCTTAGTGGTCTGTGATAGTATCCATGGTTACATGTCAACGCCATAGTTTAAACACCGTGATTGGCTGATGGGTGTTTCGAATGATAACTCAGTTAATAATGATGGTCCAGATGAAGTTTATTATAACCAGCATAATAATGTTTAATTAGCAACACTTTTGTTATAAGTGAGGGCAAGAATTCGTCGTCAGATATGACATGAAATTGCAGCCTTTTAATAAAAAAGTTATTAATATTTTTGGGCGGATTATTACTAAAAGAGTACCTAAATATACTCCATAAGATGACCTTAGAAATGCATAGATATATTTAATGCATCGCCTTATTAATCTGACTAGCAGCATTAAGCATGTATTTAAGTCATTTGATTAGTCTGCTCACAGTCTGCTCATACTCCGCCGCTGCAGCGTTTATTAACCTCTGGAAAAACGTGGATTTTGTTTCCAAGAACAAGGTTCTATATAGGGCCTACAGGTGGCACTAGTAATGAATTGCTGCAGTCATGCATGTATATTCCACGAGACTAATCTTCTAATCCTGCAAAAGCAAAGAAACGGTTTCATGGGGATGTGCATTTTAATTACACCCACCTTTCCTCCAGACATAAGTATTAGGGTCAGATTTTCAGAAAATATACAATTGTCAGCTCTACAAATTTAGGAAATTCTGCTAAATAAGGCTAAAAAATGATGAATGCATATCTGAGTATATTTGGTATCGCATTGATTTTAATACCAGTTCGGATATGTTAAACTGCATTTTGAAGCTCATTTTTGTCTTAAATATAGGTTATTTAAGAGGATTGGTGAAGGCGAATTGTACATTTTCTGTAAATCTGACCCATTAATATATTTTCTTACATTAATCCCGCGTAAGACAATCATCTTTAGCTCTAGGCCGGATTAAAACAGACAATTGTAAGTCTACTGGAAGATAATTAATGTATTCAGTTGAGTGTACTAGTTATTGGACATTAATACACTACCAAGAAAATCAAGAAGTCTTGATGCACTACCTTTTGGACTTTGAATGGTATGACTTGTATGTATGTACATGTATACATGTATGTATGTATGTATGTATGTAATAGTTTTATTTCACATTGTATATACAGTTACATTCGTATAGAATAATGGATAATGGATTTTGTGTCCTTCTGTGAATTAACATAGGTTTTCCTGGACTTCCTTTCCACTCATAGATCGATTTTCTTTTCTTTTCTTTAAAGTTCAATGGGTTTTTTTTGTTGTATTCTGACTTCAATTCCAATTATCAAATTTGTAAATTACTTGATGAAACAAGAGGCTGATGGTACATTACATGAATCATGACACTACATCTGGGTCAGATTTTCAGAAAATGCACAATCTACAGTTCTACACATCTATCAAAATCTGCTAAATTAGAGAGAAAGGTCATAAATACTAGCTATATCTGAGTGTATTCTGTATTCTATTCATTCAATATATCTGTCTGGTTATGTTGAACTGTATTTTGAACCCGATTTTCGTCTTAAATTTGGGTTATTTGGGAGGATTGGTGAAGGCGAATTATACATTTTCTGACGATCTGACCCACATGCTGTATGTGATAGCTAACTTGAAGAGTGTTTGATGGTCACTACGCAGTCTTAGTGGTCTGTGATTGGATAGATGTGTACACACCATGTTTGCCCGGATTGTTTCCCTCCCCAGAGAGGCAGAGTTGGATCCAGCATCCTAGCTTTTATACCACAGTTCTAGCACCTGCGTCCTTGTGGTCGAGATAAAATAACTTCCTTTTGGATCAACAGAATGATAGGTCGATCAGAACCTACATAATATAATATAATATAATATAATATAATATAATATAATATAATATAATATAATATAAACATAAGTTTAATTCGGTTAGGAAATAACGTAATTTAAACACTTCCCTGCCACGAAAATATGTAATAGAATTACGTCTTCAGGACATAACGAAAATAACAATTGATTTGTGAGAGTAACTGTAACTGTAACTGTTGTCTTTTGCCTGAATAAAAAAAAACAACGTTGGGGGAAAAAATAATAGATGTGGCCCCATATTAAGCCTTGTATAGTCTATAGTAATACAATGACAGATGTTACGGCTACCGATATATTAATATATCAATTCAAAGGATATTTTATCTATACAAGGTGTACAAAAAGGAGACCAGCATGTGACAGTGAGTTCCAGGTCTTCCAGCTGGTTCCTGACTAGTTGCTGCTGAATAATTTCTTTTAAATCTTACATTACTATGCCAAAAATAAACTTTAGGGCTATTTCCTAATATCAAATCTAGGAGTATTTAGTTAAAGTGAGAGGCAGTTCATAGCAACAGAAACAGATTATTAGTAACAGCGGGAACAATATGATGACAATGTACGGTTCGCAGGTCTGTGTGCGAAATCATATGCATGGGTCAGATTCTCTGAAAATATACATTTGGCAGCTCTGCACATTTAGGACATTTTGCTAAATTAGGCTGAACAATGATGAATACCGGGTATATCTGAGTATATCTGGTATCGCATTGATTTAAAGTATCATTTCTATTATGTTAAACTACATTTTGAAGCTCATTTCTGTCTCAAATGTGGGTTATTTGAGAAAATTAGAAAAGGCGAATTGTACATTTTCTGGCGATTTCACCCATATATAGTCAGAAGTAATGGAGAGGTAAACCATCCCTTGTGAACGTGTGTGGACGTGGGTTTGCATGTAACGATGTAGTAACGTATCCAGGTAATGGCTGGAACATGGCAGCTTTCATCCTGCAACCAAATCCAGTCACGAAAACCAAAAGTGGGCCTAATAATGATGTGAATTATACAGGGGAAAGGGCAGCTATAATGGGCTGGAGATAGATAGAGTAAATATTCAGAAAATGTACAATTCAACTTCACCAATCTTTTCAAATAACCCACATTTCAGACGAAAATAAAGTTCATAATACAGTTCAACCTAACCAAGCAGATTGCTAGAATCAATGCAATGCGAATATTCTCGAATTTACCTAGTATTGACCACATTGCAGCCTAGTTTAGGAGAATTAACTAAGTGTTTACATCTGCCAATTGTACATTTTCTGAGAATCTGACCCATACAGTTCAACCCAGTGGGAAAGATATAAGTCACATGTACATAATTATTATTGACACATTGATATTGTGTAGTAAGTACTAGTAGTATGGACATACGGGGTATGTTTCAAACTTCATATCATTTGGTAGGAATTGTTGCTAGGCAATAATTCCCCCGCATTAAACAACAACCATGAGAGAGAACGTGGTATCCCACAACCCCACAGCCGGAAGTGCTCTCCTGGCCTCCAGGTGGATGGTCAAGCCTCCCGGCTGCGTCCATTCTGCACCCACACACGCTAGAGACAAGACTGAATATAACATTTGTGCGTGCTACCTGTGATGAACGGCGCTGGCGCCCCCTTCTCCCCTCGAAGAACAAGGACTAAGCCTAAGGTTGACTACTGTGCAATGGCAAACCCTCAGAACGAACCTAAGAAGAACAAGTCTAAGAAAAAGTCCAGGGCAAAGAAACCAGTTACTCAGAAGCCCAGGATGGAGACCATCTACGAGGAGGACTCCTCATCCTCTGAGGAAGAGTCTGTCCACGAGGAGGGAGAGGGGGGACACGATCACGACACGAAACAGTCTCCTCCTGAGTTTAAGACTCCTAAGGCCCCAAAGAAGCCTATGACAGCCAAGAAACAGCTATCCAACGTCGTTTCAAGCCTCTGTAGTGCCCTGGTCGAAACATCCAAGGCGAATGCCACTCCATCATCGAGATCCCGCCACTCCTCACGTGGTCAAGCGTCCTCCAGCGCACGTGCTAACCCCGGGGGACACCGCTCCAAGCGCCGCAAGCACCATTCTCCCTCGTCAGACTCATCCAGCGAGTCCACCTCCTCAGGCTTCACCTCTAGCTCCTCCTCCTCACCCTCTCAAAGGCGAAGCAGAAAGAGGAAAAGACCTGCAAAGAAATCAAAAAGAGAAAGGAGGACACCTGCAGCTAAACGCCACCCATTCAGGGAGAGGTGCCACTCCAGTTCATCGAGCTCTAGTGAGGATAGCGACATACCAGAGCCATCCCACCTCAAACGATCTTACAAGCACCATAAGCTAGCATCTAGGGCGCTAGCCAGGCAGTACCGCTCAAAAGGAAAAACCAAAGGTAATTCAAAAAAGCTTTATCTAACCCCTGAAAACTGCCTCCCCCCCCGACCTCGCCACTAGGGTGGACTCAGAGAAGCGAGACCTTAACGTTGTGGAATATATATGTGGCCTAAACCTGATGGCCGCAAGCATGAATAAGGATGGGTGTAGCCTCGATACACTCTACCATGTTAACATACACATCGCCGAGGTAGCTGAAGATGCTGTCTCCCGATCTGGCCAGGCAACAGTCATGTGGTCCCAAACAATCATAGATCACATCTGCTCTTCCAAAATTAAATGGAAGGACAACACGTTTATACAACAACAGCGGGCCCGAATCGCTTGGAATAGTAAGCCAATGCTCCCAAAATCCAAGAAAACTCGCGGAATTACATCACCATGCACACCGTATAACTCGGAGGAGTGCCCTCATAACGACTGTCACCAGGAGGGTCCAGCACTCATGCTACACTGCTGTGGATACTGTTATTTTAATACCAAGAATAAGGAGTTTCGACACCCTGCAAAGTCGTGCAACAACAGGAAGGCCAGCCAGGGCCGTGATAATAACAACTCCGGCCAGCAACACAAAGGTAAGCGTGAGTGGTCACGCTCAGGCACCTCCGACTCAGCTCCAACCAAGCCAGCTGAATCAAAAGGAAAAAACTAACTACCCGTCCCCACACCACCAGGGACAATAATAATACCGGTGGCCCGAAACGTACTTCCCCAGGTTTAATAAGACTCTTACCGTCAGTGATACATCTCCTTCCCATTATCAAAACAAGGCCGCCATTGCCGGAACAGGAAGTACCCTGAACTCTCTAACGTGCCCGGACATAAACAACAAACATGGCCGCCATACTTCCGGAAGACTCGAAAACAGCATCTCAGACAGTGGAAAACCTACATGTGTGACTCCCAATGACAACTTGGATCTACATAAGGACTCTATCTGTGATAATAACAATGTTATAAAGCATGTGGGTGGTTTGGAACGGCGTACGTCGCAAACTCCCATCAGGAAGACTAAATCTCTCGCTGGCCCGCATGGGCACCACTCCCCAGACGGGGAGACTGACTACTCGGATCCCCTCGATGGTCATAATATCGCACCCGAGGGACCCGTACACACAAACTACGCCGATGTGGAACAGCATACGCTGCACTCAGACGAAGAAATAGGAATAATAACCGCCTCCATCATTGATGCCACCAACAAACCAGGTACAAACAATTATGCTCTCGGCCCCGATACCAACTCTCCAATCCACACTGTTGACATAACCCCTTGACAGGCCTTTCTCGACGGCCTGGCCCTGGTTAACAACTCAATCTCCCGTGACAACCCACCACCTAACATTGACTTCTCAAACTACTCGAACTGGCCCTACCCTGCTCTTGTGCTCCCGGAGCAAATGGCTAACACATACGAGAAGGTCAGATCAGCGGGATTACCAAATTGGAAAGGAGCAAAAATACAAATAAATTCGAACATGGACATCTCCTCCTGGAAAAAATATGGCACAAACCACCAAGACGACCTGGTTATACACAATGGCATCCTGTACGGATTCCCTATCCAATATACAGGAGGCCCCATCTACAATGACAACACCACCGTCAACCACCCATCGGCCCTTGCCTTCCCCAGTCACATTGAGGAGTACCTGAAAACAGAATGTGAACTACAAGCCATGTCAGGCCCCTTCAAGTCACCTCCCTTTGTGCCCTGGCTACACACAAGTCCACTGATGACTAGGCCCAAGTCAGAACCCCACAAAAGACGCATAATTGTGGATCTTTCATTCCCCCACGGGGGCGTGAACGCTTGGGTCGCCAAAAACTTCTACAACGCGCTACCTGCATTACACAACTTACCAACTGTTACAATGGCATGTGACCTCATTAAAAGCATGGGAAGGAGGGACGTGGCCTTGGCCGTGTTGGACCTCTCCCGTGCTTATCGCCACTTCCAAACATGCCCCTTGGACTGGCCCATAATGTGCGTGACCCATGACAACCTCACCTACGTCGACAGAGCACTTCCATTTGGCTCAAGGATGTCTTCATATGTCATGCAACTTGTTGCCTGCTTCATAGTGAGGGCCCTCAACACCATGAATATCAGTGCGCTCATGTACCTAGATGATCTCATCATAATGGCCCCATCAAAGGAAGACCTCACACCTAAGTTTGCCGCCGCCAAACAACTCCTGGCGGAACTAGGTCTGAAGGTGGCTGAAGAAAAAACCCAGCCCCCTTCCTCTGAGGTAAAATGGCTAGGTATACTCATCAACACTCGCCTCAACACCATCTCTATTCCACCGTGTAAATTGGCAGAAATAAAACTTTGTTTGGCAGCCACCGCCAATAAACACGTCATCAACACACGTACCATGCAAAGTGTCATAGGCCGAGTCGCCCATCTTGCTAAGGCTGTTAAACCAGCGACACTATTTATGCAAAGACTCCTGCATGCCCTGAGGCTCGCCAAAGGAGGCCCGATCTTCATCTCACCCCTCGTGAAGGCCGACCTCAGATGGTTCGACCGATTCATGGCCCAGTATAAAGGCGTCTCCATCATACCCGAAGGGTCGGTCTCACTAACCATCTGGGCAGATGCCTGCCTCACGGGGGGCGGGGCCACCAATGGCTCACAATACTACGCACACCAACTCAAAGACTCTGACACGAGGGATAGGAGTATAAACCAAATTGAAGCTATCAACTGCCTCGCTGCTGTGAGGGCCCTCACGGGGCCCGCAGACAGGGGCATGATAGTCAGAGTATGTTGCGACAACCAGGCTGCAGTGGAGTCCTTCAAAGGGGGAAAACCCAAGGACCTTGCACTAGCAGCCTGCGCCAGGGCCCTCTGGTACGAGTCAGCGGAAAAAGAAATCTTCCTGGAATATGTACATATTCCGGGCCGCCTCATGGACCTACCAGATGCCCTGTCCAGATCCCACACCTCTCGTCTATTTCATGATAAGGCCCAATCTTTAATTCAAGAACTCGACCTTAAACAAATTACCACCAGTGACTCAATGTTTGACATCTCTGCTTTCTTTTAGGGAAACGACAGGCCAAGCTAGCCAGGCTTGCTGTGGCCAGGCAGAGAGAAGCTCATAGGCCCGGGACAAACGCTAATAGGGAGTCAGCGATCAAGCTCTACGTCGCATTCTGTGTAAAAGTAGGAATAAAATACGATGACCCATCACCTGCCCACATATGCTGGTATATCGAGTACTTGGTCGCGAGTGCCCTGACCCCGGATACCATAAACAACAATATATCCTCACTCAGAACCTTCTTCAAGATGGCAGGCATCGACCCAGCCCCTTTGTGCGATTATTCTGTGACCACTGCCCTGAAGGGAGTGAAACTATCAGTTCGTCACATACCCAAACCAAAGGGGGCTGTGACCCCTGACCTTCTACGACTGTGTGTGAAATATGCCTCAAAGTGTGAATACCCCAAACAGGTGAAGGCAGCCATAATCATCATGTTCATGGGATTTCTGAGGCAGTCTAACCTTTTTCCCCAGTCAAAGAAATCGTTCGACCACACTCGACACCTCACCCCATCGGACATAACTGTCGAGGAGACCGGTGTTACCATCAACTTGAAATGGTCCAAGACCATGCAGTCCTCAAAGACAGCAGTGAACGTGTTCCTCCCTGCAAAACCTGGTGACCCGATATGCCCCCGCAGGGCTATTTCAAGGCTTATAAGGTCGACGGGCAACGCCCCCTCCAACTCTCCCCTATTCTGCTTCCGGGACGGGAACCCCATTACCACCGGGTACATGAGGAGGGTGTGGGCGTGGCTCGTCTCATGTGCTGGCTCGAATCCCTCCACCTATTCAATGCACAGCCTACGCAGAGGAGGCGCATCATACGCCTACCACCAGGCGGGAGCGAGCCTGAACGACGTCATGACCCATGGTACGTGGGCCAGTGACGCGGTCAGGGCCTACATATGACCCTCAGCCCAGACGTCCACCTCCGTCCACAAGGCCCTAACTGCCTTGTGAACCTGGCACGTTTGGCTGGATTGTGGACCTGGACTGAGAAAGTGATAAGAGACTTATACAGAACCACTTGAACATTCAAATCTGCTATAATGTTATCTATATACACATATATTGCTCCAATTGACATTGCCTTGTCTTTGTACCACACTATATATGTTCACTCTCATAAATATCCCACTAAGAAATAAAGACCTTCAAACGTAACTGGTTGTTTATGTTTTAATGTGGTAGGAATTGTTGCTAGGCAATAATTCCCCTGCATTAAACAACAACCATGAGAGAGAACGTGGTATCCCACAACCCCACAGCCGGAAGTGCTCTCCTGGCCTCCAGGTGGATGGTCAAGCCTCCGGGCTGCGTCCATTCTGCACCCACACACGCTAGAGACAAGACTGAATATAACATTTGCCACCCACCCTCCCTACATCATCAAGAAATGATATTTTAAATACAGTAGGTAAACTTGATAGGGCTGGATTGTGGACCTGGACTGAGAAAGTGATGAGAGACTTATACAGAACCACTTGAACATTCAAATCTGCTATAATGTTATCTATATACACATATATTGCTCCAATTGACATTGCCTTGTCTTTGTACCACACTATATATGTTCACTCTCATAAATATCCCACTAAGAAATAAAGACCTTCAAACGTAACTGGTTGTTTATGTTTTAATGAGAGTGTGGAAATTGTAGTTAAATCGATCAATCTCGGAAATTATCCTCGGCAAAGTTTGGAAATTCGTTTTACGTTGTAAATAAGTAATTAACCCTAGATAGAGTAACCAACAAACAAAATTGGTGTTCTGACATTTGCAATTCAATGCTAGTTATGTATGAGCTTAGGAGCTGTGGAATTATTTCTTCTCTTTCCTACCACAATACTGGAGAGGGAATACCTTTTCGGGCCTACTTTAGGTCAGGATTTAAAAGGAACTACGGGATTCGGGAAAGGGATTCAGAGCCAGATTTAATTTGCATGGAGAGGGGGTCTTCCCTACTCTGACTATACCTATCTCACTACGATACCAATATTCAGTATGTACATTCCTTATCTTAATGCATCCACATTCCGTTTTTCTATATTTGCAATCCCTACCTGGAAAAAATAAATCTAGCTCTGAATCCCTTTCTCGAATCCGTAGGCCCTTTTAAATCCCGAATCCCGACCTAAAATAGGTCCCAATCCCAATACTATCCTCGGCAAAGTTTGGAATTTCATTTTATGTTGTAAATGAGTAATTAATCCTAGATGGAGTAACCAAAAATCAAAATTGGTGTTCTGACATTTTTGTAGGAGCTTAATTAGGAGCCTAGGAATTATTCCTTCTCTTTCCTACCACTATACTACCCTACCTATCTCACTACGATACCAATATTCAGTATACATTCCTTATATCTATGCGTCCACATGCTCCCACAGAATTACTATAGATACAAAGTGTGTTTGGCGGAAGTATGGATCCTCCGGGTGCCAACAGGTGGCGGTGCAGTAGCCCGGGAACTGCTTACTTTGCGTGATTTGGAATAGAATTTACCCCAGCTTTAGGGCAGCGTGAGGGTTGCCATGGTGACACAGAGGTACATGTGGACCTGAATGGCGGGAGAGAATCCATTCTTAGATGACAATCAAGTTGTATTGGGAGAGACGTTATTGTCCCATCAGGCCCTGGCTGGCAAACCATCCCAACCCATATGTTTGTGTTAACTAGGAGACAAATCTCATTTATATATCGGCCATGCCTAAAAGGTATAGACATGTACGTTGTTATATGGTCTTTATCTTTATCAGAGAAATATATATTATATAAAGATTATACGACCATATTGCGATTATAAGAAAAGGGCATTAACAACCTTCTGTAACCAGGTCTTCCTGATCAGCCAAATGAAAATTGAAATGAAAGTTGAATCAAAATGTACTCAAAGTCTATTAAAGTGTCTGTTCATTGTCCGGATAGATATGAATTGTTGTCAGTATAATTGGAGACACGTCGTAGGAAAGTGTACAACCTGGGAAAGTTGTCTTCTCCCTTTCGGGAATGTCCTTTATATATATGCTCCTGTCGCGATGACCATCCTAATATCATATAATAATCCTATCACATATACGAACTCTGGTTTGGCGATTTGGGCTAATAAACCCGAGGTTTATTCTCCATATACATGGACATATAGCATATGCATCAAAAAGAGAATAAATGAAATACAAGATATATAGTTCAAGGAAATTTTTTTACACGACTTGTCTGGTCGGGGAAGAGTGGCCGTTGGGCCTAGAACGTCAGGGAGAACGGTGATGACGGGTGTCCATCGCTATGGCGATATAATCGCAGACGCCCGTGGGTCAGCTGTCCATAACAATTGTTATTCGGTAAAACAGCTACACTTCCAGTAATACCATTCTACCCAAATGGACCATTTACAGAGTAAACCCATTAGTGAAGTGGGCGTCCAATCACTGACATACCATTCTTATCTGATCTGAAGTTTTGGACCTAGAGTGAGTAGGTCTTCCAGATCGCCCCAAATTATATTATTTATATAGGGATAACGTAAAAATGAACCAACCATAAGGTGTCTTATAATAGCTGCATTTAACATTGTCATCAGAATAAAGGAAAATCAAATCAATGCATTTGATGCTAATATACATGGGTGCCATCAATAGGAAAGATTTGGAATAGAATTTATGACTGGGAAACTGAGGTCAGAGTAGAGGGTCGTGGGTAATAGGGGATTTGCATAGCCGCCATTTTGAATCTTGATTCGCATGGAATTATGGGACTAAGGGTACAGGATAAAACCTTTATAAAACATGTCATGTTCAGCATGGAATATTTCTCAAGGCTCTAATGATATTGGTGAGAACATTCTTGCAATTTTTTATAAAAATGTTGCCAAATATTTGTATGTCGGATTCGAACTGAATATGTCCCAGCATGCACT
The DNA here is from genome assembly GCA_942159475.1 of Sthenelais limicola. Taxonomy (NCBI): domain Eukaryota; kingdom Metazoa; phylum Annelida; class Polychaeta; order Phyllodocida; family Sigalionidae; genus Sthenelais; species Sthenelais limicola. The sequence goes on along the minus strand of OW804100.1, from coordinate 4,474,926 downwards.
GTGACAGACATGCGCAGTGAGACATGCAAGTCCCCTATTGTGAGCAGAAGAGGGGCCTGGGCCACGTTGTTATATGGTCTTTATCTTTATCAGAGAAATATATATTATATAAAGATTATACGACCATATTGCGATTATAAGAAAAGGGCATTAACAACCTTCTGTAACCAGGTCTTCCTGATCAGCCAAATGAAAATTGAAATGAAAGTTGAATCAAAATGTACTCAAAGTCTATTAAAGTGTCTGTTCATTGTCCGGATAGATATGAATTGTTGTCAGTATAATTGGAGACACGTCGTAGGAAAGTGTACAACCTGGGAAACTTGTCTTCTCCCTTTCGGGAATGTCCTTTATATATATGCTCCTGTCGCGATGACCATCCTAATATCATATAATAATCCTATCACATATACGAACTCTGGTTTGGCGATTTGGGCTAATAAACCCGAGGTTTATTCTCCATATACATGGACATATAGCATATGCATCAAAAAGAGAATAAATGAAATACAAGATATAGTTCAAGGAAATTTTTTTTACACGACTTGTCTGGTCGGGGAAGAGTGGCCGTTGGGCCTAGAACGTCAGGGAGAACGGTGATGATGCACCGTCCCCAGGGTGTCCATCGCTATGGCGATATAATCGCAGACGCCCGTGGGTCAGCTGTCCATAACAATTGTTATTCGGTAAAACAGCTACACTTCCAGTAATACCATTCTACCCAAATGGACCATTTACAGAGTAAACCCATTAGCGAAGTGGGCGTCCAATCACTGACATACCATTCTTATCTGATCTGAAGTTTTGGACCTAGAGTGAGTAGGTCTTCCAGATCGCCCCAAATTATATTATTTATATAGGGGTAACGTAAAAATGAACCAACCATAAGGTGTCTTATAATAGCTGCATTTAACATTGTCATCAGAATAAAGGAAAATCAAATCAATGCATTTGATGCTAATATACATGGGTGCCATCAATAGGAAAGATTTGGAATAGAATTTATGACTGGGAAACTGAGGTCAGAGTAGAGGGTCGTGGGTAATAGGGGATTTGCATAGCCGCCATTTTGAATCTTGATTCGCATGGAATTATGGGACTAAGGGTACAGGATAAAACCTTTATAAAACATGTCATGTTCAGCATGGAATATTTCTCAAGGCTCTAATGATATTGGTGAGAACATTCTTGCAATTTTTTATAAAAATGTTGCCAAATATTTGTATGTCGGATTCGAACTGAATATGTCCCAGCATGCACTGTGACAGACATGCGCAGTGAGACATGCAAGTCCCCTATTGTGAGCAGAAGAGGGGCCTGGGCCACCTGTGTTTACACTATGTGGCTACAGGTTCCAATGGGCACAGAGAGGGGCCTTCATTAAAAGTAATTTTAAACACAGAAAAACATCTGATATCGCCACCAAACGGGAGGACTACACCATGCTCAATCTAAATCCTACTTTATTTCCCTTTAATAATTATAGAAAACAAATACCAGAACAACCCCTCAACAGGTCATTGGACGCGCTGTATTACAGTATATGGGTGCAGGTTGAGTGCATAATGCATGCTCCCTCAGTGCACTGTGTGTGAGCGGTTGTGTGGTCAGAGCCCCACCCACCCTCAGATAGGTCTCGGTCCCTGTATGAAATCAGTGCCAGCTGCACCTATCTCAAGCTAAACTGGGTAGTTCAAATCTTACCTATTGCTCCCAGACCTGGTAGTGATCTTACCACGGAATAGAAATTGACCAGCTCGATTACCTACATATCAGATTATGTCTCTGATCAAATCTACATGCATTTGGCTCTAAGCAGGAGTAATCGCATTGCAAGTAGTATAGGGAGTTGACACATATTTGCGGGAATAAATATGAGATTCACTACATATTTGATGTATTTATGAGTAAATGACTAGACAAATGAACGAAACTGATCAATGCTTCACATTACATTTTATCATTCATAATACAATTTTACCTCTCTGAACTATCTTACTTGGGGATGGATGCGCTATACCTTTGCCAGACACAAATATACAACCTACGAAATTTTAGTCAACTTTATCGCCGATGTAAAATCTCACCTCTATGATACTTGTCATTACAGAAAATCCACAAATGAATTAAGGTTAGAGTGAGTGAGTGAGTGAGTGAGTGAGTTAGTGAGTGAGTGAGTGAGTGAGAATGGTTGCTTTATGCCCTTATCAACACATTGAAGGTTATATCAAGGGCGGAATGAAGTTTCGGCTTCGGCTTCGGCTTCGTGTTGCATCGCTCTGCCTCAAAACTCATTCTACATTTCCCGCCCGCTCGGAACTCGGTTCCATAAGTGGTTATTAATGTATTTTACAGTTAACTGAGACTTACCTGTAAGTTGAGGATTAAATCTGTAATTATGTTGGGGAATTACCGCCAGGTCTTGTAACGCCGGGAGATGGAAAATACTGTAGTTGTAAATGGATGTTGCTAGTGGATTTAATATTAGCGTAGTGGCCCATTCATAAATCCATGTGGCCCATTCATAAATCCAGGTGGCCCATTCATAAATCCATGTGGCCCATTCATAAATCCAGGTGGCCCATTCATAAGTCGGGACCTGTTTAAAAGCCTATCTCCAATACAGACCTGATATTTGGAGGTTTTGGAGAAATGAACGAGTGCCCGAGCAATGGTTTGATTATCTAAGTATAGGCATAAGTATAAGTATGAGAATAATTTGATATAATAGTATAAGTACCATATTTCCTTGAAATACCGCCGGGCCTTGAATAGGCGCCTGGGGCAGAGCATGATTTACTAATAAGCACCGGGCCTTGAATAGGCGCCGGGGTCAAGCTATATGTATCAAAACAAACGATGCCATACGATTTGGACTTGTCACTATAATTAGCTGTAGTGGTAATGATTTATCAATGGTTTGGCTTTGTCTATCTCCAGTAGTTTCATTTCTGTTGTGGATATTAAGTCTCTTGAGGTTATCATTAAACAATCTTAATTAGGATGCCCGCCAGCAGACCTAAGTATCCAGTTTCATGCTGGTGGTTGTTCTCGAGTTTACTCTAATGATAACAGTAACCGGACACTGTTAGGCTAAGAAAAAACTGTTGAATAAATGGAGTCTGCGGGGCTCTATTGAAATAGAAATTGGACTTGTAAATTACAAATGATTTCCCTATATATATATATATGAGATTCTGGGAAAGTAAATCTATAATTTCCATGCTCATTCTACCTTTTTGAATAGGCGCCGGGCCTTGAATAAGCACCTGGGACAAAGTCCCTTGACTTAATTAGCGCCGGGGGCGCCTACTCAAGGAAATACGGTACACCTGGGACATAACCTTGCTTCATTTTAAATAACAGAATTGAAATGAGATATGAAGATTTATCCTTCATCAAGTTCCTTTTGATGTAAGTTTTGACTTGTTCACGCTCCATTTAGTTGATAATTTCTCTCTCTCCCTCTGTCCCTCCACCTCACACCCTAATCCCTCACCCTCTTGTCCCTCATACCCTTTTCCGAATAATCCAGTTATATATCCAGGTATGTATAAAACGCGGAACCACATGCAGTATTGAAAATATAAATATTTCTTTTGATTAATTTTCAAACAAATACTTGAAATATGTAATAGAAATATAAACACACCACCAGCGTTTTTTTTACATAGTACTTTATTCTGAGAATAATTATGTTGTTTGATATAAATGTTGGTCTGATTGAAATCATTACTTTCTTTCTAAATTCTTGTTTTCAACAAAGCCTTTCTTACGCAAGGACAAGGAAGCTCAATGCAAGCTATACACTCTGTCCAGCCTCTGTAGAGCGCGGCACCCGCGTACTGGGGTATGTGTCCCTCCTTGAAGTCTCTTTGAAGTCCCAGCTCTTCAGAGGCTGGACAGAGTGTACGTACAAAGTATAAAAGGTAGTTATATATATAATTGCACCGTATAGGCTAGTGTGTAACACTACCAGGCTGGGCTAGCTACTGCCGCGCCACCTAGCGGTAAAACAAATGCACCATGAAAGTCCCACACGGTGCTTATATCGACATACCAATACCAACACCATGGTATAACCATAGTGTTTGGTGTTGGAAATGGCATGTGGCCTAACATACTACTCATAGTGGGTCTGTTCACATAAATCTGTACACACTGATATAGTTACTCAATGGGGCAGTGATAGACATAAACACGTGGGGATAACGGTTAACAATATATGGTCTTTGCACTTGGTTACAAATAGTCTATGGTCCCCTGGAAGGCTTTTAGTCAGTAACAATACATGGACATCTCATTCAACTACATGATATATGAAACCATGGCAACGGAAACATCCATTTCATGTTTAATAGGAATGTGACAAACATGGGCTGTAGTTTCTGAGCACATCTCCGAAAATGCTTAAGATGTACTTGACGCTTGTTGTTACCCGGAAGGCGTCCAACCAATTTGAATGTATCTGATACGTACGTACAATCATATTTGAAGACTTTTTCTTCAAGAACCTTATAATAAATCTTATCCTTTATCATTACGGTTCAGCCACAGCTACAAAAGCTTTCTAATGTGACATCAAGGACATTATGATGCCATACATGACGAACCCAATTCCTTTATACAAGTTTTCAACAAATACTAACTTCTTTTGTAAAATATAGTTTGGTTTTCTCAACAATTTAATATAGATAACAAATGAGTCATTGGGGACCGCATTACAACTTAACAAACCGTGATGTGATCATAGTTCAGCAACTATTATTTGAAGTAAGTGGTGAAGCCAGTGGTGTTCATATAACATTCATGGAAAGGGATATAAAATGGTTGTACGGAGGTGTGACCCCAGCACAGAAAGTGCAATAAAACACCTCTTGATATTTCTCTTAATGGGTTTGATTTTCAGAAAATGTACAATTTGCAGCTGTAAACATTTAGTAAATTCTGCAATTTGGTCAATACTAAGTAAAATTTGAGTATATTCGGCATTGCATGGATTCTAACAATCTGTTTGGCTAGGTTGAACTGTATTTTGAACTTTATTTTCGTCTGAAATTTGGGTTATTTGAGAAGATTGGTGAAGGCTAATTGTACATTTTATGACGATCTGACCCATATATTCCAGCTCACTAGTAAGTGTCCGGGCATTTATCCATTTCCACCACAAGTTAAGCATGTAATACATAACACCATATGATATGGCAATAAAGGTACATATATATACTTATCACTTTAGATTGAGTCAGAATACACAAGACAATATGAAAGCTTGCATGCATAAAGTACATCGTGTATAAACGTTGTTATCACTTCGTAACGTGTCAGAATGAGAGTGAAATATTCCGTAGTAAAGGACCAACATGCTTAGACATGCAGTCACAATTTAGGCTATGTTGGGACATTGTCTAAGAGATGAGCATCAAGCAGAAAATGCTGACACCAAATAATTGATTTCTAATAATTGAGAGCCATCTCTGGAAGTTGTGGAAATGATTTTGCCACTTATTGACCCCGCTAAATGGCGGGAATGGATAATACAAATAATTATTAGAACCTCCTACAAGACCTGGGACTGATCCTTATGCACATTGGTAGTTCATAGATCTTCGTTATATAGAATTCCACCAGGTGGAGACACTTCTATATAGTGATATGAGCTGAGGATGTTCGAATAATTAGAAAATGATATGGTTATATCAAAATGGTTAAAGTATTAAATTTATCCTAGATGTATAATTTTCAATTAATTTTTTCCATTGGCAATGAGAAATATCACGTATAATGCGAAACTTGACCAATAAAATTTATCACAAAAAAAATAACAGCAGGAGGGCTAAATGAGTTTGATAATATTCCTTTTGGCGAAAATAGCAGAACAGTTCGCTTAAAACTATGACTTGTTACAACCTAAATCTGACGAAGACTTTGGTAACCACTACACGTTGCTAGAATACAAATAATTGAACACACGATTAAACATCAATCAATCTGCTACAAATATCAATAGAAATATACGGAGAGAATCCGAATTGAAAATCGAACACAACCTTCATCAATATTGCTTGAAGTAATGAGCAAACCGTCATACCAACTAGAGTTTAGTTTGATATTTGAACCAAGATTTTCCAGTATACGAATATCTAATTTTATAAAAACCGATTGAACGCGTCGTTTAGTGAGACTAGTCAAACCTTAATACTTGTTTCTGATAATGTGAAGATTTGCAATAGGCGCCCGACGACCAACACACAAACCATGTTGACATAAACCCACGCTTCGTGTGAACGCCAATGTCTAAATTCATGCTGTTAAGTTTGAGCTGCATAGTGAATAATGTCAACACGTGTCTTAAGTAAAGCTTGTGTCGTCCATTTGTGAAAAATAAGGCCTTAAAAAGGTGTTGTTTTATTTTTACCTAACACTGAAGTAATGAAATATCTAGGAATGTACGTGCAGATCAAATGATGAGTTAAAGAGTATCGTCGTGGTACGGAAAAGGGTTAACAGCGTGTACAAATGGTAGATGGAGGGTAGTTTTCGTTGACAAATTGGATATGATTTATAAATTTGAGCAGACTTTTAGTGAAGACGTAACAATACTTATATGAAAATGATTCTTCTAATTAATTAGGATCATCTTCGGCCAGTGGAATTACTTCAAACCAGATATGTTGGCTGCATTATATATACTGAGAGAGATTATAAAAGCTATTTTTGTATCATACAAAATCACATGATGTAACAATATAAGTTTGTAAAAAATTCATTCACACATCAAAATGATATCTCTAGGATACAAATTAGCTAGAGATATGGGAAGTCTTGCCTGTATAAGGTCAGTTTTGACCAAGATATAATATTTGCATCCATATAAATTAAGTCTCAATACACAAATGCTAATCTGGCAGTAAATCTGAAGTTATTAAAGCCATTTATAACAAGTGCTAATATCACTGTAAATACTTCCCATGCTGCTCGTCTGCTGAGTCAATCTGAACATATTAATCTCAACAATTCTGAGCTCCCATTATTACCCACCACTTATTTGGTAAACCCACCCAGATTATCTTGACCGTTTAACATGTGTTATTATCTGTCATTCTGGATTAATTCAACCTCCACTTGCATGGTAACATTCTTACAATATCACAACCTTTGGCATTACGGAATATAGCATACTACAAGCGCCTTGAACCAATCTATCCATTGTTCTGCTGCTGGATCCCGGGCTGGATCCTCACACTATTGGAGCTGGTGAAGGGGATGATATGTAGGCGTACATGCGCACTTCTTACATGGATAAAACTGCCTCCGGTTTGTGTGGTTTGACAATACGTAGGACGAGACGATCCATGATACAGGCAGGAAGATAGGGGGTCATGCTCGCTAACCACTGAAACAAATACAAAGGGACACATAGAATAGAATAGAGCAATCTTTTATTCATCAAATGGAAACGGTGTACAATTTTGAACAGGTCAACAGACTCCTGGGAACCTTTTAGGATTTATTCCCAGATCTTCCAGACGTTCCCTTGATTTCTACTGGGAAGAACTAGTACATAATGATACATAATAAGGTAAGGTATAAGATGGTTAAAAGGCAAGATAAGATATAAATCTGAGATTTCCAGTACAGGAATATTAGAGATGCTGGATATCACCAATTCAATTCAAACATTCTTGATGTCGGATTGGTACATAACAACAGGTTATCTATTACTGGCGTGCCAGATCTTCCAATGGATGCCACAACGACATTATTTCGTATTAGAGACACTATGGTAGAATTAACAGGAATAAGAACGATTTATGTTATTGACCATATAATTGACGATACAAAACATAAAGAAGGATGATTTAATGTGTGTGTGTGATTAATGCGTGTCTGATCAAAGGTCGACTAGACCAAAATATAATAAGTTTAATTATATTACATAATTCAGTTATGGCTTGAATATAAAAAGAAAAAAAAAAGAAAGAAAAAAAGTTAACTTACAGTGGAGAGGTCGAAGCCAAATGTTCCTCCTGCTACTGTGTACCTGGGTTTGGGGCTATGGTCAAATAGTGCACCAGTCATTGCATCCATCACCGGGTTCACGTTCAGCTTCTCTTGTCCACTCGCTTTCTCAATACGAGCCAGATGTTGGTCGATGTACTCGCGGCCGTACGACTTCTTCTGCTCGTCTCCCAAACTCGTCCACATGCTCTCAAAATCAGACTTTCTCTTATTGAGCTGAAGCAGAAATAAACAGGGCTGAATATTGTGGCAACACAAAACATGTGAAAATAGACAAAAGTCACAGTATTTCTCTGGACAAAAGTCACCGTATTTCTCTGGACAAAAGTCACCGTATTTCTCTGGACAAAAGGCACCGTATTTCTCTGGACAAAAGTCACAGTGTTTCACAGTATTTTATCTGGACAGAAAGAACCCGACCAAAATGACACTGAAGCAGAAATAAACAGGGCTGAATATTGTGGAGCCTATCCCGGGGTACGTGTCATATAAACATGGGAAAAAGGCAAGTTACAGTATTTCTAATATATTTCAAAATCGGAATTATTTATACCATATAGCCGAATTTTTCTGGACCAAAAGTGCAAAATGACACTTCAGTCCGCGATAATTAATTTCCGCGAAGATAAACATCACCAGAGAACTATCATTTATGCATATCACTGAGACAAATGATTATAAACGATTTAACAACATTTCTGCAATGCATATGCCCTCGGCCTAGCGCCTCTCGAGATATCCCCACAGCGGTAGTAATGTACAAATAATTAGTGGATGCGTTAGTGTTGTGTTGGTGCGTTGTGGATGCGTTAGTGTTGTGTTGGTGCGTTGTGGTTGCTAAATCTCCCTAATGATTAGTGAAGGTGGAACGTACATTCAAGGCACCGGTGGTTACATCGTAGTTGCCAGGTTCTATGATGGAGACCTTGACGCCCCACTGCCGCATCTCCAGACGCAGGGTATCAGAGAAGGCTTCCACACCAGACTTACTGCACCCATAGGCCGCCAGGAACGGGGCAGTGTAGCGACCTTTCACACTGCTTACGTTCACAATGCGACCTGCAACACGATAACGTACAAATAGTCATTGATACAGCAAGAAGCTGGATTTTAAGCAGAGCTGAAACCATATATTGACTTTAATAATATTTCATTTCTATAGGACTATCCAGGAAGACCTGAGTTCAGAGGATTAGTTTCCTATTCATGTATATTCATTTATCATATGTCAGCATGTGAATAAAAGTCTGTATATATATATATACATTATTTGGAAGTCATAGAGGAAGAACCATGAATATATTTAAGTTCCATTTATTTGTCAGATGGTTCTGGCCTACCTAAATATGTTTAATATAGAAATGTATAAAAGGGGGTCTCTACTGGCTGCGGTAAGCCTTGCAATACAAAAATCATGGACATTTATTCATGTAGTCCAAGCGAAGTCTAAAGGCGGGTCTCTACTGGCTGCGGACCAAACCAAAGACATCGCTTGGACTGCATATTTATAAAATTCCCAGATTTTTGTATCGCAATTCTTATCGCAGAGCTTACCGCAGCCAATGGAGACCGCGCTTAAGTCTACTTTTGAACAGCATTTTGAAACTGGCTCTTTGGGAATCAAGGCAACATTGAAACACGGATTTAAAATTGAACGTTTTAAAACACACTGCTAATGACAAATTGTCGCTTTTCCTATTTTGTTCTTGATAATCTAGAGGCCATCTGATTAAATTCAGCCAAGGCATCATGGCCCTAATACAGTCCCAAGATCGAGGATATTTTCCCAGATTTTCTTTTCATACAAACCTTCGCTTCTCCTAATGAGGGGTAGGAATGCTCTGGTCACGCGTATCATCCCTATTACGTTCACTTGTACAACCTTGTCAAACTGTTCCATTGTTGTCAGTTCAATGTCGCCCATGAAGTTCTTCTCGGCGTTGTTGACCAAACCCCAAAGGCCTGAATGACAAATTCAAAATATTGAAGTACACCAGAGAACGGCACATTTCTGCCTGCCTTTTCATTTCTCATGTTTGTCTAAGGAGATATAAATTGGCAGAATATTCTTTGCTTTGGGAAAAAAAACAAGAAATAAGTTTGGAAAAGTTTGAATTACTTCCGTCAAATTACATATTATATGGGGTTAAATGCCTAAGCGACCTCTGAGTAAACTCGGCGCATAGAAATATTTGAAATTTTACCATCCCAAATCATAACGAAGTGAGAGCAAATTTGGATTTCCCAATCACATTTCATAAAAAGGGTTTTAATGCAATATTTCTAACAATTTTTACGTTGAAAAAGCACTATTTCATCAATTAAATCATCAGTTAGGTTTCACATCTCATCTCTTCCAACTGAAAAAGTTATATGACTTTATATCTACGCTCTTGATATTCATACTAAAGCTGGGAAATGCTGTGAAAACAGGCCAAGATTGCCTGAAACTCCTGACAAAGGACAACCCCATTATTCCTACTTGTGGATATATGAAATAATTAGTAATATTCTTTATTTGTCACTGATTAATTGTTACCAGACGGAGGTGCTCATTAGATCGGGTTCTAGTCTTCCAGGGCATGCCGTAACTAATTTAGTGTGACTAGCTAGTTTGAGCCATACCTGGGATTTTCTGGGGAGACTAGAGGGTGGCTGAGTACACTCCCCGGGGTACACTCAGTACAGTTACAGTATTTGTGATGGGACTAAAAGAACCATACAGCTTTTAAATTAAGTAATACAATATCATATTTAGACTTTGAACTAAGTCTTTTTAGTATTATAGGATAAATATAGGCATTGAGGTTTTATAGAGATTTTTCAAGTGCGACTTCATGTACGTCACTTTGTGTAATTTGTAATATTTCACTTTTCATTAGAGACTTTTATAAGAGTAGGTAGCTATATCGTAAAATCCTGACACAGAGTTAGAGGATTTATTGTGATGAGTCTCATTCAGACATACATCTGCCACGCCGAAACATACATCTCTGTGTGTTGCGTTGATTCATTTCTCGCTCAACTACTGACCCTAAATAGTCATCGGAGAATGACCCTGAATTCTTCAATATATTAGCAGCCCACACTTCAGATATGAAAAACATTACCTCGCCGGGGTTTATTGGCATTGACATACTCCACCGCGGCAGCCACCTGGTCGTCTTGTGTTACGTCTAGCTGCATGACATGAACCTTGCTGCCTAACACATCCCTCAGTGTCTCAGCACCTGTACCTTTACTGTCAAGGCACCCAGCAAACACAGTCACACCAGAGTTGGCTAAATGATGAGCCAGTTCGTGCCCGAAGCCTGGAAACAAACAAAGGAAAGTTAGGTACAGTAACCTTTTTTTTCTTTTTTTAAAACTTATTTACCAGGGCTAGTTCAGCGTTTGCTGGTCTTCCACTAGTGCCTGGGAAGACAAGAGCGATAGTCCAAACCACGACATTAGCATGCCACAAGTCGACCCAGCGCTTTAGACCACTCTGCCACCGTAACCTCAAACTGTATTTGCTGCTCTGCCATATATTTCTGTGGACTGTAAACTAAATCATTTGCTCATCTCATCTCACTAACCCTCATTGCCATGAATATGACTCCACATGGATGTCGCCATGGCATTAAGCAACCATTACTCACTCACTCATATATTTGTGTTGGAAGTCCCTGTCTGACTTACTGTGAACAGGCGATCCATGCTGTGTATCCTGCCTAACATGGGAAAGAAAACATAGGCCTGACTTTGGCCAGAAAACCCCGAAGGGAGTTTGATTCCATTATAACATAGATCATTAAATGATCGAGATCAAACATTTAAAAAATGACCAGGAAAAGTCAGTGTGGTATTAGATCTAAGGAATGAAAGGCAAGAACCGAATAGTTTTAATCAGATGTACACTACCATAATGAGTATAACCATTGTTATTGTTGAAAAAAAGATATGCCAAATAAAGAATTATATCTATATTAATCGAGCACAGCAATTGATGCCAGTCAAGAGCATTTATTTGAGGAAAAGAATCAAGGTTGAACAAACCAGAATCACATCCAGTGATGAGGACAGCGTGGTTCCAGAAGGGGATCCTGTTGTTGCCACCTTCCCGCTCAGCGTACCACACAGCAATGGCCACCAGGAGGAAGGATCCAAAGAAGGAGTAAAGTGAAGGAGCATAGACCAGCAGCAGGAGCACGGAGAAGGCGGCCGCTCCAACCACTGCCAGCTTAATCAGTTGAGTCGACATCTTGATATGGTAGATGTGCCGTAATGCTGTCTGAAGAAGGAGCAAAGGTTACTATTAGAGTCGGTATATTTGTAATAGTGTCCATGTAATTATGCACTGGTTTAAAAGTGCTGATCGTCTAAATTATTTATGCTTTGATCATGTTGATCGTTAATTATGCTTATTATCTACCGGATTAATTTAACTGGATGTAGTAAAGGGGAAAATTAAAAAGCATGAGCATATATAGATATCAGCATTCGTAATATTTAGGTAGGTTGTATTTGGTTTGTTATTCTATCTAGAAAAGACTAGTGGTGGTAAAATTTACAAAAACAACGCACAAAAACAATCATGTAAATGGTTATGCGTCTTTTTCTAATGAAGTTGTTAAATGCACTAAGACCAATAAAAATACTTAAAGAAAAAAAACAAAACAAAACAATGGGGGGCGGATAAAAATAGAGGGGCAAATAAAAGATTTCGACCATAGATAGAAGATGAATAATAAATGGGCCGACCATTTATAACTCAATACGACTTCACTAAACACCACTAAGATCACTCAATACACACGTGAATAAAATAATGGGGGAAATCATTAGAACAAGGGCAAATCAAAGATGTCAACCATAATTAGGAAATGACAAACCAAAGGTTCCACCATTTATACTTTAATAAGACTTGACTAAACACCAACTATAAGATCACACTCTTTAAATCATTAGAAAAATATTAATCTAATAGACAAACAATATCTGCCTGTTTGCATTCAGATGTGTCACCTTAGAATTGTGCTAAATATATATGTAATTATGATATGTAAATAACAATAGCAACCATAGAAAATGCTAGCCAGGGTCACCAACGTGCATGGAGAACATGAAGAACCAAGTTCTAGTAATAGAGACTTGTAATTTATTTATTTTTTAGATAAAATAAAAGTTCCCTTTTGTGATACCAATCATTCATTTACTTAACATAACTTAACATTGTCTTTCATAGTGTCCCTCCAACTGAGGGGAGGAGAAGATGTATCAGCTCGCTTTGGAGCAAACGATTTAATCTGGAAACAAGAATTTCTCATAGTTTAAAAGTAACTAGGGAAAACATGCCTCGTTAGGAAAAACAGACAAAACCTGTGCTTGCTGGCAATGTTAATAAAAGTGTTGTAACTGGAAATGAAAAGTCGTCCCTTGCCATCAAGAAGACTTACGTTAATTTACTTACATAGAGAAAATACTAGAGACAAAACGGCAAAGACCATCTTATATTTATATACATCAGACCAACACCATGCAATCATGCCAGCCACAGGTTAGATGTATACTAAGATTCAAACATCCAAATAATTAAACAAGTGTCTTCCCAAGACGAGCTTAACAAAACACGTGTACTTATAATATAGTTCCAATCTAGAAACGATAAACGGTGGATACAGATCCCCAAATCAGACCTGATCTCCTTTAGCAAGAGGAGAATAATCAAGGAGCTTTGGGACCCTGATCACACAAGACAAATTCTGAAAGGGCTACCCGGCATACATACGCACCATCGATTCTACTAATTCCTCACACATGGCTATAGTGGAAATTTGATTAATTCCCATGATTAGCTCTACTTGCATTGTCGACACATTCAAGGGATTTTTGTTTAATCTAGAGGGCAATGTCTATTATAAACTCTCATCAATAGACATTGTTCATCATGGGATAGCCATGGCCATGACGGCCGTACACTATTGTTGATTAACAATTAAAGCAACAAAAGTGTGGGTCGTATGTACTTTGACATGGGTCGTGGCTGACAAATTAAGATGGCTCTTTTTATCTAATGGAGTCTGGACAGAAATCATTAGCAATTTGTTTTAAATGCGTTGATTTTAGAATTCACAAATCAAAACTCGATATGAGTAAGTCTAGATCCATTGGCTCTTTGAATTTATGAATAAAATATAGCCTACAGATGATGTATCAAATGTCGATGTGAAAAGGCAAAACATTAAAATCTTATATATATTTGAAGCCACAAATATCCTCAATTGGTCAAGATCTACCCACTGCCATGTCAATCTTCATTATAGAAGTTAGAACCACCTATGCTAGAAATGCGTGAAATCTGAGTAGCCCTAGAATAGAAATCCTACTACCTTGAATCTTAACATCATTGAAAAGAAGAAACTCCCGCTCTTCGTAAAAGTGAAACTGTTTGTGAACGATACGAGTAAGAATAGAAATTTACGATATGAGAATGACTTGGATTCTGTTCTTTAGATGTATGTGTACACATGAATTTATAGTAGGCTACCGTACTGCCATCTTGAGTTTAGATGTATGTAGACCTGCTTGTATTTATAGTGGCAATAGTATAGGCCTACCGTATTATACTCAATCAATATGAATTAAGTTTAAACTTTAATAATAATAATATAATTGTTTAAACGGATTAAATAGTTGGGACCTATCAACTTCTACTATGGTTTTAAATTTCAAGTTCAGTCACGTCCATTGCGGTTACATAAACTTCAATGAATTGTTAGATAACCTACATGTTGCGCGAATTTCAAATGAACTGGCTGGAAACACTTTTATATTAACCTTCACTCAGCAGTCGCTGAGATTGGAAATCAAGTGGGAAATACTCCCATTATCGCTCAGAATTAGAAAGTCCAATAGTTCATCGACTTATTCCAAAGGAGCGACAATCAATTACAACAGGATATTGACAATTGCCATCGGAAACAGCGTAATTATCTGAAAATGCTTTTTGTTAAGTTAAATGTAACAATATCAGAAATTACTTCCTACTTGTAAAGTATCCCCTGCACCGCTGCCCGGGCCACCTGTGGCCGTTTCTACTCAATCCACGAGGGGGCAGCACTGTAGCTGATAGATAGTATTACAGGCGCTTACGGTACTTGATAAGAGGGGAACCGGTCGACGGTAGGCCCTACATGTGTGATCATAATATCGGACCATGAATTTTTTACCCAATCAAAACTACTATAGAACTCGATTGGAATTTTGAAGAAAATACTTTTTAAAAAAAATTAATTCCGTCCACATTATTTGTCAGTAGAAGCCCTTTTGGTTCGTAGAAATTAGGCATTTTCAGAGATTTTTCAGAGCCCTATTAAATGACGGGACCTTTTTTTTTGATTTAGGTTATTGTTGTATCTAGACCAATGATATACCGAATTTAACAAGTTTTATATTCAACTTTTATTCAGACAAGGTAAACAGAATAGGACAAACCACTTCTTAGTATAGATTTTCCAGAGGGCCCTTAAATGAAATATAATAGAGTACAATTAAATGTATACAGCTTTTCAACTTATACTTTGTGGGTAATTTACTGCAAAGCTATATATACAAGCTCTGTTCACTGTAAGGTGGGACAGGGGTGTGTTGGTGAGGGTGGGGTTGCTGCCACGATTACATTCGATTTTATGAAAAATCACCACTACTGTGTGACTAGTGTCCAGGGCAGTCGATATGGGATTACAAAATCATGTGAAAATGTCTGTAATATACTAAATCCCACTCTCCCCCATTCTCATACAGGCGTTCGTGGTCATTAACACATGATTAAATAAAATGACAACATTAAGTACAGTACTTGAAATGTTTATTTTCATTCCGTTCACATCCGTCATTCAAAACATTAATACAGAATAGTTGATTACACACTAGCATTTAACCACCTTGAAATCCTCCAACTTGCATATCCGATATATTTGCGTGGAAGAACATGCTAGGCATCTATTCAACGCAAACGTTTACCTTTTTAAATTTTTACTAAATGAAATATTAAAACTATAGCCGCGCACTTTATGAAAACCGATCCACATCCTTGTAATTTGATCACCAAGTTAAGAATGAGAAGAAGCTCAATAATATACGTAGATTATATACAGGTGACATCTTTTAAATCAAATAGGGAAGTTAGCCGATACTGAGGAGAGTGTTTTGTTGCTGGGGCAGGTAAACAATGTTGGGAGACTGTGATAGTTGATAAGCGATATCCTCTGAAGCTTCGATTTTCCTTAGTTCTATGAGACCCTCTCCAGCAGCTGTAAGTGCTTTGGAAATAAGGTCGGAAGCAATGGCGTCACCCTCTGATCGGATAACGGTGGCCTTTTTCTTTTGTTCTTCCTATAAAGCAAGAAAACGTTACAATCAAAATGTGTTCACAATAAATCATTTAACAGATATGTTAATGGCTGCAGATGAATACAAATCGTTGTCTGCCGCACCGTCTACGCCATAAGTTAACCTTGAATAAATGTAATGCTAATATTATGTTCATACTTCCAAACGTTTAACAAAATATTCTTATCATGTTTTACTCCACATGAAAAGAAATAAGCGAAACCACGTCGTAAATGACAACAGATTTTCCACTTATGGATGTAACATGCAGCTTTTAATCAGGATGTTGGAACATAGACACAATGCGAAAAGCAATTGTTTTTATTTTTGATGGTAGAGATATTCCAAACCCAATACTTACTCTTTCTACGACGTATCTTGCCCTTTCAGCGTCTTGTTGAGCCACTTGCTTCATCTCAACAGCTAGTGTGAATTCACGGCCAAAAGTTAGATGAGTCTACAAGAAACAAACAATAGAAATGTACAACTGAAAAAGAAATCACCAGAGACTGCTAGTGAGTGAGTGAGATTGATTGCTTTACGCTCTTATCAACACATTTAAGATGGTTATATCAAGGGCGGGAGAGCTGAGAGGGAGGCAGTTTCGAGGCGCTCTTAGAAGAACTATGTTCACAAACAGAAAAAGAGAGAGAAAGGCACTTTATGGTCCTACACAGGAGCTAGTGCTAGTGAAAAGATGATGCAAGAATTATGATTTTTGAGGCAGTTTTTAGTTTTGAGATTAATGAAATAGCAAACAGGACTCACGATGGCAATGTCGTCAAGCACCATGCCGAACTGTGTGGTTCTCTTGGTCAACTCATTGCTGATGCTCTGGGAGACAAGTTCTCTTTGTGTGATCAATTCGCTGGCATCAAACTGGGCCTAGAATCACAAGAGACAGATATTAAAGATTAATGCTTGCTTTCAAGTTTGTTATTGATAAAAATGACTGGACGTTTTCCACATGTACTACACATGACACAATTGTCAATGTCTCTAAAAAGAATTTACTGGAATTTGAGAATAGTAGGGGCCTGAGGGTATTAACCAATGAAACACAATGCCTACCACTACAGCTTTCATAACTTCATTGACGATGGACGGAAGAACCCTCTCATCGTAATCGATGCCAAGATTAGTGTATATATTAGGGAGGGCTGATGCCAGAGGTCTGAAGATAATCCTTAGAGTGAGGTTTACATTCTGTAGATCTGAAAGTAATGAATTAAATGGGGATTAAAGAATAAACAAACACAAGAACATCAAACTCAAGTGAATAGTAAAACAAAAAGAAAAATGATATCCTAAGTTTAAGGCAAGTTGTATCGTCTACATACGTAATCCAAATGAAGAACATACATTTCTAAGAGTAGAAAAAGAAACTGACCTTTGCTACCAGTAACGGTAGGGACACTACGTGGTCTAGACCTAACGTCGAAGATAATCGGTTTCTGTACCCATGGAATGATAAAATGTGTTCCCTCTCCGATAACATCAGGTTTTACTCCAGCAAACCTGTCGAAGATAACTGCTCTGTGTCCTCCGTCCACTGAAAAACATAATCGATGTCGTATGATTATCATTTCATTTGGAAATTAGTGGCAAGTGATTTAGCAACTAATTGGCAAAAAAAAAAAAACCCGAATAGTTAACGAAGTGTGATAGCAAAATATTGCATCCAATTAAACGGATACTATTTAATTGTGTGTTTGAAAGACAAATGACTATGTATGTTAAACATTGAAGACATTCTTAAAAGCTGATCATTTTAGTCTAGAAAGCATCATGCGAATAAGACTAAGAGCAAATAATCCCTCTGCCCTCAATGAGCGCACACAATTTGATTCCTCAGTCGAGGCCGTAGTGACCCTTACATGAGAATATATTTTTGATAATATTGTGTTTTAAACAAAAAACAGAATCAAAGACTTGCACAAGTCTAATCACACTATAACGACCTTAACAAATGAGCTACCTATTTACACTTAGGTATTTTTATGATCGCTTTTTACAAATCATAAACTTATTTTAGTGATTACAAATACTTCCCTGGCCTAGACGTTCTTGTAATTCTGGGCAATGTTTAAAACAAGTTATGAATTAAATAATCTTCTCGCGGAAGTTAATCAGTGAATATCCAGTATCATCTAAGGTAAGATCCCTAATTAAGCGATTGCACCTAAGCCGCATTTTACACACAACCCGCATTCTACTCGTCAAATGACTGTCAAATGCTGAAAATATGGCCCATGGCTCTGCACTTAGTTGATCCATTACTGCATACTTACAGCCGCTAGACACTACGATTCATATTTCACAGATAAATGTAATCCTGTGGCAATAGATGAGCAACATAAGTCATAACATGTCTTTAGACCTGTACTATAGGCTTTAAAAGCCTTAATAATCCGCCTTCAACACCCGCATGCATGGGCGATAAAGGGGGTCTGTGGAATAACATGTGACAAGGTCGGGGAGGTGTCCTTCGTGTCGACACCCAGTTCGATGATGATACAGCGCGTTCCACCGAATGGGTCAAAATAACGACGAACAAAAGATCCACGAAGACTCACCATTAAAAAGTGCACTGTTCACAACTCCACCAGCGACGGCAAGGCCGATACCAAGTTTTCCTACGGCGTTAAGGAGACGAGCGGCCATGCTTTGATCCTGAGTGCACGAGCGGCGGAGGTACAAGGGGAATAAACTGGACCTGCAAATCAAGGAAATCGCATTAAGTATAGATGACCATAGTCCGAACCAACAATGGGGAATGCACATAAATGTCAAGCCGATAAAAGTTGGTGGCCTACAACAAAAATAGAAAAGAATATTTACCGGCTTATGCAATTTGCCCGTGACTTTTGCCACCGGAAGAGGTAACCTATATATTGGTCGCCACAAAATGGATTCCGAATGAAACATACGGAAATGTCTTCAGATGGTATTGTCCCCGTCAGTCCACCAGCTCTCAAGTGGCATATTTAGATTAAAATGTGAATTAAAATGCATTGCATATTTTGAGTGTTTCGGGCCTTAGATGGAAAAATATAAATAAAAGTTTTCCGTTTCAGATTCCTCATGCATGTCTTTTCCACATCCGCCTGTGTTTGCGTGCGCAGTGGCTGACGACAACTTCTGCAATACTGAGACATCGCGCCGGTACAGGTAAGACCCAGCTAGACATACCTATATATCCTCGCTCTAAATTACATTTCAACCACTTGTACCCACCCATCTATAAGAACAACACTCTGTGATACTAAATTGAGCCCCATTTGGGAAATTCATCTTGGATCTAGTCTCGGATAGCGCTAGGCCGGTCCCTTGCTTAGGCACCGCAAGCAGAACACGTGGTTTCAGCTGAAACATTGAATTTGAAGTTAGTATGGACTAAGCTACGACATGCATTAAGCACGTACACTATTAAACGAAACATATACTATATATCACTCATGCTCACTCATTACTAGAGCGCGTCTTAAGTTAAAGTAAGTTTTTCGAAATAGATTATTATGTGGTGTTACTATTAGATTTAGCGCTGCCTTCTAAATTTTAATCTTTAGCCTAAAATAGCTAAATTAAAGTTACGGTACAGACTACAAGTACAGTACTTGTTTCAATTGTTATTCAGTGTCTGTGACAAGTTGTCAGTCACTCAGTGCCTGACTCCGTGTCTGTGACTAGGCTCGGCCAGTGCCACGAGGACATCGGCAAAGCTCAGTCACAATAAACTTGCAAGGGCAAAATTGGAAGCCCATCCCTACTTAGTAGCCTTAAATCTCCTGTAACATTTCACAGCAGTTGCAATTCTGTCCTCACCTTTACTCTAGATGTTTCTCTTTAAATTTGCAGAAAATGGCCTCTGAGGATAAACCCGTTGAGCCAAAAGTGCAATCTGAAGAAAAGCCTGTTGAACAAAAAATAGAAGCTGAGGTCGACGTACCTAAGAAGGATGAAGAGGTTAAAGAACAGAAGAAAGATGCAGAGGCAGCCACTCCAAAGGAAGAAGTAAAGACTGAAGAGGTTAAAGAAGAGAAGGAGGATAAAGAGACAACCAGTCCAAAGAAAGAAGTAAAGTCTGAAGAGATGGAAGTCACTAAGGAGTCTGAAGAGAAGGAAGTCTCTAAAAAGGATGAAAAGATGGAAGTCTCTAAGGATGAAGAGGCAACCCCTCAAAAGGAAGAAGTAAAGACTGAAGTTGAAGAGGTGAAGAAAGAACAGAATGGAAAGACACAAGAACCCAGTGATCTAGAGAAAAAAGTTATCAAACAAATTGAGGTGAGCAGGGCAGTTTTACCAGGGGGGATATATACCATTTTTATCTAGCGATTGACAAACCACGATCTCTTAAACCGATTACCGTATCTTGCCAGCAGGCTATATATTTAGTTTGTGTATTATAGTCATTGATTAATAGTTCCTACACTTTTATCTTGTACTGGGTAGGGTCACTTGATTCTGGTGTTGGATGTATATAGTTTTAAAAATATAGTAACCTTTGTCTAGAACACAATGTTAACAAGAGTCTTTACCCTTTTGTGTGTGAACCACCCCCGTGCAAATTGCCTTCACATTTCCGTGTTGTATGTTTCTAGTACTACTTCGGTGACCTCAATTTAGGTAAAGACAAGTTCCTTCAAGGTCAAATCAAGCAGGACAATGGATGTATCCTTTTTACAAAGAAATCTTGACTGGCACAGCCATGATCCAGAAAAGACACCATTTCATTGTACTTATGATAAAAGAAACCATAGACGAACTTGGTTAATTTAATGCTGTTGATTAAAATCTCCTAAATTTGCTCGTCGGTAATTTTAAGATGATGCCTTACATCCTTCCTTATTCGTCGTTGCTAGTAAATTGTTGCCAAAACAGTATAAAGATGGAGTCATTGTTCCTTAACCCGCGGCCAGGGGTACACATTACCGTACTTCTCACCTTTAACAGATTGAAATCCATCACAGAGGACGCTAAAGCCATAGCTGAGGCAATGAGGAAATCGTCATCAGGTATAATCGAAGTAAGTCTTACACATGTTTATTTCAAAATTTTATTATTTCCATCATTTTGGGCATAAAAATATAAAAAAAAACCTGAGACATCACATCCGTAACCTGGGCATACCTATGGCATCATAGTTACGTCATGGTGCGTATATAAGCTTATATAATGATATTTAGAACATTTAATCATGGAATTGGTGACAAGACCATCACCAGGGAGACTTTCGAGGCTTCATGACATGGTAGCAGCTTGGATCATAAGGACCATGTGTACCAATATTGCTCCGTACTACAGACATGGCGAAAACTTTTGAACTTTCACCGGTCCTCCACAGGTTTCACCAGTTCAAACCAGTCCTCCAAAGGTTTCTCCAACGTTTCATAGACGTTTTTCAATGGACAGTCGGACCGGTGAAAGTTATGTTTCACAGGTTCGACATGACTTTCACTGGTCAAGGACCGTGGTCCGGCAGGTTTCGCCATGTCTGGTACTAATTCTTATTCATGGTTTGATACCAACAGGCAGTTTTTGATCAAACTAATTTGTTTTGCTTCTGTTTTTACTGTTCGCTATCCAGATTTGTTTTTAAGGAGTATTTTCAAAGGTCTTTCACTCTTTGTAGGTCAGTGAGGATGACACTAAAATCCGGCGCAACCCTGAAAAACCACTCCCTGTCTTTGACAAGGACCGGAAAGAAGATCTTAAATCCCGAACCCTCTATGTGGTAAGAGGTTATGATTTGATTTCTTATCCCCAAGCGTTCACCTCTTCTGTTATCATATTCGTAATAACTACAAGAGTATTATACTTTATGATGATTATTTCATTGACAAGCATATGACTGATTTGCCTTGATGACAACCATAATCTGAAAGTAAACATTTTTAAAAATTAACATCTTTCACATGTTTTGAGTGGATTTATCTGAATCCTTATTGTAGTCAACAAGAACAACTTCATAGATTTGCATTCTCACATACATAATGATGCTTCTTAAAATATATCTATTATACTGTTTATTTTTTGTTGAATTGTGATCGGCATATTTTCTCTCCTTACAGAAAGGTTTCCCCACAGAGATGAACATCGATTCACTAGAAGAATTCTTCGTCCCATTCGGAAAAATAGAACACATACTCCTGAGGCGTGACAATGAGAGGAACTTCAAGGTAACATTTATTGTATAATGGTATCTGGTTTTAAGGGATTTTACAGAAGTGCATAACCAAGTGGTTACTTCCTTTCAAAAGCAAAATAAAGATGCCCTTTTATTGCTGGTGTCATTAAAGGTCATTTTTCTTGTGATTTCCCCAGAGTATTATACTTACTGATGATGAATTCATTGACAAGCATATGACTGATCTCCATTGATGCTAAACTTCATCTGAAAGTATAATTGTCCTAGAAATCCAAACTAGTTAAAGTTTTCTCACCTAATATAAATCACCCTTTCATCTGTAAATCATTAATCACTGGTCCAAGAGCAACCATTTTGTGCTTTACAGAAAAGTATGTTAGAAAACTACTTAATAAGTATCTTTGGTGTCATTACCTTTTTTCAAGAGTAATTCTGGGGTTATTACAATTGTTTTGGAGACCTTAATATTTTTTATCGAGACTAGATGAATTTTCCTTTGACAAGCATATGTCTGATTATGTTTTTATGATTGATAAGGTCTGAAAGTCTTCAATGTTTTTAGAGATTCCTCTAGTTCCACTGATGGATGAGTTATTAGGGATTTTACTTGCTGGCTTTTCAGTGTGTGGATGGGACCGTAGGGAGTTAGACTAATGTACTTTATGATGATGAATTCATTGACAAGCATATGACTGATATGCCTTGATGATAAACTACAATCTGAAAGTGATCATTCTAGACATTTAAGATGATTTCTGTCTGTTAATATAAATCACCCTTTCATCAGTAAGTTATTGACCACAGCTCCAAGAGAAGGCTATTCTGTGCCTTGTAGAGAAGCAAATTCATCTAGTATCTATCAGGCAAGCGATTTTTGAAACGAGCCCAACCTAATTGTTGATGACACTTTTTGATTATGAAGTACTTTATGGAGACTCTTAATGATGAATAATCCTTTGACAAGCATATGTCTGATTATGTTTTGATGATTGACAGCTCATGGGTGTGTGGATGGGACCCTAGGGAGTTGGACTTATGTACTTTATGATGATGAATTCATTGACAAGCATATGACTGATATGCCTTGATGATAAACTTTTATCTGAATGTGTAATCATTTTTCTATTATATTTTAAAACCTAGTAGATGGTTTCTGACTTAAATATAAACCATACTTCCATCAGTAAGTTATTTTAATAACAGCGCCAAGAGTAACCGTTTTCTGCCTTATAGAGAAGCATTTTCTGCTGGTAAAAAAACTTATTTAGTATCTATCAGGCAAGCGATTTTTTAAAACGAGCCCAACCTAATTTTTAAGACACTTTCTGATTATGAAGTACTTTATTGACTCTTAATGATGAACAATCCTTTGACAAGCATATGTCTGATTATGTTTTGATGATTGATAAGGTCTGAGAGAATGTTTTTAGGTCTCTTTCTTATTTCACTGATAGATGACATTTCTTAGGAATTTTACATGCCAGCTTTTCAGTGTTGGGATGGGATGGGACCTTAGGGCATGCCCTGTGTAATATACTTACTGATGATTATTTCATTGACAAGCATATGACTGATTTGCCTTGATGACAACCATAATCTGAAAGTAAACATTTTTAAAAATTAACATCTTTCACTTGTTCTGAATCCTTATTCCTGCCTCCCTCTTATCTCATCTTTTACTGCTCTTTATGTAACATACAATGTGTTGCTAAGGTCGTGAAACAACCAGCTCTTACATCAACTGGACCTCTTGGTTGCAGATTTAAGTGTTTGTTCCTCCAAAGCGTTGAGTAAATGCTACCCATTTGTGGGTTGCATGCTAATTGGTCTTTGGTACAGCAAAATGCAGGTATATATCCAGACATGTGGCTATGTAGTCAACTTGTCTCGCTTGAACCTGGAACATTTAAGGCACCTTAACCATCTCAATATCTGTGTCTGCCTCTGTTTATGTCAAATGAATTCTCCTTCTACTCTATAACTCATGCAGTGTTATTTCCTTATCTTGTGTCTTAATGTATTTTTAATAATTGAGGTAATTTTTAACCTGCATTTTTCTTGGTTGCATTTCCAAAGCGTTGAGTAAATGCCACCTGTTTGTGGTTGCATGCTAATTGGTCTTTGGTAGAGCAAAATGCAGGTATATATCCAGACATGTGACTATGTAGTCAACTTGTCTCGCTTGAACCTGGAACATTTAAGGCACCTTAACCATCTCAATATTTTGGTTGTGGGTATGACAATAAAGTGCCTTTCTGTCTCCCTCTTCCTTCTTATCTCTATCTCTATTTCCTGGGTATGATCATAAACTGCCTCCCTCTCAGCTCTCCCGCTCTTGATATAACCATATTAAATGTGTTGATGAGGGGGTAAAGCAACCAATCTCACTCACTATCTCAATATCTGTGTCTTGCCTCCGTTCACGTCAAATGAAATCTCATTGTTCTCATCCAGTATAATTTTTAATTGCAATGGGCAGTTAAATGTGTTTAAGTATAATGTACCATTGTGATTCTACATTTGTGAAGAAAATCGTCGTCGTGACCACCACTTTCGTCTGATCGCGGTAGCGGTAGCACCACTCTGGCAGTAAAGCAGTGGTGGTGGTGGTGGGCATACTCAATGGGAGTGAGTGGGGCAGTGCTTGGTCATGCTTGGTTGGCCAGTTGGTGGTGCTGGTTGCCAGTGCTAGTGAAGTGTGTGGGAACTCAATGTTAGTGGTGGTATTGGTAGCAGTGGTCGTCAGCAGTGGTGGCAGTGACAGTGGGTGTCTGTACTAATGTAGGTGTGAATGCACATGTACATGCAAACATAATTACACCTTACAACTACATTTCTGAGCAGATATTAATAGTTTGCATCTGTTTTAACAAATGTATAATTTGAATAATTTTTTTTTCTAAATATATGCTGTTTTAAGGTATTCTGGTGGGGTTTACTTGGTGTCATTGGGAGAATTCCTCAACATTCACATGCTTACTTGAAATTTAGAATGGTTCTTCTATGTATGTATGTATGTGTACATGTATGTATGTATGTGTACATGTACTTATTTATGTATACATGTAGCCCATTGCAATTCTATATGACGTTAGTCATAGCCGTGCATCTTGTTATTGTCATTGGATCCTGGTATTTACATTTTACTTGTGTCACATTTCCAAAGCGTTGAGTAAATGCTACCCATTTGTGGGTTGCATGCTAATTGGTCTTTGGTAGAGCAAAATGCAGGTATATATCCAGACATGTGACTATGTAGTCAACTTGTCTCGCTTGAACCTGGAACATTTCAAGGCACCTTAACCATCTCAATATTTTGGTTGTGGGTATGACAATAAAGTGCCTTTCTGTCTCTCTCTTCCTTCTTATCTATCTCTATTTCCTGGGTATGATCATAAACTGCCTCTCTCAGCTCTCCCGCCCTTGATATAACCATATTAAATGTGTTGATAAGGGTGTAAAGCAACCAATCTCACTCACTCACTATCTCAATATCTGTGTCTTGCCTCCGTTCACGTCAAATGAAAATCTCATTGTTCTCATGCAGTATAATTTTTATTGTCATTGGATCCTGGTATTTACATTTTACTTGTGTCACATTTCCAAAGCGTTGAGTAAATGTTACCCATTTGTGGGTTGCATGCTAATTGGTCTTTGGTACAGCAAAATGCAGGTATATATCCAGACATGTGACTATGTAGTCAACTTGTCTCGCTTGAACCTGGAACATTTCAAGGCACATTAACCATCTCAATATCTGTGTCTGCCTCCGTTTATGTCAAATGAAATCTTGTTCTCATGCAGTATAATTTTCTTATCTTGTATCTTAATATATTTTTATTAATTGAGGTAATTTTTAACCTACTTTTTTTTTTGTTGCATTTCCAAAGCGTTGAGTAAATGTTGCCCTTTAATGTGTTGCATGCTAATTGGTCTTTGGTAGAGCAAAATGCAGGTATATATCCAGACATGTGACTTATGTAGTCAACTTGTCTCGCTTGAACCTGGGACATTCAAGGCACATTAACCATCTCATGAAAACCCAGTGTCTGAATCTGTTCAAATTAAAATTCCCACTTTTTCAATCCTGTGTGTCCTAATATTCTTGTATTTGAGTTTCATTTCCAAAGCATTCAGTAAATACCATCTGTTTGTGGTTGCATGTGAATTGGTCTTTGGTACATCAAACTGCAGGTATATATCCAGACATGTGATCTTCTACCTGGTCAACTTGTCTCGCTTGAACCTGGAACATGCACTCATTAAGGTCTGATCACATTTAGTGTGCTCATCAACGTGTGCTTTCACCTCTTATCCTAAAAACATAACCTTCATCACTTACTCTCGGAGCGTTTAACATCTCAAAGTACACTAAAGATTTCTGTGAATGGGATCTGATCTCAGTAGTGCTCTTAAATGCCAACCTATCTAAAACAAACCTTGGTACACGAGTTTAGGCCGTCCTTTCCTTGGTCATCTTGTTACGCTTACTTCTGTAACGTATTTTATTAATGCATCAGGGAAACAAGTGGTACATACCCAGGCTTGGAATCATTCATGGGCCGAGCCTCATTCTGTTATAACTTAAAACAAATCTTGTCGCCACCCGCATGAGATGTGTCAATCAGTCTGACTACTGGTATCTGCACTTTAATTATATATTCAAGATTCAAAATGTTGATAAAAATTTTGTATTCAAGGTTCATTACTTGACTCCACTTTAATGTATGTAACATTGGTCTAACATCTGTGCATTGCAGGGATCTGTATTCGTTATCTTCACCTCCGTTGCTGAAGCCAAGAAATTCTTAGAAACAGAAAGCATTAAGTGCAAAGATACTGACCTCAAAAGAATGTTCAAGTAAGTGTTAATATCTTATCTCGTCACCATAGAGTCTGGTCCACCCCTGGCCTTGTATTAATCCTTTAATATAATTTATAATTATTCATGGTTATTTGAATAGATTAATATTGAATATTTAGAAGCCTGATGACATGGCCAACACATCAATTCCCGGATATCAACATAAGCTACTTTAGAATGATTCATAGCCTTGTTGTTTCCAGTCTATAATCATGCTTTTCACTGGCATTTTGTGGAAGCTCACTTTGGTGTATGAAATAAGTGTCTTACCTTAAGGCTTACCAAGCTAACTTTATCCTACTTTACCTTTCAGGGAGGATTACTTCAAAATGAAAGGAGAAGAGAAAATTAAGTTGAAAGAGACAGAACTCAAGGATAAAGAAAAGTGAGTACCTTCCTTTACCCCGCTTCTTCCCGTGACTGGCCATTCACTGACACTGTCAGTGTTTTGTCAACAAATTATTGTTGATATTGTTTTTTTGGAAATTTCCTTGAAACCTTGACATTTCTGTACACTAATTTATGCGTAAGCAAATAGAAACGAGGTACACGCTTCCCGTGCTACCACTGAGTCAACAAACTAATGTGACGTCATAGGTCTATGACGCAATTGAACACTTATTACCGGTGATTTGATTTGATCTCACCTGTTAACGTTGTGAAGGCTAGTTTTTGCATGGTGACACTGTTTTGTCAACAAATTATTGTTGATATTGTTTTTAATCTATATCCTCACTGAATTATTGATAAACTAATGAGTCAGCATGTAGGGAAAGCCTTGTAGTCTTTTCCCTTATTTCACCGGAAGGTGACACTTGTGTATTAAGTGCCATGAGAGAATTATTAAGTTTGAACAGTGGATTTAAATTAGTTAAATCATGGTGTTCTCCCGATTTTAGGATATTCTCAAAATGGCAATGTTTTGACATTTTTTGCTTGATATCATTTTTGTAGACAAGAGAGCGCAGAAGATGACAAGAACTCGTTAGCAGACCGCATCACTAAAGGGACGGTTATTCACATGGACGGACTACCAGACGGTCTCTCGGTAGAAGAACTCCGCGAAAAGTTTTCCGTTTTCGGCGATGTTGCCTGGGTGGAGTTTAGAAGAGGAGACACAAATGTAGGTTTTAGTCCCATTTCATTCTATTGTTTAATGGTGCAGAGAGTGGGCTATCGTGTAGATATTGCATGGGCTCAGGGTCTTCTGGTTAGAGTTAAGAATACATGCTTCTATGATTATTTACTGAGTAAACGTCCTCTGACTAACGCTGAGGTTAACCTAAGTAATGAGAAGCTCACAGTAAACTTGTTGGTAACATTGTATGTGTGTTGGTGTATGTTTGCAATGGTTTAATAATAATGAGTTGAAAAAAACTAATAAATATATGAGCATCCCCCAGACAGCCAGGTCATATAATGTAATATTTTTAAAGGTTGTCCCAAGGAAGCGATTTTTACAGCCCTGATAATAGTAGCTTTGCCCAAGTATCCTATCCAGAGAGCGTGGGCTATCGTGTAGTCGGGTTCTTCTGGTTAGAGTTAAGAATACATGCTTCTATGATTATTTACTAAGTAAACGTCCTCTGACTAACGCTGAGGTTAACCTAAGTAATGAGAAGCTCACAGTAAACTTGTTGGTAACATTGTATGTGTTTTTGCGATGGTTTGATAATAGTTGGGGTTGCAAAAAGCCGTGTATTATGACATCAGTTTTTTGTGGACAACTGAAAATGAATATAAGGGCGTATCCATTTTACCAGGTCATATAATGTAATACATTTTGAAAAGTCGTTGTCCCTAGGAAGGGAATTCTAGAGCCCAGATCCTTTGCCCAAGTATCCTATATAAATAACCTAGAGGATTGCCAGTTGCACAAGGCTTAATTACCTATCCTAACAACTTCGTTATTTCTCCCATTTTAATAAGATGCCTACTTTTACCTAACACTGTCCATGCAAATTCTTGCCTCGATGATTATTTTCTAAAGTAAACGTCCTCTGACTAACGCTGAGGTCAATCTGAGAAATGAGAGGCCCTTGCAATAAACTCAACTCTTTGATCATTATATCGCAACTTAGTTACTTAAGCTCTGATATATCTGTGTTGTCTCATTTACCCCTCCTCCAGTGCCGCATCCGTTTCGCCAATAAGGATGAAGGGAAAACAGCGCTAGAGAAAGCCAAGGAGGCTGGCGAGGGTAAAGTGATGCTGAACGAGACAGAAGTGAAAGCTCATGTTTTGGAAGGTAAAGTTTGTTGTCCGCAATTGAGTGAGAAATCATTTGAAATAAATTCCCCACTGCAACACTCGTATTTATTTTCCCATTGAAGACACGTGTTTTTGTATGTTTCCTATATTAACGCCCACTAAATAACTGCATTATTCCATACAGGCGAAGAGGAGTTGAAATTCTGGAAAGACTTATTCAGTGAAACTAAAAACAGAAAAGCCAAGCAAAAACGGAGAGGCGGCGGAAGAGGAGGTGGCCCACCAGTAAGTATTACAAGATTTAACAAAATAGTAACTGCATGTATTGTAGGGGAAGTATCCAAGAAATATTCCTTATTGCCTGTTCTTCTTGAATCTATTTTAATACCAGTGTTATCAAAATTAAATAACAGCCGGAAGAAATGTGCTCTAGTTAGTTCATAATGGTATGTCGACCCTTTTGTCTATTTACGTGGTACTCATTTGTACTCACCGAAACGACAAATAAAAAACATCTTATCATCTTTTAAGTATGTCTTTGATATCCTAACTTAAAGGATGGTCCTGGGTATGACCATGAATTGACTTTCTGTCTCTATCTCACTACTTCTCCATCTCTATTTCCTGGGTATGATCATAAATTGCCTCCCTCTCCGCTCTCCCGCCCTTGATATAACTATATTGAATGTGTTGATAAGGGCGTAAAGCAACCAAACTCACTCACTCACCTAACTGAAAGGCACTGTAATTGTGTTAATATGCATTGATATCTTGGGGGCTCTTCCAAATTTATCTAGTTGTTAGCCCACGGCTTACATCTCATCTCGTTGGCTTATCTTTGTTGTTTTCCCTTGCAGTTCAAGAGGAGGAAACACTGAAAACTCACTACACACACTTCTTCATACGCATTACAGAGAAATTGTATTCATCTCAACAAACTCCCCTCACGTGAAACGTTTCGTAATTCAGAGTTGGTTTCTGCGGTGCTCGTCTATTTTGTTTTTGTCACTTAATAACCAAGAAGCCATTGTCTATACTACAATTGTTTAAAGATGTTAATGGTGTGAATAACTGTCGCACATTCCCATTACTTGTACTACGGTGTATATCCAATCATGATCATAGAGTATTTGTACTTAGCTTACCTGTACTATATTAGCCAATATTCCTATTAATTATTACCAGTTTCATGAGATATATCTAACGTATATAACCGAAGTGTTCGTCAATTTATCTTTTAGTTAAAACCCATTATTCAAATTTTTTAAATGCTTTTTGTTAAACCCAAGTTATCCGAGAAAAGATGTAATATATATATATTCTAGACGTTCATCTCGCAAGAAGCTTGATGACAGTGGCACTGATTACTTTACGAGAGCATTAGCGACTCGGTTGTATTCAATTGGTGTGGATGGTCACGATTTCAGTGATTGGTGATCATCTAGATCTATCTTGCATTTATCATTTCAAGTACAGAAGATCTGGATTCATTTCATATAATGCCGGCGTTTAATTAACGAATCATTTAAATATTTATGTCTGCGATATGCCTCGCACTTGATCTTATTTGTTAAAGAAATTCTGTCTGACCAAATGTATGTATATATACACAAATGTTCATAAATAAAGTCACTAAAAATTCATCAAGTTGTTGTTCAAACTTAATCGTGGACAATATTCGACTGCAGTAGTCTTCATTCATGTTGCACCTCAAACGTAAATACTTATAATTGTGTCAAAGCGAGATCTGACCTTAGTTTCATCCGTTGACAAGCCCCTTGTTGATACATTTCTCAGTTAACGCTTCAATGGAAGCTACTCGTAAATATGTTGGCTACTAGTAATCGAGATTTTTGTCTGATCTGAAATAACTTCTCATCTATCGTTACCATTGAAAGTAATAGTGTTGATTAATTCAATGATTGCCGTCAAAATTCAAATGTGATGCACACTTGAAGAGGTTGGTGTACTAGCCCTGCCTGTTGCGACCACTGGGTTCGTGGTTCAGGTCTTCCGCATCGATATGTAGAGTCAATGGTACCATTACATCACTTAAAGTCACATGGCACTGGGCTCCCGATTACACGTGGGGTCAGGAGGCACTCAATAAAAAAATCGACTTTCAACTGAAATCCAATTAAACTAATCTAACGCAGGCTACTTTCTTGTATGACCTCTTTTATACCAGATACTGTATGCTGTAATTTTAGTATTTTTACTTTATTATGATGGTACTGTATGTGGCAGGTAACCAAGTATAGGATTAACCTGATATTCACCTTGAGCTTGAAACTGGATTGATTGACTAAACTGGATTAATTAAAGCGAGAAACGAAGGAACAACCCAAAAATAACTCATGTAGCGAAATTTATTTCGTATCATTTTCATACAATTAACAGGGAACAACAAATCACAAACAGTTTTCCAGTACCGGTACAAAGGTACTATAATCCATTATGGGAGAAACTCGTAGAAAAAATACTGGTCCCTCCGACTGGCTCTGCTTTTACAATAAACAACCTTGTGTATGTAGAATAAACGATTATGTATTGATGTAAAAATTAAAAACTCAACCCGATACTACAAAATCACAGCGTAAAATCGTAAATGAAAAAACAAAGATAGGAATGAAATTATTTGTAGGGAATGTTTAAACATGTCCAAGCGTTTACAACTTGCTCTTGGGCATTAACTTGGCAACCTCCCGACGAATGATTTTGCCACTTGGCGTTTTAGGGATGTGGTCAACGAACTGGATGCCGCCTCGCAGCCACTTGTATGAAGAAACTTTTCCTGTGGGAAGAAAAGCCTATTGTGAGAACTTTACGAACTAAAGCAAAGGATTGCCATTGCAGTTGAGCTCCAGGGGATTCCTTTAGTTGATCGAATATTATCTTTCTTCTTACAAATAGAATATGAATTGAATATAAATTTATAGTGGTTGGTTAGGAAATGGTAACAGAAACGAAGAATTGTATAACATCGAAAATGAAAAGGAGGAGTAATAAATTCGTTTTATTCGGGAAAAATAAACGCAAGTGGTAGGCCTAATTGTATCTTAAATATTTTATTATAAAAGCAACGGCCTCCTACATCTTACTAAACAAGCACACTATTGGCAGTGCATTGCTCAAGATTCTTACCTTTTACAAACTGGTCGAGCTCCTTCTCGGTAACATGGATTTCGGGAGTTTTCACAATGAAAGCTCGTGGGATTTCGCCTGCAGCAGCGTCGGGCAGTCCAATTACCGCCGCCTCCGTCACTCCTGGATGCTCCAACAGCAGGGCCTCCAACTCAGCTGGTGGTACCTTTTAGCAGAGCAATTGGCAGACTCACAATCAGACATTGAACCAATTTGTTCGTTGTTAAACTTTTATTCATCTACTGATTACGTCAGCCGGTCTCCTCCATTTATTTTAGGAGATTTTCATGCCGTGCTGGATAATATTTTTAGAGTAATGGAGGGCTACCAGTGAGTCCTCAAGGTGGCCCTCATTATTTTGGTTAAGATAAATTCTTTGTCATCATATGCAAGATGGTATCACAGATGTGTTTATGATTGTAAATGAGTGTGTTAATATAACACTCATAATAATAACAATGTGCCAATTATACATAATTACTTCGTTTGCCCAACAATTTTTCGAAAGATATCCGTTATTGCGGAGATTCAGACTATGAAAGCGACAGACGTGAATATGTTAACCCACCTGAAAACCTTTATATTTGATGAGTTCTTTTAGTCGTCCCGTGATAAAGAAGCACTCGTTCTTATCATAATAACCTATGTCTCCTGCAAACAGAACAATTAAGGACAATGTACGATAAATGAGGAGGTAATAATTAGTAGAATCTACTAACCATACTATTGAAACAAATTACCGTAAAGTCGAATGCGATTAAATCAGTACCACTTGGCATGTCAATGTGTTAACATAAAAACAATCAAGACGATATTCATGACGAGTAGATAATGCATAATAATAAACCAGGCGTATCTTAAGAAGGCATGGGCTGGAGGGCAGGAAGAGATCCCCGGCTAAGCGCACGACCTTATGTCTATGTAAGATCTTTGGAAATATTAGTAAATAATTATTTGAATTGAATTGAATCTATAAAAACCTACCGGTATGTAACCATCCTTCCGAATCAAGAGTACTTTGAGTTGCTTCTGGTTTGTTGAGGTAACCTTTCATTATTTGTGGACCTCTAAGCCATATCTCTCCTCGTTCATCGGTTCCCATATCTCTGCCAGTCGCCGGTTCCACTATCTAGAAAATAATTTGGGTAAAAGCGAGTGAGAACTCCTCGTAAAAACTAGGCAAATGTATCGCACATTCTTCTTTTATTGTATAGAAAAGTCATGCCGAGTATTTTAAAAATTATTAATTGTATTTATTTGCCTCCAATTGATATAATAATTGATAATAATTGTCATTAACCTTTCACCCCACCCTTACAAGAGGTCTTGTTAACTGAAATAGAACACCAACAAAATTTGAATAATATGCGAAAATTCAGGATATGGTGGAATACCGGGCTTGCCCGAACCATATATTATACTGGCATATATGCCTTGTCCAGGCCTGAATATGAAGTGACTTACTCTGGCTTCAGTGTTGGGAACGAGAACTCCCACACTGCCGGGGATGTCCATATCTGGGAGTGGAACAGTGGCAACAAACGTAGTTTCTGTCATTCCATATCCTGAAGAACAAATAGCATAAATAAGCAAATGAGAGGGTCACCTGGGAATAAAAAATTATATTAAAATTTCGAGAGAGGGTGAAGCAGACAGAGTCAAATAGTGAGGTGTGGATTAAATACAGGGATGCAAGTTGGGGTTTGGAAAATTGACTGAAAATGTTCGTACT
The DNA here is from genome assembly GCA_942159475.1 of Sthenelais limicola. NCBI lineage: Eukaryota > Metazoa > Annelida > Polychaeta > Phyllodocida > Sigalionidae > Sthenelais > Sthenelais limicola. The sequence goes on along the minus strand of OW804100.1, from coordinate 4,440,432 downwards.
CGAGTCTAGCGTGGTCGCTACCAAAATGTCCTCCATATTAAAAAAATATATTATTCAAAAAAACAATTGTTTACGTTCGTGAAAATATTGGATCATTTTCAGGGTCAATCGAGGGATCACAAAGTTTTATAGCTGTAATGTTTAATTTTCAGACCCATTTTACCAAATTATTCGAAATCATTCGATGAACTGATTACAGTCACCTGACTGAAAACTGGCTTCCCTGTTTAAAATACACTGTGTGTGTGTCTTATTGGATAATACTTACCTTGTTTCAACTCGGGCACTTTAAACTTGGCACTGAAGGCTAATGCTGTTTCCTTGGACAAGGCTGCTGCTCCACACATGACCTTCACAACCGAACTTGTGTCATATTTTTCTATGAGAGGACTTTTGGCCAAGTAGATAACCAATGGAGGAACCAGCGGTAAAGTTGTGACCTAGTCAAAAAAGGATTCAATATAGTTTGAAGTCTTTCTTATCATTTGGTCGACCAAAGCAGAGAGAAAATGATGGAAAGGGAAAATATGGCAGTGATTCTAAATACGAAAGAGTGAATGACAAGGTGGATCTGTAAGCGTCTCTTGTATTTTAGTCATGAGCTTCGACTGCTTGGACCGCTTTCATCTGGGAAACTATTTTTGTTTTATTAATCAGAATATTTATTTAGAGGTTGCTCCTATTTTCAGGAGCAACATTTTAATTTTCTTCAATAATTTCTTCAATATAAATGCAGCCTTTCTCTATAAAATGTTACATGGGTCAGATTTTCAGAAAATGCACAATCTACAGTTCTACACATCTCTCAAATTCTGCTAAATTAGAGAGAAAAATGACAAATACTGAGTATATCTGAGTGTATTCTGTATTGTATTCATTCAATAAATCTGTCTGGTTATGTTGAACTGTATTTTGAACCTGATCGTCGTCTTAATTCAGGGTTATTTGAGGGGATTGGTGAAGACCAATTGTACATTTTCTGACGATCTGACCCCCATAAAAATTGAGCTATTCAATCAGAAGAAAACAAAAGAAATTGAATTGGATACAATTAAACTGAAGGAAGGAAATTCAGGGGGTGATCTAGAGAATAGAGAGTACACCCACCTTGTACTTTTCTATGGCACCAAGGAATTGATCTGGAACAAATCTCGGTAACGTGATGATCTTAGCTCCCATCGTTAACGTGGCAGTAAGAATAACTAGAAGACCATACACGTGGAAGAAGGGCAGGACAGCTAAGAGGGTCAAGTCGTAGGGATTCTGTGCATCTTGTTGATTCAAAACTTGAACGTGGCTATAAGAAAGACGGATATCAATATAAAAGGGCCTGGTTTAGCACGGCTAATGTCAGAGAACGGACATGCTCGAATGTATGCGAGTGTACAAATGTTGGCGCAAAACCTATTTTAGGAATAATTTCTTCTTTTCTTGTCAAATTAGCCATTTGATTCTATGTGAAATAAATAGATAAATATAAAAAGCTTTGAATTATTGAAAAAAGATTTGAAAAGATAATTGAAAAAAATAATCATAGACAGTAATTTCGATTTGCAATAAATTGAGTGCGGCTAAAATATTCCAACACGATATTTTCAGCACATATATCTTTACAATGAATAATGATCACTTTTGGAAATATTAAAAATAAAATTGGTGTCGTCTTGCTTCCACCTACTCTAGACGTGAACCTTACCTGGCTTGCAGGAAGTTAGATACAATGTTGTAGTGTGTGAGCATGACGCCTTTAGGCAGACCAGTCGTACCACTGGAGTATGGAACAACAGCAATATCATTCTTGGGGTCGATGTCTAAATCCTCTGGATACAAATCACCGGAATCATTCACCAACGGTAGGAAGTCACTATACCCAGGACCATTGTCTCCCAATACGTACACAGTCTGAAATGAATTGAAAAATCTTTTATTTGCCTTTGGATATAAATAAGTTGGAGTTCGACAAATGGGAATACTGACATATGGAATTAGGTTCCATTTCTTCCTGCCGTTACCTTAGTATTACGATAGGTAGTTTAATTAATAAGTTGTAAAAGGACTACACATCAAGTTATATAATGTTTATATCATACGACAATGGATAAAATAAGCAAGATTAAAAAAGAATAATCGAAGGTAAAAATAAAATAGTATTAGCTTTGCTGAATACTTGTATACCATACCGAACAGTAAAGTATTACATGTGATTTGAATCAACGTACGTCAGCTTAAGTATAGCAACATTTCGCATTTGGTGTGATGTACTTCTCACCTTCCAGTGTACCATACAAAACATGTCTTTTGAATAAGAATAATACAAACAAGAGTTAGTAAAGATGCAAGCAATGGATATTAAATGTTAATTTCCCATCGAGATGGTGATAACGAGTGATTACAGATATATATGTTTGTTTACCGAATAACGCTTATACCTGTACAACAGACTTAATGCTATGATAATTGTTTCATAATGCATGAAGCCTGTAATGATAAGTATAAGACGTGCGTCCTCTTTCTCTACTTGAGTACTTATCTTTTATTCAAGATGGTCTCAGTCACTCACCACTAGGTGGGCGCCTGCTTCAGTCACTCACCACTAGGTGGGAGCACCTGTCAATATCTAGACATCTCCTCCCTTCAGTTCCACAGGAATTCCAGGAAGAGGTTTACATCGAGATCATTCAATTTAGTAGAGGAATAATTATTTAGCATTCTTCAATTAACCTTCTTGTTTTTACTGATGGTCTTAGTGACCGTCTTGTAACATTAGTGTTTACGTTTTTCGTTCGATCTTCAACAATTCTCTCTTCAGTTCTTATTGTTACGTTACCCTTGTCTCTATTATTTTCTGCGTTACCGTTCTGTTCTTTGAGTGTTTCATTAATTGTTTTTGTTATGTCATCATCTTCCTCCTCCTCATATCGTTCCTCACTCATTCTTTCACTGACTGCACTTTTTGGAACGCTTAAGAGATGTCTGCGGTTTCGACGCAGTACGTTACCCTTTTCTGTTTCAACATTATACGACCTTTCCCCTAGTTGTTCGATTATTTTCCCCGCCTGATCCCACTTTCTGTCCCTTATCAGCACCGTGTCCTCAGGCTGTAAGGGACTGAGAGTTTTTGCTCTCTGATCATAATAGTCGCTACCGTTTGATTTTACCCCTATTTTGGTACTCTTTATCATGCTGTTGTTGTTGTCTCTCCATGTCGGTATAGGACCCCGTATTTTCCTACCATGTAGGGCCTCAGCAGGTGATAGCCCATTCTCCATAGGCGCTGATCTGTAGTTTAGTAACGCCAGATACGGGTCTTGTCCTTTCTCTGCTGTTCTGGATAGGATTCCTTTTACGATGCCTATTGCGCGTTCTGCTTTTCCGTTTGACTGCGCATAGGTGGGACTAGAGGTCCGGTGGTTGAAGCCATAACTCGCCGCAAAGTCTCTGAAATATTGAGAGTTAAATTGTGTTCCGTTATCCGATATCACAAGTTGTGGGACACCATACCTAGCAAACACGCTTTTAGTATGCAAAATGACTTGTTCAGAGCTTTTGTTATTTAATTTCACAATTTCTGGGTACGATGAATAGTAATCGACAATCATTAGGTAGTCATTATTTCTCCAGAAAAATAGGTCCATCCCTACTTTTTCCCAGGGACCCCATGACTCTCCATCCCTCATCATTGGCTCTTTCTGCTGATCAGGAAGATATTTAAGGCATATCCCGCAATTCTTGACACTATACTCGATATCTGCATTCATCCTCGGCCAGTAAATAGATTGTCTTGCTAGCCTCCTCTGCTTTTCGATACCCAAATGTCCCTCATGCAGTTTCTCCAGCATTTCCTTCCTCATACTGGTTGGGACCACTATTCGGTTTCCTTTTAACACCACCCCATTTATAACACACATTTCTTCTTTAAACGGAGCATAAGCCGGGCATTCTCCCTTGTGCCAGCCCTCCATAATGGCTGTTTTGACTGCTATTAGTATTTCATCTTTGGCTGTTTCTTCAGCCACCCTTCTCAACATGCTTGTTGATGCTGGCAAGCTCTCGTACACTAGGTTAACTTGGGCTTGTACCTCTGCTTCTAGACTTTTCTGTACCTTTGTTCCCTTGCTTTCCCTCAATCTTGCCCTTGACAAGGTGTCAGATATATATAGCAATTTCCCTGGCACCCACTGCATGTCAAAACTGTACCTTTGAAGTCTGAGCATGAGCCTCTGTATCCGTGGCGTCATGTCTTGGAGCGGCTTCTTTGATAATGGTACTAGCGGTTTGTGATCTGTCTCTAGTATCAATTCCTTCAACCCGTACACATAATTATGAAATCTTTCTGTGGCAAATACAATTCCTAGAAGTTCCCTTTCTATTTGTGCATAATTTTGCTCACTACTTGTGAGTGACCTCGCTGCATAGGCCACAGGTTTCCATACATTCTCATGGAGCTGTAGGAGCACCGCCCCCAGCCCACTTCGAGACGCATCACTACTTATCTTGGTGGTACGTCTCACATCATAGTATGCTAGTACTGGTTCTGAGCTTAAAGTCCTTTTTATATGATTCCACTCATCCTCATGAACCTGATCCCATATCCACTCTGTTGTCTTCTTTAACAGCGATCTAATATTTGCACATGCACTAGCAAGGTGTGGGATGTACCTGCCTATGAAATTTACGCAACCCATGACCCGCTGTACCTCTTCCCTGCTTGTGGGTCTTTCCATATTTACAATCGCTGCCACTTTCTCTTTGTCTGGTTTAATCCCTTCTTGCGTTAGTTCCTCTCCCAAGAATTTTACCTTTTCTACACCAATCTCGCACTTTTTCCAGTTCATCAGTAAGCTATTCTTTGTTATCCTTTGTTTCACGAGCTCTAATCTGTCATCGTGTTCTTTCTTATCCCTGCCCCAGACCAGTATATCGTCTACATACACTCTTACCCCCGCAATGTTCTCAAATATCTGCTCCATCGACCTGTGGAACACCTCAGGTGCTGAGCATAGGCCGTACGGCAGTCTGTCGTAAGCATATCTGCCGAACGGGGTTGCGAACGTAGTGAGTCTTTTGCTGTCGGTATCTAACTCCACTTGCCAGAATGCCTGGGAAGCATCCAGCTTGCTAAAGTATTTTGCATCTTTAATCTCTGAAAAAATCTCTTCACGAGTGGGGAGTTGGAAATGCTCTCTAGCTATGGATTTATTCAGGTCCCGCGGATCTAGACACAATCTGATTGACCCGTCCGGTTTGTTTACCATCACCATGGCATTGACCCATTCAGTGGGTTCTGTCATTTGATGTATCACTCCCAATTTCTCCATTCTTTCCAACTCTAGCCTTAACTTTTCCCTCTTTGCTATCGGGACCCGTCGGGGTGGGATTATCACTGGCTCTGCCCCTGACTTTAGCTTAATACGGTGGACATAGGGAATGGACGATAGTCTGATGACTTCAGGTAATATGCACTCTTTAACTTCAATCACAGTTTCCCTCTGATTGGTTTTATCTATAAGATGCACACCTACCGCCTGTTCCTCCTCTGTAGTGTTTCTGGTGATGTAACCGACCCTTTCTGCCGTGTCTCCTCCCAGCAACGATATCCCTTCACAGACGATGAATCTCACTGGGAACTGTTTCCCATTCACTGTTATATTCCTCAAGATGTATCCTTTGACCAGTATGGGATGTCCATTATAGTCGGTGAGTCTCACCTTGATCTGTTTCAGTGGGGGTCTATTAGTTAGTCCTTGATAATCTCTGATGTTCATTAGGTCAGCTCCCGCTCCTGTGTCTATCTTGCAGGTAATAATGTCACATCCAGCTTGCACATTAGCTGCCCACTTGTGACTTTTACTTATTGTCACTGCTAACACTTGTTCCTTTTGCTTATTCACAGCTCCTATGAAGAGAGTCTCGCCATCTCCCTCCTGAGAAGATGCGTCGTCCTGCGTTACGATCTCATCAATTCTGCTCCAACATTTGCTCTCTATATGCCCCTTCTTATTACATCTAGTGCACCGATGACTATATGCTGGGCAATTCCTGTACACATGCTTGGCTCCACACTTCTTGCAGTCAATCAGTTGCTTTGTGTTTAGCCCCCTGGCTTGAGGAGCCCGTGTGTCACTCACCGTTGTTGCCCGAGGAGCACGTGTGTCACTCGCCGCTGTAGCTCCTGCCCCCTTTGTTGTAGGTCCGTGCTGAGAAGTGTAGCGGTCACGTGGTCTTGTCACCTGGTTGACAGTGACCTGTGCTCCGGGGTTCATCTCCCTTAGTTCTCTCTCTCTTTGTGCTTGTCTTTTACAGTATACTAGTGCATCCTCCAGTGTCAGATTTTCCTTCTTTACTAGTTTCTCACGTAAGTTAAAGTCTCTCATGCCCACTACCATTCGTTCGAGAACAAATTCATCCAGCTCATCGCCCCACTCACAGGAGGCTGCCTTGAGGCGGAGATCGGTGACGTAGGCGTCTATAGACTCACCCTCTTCCTGGCATCTGGTGTTGAACTTAAATCGTTCAAAGAATCTGTTTCTTCTGGGCATACAGTATGCATCGAATTTTCTTAAGACCGTCTGGAAGTCTGTGTTGTTCTCTGCATCAGCTGCAAGAACTGCATCAACTGGTGGTGGTCCTGCTTGAGCCGGTTGAGCTGCTATCGCAGGTGCCCACCTAAAATTTCTGTAGATGCGCTTAGCCTCGGGACCCGCCACGTGGAGGAACATGGACGTTAGACGCCTGGGCACATCTACTCCCATCGTGTCTGCGTACCACGCAAAGTCTTCCTTGAAGAGAATCCACCTCTCAGCCACGTTCCCTTCCACAAAGTCCATTCGATCCGGTGGCCTTATTCCCTCCATCTTGGTTACTTTCTAAGTCTCCACAAAGTTCGTAATTTCCTGGCACCATGTAATGATATGTATAAGACGTGCGTCCTCTTTCTCTACTTGAGTACTTATCTTTTATTCAAGATGGTCTCAGTCACTCACCACTAGGTGGGCGCCTGCTTCAGTCACTCACCACTAGGTGGGAGCACCTGTCAATATCTAGACAAAGCCCATATTTAGTCAATGAGTCTCTTATGTTATTATGGGAAATATTTAAAGAAGCATAACTCGATGTGTGGAAGAAGGAATGCCATTACTCCCGATTAATCTGCCACCTCCTGATAAATACAACAGCTGGATCATCACATTCACTCTGGTCCCTCGACCCCCAAGTTGGGGGAAGTTGGGTGACAGCACCACTTATCTTATCACTTCCCACAGAGGCAGTGGTCCATGCCAGGACGGCGGTGGACCATGCTAGGAAGGCGGTGGTCCATGCCAGGAAGGCGGTGGTCCATGCTAGGATGCCGGGCTTAATTATCAAAATAACTGGCTTTCTCTTCCACTCCCGACGAAGTTACTTTAGGTTATACTACAGGCTCTCTACAGCCTTGTCGGTGAATACAAATATGTGACTGAACACCCCAAAACCAGGCTCTTCTCGATTTTTGAAGATTCCTAGATATCTTAATATTCAAGAAGAGGTCAGCTTTAGCTTTACAATGATGTTTGGATCTTGAGCCCATCTTGATTAGTTCAAAAGTTATGACCAGAAATGTCAGAAGCGGTCACCGGTATCAAAACTGGGAAAAATGACTACAAAGATTGTCCTTCATAATGGCAATTTTACATCTATAATAAGTTTGGTGGATTTTCCCTTAATTGAATCCACTTGTGCATGATGATAATTAGTTAACTAATTTTGAAATGAACAGTTATAACATTTCTAGAACTATTTTTAAGTTGAAACTTTGGGAGATGGTAATTTGGATATGAAACTTGATAGCAAAACTCTTAACTCAATATTGATGAAATAGTGATTTTCTGCCTTGCATGGCTGTAGCTCAACATGGACTTGAGCAAGAAGTGCCTGTTTTTGGGGTGTTCGGTCACATATATGTGATAGCATAAGAGCAGTTTTGCGGTAAGAACCAGTTTACAAACATGAATAAAATCTGCAATCAGCAGGATTTGGCGCTAGAGAGACGAGCAAGTTAACTAAACAATATTATCAGTTGTTATCGCTCTTAACTTATGCCATATGCCATGTATAGGCACATGTGAAAACATTGCGGTTTTTTTCTATAATAATTAAATATTGTATTAGCCTTAAACTGAATAAAAAAATGTATATAATGTTTACCTTGACGTCGGGAGCTTTTTTTCTGGCCTCAAGAACGAGGTGAACATTTTCTTTCATAGCCAAAACATACTTGGCTTTGCAGTCAGTAAGATGATGGGTGAATTCATCTGCAAGACGTAAATGTAAATATAGGATTCAATGGCGTCCCTTCAGGAAAGCTAACTGACAATAATAATGAATATAAACGAGGATCTCTCGGTAGATAGTCGTGTTACCATTTGATGAATAGGTCTGGTAATTCTTTTTATATGCGATAAAACACTTCTATAACAGCATTTATCACACATGTATGTGATTTCAGGGGTGCTATTTGAAAAGTCAAATAGCACCTATGCTATTTGAGCCGAATATTCACAAAATTAATGGAAAGTCAGGTAAAATACTATCAAAATCGAGTTCTCTTGTTGATTTAGTATGTAATAAATTATTAAAATACCTAATAGCACTCTGTTCGGTTTGTAATCGATCAAGACGTTGGGTCAAATCACACTCCACGGGTGTCATGCAATTTGAGCCAACGTTTCGATCAATTACAAACCTCCATCATGCCATTAGGTATAAAAATATAGCACCGGCTTGCCTTAAGTCATATTGTACCCCTAAGGTTTTGAAATCATGAATCACACCCCTGAATTACTGCTTATATAATAGTTCCTAACATTATGACAAGTCGACTTAAAATAATATCCTACATGTTTTATAGGATATCAACTGCAGTATTACATTTTAAATTTACTGATTACCACCCGAAATACTAGACTTCAGTCATTACAACATCCTCCCATGTGCAGTGTGGTCGCTATGTTATTCTCCACTCTACACCCTGCCTATAGTTTATGACAGGTTAATTAGACACCGGTGTTTTCTCTCTGATCTCGAGGAGTGGAAGAGGGAATGACCATTAGTTCTTGTTAATCTGTTAAAACCCTCATAAAAGAACAGCTGGGCTGTGGCATGGCTCTGCCCCCTCGACCAAATTTTTATGATAGTTCCTCCTGTCTTAGCAGTAATAGGATATCAGATCTCTAATCCCGTTCTGGTCTATCGGCAGAGGCGGTGGACGGTGATATTTAATGGTCAATACATGTGGTCTGTCCTCTTCGACCTACACCCTTTACTCTCAAGGAATAGGGCGCTAAACTATAGTACAGACACTGGTTGCGGAGTATAGGGCCTCCCTAGGGAGGATGTCATTTCAATAGATGTAGTTTTGCAGAATAAAATGTAAAGACAGGAGGGGGAGGGGGAGGGGGAGAATTTGCGAACAACTCTTGTGCAAAATTGAATACCCCCCTCAAAGCCTTGTGCAAAACTTCGTGCTTCCCCCTCCCCCCCCTCCCCCCCCCCTCCCACACACACACATTCTTTTAGAATTTGCGCAAAAAAGTGCCCTTCTTCAGAGTCTTTGCAAAAGAAAATGGTCCCCCTTCAGAGTATATGCAAAACAAGGTGGGCCCCCTCAAAATTCTCCTCCCCAAGTGGTAAAAAAATGAACAGTCCCTATAACAAAGTTTTATTATTTTATTATATAGTGGAGAGACACGTACATGATGTGTAGCTTGGGTTTGCAGGGGAGATGACGGCCCCAATCCTGAGGCAGGCGAAATACATGAAGAAATACTCGGGGCAGTTGGCGAGGTAGATGGCCACAATGTCCCCCTTCTTGACCCCCTGCCTGGTGAGACCTGAGGCCACTCGACGGGAGATCTCCTCCAGCTGGTTAAACGTGTACTCTTTACCGGTTACACCATCTACCTGAAATACACCAACGTCTCACACTTAGTATTTACATGATTTTCAGAAAATTTACAATTCAACTTTACCAATTCTCTCAAATAACCCACATTAAAGACAAAATTGAGCTTCAAAATGCAGTTTAACTAATTAACATAACAGAACTGATAATTTGAATCAATGTGATACCAAATATACTCAGATATACCTGGTATTCATCATGTTTCAGCCTAATTTAGGAGAATTTCCTAAATGTGTACATTTTCTGAAAATCTGACCCATATGTAGATTCATTGGCTGATGATTTTGTGTTTTTATTGAATTATAATTGAAGAAATTGAAACCAACTCAACTGAAAACACCTCGCGTTGGATTGATTGGAATGCTATGTTTTTTTAAAAAAAAATGTTGGGAGGGGTGCTGCCAACCGATTAAGTTTCAATTCAGGTGAGATTATTACTTGGTTGAAAAGACAGGTGTTGGATTCAGTTTTTTCACTTTTTATTAGGACTTTAACTGGTCGACGTTTCGGATCTTTCGATCCTTCTTCAGGGCCAGTCCAGTTTTGACTTGAGTTTTTAAAAAAAATTGAACCTTAAAAGTTAAAATACAAAGGTGGTACACTTCGGACAGGTTCAGATACAGAACAATGTCCCATAAGAAAGTTTATGTTCATAACAGATCAAATCAGTGTACTACACAACTACATTTGACTGTTCTTTTTTACTACCGAAAAAGGTATCGTATTAAGATAGAATTTTACGAAAGAATCTGTTTTAATCAGTTATAATTCCCTTGAAAGATTGTGCGATTACACCATCATTAGTTCATTTCTACTGACTGCTTATATTAGTTATGTGCAGGGACCCTTTTCCAATACGGTACACTCGCACTGTCTTCCACTCTTTCAACTTTGACTTTCGATGTTAACCTTTCTCTATTTGCAAAGGTATTTGTATATCTTTCTTTGACCTTATCAGCTAGGTACGGTATATGATATCAGATAAGATAAGATCGACAGGTTTATTATATACGAGGTGGTGTAGACAATACGTTGTGGCCAAAAAGAAGTAGGCCTTGACCGAGTTATCTGGTCAAATTCTCAGAAAATGTACAATTGGCAGCTGTACACATTTAATAAATTCTGTTAAATTAGGCTGCAATTTGGTCAATACTAGGTAAATTCGTGTATATTCGGCATTGCATCGATTCTAGCAATCTGTTTGGTTAGGTTGAACTGTACTTTGAACTTTATTTTCGCTTGAAATTTCGGTTATTTGAGAAGATTGGTGAAGGTGAATTGTACATTTTCTGAAAATCTGACCCATATAATTCTTACAAGTGAGTCAGTTATACTAAACAGATCAGATCAGACCAGCCTATATAACTTCATTGTGGCATAAGCCCCATCCATGCAACAACAACAAATAACATTGTATAAGCACTTCAAGTAAATAACATATTCATGGACAAAAATATGCAACCCTTTAAACAAAATTCTGTCAATGCGGTACCGTTGTATATGTTTTGATAAATGTTGTTAGACTCACTGTTACCGTCCAAGTCATGCGTGTATCTAATCTGTGCAATCATAATCTCTCTCTGGTACGCCTATTACGTAAGTGCAAGTGTGTAGAGGGAGGTAAAACATAAGATTCATACATATTCTCTGGAGGTAAATCTAGGGAAGCTACACCTCTCTAGTGAAACAGCAAACAACTGAGGTTGCCAGCTTCTTAAATCAAGTCAATTCTTTCATAAGATGTCTGCATCTTACTTTATTTTATCTCATTTTATTAACTGTATAAACTGCATCAAAATTAATAATTAACTCTGCCTTGAGAGTGAGATGGTAACGTCTGGGAGAACTGGATCTCATCTAGATGTCTATATACCTATACATGTGTCTGTATTTTCTGTTTTCGTAACTTCATAATATACTGTGTGAGTTGGATAAATAAAGTATATAGTATCTTATCTTATATATTATATAGCTCTATGTCTGGGCAGTTATTATATAATAAAAGTTGTAAATATACGTTTATGTGCGCATGTATGTCTATCATAAATCCGACCCCTCATAACATATTTAAATAAAACATGTTTGTGAGATCGGATTTAAATGCGCCTAAAATTAATATAGGCCTACGGTAACGGTACCGTACGTATAAATCTCCTTACATGCAACGACGTCAATTATAATTATTTATGTTTTAGTGCCAGGTAGTCTACATGGAGCTACATGGGGGTAATGTGTAGGTACCTAGTAAGTAACTTACTAAGGCCCTAGGGGCTGTCCATAAATTACGTAACGTTCTTTTTTGCTTAACAATTAAGCGCGCCCCCCCCCCCCCCCCCCCCACCCCACCCCCTTAGAGATTGTGCAAAATGTCATACCTATGGGACCGTAACGCATGGCCGGACACCCCCCCCCCCTCCCCCATCCCCTCGAGCATTACGTAATTTATAGACGGCCCCTAGGTACCTAGTAACCTTGCTGTGGCCGCTGGGAGGGAGCGAGACTAGGAGGCCGGCATACGGGACGAGCGGGCAGGCAGACGGTCACACCGGTCGCTCCACACCCCGTCCCCTCCGCATGGATCATCGGGGATTAACACCCCATAGACTCAAGTAATTATCACCCAGAGCGCTAACATACTATTGGGAAATAAAACATGCCAAAAGAGACACATGTTAGTACTTACGATCCCTACGTGATCTCCATGTTCGGCAAACCTGGATAATATAACATGGTGCAGCGGAATCTCTAGCAGATTAGTCTGGAACTTGCTCACGACCACCATCTTGGTTCTGTTTGCACAAGGAGGGCACTAGAGGGCGATACAGTAGGCCTAGTAGAGGGGCGTGGCACTACTACACCGAGTTTAGCTTCTGGCTGAACAACTGAGCTGGTAAGATGCTGGGAGGGAAAGGGGACCAACTAGTGTAGGTAGATGTGTGTATGTCGCAGGCTATTTCAAGTATTTGGGCCATGGACATTGATATCATTTTCGATTGGACGGGACAGGTTTTTATCTTATCTCTAATCTGTCTATGAGTAGGCCTATGGGTAGAGTCCATACACGTTGACGTTTTAGAGCTAGCACTAGTATAGACTGGGGACAACCAAAGCTAAAGTAAAAAGTGTGGAAAGTGCCTACTCTTGTAGTTGTACACAGTTTTTGACTAATGGGTCAGATTTTCAGAAAATGTACAATTAGCAGCTGTACACATTTAGGATATTCTCCTAAATTAGGCTGAAAAATGAACAATACCAGGTATACCCAAGTATATTATTTGGAACCGCATTGATTTAAAGTATCAGTTCTGTTATGTTAAGCTGCATGTTGAAGCACATTTTTGTCTTAAATGTAGGTTATTTGAGAGGATTGGTGAAGGCGAATTGTGCATTTTCTGAGAATCTGACCCTAATGTGTCCCCCAGACCCGGGGACAGACCTAGGGTGCAGTTAATGAGGGACCTATACTATGTCTATTATGTATCAATCCCTGCTGTTAATGTAGAACAGTGCAGTAGGCCTACACTAGCCCTATCACCATCATTATGTCCGTAACCTGGGGGTCGGAGGGCCACCACTCGGTGCAGAAGCACTTGGTTAATACTAGAGAGGCACATGATGGATCTATGATATATATGGGTCAGATTTTCAGAAAATGTACAATTCATCTTCACCAATCCTCTCAAAGAACCCAAATTTCAGACGAAAATAAAGTTCAAAATACAGTCCAACCTAACCAAACAGATTGCTAGAATCAATGCAATGCCAAATATACTCGAATTTACCTAGTATTGGCCAAATTGCAGCCTAATTTAGCAGAATTTACTAAATGTGTAGAGCAACCAATTGTACATTTCCCTAAAATCTAACCTATATACAATGTAGCACTGCTCTGATATTCAGTGTAAGTCGGACGTTGATATAATGACGATCAATCACTGAACATAGTGCATTCTGTAGGGAATGTGGCACGATTTGCACAAAAACTGCCAGAACGATTTAGTGATCAATGAACCCGTATATATGCTGTAGCCTCGGGAAGATCTATGGTTATACAGAAGAGAGGCAACCTTTATCGGTGTAAAAATTGATTGATTGATAAGCTTTATAAACGCACGTAACTACGTACCCTGATGTATGCACAGTGGTTAATATCAAAATACATTGTTTATAACCTAATTACAATTCATGTTATTACTGGAATCTTATTTTGTATTGTGAATATCCCTATAGGTTTAGTACGGCATTTATGACATCTTCACTCTATCATAAGGAGATAGGCCTAAATTATGTAGGATTATACTAAGATATCTAGAATTAATTTGAAAAGCAATCAGATAATAAAGCGCCTCTCCGGTAGAATTGTAAGAAATTACCGCTATATAAAACGTAACGATAAATTCAAATTTCAGCACCATTTATTGTTATCGTAACATCATAGAGTAGCCTATATACTGCTATATTGTGGCTTCTAAATTCTACAACGAAAGATTCAACTACGACTCTAAACACAAATGAATAAACCAACTGGAATGTTGCAGAAGGTTAAGGCAATACCAATTACCGAGTAGACCGAGATTTACACCTTCACCTATGGTAACTTAAATATTTAAAATTGCGCAACGTTAGGATAGAAATCTCAAATATCATTATAAATTCATTTTTAATAGTAAAATGGGAAAAAAAGAAGAGATTTATGTAGGTAAGGGTCTAGCCTTACTCATTTTCAATCTACATTATTTGGTATAAAACATGCCATGTAGTATTGCGAGATTGAATTGACTAAACAAGAATAGAGTGAATGTGAAAATTCAACTGGAATCTTGGAGCTCATGCAGGAATAAATTTGAAAAGTTTAAATGGCTATCGTCTGTGAGCGGTATTGTCAGCATCTTCCATTATTTCCCGCAGATTGGGGTTTGGACAGATTCCAAAATTGGTTTAATGACAGCAATAGGGGATCTGCATATCTCACTGCGCATGTCTGTTACAGTGCATCATGGGATGGATTCAGTTCAAATTTGACATAGAAATATTTGGCAACATTTTTATCGAAAATTGCAAGAAGAGAAAGATGGAGGTCTGTGTAATGGAAACATGTATGATACATGGATATTGATATTAGAATATTGATATATATCCCATGCTGAATATGACATGTTTTCTATAGATTTTAGACTGTACCATAAGTCCCATAATTCCATGCGAATCAAGATTCAAAAGTCCCCTATTAAGTTACTTGAAAATCGGGACAAAAACTATAAATGTAAAAAAGAAATGTCTTGTAAATCACAGTATAGCTTATATATTCCTAACAATGCGTCGACAATGTGACGTTTTCATTTCCTCCAGTGCCTCCTCCAGGGTCCGGGTCAGGTGGACGAGGTTAACAGGGTCAGTCTGCATGACCTTGACATTAGTTTCATCGCCCTCCCTGGTGTGGAGTTTGAGCACTATGGTGGGCGTCACCTGATGCCGTAGACTCCGGCTAGCCAGCTGAAATATGGAGAAAGTAAGAATGCAATGGAAGCGACTATAATTAAAGAGACAATGAAAGAAATTTCAAATACACTATGTTCCGCTTAACCCGAACTCGGTTTACCTGAATTTTCAGTTAAACTGAACCTTTTGCAATTTGCCTGCAGACTTCCAACTTGATGTATCTGTTCTATTTAGCTGAGGTTTTCAGTTAAACTGAACTTTTTCTGCTTTCCCCTAGAGTTCAGGTTACGTGGAACATAGTGTACTTAGAAAGCAATGGAATCTACAAGTAGTAATGTAGCTGGTCTTGCTAGGGAGGTGCCTCCCCGGGTCTGCCTCCCCTATACACTTCAGCCCATATCTAAAAGCTATTTTACATCTGAAAACCTGGGGACTAACTGCGTCTCTAATTTGTCTCTAATTCATAAATAAAGAACTTAATATTGATACAAATTTTTTGAGCGCCAATATTTTGAAAGCTTGAAACAAATCAAAGATCTGAAATCAGCATTAATCCCAAGTCTTAACTTTAAAAAGAAAATACAAAAACAAACTCGGTAGGCCTATGTCTATACCCAATTCATGTATTTACCGTGAACGATTTATTGACAGCTAATCCTTTACTTTACTAGAAATTGTTAATGTTAAACACTAAATAATATATAGCTCTGATGAAGTGACCTGTCACCTATTTGAACATATTTCGATGTAAATGTAGGTTTTTCTTTGTGGACATGGGATTATCAGCTGAAACTGTCGCGCAATAAAATTTCTTTAAAAAAAACCCAAAACCAGGCTGTAAACATCAAAACCCTTAACTACACTCTATACGTGTCCTGTAGGCAGTACACATCAAAGCCTCCAGTGTTAACTCTATGGCGCGCCGCTGCCTACAGGTCGCATATAGAGTGTAGATGCGTGCAGCAGGTGTACTACCCACCTGCACATCGAGCCTCCACTCCAGGTTGTGGTAGTGTGGCAGGTCGACCGCTAATTCTCCCACTAACTGTCGTATCTCCACCCGGTGCTGCATGTACATGGACACCAGGGCAGCTTTGAGATCATCGCTATAGCCTAGTGTTAGTATAGAATCCTGGAAGTCCATTTCACTTAACTGAAAAACAAGAAACCTTTAAAATCAGTGCATGCACTTATTACCAGTCTGTTAACATTAGCTTTGTTATAGACATTTTTCATATTTACCTGTGATACATTTGCAAAAGGGGTAGATACAGAATCATCAGTTTCGGGCTACTGGGGATATTTGGTTACAAAGCCGACTGATATGATTTTATTAATCTTAGATCTTATAAATTAAGATAGTGCTTATTAACAGCTTACCATTAGTTTGGCACCTTCGGTCAATAAATACATAAGACCCTCCACACTGTTTTTGACTTGGGCAACATCAACTTCCAACTTTTCTACAAGAGTAAAAGACACATTACATCGCTGCACGACATTTTTCTTGTGGGGTTTTATTATGTGCTTGTTGGACAAAATACTCTCAATATTGACATCGTAGAATTCCAATTATATATAATATTATTATATATTATACCCGTACCTCCATCTAATTGCAACACCGATAAAATTTAAGATAATTGCAATGGTTATAGTATCAGGCAAAAACATGTGAACTGAGAAAAATAAATAAGGACCGCGATGGTGGATATCATGTTATGCATGGCGTTAAAGGCTGGAGAGATATTTAATATTTTCAAAGCTTCAACAATTAACTCAATTTACTCACGTGCGGCCGCCTGATACATCTTGGGGTTGGCACCTTTCTTAATAAATCCTACGGATATTCTACAGAATTCTTGAACAACTGAAATGAAAAAAGTACCGCATGATGAACAAATTTATAGATTAGTAGGCCTATTATGGATAACTTTTTAAATAATAATTAAAATA
Organism: Sthenelais limicola; assembly: GCA_942159475.1. Lineage (NCBI taxonomy): Eukaryota > Metazoa > Annelida > Polychaeta > Phyllodocida > Sigalionidae > Sthenelais > Sthenelais limicola. Next base: position 4,423,097 of record OW804100.1, on the reverse strand, counting down.
ACATTCACGATAGCCTATATTATTTATATTAACATTTGTTTTAATATTAATTAAATACACGGTTCTAATAATAGGCCTAATAATAAACCAGGACCAGGTCCAGGTAATCATACAAAATTATGTCCATTATTGCTAAATTAATATTGGCATTAATAATTATAGTCTAATTAAATTGCATCTGGCTCACTTTTACATGGCACAGTATCACAGCTATTTATGCTCTGGCAGTATCACGGGTTTCAATAAAAAAAATTGAATACACGATCATCTAAATCATTTAAGTCATCTTGAGTGAAGCTTTATTATTATGATGTCTTGTGATGTTGTTGGCCATGAACCAGCGATAATGGGCGATAATGCATGAACCTAAACATTTGATTGAACAAAAGAATAAATTACCATCAGTAGAAACATCCGAGAGGAACGACAGGTGTTCCTTATGTTCATCGTCGATGACCAGAAGCATTTTCCCGGCTGATCTATCCCTGTTATTTAGAGATTTATCGAATAACTTTGTATATATTTTTTCCGGTTCCTCCCCCGGCGAGCACCTGCTTCCGATAGACGGCGCGCGCTGTCCCTTTGCTGTCCCTGTCCGACACTAGATGGCGGCCCTGAATGTGTCAACAAATCCTCGTGGAAGAGCTCGGTCAATGTAGGCGGCTGCTTTATCTAAACTGTCGTTCTAACCTTGTTTTGCTTCGATAATGGGAACACGGGGGCAAGGCCGAAGTACAACCTCAACCGGTTCATCTATTGGCTCTAACTGGTCGAATTTAAATATTAGCTCGCCCTGAAAAAACTACTGAGTGATCCGTGAATGAGGTACGGTTCTGCCTGGGTTGCTTAATTTGCGTTTGCTGAGACTTGGATCAACCTAACTTGTAACTTCATCACACCGGCCTGCTATATAGTATTGTCTGCACGATGCCTGGGACTAAAAGTAATTACTACCGGCTGCCAGATCTCTGGGCGATTCCTCTTGTGCCCTTTGGAATGGCACTTGTCACAGTAAGTAGCATAAGCCCGAGCATAAGTTTTCGAAATCATAAATTTATCGGGAAATTTATGTCTCGCCCTCTGACCCTGTACAGGCCTACTGTGAGTGACGTAGGCATACTAGTCTATAGGCCTACTGGGCTATGCTTGCTGGAACTATTAAATAATTACATGGAATGCAACGATAAGTTGGTTTGAGAAGATGTATCTGGTGCACAATGACTGAAAATTTGTAGATCATCGTGAGTGGTGACAAATATTTTGCTGTTTTTTGGTAACGACGAGAAATGAGAGGTCCCCCCCCCCCCCTATTCTAGGGGGTGGTTGATGATGTCCTGACACCCCCCACCTCAAAATTTCCCCAAGTGCCCTTTTTAGGGATGCTTGGGTTGAAGGCGAAGGCCCTTGCCATGCTATAGTATAGGGGGCCTACTGAGGGCTCCTGGATGTGGGGTAGGTAACATAACTACTGAGGGGGTATCTGTTTTCTCTTGTTGCTACCTGGAAACAGCAATTGTCACTAAGAAAATTCTTTTGTCGTTTGTCGCTTAATTTTCGTAAAATGGCTCGTTTTTTGTCGCTAAGGACTATTAATCTATTTTTTCTCTCTCACCTCCTTCGTCATTGCCTCCCTCCTTCATTTCTTCCCTCCTTCATTTTCTCCCTCCTTCAGTTCCTCCCTCCTTCACCTCCTCTCTTATTTCCTCTCTCACTTCCTCCTTCATTTCCTCCCATTTCTTCCTCCTTCTTTTCCTACACCTCCTCCTTCTTCTTCTCCTTCTCCTCCTCCTCCTCCTCCTCCTCCTCCTACACCTCCTCCCTCCCTCCTCCTCCTACACCTCCTCCCTCCCTCCTCCTCCTTCTCCTTCTCCTCCTCCTCCTACACCTCCTCCCTCCCTCCTCCTCCTACACCTCCTCCCTCCCTCCTCCTCCTTCTCCTGCTCCTCCTCCTCCTCCTCCTTCTCCTCCCTCTCCCTCCTCCTCCTCCTTCTCCTTCTCCTCCGTCTCCCACCTCCTCCTCCTCCTCCTCCCTCTCCCTCCTCCTCCTTCTCCTCCTCCACCCCTCTCCTCCTCCTCCTCCTCCACCGCCTCCTCCTCCTTCTCCTGCTCCTCCCCACTCCAAACAAAAAAATGTTTTTAGTGGCAAACAACAATTATTGCTGTTTCTTGGTAGTGACAAAAGAAAAGGGAATTGGGGCACAAAACCAAGCCGAGGATAAATAAAATGATTTCTGGACAAAACTTAGACAGATTATCACAATCATACTATAGATGGTTTTTAGTTGAATAAAGTACTTTATGTGGAGAGCTTGTGGTAGCGTTACACTTTATAATTATAATTGTTGTCTAATGGTATGATAGCCTACTGGTATATGGTGAACTGTACTTCTAGTAAATCTGAGTCTCCTAGACATTATATTTCTTTGTTTCTTGCACAAATCAACAGGCTGCTGCGTTTGCTCCTCATCTTATTCCGTACTCCTACCTTGGACCAATTGGTACTCTCACAACTTACCTGATTACCAACGTTCCTTCACTACTCACCGCCGTGTAAGTTCAGTTTTCACTTATTTTACTTTAATTCGTTTTTATTGGCAGTTGTACATAATATCCCGGTGTTGCCATGGGCGGTCTGTTAGGGTGGAACGTTAATAGTAATGTTTGATGAATGAATGTAGTTAGTGTCAATATGAGGGAGATTTTGGTTTAGAGTCAATACTATGATTAATTATTGTTTTCTAATCCATATTAAATACACATCCACATAATTATATCATAGCTTTTTCATAATGAAACGAACTGACACAGTCACGTTTCTGTCTGGAAGTATATTCTTAATCGAAACTCACATAAGATACAATGAGACATTAACATTAACAGCGAACATCAAATTGAAGAACTGTTTTTTTTTCTTTACAAGTTTACATTGTCTTGTCACCATGGAATGGCCTCAATATTGATCTCTTAAATGCCCTTTTTGTCTAACACATCCAGGGCTTAGCCATGGCAAAGCGTTGTTTATTATTGCTTAACTCTGGAACAATTCAGTAACTAATGTTTGTATTGTATTCCAGTGCTGTGGGTGCTTGGATGCTACATGTCGGTGAAGCCTACTATGCCACTATGCTATGCGAGTAAGTTTAATCGCTTGGTTCTATCCTTTTTACCAATCAAAAATTGTACGCATGAGACACAACTTGCAAATGAAAGTATGACCACCAGATGAGATATTGACTGACTGATTATTAAGTTTATTTACGTTTGAGTAAGCATATATTTTGTACATTAAACCGTGCCCAAGCTCCGCATATATCGATTTAATGGAAATGGGGCTTTGTTTGTACAGATGTCAGTTGTCGCTTCATTAACTGGATGATTCAGACACTACTGTCCATATTGATTCACATTTCCAACCCAGACTGTTACTATTTTACTCAATATACTTGATCCATGAACTATGTTTGTTGGAATGATATTTCAGTTAAAACATTTTATTTTCTAGGAAGAAGAACATTAGTGATGATGTCAAACCAAAATGGGCCCTCACAGTGTTCGTCTATGGTGTATTCGCTCTCAAACACCTCCTCGCATATAAACCAGAAAAGTCTAAATAAACCAAGCTATGGGAATTATGCTGTATTCACCCTTGTGTCGCTATCAACGTAATGTCTTCACATTTGTGTCGCTATCAATGTAATGTCTTCATTTTCAAAATCTGAAAACATTTCATATTCAGATAAATATTCTGTTCTACTAGCTAAATATAAGGTAAAGTTGTTGAAATAGGGATTTTTTCGACACCCTTGGAATTTCCTGAAACATATGAGGTGCCTTGTGTAGTTTAATGGCAATATTATTTTGACAGTTACATGATGTTCATTCTGGGCTTTATGGAAGTTGACTGACACCATGTTATTTCTAGAAACATCTAAGCAGAAGGATATCAAATATTCCTTTTCTGCCATGAATGATTGTTGAGTTTCCCCTTGATGCTACACTAGGGCTAACCTGGAAGAACTGATACTGTAAACGTATTTATTTTCGCACAGATAAATTTTCGCGCACTAAGTACTTTGACACTTTTTTCGCACGGATTTAAATTCGCGCAGCAAGGAAGTCTCACACCTTGTTTATGCAATAATTATAACTTTCGTGCAGGATTTATTTTCACGCACAATGGTGGGTGCGCGAAAATTCATACTGCGCAAACATTAATACGTTTACAGTATCAGAAGTTTACTGTCCTTTTCATGTATTATTATTATCATGTGAATAAACATCATCATATGCTATATCTAACTGGCATGTATTTTAACATGTGCATAATAGATATTGTAGAGAATAAAAAACGGGTTTCTATGAGATTTTCATGATAGTCATTTGTATGACCTGTTACCATAATAGTGAAAGACTTTGTACATAATTATACATAATTATATCAGTTGGAGAACAGCGTTTTGTGATCCTCCAATTGTTCACTTCAAACATTCCACGAATGAAATTCAGATATTGTAAGTCTTCCTTTCAATAAAAAAAAATAAGCTCATTTCCGTCAGTGTTCAAATAATAAGTGGACTGAGATGGTCATCAGGACCTACCCACCATTTAATGAAAGTTCTCAGGTATTAGACATATTCAACTGACACAAGTGAAGTGCTATATAATGTATAATATTAAACAAAGATCTTCACATTGTGTTTTCGAACATAACACTTTCCTTGGCTGTCGGCATGCGTACCCAGGTAACAAAATCCCGTCAAATCAACCTCAAAATAACGGCCATAACGGGGCAAACACCCTCAATATCTAACGTTAGTTTCACTGCCATATACCTGGACTCAATCAACCTCAAATTAACGTTAAGTGATCCACGTTATCTGAACAACGTTGAATTAACGGTTTTTATTTGAGGTGAACGTTTTAATACCAACGTTAAATGAACGTTGAAATAACATCAAAATAACCTGTTAAATGAACGTTGAAATAACATCAAAATAACCTGTTAAATGAACGTTGAAATAACATCAAAATAACCTGTTAAATGAACGTTGAAATAACCTTTTCCCTGATGGTTAAATGAATGTTAATTCTGAGTAGTAGTAATGGAAATTAAAAAAAAAAAGAATTATCTGTTGAATCAGGAGTTACAGCACCACTGGTCCTTAACAGCAGATTTGTGCTCAGTGTTAGGGCAGCATGCTTCACCACAGAAGCATTTTCCCCAGGAGCATTCAAGGAGAGACTGCATATTATATGCAATCCCTTTGCTTGACCTTTTCAGAGTTCCTCATCCATTTCCATCACCTAAACTTACCCTACATACAATCCTCTCCTGTAGCTGGCAAAGATATTCTTTTCAAGTTGGTGTTTGGCAATCTTAGTACCTCAGTAGTACTCATACCCTATGCGCACACCGATTCTGCTTCACAGCTTTTTAGGCCTATGTAAAGTGTATGCCCCAATGCGACCCGCACATAAAAAGCAGTCCACTCACTGGTCAAGCTACAAGCTTTCCTAGAGGGGCATAGTGCGTGACTGCGTACTGTACACACTGTCAATCACCATAGCTTTTAATTTGATAAGTAAAGTTATATGAAGGCATATATGGCCTATGTACCAATAGATCTTGGATATTCATGCAATAAGGACTTTTAATAACTGTAAATTACAATCTTCATTATGAAAATAATCCTTACATCGAGCAGTTCTTCTACTGCACATTCCCAATGGTAAAACATATATATAATTGACATCTTACAGTCCAATTCTGCAAAATCGCAATGTAAAGAATTAGGCTATAACAAATGAATGGTATTTTTAATTAATTCAATAGTCAATAGTGTGGTCACCAAGATATTATATTTAGCATAATATAAGTTCCCAGTGCTTCCTTAACAGTGCGTGAAAATGCACCACAAAACTACCCTCAAGCATCTAAGCTCGCTATGAACCCCTCCCGTGAAAAGCCACAGTACTTGACACTTCACTCCCCTATAGCTGGCATTTCACACTCACCTGTCGCTCATTACACCCACCTCTCCTTCCCTATATTTTATAAACCCCTCTGCACTAAACCAAACAATGTCCGTTGTGCATTTATGACACTAGAGGGCGCTACAACCAAGCCTGACACTATAACTATTTTTTTTATATTAAAAGCACTATCTATGTAATATTGTGAAAGTTATAATGCATTATCGGAATTACACATCATGTATCTTGGATTGTAATAGGTGATATTCTTTTATATTTTATCAGTGTAATCATTTGTGTGATTTTGTAGAGAGCGTGTAATCAAAACACCCTAATCATTTACATCAGTATATGTAGTGTACCTTCAGTGGGCCCGCTACCTCCACAACCAACTACCTACATTACATAGGGGAAAATGACAGACACACGCTCTCATGCAAACACTGTCTGAAGTCAAAATGATGAATAAATAGATGTCTTTCTAAGGAAACCAGTGGTTATGTTCAATTGCTGAGTTTCCTCAGCAGCTCTAATTGGATGTTCGTTCAATCTGAATCTTCATAGAAATTAATCTTAGCATTATAAAAAGTTTCCCTAAAATGAGCTGAATATTTAATGCATAAATGTTGATTTTGATGGGCTAATAACATACTGTATTGATCAAGGTCACTTTATAGGCCTATTGTGTTATGACGCACATATTATTACTGTGTTTTGACGCACTACTCAGTAGTGCCTCCTGACCCGCTGCACTTCAGCCTATGAAACAGTGCGTCAAGTGTTTATAAAACAACTTGTGGGGAGGTGCATTTTGACGCATAACCTGTTGTGCATCAAAATGCAGTGCCCCAGTGAGAATGTGTCCAACGGGTAGTAATAATATTAGAATTATAAGGGTGCTTTCTTCACAACTTTTTTTATACATCAAGCAGGTAAATTATACAAATAAATTATTGATTTCATTTCTTTCAATATTCCCAAGTTTATAAAGTATAATATCTATAAGGTATTAATGGCTCATATAAGTATTACTAGTTAGACTTTTGTTCCAATAGAAAGTGTAAATATCATGTAGTAACCTGTGAGGCCACCTAGTGAAAGCCAAGTTCTACTGTACTTCCACCTGGTGAGTTATGGCATTACTGGTCTTTAACAGCAGATTTGTGCTCAGTGTTAGGGCAGCATGCTTCACCACAGAAGCATTTTCCCCAGGAGCATTCAAGGAGAGACTGCATATTATATGCAATCCCTTTGCTTGACCTTTTCAGAGTTCCACATCCATTTCCATCACTTAAACTTACCCTTCATACAATCTTCTCCTGTAGCTGGCATAGGTATTCTTTTCAAGTTGGTGTTTGGCAATCTTGGTACCTCAGTAGTACTCATAGTAATAATATTAGAATAATAAGGGTGCTTTCTTCACAAATTTTTTTAAACATCAAGCAGGTAAATCATACAAATAAATTATCGATTTCATTTCTTTCAATATTCCCAAGTTTATAAAGTATAATATCAATAAGGTATAAATATCCCATATAAGTATTACTAGTTAGACTTTTGTTCCAATAGAAAGTGTAAATATCATGTAGTAACCTGTGAGGCCACCTAGTGAAAGCCAAGTTCTACTGTACTTCCACCTGGTGAGTTATGGCACTACTGGTCTTTAACAGCAGATTTGTGCTCAGTGTTAGGGCAGAATACTTCTCCACAGAAGCATTTTGCCCAGGAGCATTCAAGGAGAGACTGCATATTATATGCAATCCCTTTGCTTGACCTTTTCAGAGTTCCACATCCATTTCCATCACTTAAACTTACCCTTCATACAATCCTCTCCTGTAGCTGGCATAGGTATTCTTTTCAAGTTGGTGTTTGGCAATCTTGGTACCTCAGTATTACTTATAGTAATAATAGTAGAATAATAAGGGTGCTTTCTTCACAAATTTTTTTATACATCAAGCAGGTAAATCATACAAATAAATTATCGATTTCATTTCTTTCAATATTCCCAAGTTTATAAAGTATAATATCAATAAGGTATAAATATCTCATATAAGTATTACTAGTTAGACTTTTGTTCCAATAGAAAGTGTAAATATCATGTAGTAACCTGTGAGGCCACCTAGTGAAAGCCAAGTTCTACTGTACTTCCACCTGGTGAGTTATGGCATTACTGGTCTTTAACAGCAGATTTGTGCTCAGTGTTAGGGCAGCATGCTTCACCACAGAAGCATTTTCCCCAGGAGCATTCAAGGAGAGACTGCATATTATATGCAATCCCTTTGCTTGACCTTTTCAGAGTTCTACATCCATTTCCATCACTTAAACTTACCCTTCATACAATCCTCTCCTGTAGCTGGCAGAGGTATTCTTTTCAAGTTGGTGTTTGGCAATCTTGGTACCTCAGTATTACTCATAGTAATAATATTAGAATAATAAGGGTGCTTTCTTCACAAATTTGTTTAAACATCAAGCAGGTAAATCATACAAATAAATTATCGATTTCATTTCTTTCAATATTCCCAAGTTTATAAAGTATAATATCAATAAGGTATAAATACCCCATATAAGTATTACTAGTTAGACTTTTGTTCCAATAGAAAGTGTAAATATCATGTAGTAACCTGTGAGGCCACCTAGTGAAAGCCAAGTTCTACTGTACTTCCACCTGGTGAGTTATGGCACTACTGGTCTTTAACAGCAGATTTGTGCTCAGTGTTAGGGCAGAATACTTCTCCACAGAAGCATTTTGCCCAGGAGCATTCAAGGAGAGACTGCATATTATATGCAATCCCTTTGCTTGACCTTTTCAGAGTTCCTCATCCATTTCCATCACCTAAAACTTACCCTTCATACAATCCTCTCCTGTAGCTGGCAAAGATATTCTTTTCAAGTTGGTGTTTGGCAATCTTAGTACCTCAGTAGTACTCATAGTAATAATATTAGAATTATAAGGGTGCTTTCTTCACAACTTTTTTCATACATCAAGCAGGTAAATTATACAAATAAATTATCGATTTCATTTCTTTCAATATTCCCAAGTTTATAAAGTATAATATCTATAAGGTATTAATGGCTCATATAAGTATTACTAGTGAGACTTTTGTTCCAATAGAAATTGTAAATACCATGTAGTAACCTGTGAGGCAAAAGTATTACTAGTTAGACTTTTGTTCCAATAGAAAGTGTAAATATCATGTAGTAACCTGTGAGGCCACCTAGTGAAAGCCAAGTTCTACTGTACTTCCACCTGGTGAGTTATGGCATTACTGGTCTTTAACAGCAGATTTGTGCTCAGTGTTAGGGCAGCATGCTTCACCACAGAAGCATTTTCCCCAGGAGCATTCAAGGAGAGACTGCATATTATATGCAATCCCTTTGCTTGACCTTTTCAGAGTTCCTCATCCATTTCCATCACCTAAACTTACCCTTCATACAATCTTCTCCTGTAGCTGGCAAAGATATTCTTTTCAAGTTGGTGTTTGGCAATCTTAGTACCTCAGTAGTACTCATAGTAATAATATTAGAATTATAAGGGTGCTTTCTTCACAACTTTTTTTATACATCAAGCAGGTAAATTATACAAATAAATTATCGATTTCATTTCTTTCAATATTCCCAAGTTTATAAAGTATAATATCAATAAGGTATAAATATCTCATATAAGTATTACTAGTGAGACTTTTGTTCCAATAGAAATTGTAAATACCATGTAGTAACCTGTGAGGCCACCTAGTGAAAGCCAAGTTCTACTGTACTTCCACCTGGTGAGTTATGGCACTACTGGTCTTTAACAGCAGATTTGTGCTCAGTGTTAGGGCAGAATACTTCTCCACAGAAGCATTTTGCCCAGGAGCATTCAAGGAGAGACTGCATATTATATGCAATCCCTTTGCTTGACCTTTTCAGAGTTCCACATCCATTTCCATCACTTAAACTTACCCTTCATACAATCCTCTCCTGTAGCTGGCATAGGTATTCTTTTCAAGTCTGTGTTTGGCAATCTTGGTACCTCAGTATTACTCATAGTAATAATAGTAGAATAATAAGGGTGCTTTCTTCACAAATTTTTTTATACATCAAGCAGGTAAATCATACAAATAAATTATCGATTTCATTTCTTTCAATATTCCCAAGTTTATAAAGTATAATATCAATAAGGTATAAATATCTCATATAAGTATTACTAGTTAGACTTTTGTTCCAATAGAAAGTGTAAATATCATGTAGTAACCTGTGAGGCCACCTAGTGAAAGCCAAGTTCTACTGTACTTCCACCTGGTGAGTTATGGCATTACTGGTCTTTAACAGCAGATTTGTGCTCAGTGTTAGGGCAGCATGCTTCACCACAGAAGCATTTTCCCCAGGAGCATTCAAGGAGAGACTGCATATTATATGCAATCCCTTTGCTTGACCTTTTCAGAGTTCCACATCCATTTCCATCACTTAAACTTACCCTTCATACAATCCTCTCCTGTAGCTGGCATAGGTATTCTTTTCAAGTTGGTGTTTGGCAATCTTGGTACCTCAGTAGTACTCATAGTAATAATATTAGAATAATAAGGGTGCTTTCTTCACAAATTTTTTTAAACATCAAGCAGGTAAATCATACAAATAAATTATCGATTTCATTTCTTTCAATATTCCCAAGTTTATAAAGTATAATATCAATAAGGTATAAATATCCCATATAAGTATTACTAGTTAGACTTTTGTTCCAATAGAAAGTGTAAATATCATGTAGTAACCTGTGAGGCCACCTAGTGAAAGCCAAGTTCTACTGTACTTCCACCTGGTGAGTTATGGCACTACTGGTCTTTAACAGCAGATTTGTGCACAGTGTTAGGGCAGAATACTTCTCCACAGAAGCATTTTGCCCAGGAGCATTCAAGGAGAGACTGCATATTATATGCAATCCCTTTGCTTGACCTTTTCAGAGTTCCACATCCATTTCCATCACTTAAACTTACCCTTCATACAATCCTCTCCTGTAGCTGGCATAGGTATTCTTTTCAAGTCTGTGTTTGGCAATCTTGGTACCTCAGTATTACTCATAGTAATAATAGTAGAATAATAAGGGTGCTTTCTTCACAAATTTTTTTATACATCAAGCAGGTAAATCATACAAATAAATTATCGATTTCATTTCTTTCAATATTCCCAAGTTTATAAAGTATAATATCAATAAGGTATAAATATCTCATATAAGTATTACTAGTTAGACTTTTGTTCCAATAGAAAGTGTAAATATCATGTAGTAACCTGTGAGGCCACCTAGTGAAAGCCAAGTTCTACTGTACTTCCACCTGGTGAGTTATGGCATTACTGGTCTTTAACAGCAGATTTGTGCTCAGTGTTAGGGCAGCATGCTTCACCACAGAAGCATTTTCCCCAGGAGCATTCAAGGAGAGACTGCATATTATATGCAATCCCTTTGCTTGACCTTTTCAGAGTTCCACATCCATTTCCATCACTTAAACTTACCCTTCATACAATCCTCTCCTGTAGCTGGCATAGGTATTCTTTTCAAGTTGGTGTTTGGCAATCTTGGTACCTCAGTAGTACTCATAGTAATAATATTAGAATAATAAGGGTGCTTTCTTCACAAATTTTTTTAAACATCAAGCAGGTAAATCATACAAATAAATTATCGATTTCATTTCTTTCAATATTCCCAAGTTTATAAAGTATAATATCAATAAGGTATAAATATCCCATATAAGTATTACTAGTTAGACTTTTGTTCCAATAGAAAGTGTAAATATCATGTAGTAACCTGTGAGGCCACCTAGTGAAAGCCAAGTTCTACTGTACTTCCACCTGGTGAGTTATGGCACTACTGGTCTTTAACAGCAGATTTGTGCTCAGTGTTAGGGCAGAATACTTCTCCACAGAAGCATTTTGCCCAGGAGCATTCAAGGAGAGACTGCATATTATATGCAATCCCTTTGCTTGACCTTTTCAGAGTTCCACATCCATTTCCATCACTTAAACTTACCCTTCATACAATCCTCTCCTGTAGCTGGCATAGGTATTCTTTTCAAGTCTGTGTTTGGCAATCTTGGTACCTCAGTATTACTCATAGTAATAATAGTAAAATAATAAGGGTGCTTTCTTCACAATTTTTTTTATACATCAAGCAGGTTAATCATACAAATAAATTATCGATTTCATTTCTTTCAATATTCCCAAGTTTATAAAGTATAATATCAATAAGGTATAAATATCTCATATAAGTATTACTAGTTAGACTTTTGTTCCAATAGAAAGTGTAAATATCATGTAGTAACCTGTGAGGCCACCTAGTGAAAGCCAAGTTCTACTGTACTTCCACCTGGTGAGTTATGGCATTACTGGTCTTTAACAGCAGATTTGTGCTCAGTGTTAGGGCAGCATGCTTCACCACAGAAGCATTTTCCCCAGGAGCATTCAAGGAGAGACTGCATATTATATGCAATCCCTTTGCTTGACCTTTTCAGAGTTCCTCATCCATTTCCATCACTTAAACTTACCCTTCATACAATCCTCTCCTGTAGCTGGCATAGGTATTCTTTTCAAGTTGGTGTTTGGCAATCTGGGTACCTCAGTATTACTCATAGTAATAATATTAGAATAATAAGGGTGCTTTCTTCACAAATATTTTTATACATCAAGCAGGTAAATTATACAAATAAAGTATCGATTTCATTTCTTTCAATATTCCCAAGTTTATAAAGTATAATATCAATAAGGTATAAATATCCCATATAAGTATTACTAGTTAGACTTTTGTTCCAATAGAAAGTGTAAATATCATGTAGTAACCTGTGAGGCCACCTAGTGAAAGCCAAGTTCTACTGTACTTCCACCTGGTGAGTTATGGCACTACTGGTCTTTAACAGCAGATTTGTGCTCAGTGTTAGGGCAGAATACTTCTCCACAGAAGCATTTTGCCCAGGAGCATTCAAGGAGAGACTGCATATTATATGCAATCCCTTTGCTTGACCTTTTCAGAGTTCCACATCCATTTCCATCACTTAAACTTACCCTTCATACAATCCTCTACTGTAGCTGGCAAAGATATTCTTTTCAAGTTGGTGTTTGGCAATCTTGGTACCTCAGTAGTACTCATAGTAATAATATTAGAATTATAAGGGTGCTTTCTTCACAACTTTTTTTATACATCAAGCAGGTAAATTATACCAATAAATTATCGATTTCATTTCTTTCAATATTCCCAAGTTTATAAAGTATAATATCTATAAGGTATTAATGGCTCATATAAGTATTACTAGTGAGACTTTTGTTCCAATAGAAATTGTAAATACCATGTAGTAACCTGTGAGGCCACCTAGTGAAAGCCAAGTTCTACTGTACTTCCACCTGGTGAGTTATGGCACTACTGGTCTTTAACAGCAGATTTGTGCTCAGTGTTAGGGCAGAATACTTCTCCACAGAAGCATTTTGCCCAGGAGCATTCAAGGAGAGACTGCATATTATATGCAATCCCTTTGCTTGACCTTTTCAGAGTTCCACATCCATTTCCATCACTTAAACTTACCCTTCATACAATCCTCTCCTGTAGCTGGCATAGGTATTCTTTTCAAGTTGGTGTTTGGCAATCTTGGTACCTCAGTAGTACTCATAGTAATAATATTAGAATAATAAGGGTGCTTTCTTCACAAATTTTTTTATACATCAAGCAGGTAAATCATACAAATAAATTATCGATTTCATTTCTTTCAATATTCCCAAGTTTATAAAGTATAATATCAATAAGGTATAAATATCTCATATAAGTATTACTAGTTAGACTTTTGTTCCAATAGAAAGTGTAAATATCATGTAGTAACCTGTGAGGCCACCTAGTGAAAGCCAAGTTCTACTGTACTTCCACCTGGTGAGTTATGGCACTACTGGTCTTTAACAGCAGATTTGTGCTCAGTGTTAGGGCAGAATACTTCTCCACAGAAGCATTTTGCCCAGGAGCATTCAAGGAGAGACTGCATATTATATGCAATCCCTTTGCTTGACCTTTTCAGAGTTCCACATCCATTTCCATCACTTAAACTTACCCTTCATACAATCCTCTCCTGTAGCTGGCATAGGTATTCTTTTCAAGTCGGTGTTTGGCAATCTTGGTACCTCAGTAGTACTCATAGTAATAATATTAGAATTATAAGGGTGCTTTCTTCACAAATTTTTTTATACATCAAGCAGGTAAATTATACAAATAAATTATCGATTTCATTTCTTTCAATATTCCCAAGTTTATAAAGTATAATATCTATAAGGTATTAATGGCTCATATAAGTATTACTAGTGAGACTTTTGTTCCAATAGAAATTGTAAATACCATGTAGTAACCTGTGAGGCCACCTAGTGAAAGCCAAGTTCTACTGTACTTCCACCTGGTGAGTTATGGCACTACTGGTCTTTAACAGCAGATTTGTGCTCAGTGTTAGGGCAGAATACTTCTCCACAGAAGCATTTTGCCCAGGAGCATTCAAGGAGAGACTGCATATTATATGCAATCCCTTTGCTTGACCTTTTCAGAGTTCCACATCCATTTCCATCACTTAAACTTACCCTTCATACAATCCTCTCCTGTAGCTGGCATAGGTATTCTTTTCAAGTTGGTGTTTGGCAATCTTGGTACCTCAGTAGTACTCATAGTAATAATATTAGAATAATAAGGGTGCTTTCTTCACAAATTTTTTTATACATCAAGCAGGTAAATCATACCAATAAATTATCGATTTCATTTCTTTCAATATTCCCAAGTTTATAAAGTATAATATCTATAAGGTATTAATGGCTCATATAAGTATTACTAGTGAGACTTTTGTTCCAATATAAATTGTAAATATCATGTAGTAACCTGTGAGGCCACCTAGTGAAAGCCAAGTTCTACTGTACTTCCACCTGGTGAGTTATGGCACTACTGGTCTTTAACAGCAGATTTGTGCTCAGTGTTAGGGCAGAATACTTCTCCACAGAAGCATTTTGCCCAGGAGCATTCAAGGAGAGACTGCATATTATATGCAATCCCTTTGCTTGACCTTTTCAGAGTTTCTCATCCATTTCCATCACCAAAACTTACCCTTCATACAATCCTCTCCTGTAGCTGGCAAAGATATTCTTTTCAAGTTGGTGTTTGGCAATCTTAGTACCTCAGTAGTACTCATAGTAATAATATTAGAATTATAAGGGTGCTTTCTTCACAACTTTTTTCATACATCAAGCAGGTAAATTATACAAATAAATTATCGATTTCATTTCTTTCAATATTCCCAAGTTTATAAAGTATAATATCAATAAGGTATAAATATCTCATATAAGTATTACTAGTTAGACTTTTGTTCCAATAGAAAGTGTAAATATCATGTAGTAACCTGTGAGGCCACCTAGTGAAAGCCAAGTTCTACTGTACTTCCACCTGGTGAGTTATGGCACTACTGGTCTTTAACAGCAGATTTGTGCTCAGTGTTAGGGCAGCATGCTTCACCACAGAAGCATTTTCCCCAGGAGCATTCAAGGAGAGACTGCATATTATATGCAATCCCTTTGCTTGACCTTTTCAGAGTTTCTCATCCATTTCCATCACCAAAACTTACCCTTCATACAATCCTCTCCTGTAGCTGGCAAAGATATTCTTTTCAAGTTGGTGTTTGGCAATCTTAGTACCTCAGTAGTACTCATAGTAATAATATTAGAATTATAAGGGTGCTTTCTTCACAACTTTTTTCATACATCAAGCAGGTAAATTATACAAATAAATTATCGATTTCATTTCTTTCAATATTCCCAAGTTTATAAAGTATAATATCTATAAGGTATTAATGGCTCATATAAGTATTACTAGTGAGACTTTTGTTCCAATAGAAATTGTAAATACCATGTAGTAACCTGTGAGGCCACCTAGTGAAAGCCAAGTTCTACTGTACTTCCACCTGGTGAGTTATGGCACTACTGGTCTTTAACAGCAGATTTGTGCTCAGTGTTAGGGCAGAATACTTCTCCACAGAAGCATTTTGCCCAGGAGCATTCAAGGAGAGACTGCATATTATATGCAATCCCTTTGCTTGACCTTTTCAGAGTTCCACATCCATTTCCATCACTTAAACTTACCCTTCATACAATCCTCTCCTGTAGCTGGCATAGGTATTCTTTTCAAGTTGGTGTTTGGCAATCTTGGTACCTCAGTAGTACTCATAGTAATAATATTAGAATAATAAGGGTGCTTTCTTCACAAATTTTTTTATACATCAAGCAGGTAAATCATACAAATAAATTATCGATTTCATTTCTTTCAATATTCCCAAGTTTATAAGTATAATATCAACAAGGTATAAATATCTCATATAAGTATTACTAGTTAGACTTTTGTTCCAATAGAAAGTGTAAATATCATGTAGTAACCTGTGAGGCCACCTAGTGAAAGCCAAGTTCTACTGTACTTCCACCTGGTGAGTTATGGCACTACTGGTCCTTAACAGCAGATTTGTGCTCAATGTTAGGGCAGCATGCTTCACCACAGAAGCATTTTCCCCAGGAGCATTCAAGGAGAGACTGCATATTATATGCAATCCCTTTGCTTGACCTTTTCAGAGTTCCTCATCCATTTCCATCACCTAAACTTACCCTACATACAATCCTCTCCTGTAGCTGGCAAAGATATTCTTTTCAAGTTGGTGTTTGGCAATCTTAGTACCTCAGTAGTACTCATAGTAATATTAGAATTATAAGGGTGCTTTCTTCACAACTTTTTTTATACATCAAGCAGGTAAATTATACCAATAAATTATCGATTTCATTTCTTTCAATATTCCCAAGTTTATAAAGTATAATATCTATAAGGTATTAATGGCTCATATAAGTATTACTAGTGAGACTTTTGTTCCAATAGAAATTGTAAATACCATGTAGTAACCTGTGAGGCCACCTAGTGAAAGCCAAGTTCTACTGTACTTCCACCTGGTGAGTTATGGCACTACTGGTCTTTAACAGCAGATTTGTGCTCAGTGTTAGGGCAGAATACTTCTCCACAGAAGCATTTTGCCCAGGAGCATTCAAGGAGAGACTGCATATTATATGCAATCCCTTTGCTTGACCTTTTCAGAGTTCCACATCCATTTCCATCACTTAAACTTACCCTTCATACAATCCTCTCCTGTAGCTGGCATAGGTATTCTTTTCAAGTTGGTGTTTGGCAATCTTGGTACCTCAGTAGTACTCATAGTAATAATATTAGAATAATAAGGGTGCTTTCTTCACAAATTTTTTTATACATCAAGCAGGTAAATCATACAAATAAATTATCGATTTCATTTCTTTCAATATTCCCAAGTTTATAAAGTATAATATCAATAAGGTATAAATATCTCATATAAGTATTACTAGTTAGACTTTTGTTCCAATAGAAAGTGTAAATATCATGTAGTAACCTGTGAGGCCACCTAGTGAAAGCCAAGTTCTACTGTACTTCCACCTGGTGAGTTATGGCACTACTGGTCTTTAACAGCAGATTTGTGCTCAGTGTTAGGGCAGAATACTTCTCCACAGAAGCATTTTGCCCAGGAGCATTCAAGGAGAGACTGCATATTATATGCAATCCCTTTGCTTGACCTTTTCAGAGTTCCACATCCATTTCCATCACTTAAACTTACCCTTCATACAATCCTCTACTGTAGCTGGCAAAGATATTCTTTTCAAGTTGGTGTTTGGCAATCTTGGTACCTCAGTAGTACTCATAGTAATAATATTAGAATTATAAGGGTGCTTTCTTCACAACTTTTTTTATACATCAAGCAGGTAAATTATACCAATAAATTATCGATTTCATTTCTTTCAATATTCCCAAGTTTATAAAGTATAATATCTATAAGGTATTAATGGCTCATATAAGTATTACTAGTGAGACTTTTGTTCCAATAGAAATTGTAAATACCATGTAGTAACCTGTGAGGCCACCTAGTGAAAGCCAAGTTCTACTGTACTTCCACCTGGTGAGTTATGGCACTACTGGTCTTTAACAGCAGATTTGTGCTCAGTGTTAGGGCAGAATACTTCTCCACAGAAGCATTTTGCCCAGGAGCATTCAAGGAGAGACTGCATATTATATGCAATCCCTTTGCTTGACCTTTTCAGAGTTCCACATCCATTTCCATCACTTAAACTTACCCTTCATACAATCCTCTCCTGTAGCTGGCATAGGTATTCTTTTCAAGTTGGTGTTTGGCAATCTTGGTACCTCAGTAGTACTCATAGTAATAATATTAGAATAATAAGGGTGCTTTCTTCACAAATTTTTTTATACATCAAGCAGGTAAATCATACAAATAAATTATCGATTTCATTTCTTTCAATATTCCCAAGTTTATAAAGTATAATATCAATAAGGTATAAATATCTCATATAAGTATTACTAGTTAGACTTTTGTTCCAATAGAAAGTGTAAATATCATGTAGTAACCTGTGAGGCCACCTAGTGAAAGCCAAGTTCTACTGTACTTCCACCTGGTGAGTTATGGCACTACTGGTCTTTAACAGCAGATTTGTGCTCAGTGTTAGGGCAGAATACTTCTCCACAGAAGCATTTTGCCCAGGAGCATTCAAGGAGAGACTGCATATTATATGCAATCCCTTTGCTTGACCTTTTCAGAGTTCCACATCCATTTCCATCACTTAAACTTACCCTTCATACAATCCTCTCCTGTAGCTGGCATAGGTATTCTTTTCAAGTCGGTGTTTGGCAATCTTGGTACCTCAGTAGTACTCATAGTAATAATATTAGAATTATAAGGGTGCTTTCTTCACAAATTTTTTTATACATCAAGCAGGTAAATTATACAAATAAATTATCGATTTCATTTCTTTCAATATTCCCAAGTTTATAAAGTATAATATCTATAAGGTATTAATGGCTCATATAAGTATTACTAGTGAGACTTTTGTTCCAATAGAAATTGTAAATACCATGTAGTAACCTGTGAGGCCACCTAGTGAAAGCCAAGTTCTACTGTACTTCCACCTGGTGAGTTATGGCACTACTGGTCTTTAACAGCAGATTTGTGCTCAGTGTTAGGGCAGAATACTTCTCCACAGAAGCATTTTGCCCAGGAGCATTCAAGGAGAGACTGCATATTATATGCAATCCCTTTGCTTGACCTTTTCAGAGTTCCACATCCATTTCCATCACTTAAACTTACCCTTCATACAATCCTCTCCTGTAGCTGGCATAGGTATTCTTTTCAAGTTGGTGTTTGGCAATCTTGGTACCTCAGTAGTACTCATAGTAATAATATTAGAATTATAAGGGTGCTTTCTTCACAAATTTTTTCATACATCAAGCAGGTAAATTATACAAATAAATTATCGATTTCATTTCTTTCAATATTCCCAAGTTTATAAAGTATAATATCAATAAGGTATAAATATCTCATATAAGTATTACTAGTTAGACTTTTGTTCCAATAGAAAGTGTAAATATCATGTAGTAACCTGTGAGGCCACCTAGTGAAAGCCAAGTTCTACTGTACTTCCACCTGGTGAGTTATGGCACTACTGGTCTTTAACAGCAGATTTGTGCTCAGTGTTAGG
The DNA here is from genome assembly GCA_942159475.1 of Sthenelais limicola. Classification (NCBI taxonomy): domain Eukaryota; kingdom Metazoa; phylum Annelida; class Polychaeta; order Phyllodocida; family Sigalionidae; genus Sthenelais; species Sthenelais limicola. Next base: position 4,403,546 of record OW804100.1, on the reverse strand, counting down.
GCAGCATGCTTCACCACAGAAGCATTTTCCCCAGGAGCATTCAAGGAGAGACTGCATATTATATGCAATCCCTTTGCTTGACCTTTTCAGAGTTTCTCATCCATTTCCATCACCAAAACTTACCCTTCATACAATCCTCTCCTGTAGCTGGCAAAGATATTCTTTTCAAGTTGGTGTTTGGCAATCTTAGTACCTCAGTAGTACTCATAGTAATAATATTAGAATTATAAGGGTGCTTTCTTCACAACTTTTTTCATACATCAAGCAGGTAAATTATACAAATAAATTATCGATTTCATTTCTTTCAATATTCCCAAGTTTATAAAGTATAATATCTATAAGGTATTAATGGCTCATATAAGTATTACTAGTGAGACTTTTGTTCCAATAGAAATTGTAAATACCATGTAGTAACCTGTGAGGCCACCTAGTGAAAGCCAAGTTCTACTGTACTTCCACCTGGTGAGTTATGGCACTACTGGTCTTTAACAGCAGATTTGTGCTCAGTGTTAGGGCAGAATACTTCTCCACAGAAGCATTTTGCCCAGGAGCATTCAAGGAGAGACTGCATATTATATGCAATCCCTTTGCTTGACCTTTTCAGAGTTCCACATCCATTTCCATCACTTAAACTTACCCTTCATACAATCCTCTCCTGTAGCTGGCATAGGTATTCTTTTCAAGTTGGTGTTTGGCAATCTTGGTACCTCAGTAGTACTCATAGTAATAATATTAGAATAATAAGGGTGCTTTCTTCACAAATTTTTTTATACATCAAGCAGGTAAATCATACAAATAAATTATCGATTTCATTTCTTTCAATATTCCCAAGTTTATAAGTATAATATCAACAAGGTATAAATATCTCATATAAGTATTACTAGTTAGACTTTTGTTCCAATAGAAAGTGTAAATATCATGTAGTAACCTGTGAGGCCACCTAGTGAAAGCCAAGTTCTACTGTACTTCCACCTGGTGAGTTATGGCACTACTGGTCCTTAACAGCAGATTTGTGCTCAATGTTAGGGCAGCATGCTTCACCACAGAAGCATTTTCCCCAGGAGCATTCAAGGAGAGACTGCATATTATATGCAATCCCTTTGCTTGACCTTTTCAGAGTTCCTCATCCATTTCCATCACCTAAACTTACCCTACATACAATCCTCTCCTGTAGCTGGCAAAGATATTCTTTTCAAGTTGGTGTTTGGCAATCTTAGTACCTCAGTAGTACTCATAGTAATATTAGAATTATAAGGGTGCTTTCTTCACAACTTTTTTTATACATCAAGCAGGTAAATTATACAAATAAATTATCGATTTCATTTCTTTCAATATTCCCAAGTTTATAAAGTATAATATCTATAAGGTATTAATGGCTCATATAAGTATTACTAGTGAGACTTTTGTTCCAATAGAAATTGTAAATATCATGTAGTAACCTGTGAGGCCACCTAGTGAAAGCCAAGTTCTACTGTACTTCCACCTGGTGAGTTATGGCACTACTGGTCTTTAACAGCAGATTTGTGCTCAGTGTTAGGGCAGAATACTTCTCCACAGAAGCATTTTGCCCAGGAGCATTCAAGGAGAGACTGCATATTATATGCAATCCCTTTGCTTGACCTTTTCAGAGTTCCACATCCATTTCCATCACTTAAACTTACCCTTCATACAATCCTCTCCTGTAGCTGGCATAGGTATTCTTTTCAAGTTGGTGTTTGGCAATCTTGGTACCTCAGTAGTACTCATAGTAATAATATTAGAATAATAAGGGTGCTTTCTTCACAAATTTTTTTATACATCAAGCAGGTAAATCATACAAATAAATTATCGATTTCATTTCTTTCAATATTCCCAAGTTTATAAAGTATAATATCAATAAGGTATAAATATCTCATATAAGTATTACTAGTTAGACTTTTGTTCCAATAGAAAGTGTAAATATCATGTAGTAACCTGTGAGGCCACCTAGTGAAAGCCAAGTTCTACTGTACTTCCACCTGGTGAGTTATGGCACTACTGGTCTTTAACAGCAGATTTGTGCTCAGTGTTAGGGCAGAATACTTCTCCACAGAAGCATTTTGCCCAGGAGCATTCAAGGAGAGACTGCATATTATATGCAATCCCTTTGCTTGACCTTTTCAGAGTTCCACATCCATTTCCATCACTTAAACTTACCCTTCATACAATCCTCTCCTGTAGCTGGCATAGGTATTCTTTTCAAGTCGGTGTTTGGCAATCTTGGTACCTCAGTAGTACTCATAGTAATAATATTAGAATTATAAGGGTGCTTACTTCGCAACATTTTTCAACATCAAGCAGGTAAATTATACAAATAAATTATCGATTTCATTTCTTTCAATATTCCCAAGTTTATAAAGTATAATATCTATAAGGTATTAATGGCTCATATAAGTATTACTAGTGAGACTTTTGTTCCAATAGAAATTGTAAATACCATGTAGTAACCTGTGAGGCCACCTAGTGAAAGCCAAGTTCTACTGTACTTCCACCTGGTGAGTTATGGCACTACTGGTCTTTAACAGCAGATTTGTGCTCAGTGTTAGGGCAGAATACTTCTCCACAGAAGCATTTTGCCCAGGAGCATTCAAGGAGAGACTGCATATTATATGCAATCCCTTTGCTTGACCTTTTCAGAGTTCCACATCCATTTCCATCACTTAAACTTACCCTTCATACAATCCTCTCCTGTAGCTGGCATAGGTATTCTTTTCAAGTTGGTGTTTAGCAATCTTGGTACCTCAGTATTACTCATAGTAATAATATTAGAATAATAAGGGTGCTTTCTTCACAAATATTTTTATACATCAAGCAGGTAAATTATACAAATAAATTATCGATTTCATTTCTTTCAATATTCCCAAGTTTATAAAGTATAATATCTATAAGGTATTAATGGCTCATATAAGTATTACTAGTGAGACTTTTGTTCCAATAGAAATTGTAAATATCATGTAGTAACCTGTGAGGCCACCTAGTGAAAGCCAAGTTCTACTGTACTTCCACCTGGTGAGTTATGGCACTACTGGTCTTTAACAGCAGATTTGTGCTCAGTGTTAGGGCAGAATACTTCTCCACAGAAGCATTTTGCCCAGGAGCATTCAAGGAGAGACTGCATATTATATGCAATCCCTTTGCTTGACCTTTTCAGAGTTCCACATCCATTTCCATCACTTAAACTTACCCTTCATACAATCCTCTCCTGTAGCTGGCATAGGTATTCTTTTCAAGTCTGTGTTTGGCAATCTTGGTACCTCAGTATTACTCATAGTAATAATAGTAGAATAATAAGGGTGCTTTCTTCACAATTTTTTTTATACATCAAGCAGGTTAATCATACAAATAAATTATCGATTTCATTTCTTTCAATATTCCCAAGTTTATAAAGTATAATATCAATAAGGTATAAATATCTCATATAAGTATTACTAGTTAGACTTTTGTTCCAATAGAAAGTGTAAATATCATGTAGTAACCTGTGAGGCCACCTAGTGAAAGCCAAGTTCTACTGTACTTCCACCTGGTGAGTTATGGCATTACTGGTCTTTAACAGCAGATTTGTGCTCAGTGTTAGGGCAGCATGCTTCACCACAGAAGCATTTTCCCCAGGAGCATTCAAGGAGAGACTGCATATTATATGCAATCCCTTTGCTTGACCTTTTCAGAGTTCCTCATCCATTTCCATCACTTAAACTTACCCTTCATACAATCCTCTCCTGTAGCTGGCATAGGTATTCTTTTCAAGTTGGTGTTTGGCAATCTGGGTACCTCAGTATTACTCATAGTAATAATATTAGAATAATAAGGGTGCTTTCTTCACAAATATTTTTATACATCAAGCAGGTAAATTATACAAATAAAGTATCGATTTCATTTCTTTCAATATTCCCAAGTTTATAAAGTATAATATCAATAAGGTATAAATATCCCATATAAGTATTACTAGTTAGACTTTTGTTCCAATAGAAAGTGTAAATATCATGTAGTAACCTGTGAGGCCACCTAGTGAAAGCCAAGTTCTACTGTACTTCCACCTGGTGAGTTATGGCACTACTGGTCTTTAACAGCAGATTTGTGCTCAGTGTTAGGGCAGAATACTTCTCCACAGAAGCATTTTGCCCAGGAGCATTCAAGGAGAGACTGCATATTATATGCAATCCCTTTGCTTGACCTTTTCAGAGTTCCACATCCATTTCCATCACTTAAACTTACCCTTCATACAATCCTCTCCTGTAGCTGGCATAGGTATTCTTTTCAAGTTGGTGTTTGGCAATCTTGGTACCTCAGTATTACTTATAGTAATAATAGTAGAATAATAAGGGTGCTTTCTTTACAAATTTTTTCATACATCAAGCAGGTAAATCATACAAATAAATTATCGATTTCATTTCTTTCAATATTCCCAAGTTTATAAAGTATAATATCTATAAGGTATAAATATCTCATATAAGTATTACTAGTGAGACTTTTGTTCCAATAGAAAGTGTAAATATCATGTAGTAACCTGTGAGGCCACCTAGTGAAAGCCAAGTTATACTGTACTTCCACCTGGTGAGTTATGGCATTACTGGTCTTTAACAGCAGATTTGTGCTCAGTGTTAGGGCAGCATGCTTCACCACAGAAGCATTTTCCCCAGGAGCATTCAAGGAGAGACTGCATATTATATGCAATCCCTTTGCTTGACCTTTTCAGAGTTCCTCATCCATTTCCATCACTTAAACTTACCCTACATACAATCCTCGCCTGTAGCTGGCAAAGATATTCTTTTCAAGTTGGTGTTTGGCAATCTTAGTACCTCAGTAGTACTCATAGTAATAATATTAGAATTATAAGGGTGCTTTCTTCACAACTTTTTTTATACATCAAGCAGGTAAATTATACAAATAAATTATCGATTTCATTTCTTTCAATATTCCCAAGTTTATAAAGTATAATATCTATAAGGTATTAATGGCTCATATAAGTATTACTAGTGAGACTTTTGTTCCAATAGAAATTGTAAATATCATGTAGTAACCTGTGAGGCCACCTAGTGAAAGCCAAGTTCTACTGTACTTCCACCTGGTGAGTTATGGCACTACTGGTCTTTAACAGCAGATTTGTGCTCAGTGTTAGGGCAGAATACTTCTCCACAGAAGCATTTTGCCCAGGAGCATTCAAGGAGAGACTGCATATTATATGCAATCCCTTTGCTTGACCTTTTCAGAGTTCCACATCCATTTCCATCACTTAAACTTACCCTTCATACAATCCTCTCCTGTAGCTGGCATAGGTATTCTTTTCAAGTTGGTGTTTGGCAATCTTGGTACCTCAGTAGTACTCATAGTAATAATATTAGAATAATAAGGGTGCTTTCTTCACAAATCTTTTTATACATCAAGCAGGTAAATCATACAAATAAATTATCGATTTCATTTCTTTCAATATTCCCAAGTTTATAAAGTATAATATCAATAAGGTATAAATATCTCATATAAGTATTACTAGTTAGACTTTTGTTCCAATAGAAAGTGTAAATATCATGTAGTAACCTGTGGGGCCACCTAGTGAAAGCCAAGTTCTACTGTACTTCCACCTGGTGAGTTATGGCACTACTGGTCTTTAACAGCAGATTTGTGCTCAGTGTTAGGGCAGAATACTTCTCCACAGAAGCATTTTGCCCAGGAGCATTCAAGGAGAGACTGCATATTATATGCAATCCCTTTGCTTGACCTTTTCAGAGTTCCTCATCCATTTCCATCACCTAAACTTACCCTTCATACAATCTTCTCCTGTAGCTGGCAAAGATATTCTTTTCAAGTTGGTGTTTGGCAATCTTAGTACCTCAGTAGTACTCATAGTAATAATATTAGAATTATAAGGGTGCTTTCTTCACAACTTTTTTTATACATCAAGCAGGTAAATTATACAAATAAATTATCGATTTCATTTCTTTCAATATTCCCAAGTTTATAAAGTATAATATCTATAAGGTATTAATGGCTCATATAAGTATTACTAGTGAGACTTTTGTTCCAATAGAAATTGTAAATACCATGTAGTAACCTGTGAGGCCACCTAGTGAAAGCCAAGTTCTACTGTACTTCCACCTGGTGAGTTATGGCACTACTGGTCTTTAACAGCAGATTTGTGCTCAGTGTTAGGGCAGAATACTTCTCCACAGAAGCATTTTGCCCAGGAGCATTCAAGGAGAGACTGCATATTATATGCAATCCCTTTGCTTGACCTTTTCAGAGTTCCACATCCATTTCCATCACTTAAACTTACCCTTCATACAATCCTCTCCTGTAGCTGGCATAGGTATTCTTTTCAAGTTGGTGTTTGGCAATCTTGGTACCTCAGTATTACTCATAGTAATAATATTAGAATAATAAGGGTGCTTTCTTCACAAATGTTTTTATACATCAAGCAGGTAAATCATACAAATAAATTATCGATTTCATTTCTTTCAATATTCCCAAGTTTATAAAGTATAATATCTATAAGGTATAAATATCCCATATAAGTATTACTATTGAGACTTTTGTTCTAATAGAAATTGTAAATACCATGTAGTAACCTGAGAGGCCACCTAGTGAAAGCCAAGTACTACTGTACTTCCACCTGGTGAGTTATGGCATTACTGGTCTTTAACAGCAGATTTGTGCTCAGTGTTAGGGCAGCATGCTTCACCACAGAAGCATTTTCCCCAGGAGCATTCAAGGAGAGACTGCATATTATATGCAATCCCTTTGCTTGACCTTTTCAGAGTTCCACATCCATTTCCATCACTTAAACTTACCCTTCATACAATCCTCTCCTGTAGCTGGCATAGGTATTCTTTTCAAGTTGGTGTTTGGCAATCTTGGTACCTCAGTAGTACTCATAGTAATAATATTAGAATAATAAGGGTGCTTTCTTCACAACTTTTTTTATACATCAAGCAGTTAAATTATACAAAGAAATTATCGATTTCATTTCTTTCAATATTCCCAAGTTTATAAAGTATAATATCTATAAGGTATAAATATCCCATATAAGTATTACTATTGAGACTTTTGTTCTAATAGAAATTGTAAATACCATGTAGTAACCTGAGAGGCCACCTAGTGAAAGCCAAGTACTACTGTACTTCCACCTGGTGAGTTATGGCATTACTGGTCTTTAACAGCAGATTTGTGCTCAGTGTTAGGGCAGCATGCTTCACCACAGAAGCATTTTCCCCAGGAGCATTCAAGGAGAGACTGCATATTATATGCAATCCCTTTGCTTGACCTTTTCAGAGTTCCACATCCATTTCCATCACTTAAACTTACCCTTCATACAATCCTCTCCTGTAGCTGGCATAGGTATTCTTTTCAAGTTGGTGTTTGGCAATCTTGGTACCTCAGTAGTACTCATAGTAATAATATTAGAATAATAAGGGTGCTTTCTTCACAACTTTTTTTATACATCAAGCAGTTAAATTATACAAATAAATTATCGATTTCATTTCTTTCAATATTCCCAAGTTTATAAAGTATAATATCTATAAGGTATAAATATCTCATATAAGTATTACTATTGAGACTTTTGTTCCAATAGAAATTGTAAATACCATGTAGTAACCTGAGAGGCCACCTAGTGAAAGCCAAGTACTACTGTACTTCCACCTGGTGAGTTATGGCATTACTGGTCTTTAACAGCAGATTTGTGCTCAGTGTTAGGGCAGCATGCTTCACCACAGAAGCATTTTGCCCAGGAGCATTCAAGGAGAGACTGCATATTATATGCAATCCCTTTGCTTGACCTTTTCAGAGTTCCACATCCATTTCCATCACTTAAACTTACCCTTCATACAATCCTCTCCTGTAGCTGGCATAGGTATTCTTTTCAAGTTGGTGTTTGGCAATCTTGGTACCTCAGTAGTACTCATAGTAATAATATTAGAATAATAAGGGTGCTTTCTTCACAACTTTTTTTATACATCAAGCAGTTAAATTATACAAAGAAATTATCGATTTCATTTCTTTCAATATTCCCAAGTTTATAAAGTATAATATCTATAAGGTATAAATATCCCATATAAGTATTACTATTGAGACTTTTGTTCTAATAGAAATTGTAAATACCATGTAGTAACCTGAGAGGCCACCTAGTGAAAGCCAAGTACTACTGTACTTCCACCTGGTGAGTTATGGCATTACTGGTCTTTAACAGCAGATTTGTGCTCAGTGTTAGGGCAGCATGCTTCACCACAGAAGCATTTTCCCCAGGAGCATTCAAGGAGAGACTGCATATTATATGCAATCCCTTTGCTTGACCTTTTCAGAGTTCCACATCCATTTCCATCACTTAAACTTACCCTTCATACAATCCTCTCCTGTAGCTGGCATAGGTATTCTTTTCAAGTTGGTGTTTGGCAATCTTGGTACCTCAGTAGTACTCATAGTAATAATATTAGAATAATAAGGGTGCTTTCTTCACAACTTTTTTTATACATCAAGCAGTTAAATTATACAAAGAAATTATCGATTTCATTTCTTTCAATATTCCCAAGTTTATAAAGTATAATATCTATAAGGTATAAATATCCCATATAAGTATTACTATTGAGACTTTTGTTCTAATAGAAATTGTAAATACCATGTAGTAACCTGAGAGGCCACCTAGTGAAAGCCAAGTACTACTGTACTTCCACCTGGTGAGTTATGGCATTACTGGTCTTTAACAGCAGATTTGTGCTCAGTGTTAGGGCAGCATGCTTCACCACAGAAGCATTTTCCCCAGGAGCATTCAAGGAGAGACTGCATATTATATGCAATCCCTTTGCTTGACCTTTTCAGAGTTCCACATCCATTTCCATCACTTAAACTTACCCTTCATACAATCCTCTCCTGTAGCTGGCATAGATATTCTTTTCAAGTTGGTGTTTGGCAATCTTGGTACCTCAGTAGTACTCATAGTAATAATATTAGAATAATAAGGGTGCTTTCTTCACAACTTTTTTTATACATCAAGCAGTTAAATTATACAAATAAATTATCGATTTCATTTCTTTCAATATTCCCAAGTTTATAAAGTATAATATCTATAAGGTATAAATATCTCATATAAGTATTACTATTGAGACTTTTGTTCCAATAGAAATTGTAAATACCATGTAGTAACCTGAGAGGCCACCTAGTGAAAGCCAAGTACTACTGTACTTCCACCTGGTGAGTTATGGCATTACTGGTCTTTAACAGCAGATTTGTGCTCAGTGTTAGGGCAGCATGCTTCACCACAGAAGCATTTTGCCCAGGAGCATTCAAGGAGAGACTGCATATTATATGCAATCCCTTTGCTTGACCTTTTCAGAGTTCCACATCCATTTCCATCACTTAAACTTACCCTTCATACAATCCTCTCCTGTAGCTGGCATAGGTATTCTTTTCAAGTTGGTGTTTGGCAATCTTGGTACCTCAGTAGTACTCATAGTAATAATATTAGAATAATAAGGGTGCTTTCTTCACAACTTTTTTTATACATCAAGCAGTTAAATTATACAAAGAAATTATCGATTTCATTTCTTTCAATATTCCCAAGTTTATAAAGTATAATATCTATAAGGTATAAATATCCCATATAAGTATTACTATTGAGACTTTTGTTCTAATAGAAATTGTAAATACCATGTAGTAACCTGAGAGGCCACCTAGTGAAAGCCAAGTACTACTGTACTTCCACCTGGTGAGTTATGGCATTACTGGTCTTTAACAGCAGATTTGTGCTCAGTGTTAGGGCAGCATGCTTCACCACAGAAGCATTTTCCCCAGGAGCATTCAAGGAGAGACTGCATATTATATGCAATCCCTTTGCTTGACCTTTTCAGAGTTCCACATCCATTTCCATCACTTAAACTTACCCTTCATACAATCCTCTCCTGTAGCTGGCATAGGTATTCTTTTCAAGTTGGTGTTTGGCAATCTTGGTACCTCAGTAGTACTCATAGTAATAATATTAGAATAATAAGGGTGCTTTCTTCACAACTTTTTTTATACATCAAGCAGTTAAATTATACAAATAAATTATCGATTTCATTTCTTTCAATATTCCCAAGTTTATAAAGTATAATATCTATAAGGTATAAATATCTCATATAAGTATTACTATTGAGACTTTTGTTCCAATAGAAATTGTAAATACCATGTAGTAACCTGAGAGGCCACCTAGTGAAAGCCAAGTACTACTGTACTTCCACCTGGTGAGTTATGGCATTACTGGTCTTTAACAGCAGATTTGTGCTCAGTGTTAGGGCAGCATGCTTCACCACAGAAGCATTTTGCCCAGGAGCATTCAAGGAGAGACTGCATATTATATGCAATCCCTTTGCTTGACCTTTTCAGAGTTCCACATCCATTTCCATCACTTAAACTTACCCTTCATACAATCCTCTCCTGTAGCTGGCATAGGTATTCTTTTCAAGTTGGTGTTTGGCAATCTTGGTACCTCAGTAGTACTCATAGTAATAATATTAGAATAATAAGGGTGCTTTCTTCACAACTTTTTTTATACATCAAGCAGTTAAATTATACAAAGAAATTATCGATTTCATTTCTTTCAATATTCCCAAGTTTATAAAGTATAATATCTATAAGGTATAAATATCCCATATAAGTATTACTATTGAGACTTTTGTTCTAATAGAAATTGTAAATACCATGTAGTAACCTGAGAGGCCACCTAGTGAAAGCCAAGTACTACTGTACTTCCACCTGGTGAGTTATGGCATTACTGGTCTTTAACAGCAGATTTGTGCTCAGTGTTAGGGCAGCATGCTTCACCACAGAAGCATTTTCCCCAGGAGCATTCAAGGAGAGACTGCATATTATATGCAATCCCTTTGCTTGACCTTTTCAGAGTTCCACATCCATTTCCATCACTTAAACTTACCCTTCATACAATCCTCTCCTGTAGCTGGCATAGGTATTCTTTTCAAGTTGGTGTTTGGCAATCTTGGTACCTCAGTAGTACTCATAGTAATAATATTAGAATAATAAGGGTGCTTTCTTCACAACTTTTTTTATACATCAAGCAGTTAAATTATACAAAGAAATTATCGATTTCATTTCTTTCAATATTCCCAAGTTTATAAAGTATAATATCTATAAGGTATAAATATCCCATATAAGTATTACTATTGAGACTTTTGTTCTAATAGAAATTGTAAATACCATGTAGTAACCTGAGAGGCCACCTAGTGAAAGCCAAGTACTACTGTACTTCCACCTGGTGAGTTATGGCATTACTGGTCTTTAACAGCAGATTTGTGCTCAGTGTTAGGGCAGCATGCTTCACCACAGAAGCATTTTCCCCAGGAGCATTCAAGGAGAGACTGCATATTATATGCAATCCCTTTGCTTGACCTTTTCAGAGTTCCACATCCATTTCCATCACTTAAACTTACCCTTCATACAATCCTCTCCTGTAGCTGGCATAGGTATTCTTTTCAAGTTGGTGTTTGGCAATCTTGGTACCTCAGTAGTACTCATAGTAATAATATTAGAATAATAAGGGTGCTTTCTTCACAACTTTTTTTATACATCAAGCAGTTAAATTATACAAAGAAATTATCGATTTCATTTCTTTCAATATTCCCAAGTTTATAAAGTATAATATCTATAAGGTATAAATATCTCATATAAGTATTACTATTGAGACTTTTGTTCCAATAGAAATTGTAAATACCATGTAGTAACCTGAGAGGCCACCTAGTGAAAGCCAAGTACTACTGTACTTCCACCTGGTGAGTTATGGCATTACTGGTCTTTAACAGCAGATTTGTGCTCAGTGTTAGGGCAGCATGCTTCACCACAGAAGCATTTTCCCCAGGAGCATTCAAGGAGAGACTGCATATTATATGCAATCCCTTTGCTTGACCTTTTCAGAGTTCCACATCCATTTCCATCACTTAAACTTACCCTTCATACAATCCTCTCCTGTAGCTGGCATAGGTATTCTTTTCAAGTTGGTGTTTGGCAATCTTGGTACCTCAGTAGTACTCATAGTAATAATATTAGAATAATAAGGGTGCTTTCTTCACAACTTTTTTTATACATCAAGCAGTTAAATTATACAAAGAAATTATCGATTTCATTTCTTTCAATATTCCCAAGTTTATAAAGTATAATATCTATAAGGTATAAATATCCCATATAAGTATTACTATTGAGACTTTTGTTCCAATAGAAATTGTAAATACCATGTAGTAACCTGAGAGGCCACCTAGTGAAAGCCAAGTACTACTGTACTTCCACCTGGTGAGTTATGGCATTACTGGTCTTTAACAGCAGATTTGTGCTCAGTGTTAGGGCAGCATGCTTCACCACAGAAGCATTTTGCCTAGGAGCATTCAAGGAGAGACTGCATATTATATGCAATCCCTTTGCTTGACCTTTTCAGAGTTCCACATCCATTTCCATCACTTAAACTTACCCTTCATACAATCCTCTCCTGTAGCTGGCATAGGTATTCTTTTCAAGTTGGTGTTTGGCAATCTTGGTACCTCAGTAGTACTCATAGTAATAATATTAGAATAATAAGGGTGCTTTCTTCACAACTTTTTTTATACATCAAGCAGTTAAATTATACAAAGAAATTATCGATTTCATTTCTTTCAATATTCCCAAGTTTATAAAGTATAATATCTATAAGGTATAAATATCCCATATAAGTATTACTATTGAGACTTTTGTTCCAATAGAAATTGTAAATACCATGTAGTAACCTGAGAGGCCACCTAGTGAAAGCCAAGTACTACTGTACTTCCACCTGGTGAGTTATGGCATTACTGGTCTTTAACAGCAGATTTGTGCTCAGTGTTAGGGCAGCATGCTTCACCACAGAAGCATTTTCCCCAGGAGCATTCAAGGAGAGACTGCATATTATATGCAATCCCTTTGCTTGACCTTTTCAGAGTTCCACATCCATTTCCATCACTTAAACTTACCCTTCATACAATCCTCTCCTGTAGCTGGCATAGGTATTCTTTTCAAGTTGGTGTTTGGCAATCTTGGTACCTCAGTAGTACTCATAGTAATAATATTAGAATAATAAGGGTGCTTTCTTCACAACTTTTTTTATACATCAAGCAGTTAAATTATACAAAGAAATTATCGATTTCATTTCTTTCAATATTCCCAAGTTTATAAAGTATAATATCTATAAGGTATAAATATCCCATATAAGTATTACTATTGAGACTTTTGTTCTAATAGAAATTGTAAATACCATGTAGTAACCTGAGAGGCCACCTAGTGAAAGCCAAGTACTACTGTACTTCCACCTGGTGAGTTATGGCATTACTGGTCTTTAACAGCAGATTTGTGCTCAGTGTTAGGGCAGCATGCTTCACCACAGAAGCATTTTCCCCAGGAGCATTCAAGGAGAGACTGCATATTATATGCAATCCCTTTGCTTGACCTTTTCAGAGTTCCACATCCATTTCCATCACTTAAACTTACCCTTCATACAATCCTCTCCTGTAGCTGGCATAGGTATTCTTTTCAAGTTGGTGTTTGGCAATCTTGGTACCTCAGTAGTACTCATAGTAATAATATTAGAATAATAAGGGTGCTTTCTTCACAAATTTTTTTATACATCAAGCAGGTAAATCATACAAATAAATTATCGATTTCATTTCTTTCAATATTCCCAAGTTTATAAAGTATAATATCTATAAGGTATAAATATCTCATATAAGTATTACTATTGAGACTTTTGTTCTAATAGAAATTGTAAATACCATGTAGTAACCTGTGAGGCCACCTAGTGAAAGCCAAGTTCTACTGTACTTCCACCTGGTGAGTTATGGCATTACTGGTCTTTAACAGCAGATTTGTGCTCAGTGTTAGGGCAGCATGCTTCACCACAGAAGCATTTTCCCCAGGAGCATTCAAGGAGAGACTGCATATTATATGCAATCCCTTTGCTTGACCTTTTCAGAGTTCCACATCCATTTCCATCACTTAAACTTACCCTTCATACAATCCTCTCCTGTAGCTGGCATAGATATTCTTTTCAAGTTGGTGTTTGGCAATCTTGGTACCTCAGTAGTACTCATAGTAATAATATTAGAATAATAAGGGTGCTTTCTTCACAAATATTTTTATACATCAAGCAGGTAAATTATACAAATAAAGTATCGATTTCATTGCTTTCAATATTCCCAAGTTTATAACATGTAATATCAATAAGGTATAAATGCCTCATATAAGTATACTAGTAAGACTTTTCTTTTAATAGAAATTGTAAATAGCATGTAGTAAACTGTGAGGGCACCTAGTGAAAGCCAGGTTCTTTGGTACTTCCACCTGGTGATAACAGTCGGTTTGCCAATAACGTCGCCAATAATGCCAATAGAAAGAAATGGAGGCCAGATTTGAAAAGAGTAGAAAAAACTGGACTAGGTTAATATCTCAGAAAATTTCTATGGGCCACCAGAAAAAAATCAACTTTTTCAGAATTTGTGCCATAGAGATGTACCTAAAAAGTGTTGCTCTTCCTACCAACTTGGCAATCTCAAACTCTTTTGTTTTGAAAATGAAGGAATGCTTAGAATGAAATTTCCTTTGGAACCAGGGTATAACAGGGCCCCCCGCATCTTACATTCGAATATCTAAGCCCTAGTTGCCCTGGAAATTGGTGTAATCGACCATTCCGTTTTTGAAAATCTGAGCCCACATGTTCCTCTTGGCCCCATTGGAGGTTGCATCATGTTTTGGTCTCTGGTTTCCTTCCAGTTGCTTGAATCTATTCAAACTAAAGACCCCCAACATCTAGAGACATGCAGCTTGAAGAAAATGTAAAGTTTGTGTATGAATCATCCCAGGATCCATGTGCAGAAATTCGTTAAAAAAGTCACAAACCCACATAATTGAAATAATTCCATATGGCTCATTTTCATGTGACACATCACATAAAAGTAATCTGATTTTTTAAGGGATAACATCTGTTTCACATTATTTGGGAAATGCTTTTAAATTCTCTCTCTCCTGCCTATATAAACCTTGATTTAAACATGTCCACCAGCAGTGCCATGTGCCCATGTGCCTATGTCAGCAACTGGCTTGAACCAGTTTCCTGGTACAAGCCAGTTGCTGACATAAGCATAGCCAGTTGTATCTGACCCAAATCTCCAAGCATTATAGTAAATTTAACCAACGTTTTTTGTACATTCATTAAACGTCTATGGAAAAACGTTAATATGTTATACGTTAATCCACGTCAAATTGAGGTCAAATTGAGGCCAATACAAAACCGTCAATTTAACATCAAGCATATGACGTCATTTAACATTATTTCATGAACGTCAATTTAACATCAAGCATATGACGTCATTAATTATTTCATGAACGTCAATTTAACAGCAACCATATGACGTTATTTTAACATTATTTCATGAACGTCAATTTAACAGCAACCATATGACGTCATATTAACATCATTCGGTCAACGTGGATCAACGTACCGTTAGTTTGATGTCACATCAACGTTTATTGCATAACATCATTCAACAAACGTTAATTCACGGTATATTAACGTTTTTTGCTAAACGTTATTCATTTGATATAATATTGAGGGTTGATCGAGGGTTGAGCAACGTTTTTTCCTACCTGGGTAGGCCTGCCCTTAAGTATACCACAACGGCCAAATGTGTTGAGCTAAATGTGAGGGGGGATTTCTTCTACATCTGCTGGACTTGTCTACCAACGTTAGGGCCCAACGACAATAGGGCCCACTTTCGCTTATTTTCAGATGTTAGCCCCCCCCCTTCAGACGCTGGGCCCTAAGTCCAGACGTTAGGGCCCACTTTCGCACATTTTCAGAAATATTTTCAGACGTTAGGGCCCACCCATCCTAAGACGTTAGGGCCCAAACGTTGGACGTTAGGGCCCACCCACAAGTTGAATGAAGCTATAATCATATAAGTACGCTATCAGACGTTAGGGCCCATTCCAGCTGGGCCCTAGCGTCTGATGGCCACCCAACTTCGGATGTTAGGGCCCAACCCCTATCCCACCCACTTTCAGACGTTAGGGCCGACCCCAGAATCAGCCGTGGGACCTAGATGGGTGGGCCCTAACGTCCGAGGCGTCTGGGCCCTATCATCGTTGGGCCATAACATCTGGAGCCTGCTGGATTTCAGAACCTACCACTGAATGGGTCAAGGCTAGGTAGTGAGCTGATAGTTTCACATATTTACCACTAGATGGGAACAGGTTTTCGCTCATGGTGCCATCTGGCCAACGTTTCAGGTATGATTCAAATACTGGTATAGTCTGTCCGAAAAGTAGTTGACATGTGATTCCTTTGGTTCTTTAAAAGGAGAGAAAAGGGGGGATTTTGACTTCAAAACTTTGCCCCCTGAGCCAAAGCCCTTCTCTGACACTCACAGTGATAGAAGCCTCTACACTACTAAACTAAACGATGTAATCCTAACTCCATATTAGCCAAATAGTTATTACTTCTCCCACAGATTTAATTCTTTCTTTTATAAGTCTTCCCCATTCTTCATAGGAAATTAAATGACTTGTGAGAAACTAAAGGCAATTTGCCCAGAGATTCGGTGTTCTATAGTAGTCAGAAGAATGAAGTCAGAGATTGATTGTATAGGCCATCAGCCAATGCACTCAAAATAGACTTTTCGTTCCATGTCAGGGGTGCTCAGGTCGTCAGCGCCCGGCAAGTAGTACCTAGCCAAGATGGACGTCAGTGGGCTAATCCAAAAGAATGCAATTCTTTACAGACTACTTGGATTATGCCAATACCATGCCCCGGCCCCGGCCCCACACACACACTTTTAAACACCATTTCTACTTATTATTCATCCAATTCCTATTTTCCTTGACACTTGGGAATGTTATCACATTATTCCAACGAACCTGTGATAATTGAACCATCCCCATGGTTAAGGACGAAGGCCAAAAGGATGTTCCCAAGTATCATCCATAATATGGGGGAATCGGATTTAGGGGTTAATAATTAAAAGGGCCTTCGGTATTTTCGGAAATGGATGAAAAACGTTCCAGATCTGAGTTTGTTAATGGAAAACTGGTTGGATTTGAGTAATAGGTCTTTTAACAAGTTATAAGTTTTTTAAGTTAATCAATCATTTAATGAACTATTTTTCTGTTTAACTTTATAATCAGTTTAAGTTAATGTATATATTGTGCGTTTCCCAAGGAAACGAATTCTACGGACAACTATTTGTGCGCAATGGCAAGTCATAGTTAGCAGTTTAGTTTTTGCTCGACTGAAAATGCTTAATATTTAATTAAAAATGCTTATGCTTAATTATATGTGTAAATTTTGTGATAATTGTAGTGTATGCTGCCGCCACAGGAGGCGCCACCTCTGTTTAATAAACTAGATTGAACCAGTCACAACAATGGCGACGAGCATGGAATAACCCCCGCGATTTTTTTTTCACAAATAACCAAGCATCCTAGCTCTACCAGAGAAGTTCTTTCAGCAGGAATGCAGGGAAACAAAGAAGGAAAGTACTGAATTGTGAAATATTGTGCAAATGAACTGTTGTTAGTAGATATTTGATCATACTTCCACATGACTTGTAGGCCGGATACATGTGCAAGTTGAAACCAGTTGCTTGACCATGCTTATGACTATGGCTATGACTATGAACTCTGTATAGGCTACTTGTGAAAAGAACTGAACAGTTATAAAGTGGAGGAAATAGACTGATATCATTTAAGTGAAGGTTTGTTGTGAAAATACACCCTGCCTGACTAAACATTGATATCTTGAACTGTGTGATAGGACAATTACATCCATCTGTGTCAGTAAGCCTATACATAGTATTCACTGACGTCACGGCGCTCGCCGCAGCTTGCCATAATGTGGGTCAACTTTAGCTGGACATGAGTGCTCCAAGCCTAAAAAATGCAGTTTTCACCTCCGAAAGTTTTAGAGAATGTTATGTAAAGTATGCTGATAGGTTATATGGTCATTTTGGAGTGTGTCATGATGGAATAATAAGTATAATTGCCATTAGCAAACATTTGAAAGGGGAAATCCTGTCGATCTAGTGTCTCCCGCTATCTATGCTGCCACACATTATGGCTGCCAGTGAGGAGAGCCGCTGACTGGGGTGACGTCATGTGAATACTATGTATAGGCTATACCCAGCATAAACAATGGCAAAAAGTGTTATTGGTGCTATGAGTGACTTTAATAGTGAGAAAGAGAAGTGGGCCAACTACAAAATTAGGTTGGATTCCTGGATGAAAATCAATGAAATTAAAGATGCAGACAAAGTAGATGCCATGATAGCACTAGTGGGACCTGAGGCAGTTGACCTATTGGTGTCTTTATGTACTCCAGCTGATATTACTGATAAGACATATGCTGTTCTGTGTACTTTGTTGAATGCTCACTACATGTCAGGGACAAATGAATTGGCAGAATCTTATAACTTTGACACACGATGCCAAAAAGAAAATGAGTCAATACCTGATTTTATTGTTGCGTTAAAAAAGCTCAGCATCCATAGTGGATTTGGGGATACCGATCAGGTAGAAAAGAGACTACGTAACAGATTAGTAGCCGGAGTGCATAGCGAGGCCATTAAGAATAAACTGTTAAGTGAAGGTGCAGGTCTGACATGGGAGCGTGCTATGGAGATGGCAACAACGATGGATGCAGCACATCTGAATGCGTAAAAGATGAAAGCCACATCGGAAGTCAATCGAGTGAGCAACTACAAAGGAGCGCAGAATCGGGGAAGCTACAAGCCAAGAGGTAGAGTCCATGGAGGACAATATGGTAAAACACGCTGTTATAGGTGTCAAGGAACTCATCAACCCACAGAGTGTCCATTCATTAAAGAAACGTGCTACAAGTGCCAGAAGGTCGGTCACATAGCTAAGGCCTGCAAAACAAAAGTATTACCAGGTCAGCAATACAGTAGTAGACCGCCACGATGGCATCATCAAGGTCGTGGTCGAGGTCGGGGTCATAACTCGTATAGGACGCAAGGAAGGACAAACCAACTAGAAGATGAGTACCTTCCAGAGGAGAAAGTCAGTTACTCCTCCTTATACGAATTACAAGACAACAAAGTAAAAAGGGATAATGGGGAAATACCCATACCTGTCACAGTTAATAACATTGATATGACATTCATTCTTGATACAGCATCTAGATCATCAATCATTGGTGAAGATATGTACTATGAATTCTTCAGTGACATTCCATTAGAAGACCCGGACATAAATCTTAAGTCGTATACTGGACATGTTGTGGAACTATTGGGTTCAATACCAGTCACCATGAAATATGGAGACCAGTGCCAGAATCTCAGATTGGTTATAGCAAAGGGCAGAAGGACTGCTCTGTTAGGTCGTACTTGGCTTCATAACATTCGGCTTAACTGGGCAAATATATTCTCAGTAAAAACTGATGACTTACAAGGGCTATTACAGAAATACGAGTCAGTATTCAAGGCAGACATGGGCCAAATAAAAGACTTTGAAGCACGCATCGATATGGAAGAAAGCCCCCCGAAACTTTGCAAAGCCAGACCTATTCCTTATGCATTGGTAGATAAGGTAAAAAAAGAGCTGGATAGACTTGAGTCAGCAGGTGTACTCAGGAAAATTGAGAAAACTGATTGGGCTTCACCAGTTGTCGTTGTACCAAAGGGTGATGGTAAGATAAGGATCTGTGGTGATTATAAGGTCACAATAAATGCTGATATGGTCGACCGTCATTATGTACTACCATCCGCCGAAGATATTTTTGCCACACTTGCAAATGGGGATAAATTCACAAAACTTGATTTATCTCAAGCTTATGCTCAAGTCAGAGTTGAGGAAAAATCCCAAAAATACCTGACGATAAACACTGTTAAAGGTCTATATGAAGTGACACGGTTACCCTATGGTATCAAAACAGCGCCTCACATCTTTCAGTCCATCATGGACCAAATACTACAAGGTATTCCTGGTGTCTGTTGCTACATAGACGATATATTGATAACCGGACCATCAGATGAAGAACACCTGAGGAGACTCAAGCAGGTACTTGAACGCTTGGAAAAGTTCAATGTCAGAGTCAAGAGGGAGAAATGTTCCTTCATGAAGTCAGAGGTACGCTATCTAGGTCATGTAATTGACAAGAGAGGAAGACATCCCTTCCCAGAAAAGGTGGAAGCAATTCGAGGCACAGAAGCACCCAAAGATGTCTCACAGCTACGTACCTTCCTTGGTATGGTGAACTATTATGGGCCATACCTGAAGTCTCTCTCCACCACTCTTGCACCACTGAATAACCTACTGAGAGACGAAATTCCTTGGAATTGGGACAAAGACTGTGAGACAGCATTCCGAATCGTAAAAGAGACCGTTACCAGCGATAGAGTGTTAACACACTATGATCCGCACAGGAAGCTCATATTAGCCTGTGATGCAAGCCCCTATGGAGTGGGAGCTGTACTGTCACATTTAGATGGAGAGGATGAAAGACCTATTGCGTTTGCTTCCAGATCTCTAACTAACGCAGAAAAAGGATATCCGCAAATAGAAAAGGAAGCTCTAGGCATTGTCTATGGAATAAAGAAATTCCACAAGTATCTATATGGTAGAAAGTTTACCCTTGTGACTGATAGCAAGCCACTTTCAACCATACTTGGACCAAAGACTGCAGTGCCAACACTGGCTGCGCTAAGATTACAGCGGTGGGCATTGTTGCTGATGTCATATAATTATGAAGTACAATATCGCCGATCAGAGGATCATAGTAATGCAGATTACCTCAGCAGAGCTCCAGTGGAAAGAGCTACTGAAAACATAGAATCTGAGGTCAACTATTTTTCTCATGTAGATGATATGCCTGTAAGTTCAAAAGAAATATCAGGATGCACCAAGAAAGGCCGAACACTCAGCCGTGTTCTTGAGTACAGTCTAAATGGTTGGCCAAACTACATCAAAGATGATGAACTATTGCCATATTATAACAGAAGAAATGAAATCTCATGTGACCAGGGATGTTTGTTGTGGGGAATGAGAATTGTAGTGCCACATAAGCTACAACAAAGGATGATTGAAGAACTCCATCATGAACACATTGGTATAGTAAGAATGAAGGCACTGGCCAGAAGTTATTTTTGGTATCCAGGTATCGATCAAAGTATTGAGAGTCTGGTAAAATCATGCAATGTGTGCCTGTCTTTGAAGAATGACCCTCCACCATCTCCACTCTACCCCTGGAAGTACCCGGAAAGACCATGGGACAGAATCCATGTCGACTTCGCTGAGTACAAATCAGAGATGTTCTTCCTAGCAGTTGATGCTCACTCAAAGTGGATGGAAGTTATTCTCATGAAATCGACGACCGCACAGAAGACCATAGAGGTTATGAGAGAAATGTTCTCAAGGTATGGTTTATGCCGCGAACTTGTAAGCGATAACGGGCCTCAGTTTATAGCTGACGAGTTCCAAGAATTTCTCAATAAGAATGGAGTAAAACATACTTTAACTGCCCCATACCACCCAGCATCGAATGGTGCCGCAGAGAGGGCTGTACAAACGCTAAAAACTGCACTAAAGAAACATTCCTTGGAAGCCCAACCAGGAGTCACAACACAGCAAAAACTGTGTAGCTTTTTACTGTCTTATCGCTCCACACCGCACACATCTACAGGACTGAGCCCTGCTGAATTGTTCCTAAAAAGGCAGGTTCGTACAAGACTAACATTAGTTAAGCCTGACCTTAGGGCTGAGGTTGAGCAAAAACAGGAAAAGATGAAAGAGTACAGGGATACAAGAGTTCCCAAGCTCAGGGAATTTGGAAAAAACGAGAGGGTGAGAGTGAAGAACTGTAGAGGAACTGATATTAAGTATGTGCCAGGTATAATAGTCCATAGAAATGGACCAGTCCAATATCTTGTTCGAGTTGGACGAAACATCCGTTATGTCCATGTTGATCACCTCTTGAAGTCAGGTGAGACGGCAGATGATTTCGAGGAAGATGAAAGGAATGAGAACATTCCACCACTAAATGAAATCAACCAGCACCCAGCGCCATATAAGTTCAACGCCTTCAAGGAGACAGAGCCAGAGACAGCTATGCCACAACCTCCGGTCCCTGCCCCTCCTCCAGAGATCCAAATCCCTAGAGACAAAGCTCCAGACACACCAAGGGTGTCTCCCATGAAAGTTACAAAATCACCAGTGCCAGAAGTGAGAAGATCATCAAGAACAAGTAGACCACCACCAAAGCTTGATGACTATGTGCTAACTCATAAATGAACTATTCAAGTCCAGAACTATCAGTGACATCTTATTACTTTGATATCAAATAATTAGTGATTCTATATTCTATTCTAATTGTTAGTAATTTAGAATTTTTATCATCAAAGCAGTTTGGGTTAAACCCTGAATTTGTTTTCCTAATGATATCGTAAATATCAGACTTTCACAAGTGAAAGGAAGAGCAGAGACTTTTCAGCAAGAAAAAGACATTGCATATAAAGCAAAGACAGTAAATCTAACAACATGATATTGTTTCATTTTCAGAAACATTATTTCATAAATTGTCTGAACAAAATGTTTAAGCAGGGAGGAATGTAGTGTATGCTGCCGCCACAGGAGGCGCCACCTCTGTTTAATAAACTAGATTGAACCAGTCACAACAATAATAATATTGGATAAAGAACATAACACTCTTTTGAAACCCAGAAATCGCAAAGGGTGTAGTAGGTGTAGATCACTCAGATTCAGTCATGGGTGGTCCTCTCTACAGTTGTCAATCAAACCAAGATAGCTAATAGAATACAAGACATGTAAACCAATAGGATGTCACACTGGCCTTCAGGGATTTACTGCAGAGATGGTAGAAGGTTGTCAATCAAACAGTCCTAACCAATAGGATGTCACACTGGCCTTCAGGGATTTACTGCAGAGATGGTAGAAGGTTGTCAATCAAGCAGTCCTTGCATAAGTGCAAAGTTAGTAGTGTTGGCGTGAATTACATCACACAGAGATGGGCATCCAGATATCCTCCCAGATAAGTGTCCACACTCCTCACACCAACCCTCAACCAACACCTCAAAATGTATCACATGAACTGGCTACTCAGGATGATTGACAGAATGGTACGCAATTCACTAACATTCACGAATTTTTAATTCCGTAGAATGTAAAAAATGGGGAAGACAATTCAAGGGTGGGGTGGGTTAAAAAGAAATTTCCTACAGTTTCAGATAGTAGAGCTGACTGGCAAGTACAAATAGATAGACCTAACCATTTCTTTACATCCCTATGTCTCCTTCATTTTACACTATACTTCCCTAGCTCGAATGAATCTTAACATATTTATTATGATTGGAAAGATCCCTACACAGTCTAGGCCCAAAGTTGAGAGAGTGCCTTCAAACAAAGGGAAAGCCTCTCGCCTCAAAGCGCAAAGTGCCATTATAATTCCATTAAGACCGCAAAATGTCATTATATTCCCATTAAAACGCTGAGTTGTAGGCCAGGAAACGGATTAGCGAAGTAGGCTGACATACCATTCTTATCTGATTTGAGGGTTTGGACTTAGAATGTATATTGGTTAGATTTTCAGAAAATGTACAATTGGCCTTCAGCAATCCTCTCAAATAGCCCACATTTAAAACAAAAATGAGCTTCAAAATGCAGTTTAACATAACAGAACTGATACTTTAAATCAATGCGATACCAAATATACTCAGATATACCCGGTATTCTTCATTTTCAGCCTAATTTAGGAGAATTTCCTAAATGTGTAGAGCTGTCAATTGTACATTTTCTGAAAATCTGACCCATATTCAGTATTTTCATTGAGCATACTCACTGACAATTGTACATGTTCTATTTATGTACGTAACAGGTAACATATTAACGTTGCCTCACTACAGAGACTATGTGATCTTATTTATTTTTACTTAACCATTTAACATTTATTTTATACTGTTACTCTTCAATTTCGCCATGTCTTCTTCTTCTTCTTCTTCTTCTTCTTCTCGTATTTGCATACAATTCATATACCATGTTTAGACCATAGTCATACCCCATCACTGGTCCTCTGGTTGAAGGAGGCCAGTCCTCGACTTTGCACTCCTGCTCAAGCGGCGGACATTCCAGGAGGTGCTTCATAACCTGGGGTTCCATGCCACATAAGTCTACTCACATACACAGGTCACATCCCCGTCATCCTCCTGGTATCCCCATTACTTCAGGGTCACTTTGGAATGGCCAACGGTTCTTAGTCTGTTGAGGCATTTCCATTCAGCCCCCTTTTGATCGGCACCAGGTGGCTGGTCTTAAAGTGGCTAAGATAGTTAAAATGAGTAGTCATGAAATCTTGTGAAACTTTATCAGTGTAATCATATATGATACGCTTAGCAATATCTGAAGTATTGAGTACCAGCATTGAGTTTTCATTCAATGATTAGTGAATATCTGTAATGAATGGGTCAGAACCAAAACTCATTTCAAATCCATGAAGGTACTGCCAGAATTGGCCCAAGTGGACAGGAAAGAATCTAATGCCCATTGTATTGACCAGCGCTGACCTGGGGGTTACATAATTCCAGATGTCAACCCAACTGCCACTTTGAAATTTCTGTATGGCGGCCACAAACGATTTTGCTCACTATTTTATCATAGTTTTGATACTTTAATCGCTTTAATGATAGCCTACAAGTATACATACTTATAGTCCATGAGCCAGGGGGGTCGGTCGGTACCACGTGGGGGCACTAATGCTACCAATGTTTTTTAGGTAGACACAAGTCTAGAGCTCATGAAAATGTGTGAGAGCAGTTTCAGCGCAGCAGCTTAAATCCGGTGCGACCATTTTGGTTGTGGCAAGTAGCATAAAAATGGCATCCGAGAAAAAACAACATACATATATTTTTTAACAACATAGACCCATCCAAAATCATTCAAATTTGGTTTCGAGGGGGTTTCAGGAATGAGGAATTGATTTGAGTCATTATTTTTCTCATCCAAGGTCTATGTCACCTGCTATGACCTAGGTCAATGTTAAAATTGGGCTAAAATATCAATACTATATTATGTTTTCACAACTTTAGTTCTATGGCAGTAATGGATGATCTGACAATGGATTTACTAAGCTGCATGTGTTGACTCACTCTGTGAGATATTATGGAGTCTGTTTGCCATGCATTAGCCGTCTGTTGTTTTACATTCCCTTTTATATGAGCAGGAAAACAAGTGTAGAACAGCCTCTGGAGCAGGAGCAGGTGGTTCCTCAGTCCAGTCTACAGACAGGTATTGAAGGCCATTTGTTGTTTCAGTGCACCAACCATTGCCCCTTTTTTTTTGGGAATATCTGGACATGGTTCAAGACAGCGTTTCCAGATAGCAGCTGTATAATTGGCTCATAGGTAATGCTTTTGCAAGGAGGCAATTGCCAGGACTCAATGTCTCCCTTCTTAATGGGGAATAATTGGTACCTTAGATCATTGATGTTGGTTGTAGGAGTCTCATGAATTCCCTGGCATTGCTATTTTCTATGTATTTGCTTTTCTTTTCACAAAATATGCAAACAAGTTCATATACTTGTGATGTACCTGAGCACAATGAGGAAGACTGCCTAATCTTTCCATGATGTGGCCTATCCTGTGATACCGTCTGAAGCTGAAGATGTAATTTCATCAAGCGCCCTTTTCATAGTAAATAAACTGCGCAACTTCTATGATAGAACACATCTGGAATTTCGTCTTTAGGTCTGGTCTTGCTAATATCTATTATGCCAGAATGGTTTCTAATACGATCATTTCGACATACTATCCTCAGCTGTAAAAGAGGTAGGAAAGGACTATTTCCGGTCAAGACCAACCTACATGTATATTTCCGGTCTAGGCCTGATTCCCAGTTGCCGAAATGTTAATATTGATTACTCAATTTCCTTTTCCAATACCATTAAACAAAGTTCAGAATCAAAAAGACCAGTAATTTCTACCCCAGAAAATGTATAATTCCGAAGTTATTGGTGTAGGAACAATTGTTAATTAGATTGGGAACAAAGGCCGTACTCCCGCCGCCGTAGGCGCAGAAGTGAGCTTGTGTGGCGCAGTAGTGCTGGTTGCACCTTTTCTACCTCCTTTTGCCTCTTGTGAAGAGCCAACTAGGGAAGTCGCAACGTGCGTATTTCAGCAGCTCTAACAAGAGTCTTCCATGAGGATATATCTCTTGATGATATTAAGTTCTGCATTAGATTTTATTATCATGATTATGCATCTGCGAAATTGATCTTTTTGTATGGATGTAAAGTGACACTGACAAATCTTACTGTGAATACCACTTGTCAGTTCATCACCATCCATTATTAGTATTTTGCCTTGTAATTAACTTCTCTGTGCTACCTAAAAAGGACAGAAAAAATGTGACAAATATTGATGACGAAAAGCCTTATAATTTTTTTTGGCTTTTTGAATATAAGTATATGTGTTATTTATAGAAAACCTACTACCCAATGAACATTGTTTTTTTATTAGGTTATTGTAAATAGAATACAATTTTAAAGATGTGTAACACAAACTATACAGAATTAATTTACCATTTGGCACTCCATAGGAAGCAAATGAATGGATTGAATGGGCATATTGGGACCGACTCAAAGTTTTTCATCTTTTTTGCACACATACTTCCTTTTTCTTCAATATAATCATACAACATGTATCACTGATGAATCATGTACATTCAGGAATATTTATATCATCAAATGAAAAAGAATTACCTATACCTTTGAGATATCTTCAAGGGAGTAGTTCACTGGTGTCCTCCACTGGTTACTGCTCATTTAATTTTGACGGGAAACCATATGGCATTTTGGCTCGAAAACTGTCTGCTATTGCACGCCAAATGTGAAAGTGAAATTTTCTCTGCCATTCACCATGGTAAAATAATGTTGGGCTGGGGCACAGATGGACTTCTAAGCTCATAAAGTATATTCAATCAATGTTTTAGTGCACATAACAGAAATGCTTTTTGTTTGCTCTATATAGCAATCTGTAAATTTACATGTTTTCAGTATCCTGGACTTGTCCTCATTCTAATGGCTCTGTCATGTTAAATACTTATCATAGAGCTCCATAATTTCCCACAGAGTGAGATAATACATGCAGGTCAGTAAATCTGTTGTCAGATCATCTATATTTACCATAAAATAGAAGTTATGAAAACATGTTAAATACTTAACACAGAGCTCCATAGTTTCTCACAGAGTGAGATAATACATGCAGGTCAGTAAATCTGTTGTCAGATCATCTATATTTACCATAGATAGATAGATAGATAGAAAATCTTTTATTTGTCCTATGGCATTTACAGAAAAGATAGACAAATAGGTCGACATGCTTATGTGGTGAAAATGTATCAGCACATTTCTTCCTGCTGTTACCTTGGTTAGAATATGTGATAGATATAAAATACATGTAACTTGTAGCTTGAAGAGCCTAATAACTAGCGACTAGAGTCCTTTCGCATAGAAAAATACATTTCTACACATGACAGTAGGTAGAGTGGGTACTACACCATCTCTCGGTAAGTGAGCTTGCATAAGCTATAAATTTAAATACAGGACATTGTAAATCTCTTTTTACCTTGAGATTTGGACAGTAAAAAAAGAAATAATGGATACATGGGTATGGAATATGACATTTGTGCCTGAGAAAAGAGTATCTCGATCTACTTCGAGACTTGACATTGGTAAAAGCAAGGCAGATAGGCGTCTAATATTCTCGATATACTTCGAGATTCTGACAGTTGTTATTGTTATAACATATAAGATGTTCAGTCATGAGAGTAAGAGTGATATATATATTACAGTATTCACATTACCAGAGGTCCAGGCCCTAGGTGGGGCCCATTTCTATTTATTAATTTTGTTTTGTGAGTTTTGTAAGGTTATCTGAGTTCCTCAATATTGGTCCTAAAAATTCTTCTTGTTTCTAGATTTTGGAGTTCTGCTGGGAGGGCATTCCAGAGTTTGATTGCTTGATAAATGAAGCTATTTTTGTATATTGATAATTTAGGGGCTATTATTTTTAGATTCTTTCTGTTACCAGTATGGCTCCTGGTAGGCAGAGCTCTTCTGTCTAAATTTTCCTCTTTTTGGGCTAGGTAGTAGGCGCACTCTAGGGTATGGACCTTTCTTCTGGTATCGTTTGGGGGTATCCCCATACAATTTAGCTCCCTATCGACATTTGTCCTTTTGTTCAGATTATAGGTTGCTCTTACAGCTGAGTTTAGTAATGATTGTAACCGTTTGAGGAGGCTCTTATTTGAGCTATTGTAATATACATCTCCATAATCAATGTTTGGTACTATTAGCATTTTTGTTATATCTGTTTTAACTTTCTTGGTGAGTATGTACCTGGCATTTGACAGTAATCTGACTTTCCACCTCACATTATTTATGGTTTTCGAAATTTGCGGTTTGAATGAGAGCTTATGGTCAAGTGTTAGGCCCAGATAACAGTACTCTTCCGCCTGAAGGATAGATTCTCTGCCCAAGGCAAGATCACAACTACCTCTGGGTGGGGTATTTTTGTTTATTCTAGTTGGTTTGAAGGACATATATTTTGTCTTGGAGACATTTATTGAAATTTTGTTGGACTTGCACCAGGTGTCAAGGGTGTTTAAGTCTTGTTGTAGGTAATCATTGATTTTTTCTTCATTTTTGTTACTATAAAAAAGGACAGTATCGTCTGCGTAATGTTGGATATTAGAATTTTGGACGACCTGGTGCATGTCGTTGATGTATATTGTGAAGAGGATGGGCCCGAGGATTGTCCCTTGGGGTACGCCAAAGGTGATCTTGCCCTGGGCAGAGTGAGAACCATTTACCTTTACACTTTGTGACCTATCACTGAGGTAGTGTTTGAACCATTCTCTCTCTCTTCCTGTTATTCCTATTTCATTTAGTTTTTCAAGCAATTTTTTGTGATGTACAGTGTCAAACGCTTTTTTAAAATCGAGGAACACTACTGATGTAGTGTTTCCTCGATTTAGGTTTTCATAGATGGGTTTCATTAAATCTATATGTGCCTGATTGACCGACATGCCTTGGCGGAACCCATACTGTTTCTCATAGTATATCCTGTTGTCTTCCATGAACAGGGATAACTGAACTTGGACAATTTTTTCCAGGATCTTTGCGGGCATGGAAATACCAGAGATGGGCCTGTAATTATTGGGCGTGTCTTTCTGGCCAGCCTTGTGCAAAGGGGTGACTACTGCACTTTTAAAAGCATCTGGGACTATTGCAGTTGATAGTGAAAGATTCATAAGATATGTTATCTGGATTATTAGAGCGAGGAAGCATTCTCTCAATATTTTTCCCGAGATGGTCGGGATCCCTGAGTTTTTGTTAGGGTCTAATTTTTTGATGATTTTACTGACTTCAAGAGGGGTAACAGCCTTAAAGCTAAAGTTAGCGTAGTCACGTTTACCTTTGTCCCTCTTCAAGTCGTTCATTCGTTTTAAGGAGTCACTATCTGGTTCCGGTACTTTTCCAGCAAGGGTCGGACCGATTTCTAGAAAAAAATTGTTAAAGATATCCGGTACATTATCAGGGCTGGACTTATCGGTTGAGGAATCTGCCAGGTGGATCTTAGGGCTAGTTTTGATTTTTTCAGGGCTGATTACAGTCCTTATAGTTTTCCAGACAGCTCTGGGATTATTCTTGTTTTGGTCTAGTTTTTCCCTAATTAGGTCTCCCTTTTTCTTTTTGCAAAGAGAGGTGATCTTATTCCTAAGGACTTTTGATTCAATTAATAATTCTTTATCGTTTTTCCTGATTGATTTGGCAAATTTTTTATCTCTCTCATTCATGAGGGTCGTTAAATCAGGGGTCATCCACTCCTGCTTGCGCCTAACATTGTGGAAGCGTTGGATGGGGCACATTCTGTTGACGAAATGTAAAATTTTTTCTATCATTATGTCCCAACAAGAGTTCGGATCTTTGCTTAGATAAAACTGAGTCCAGTCTTCGTTTATTAATATTTCGTTCAAAATTCGCTGATCCAGGAAGGTAGTTTTCCTGGCAGTGAATGAGCTAGTTTCATATTTGTTTCTCTTTTTCTTTAATGTCATATAAACTGGATAGTGATCTGAGGTATAATTTGTAATTATGCCTGAAGATTGGACTATCTTGGAGTTTGTGAATATGTGATCAAGAAGGGAGGCAGAAGTGAGAGTGCTCCTTGTTGGTTGGGCAATATACTGGATGAGGCCAAATTTTTCAAAGACAGAGAGTAGGTCATTTTTCTTATTCCCATTTGTTTTTGTGTCAAGGAGGTCTATATTTAGGTCTCCTGTTACTATGACATCATTAGAGTAATTAATTTTTGATAATATTAGTTCAAGATTTTGTAAACCATGCTGGATTGAGGCTCCTGGTGGCCTATAGACGTTAACAATTGTACAGGGTTTACATTTTCCCCTTGTTACTCTGACAACTTGTGTTTCAAGATATTCATTCGTAGTGGATAAATTAGCTAAGACATCGGGGTCAGTTTGGTGATCATCTCTAACATAAATACAGAGTCCACCTCCCCTTTTCTTACCTTGTCTGTCCTGCCTATAAAGGTTGTAACCATCAATGCGACATGCGTTGTCATTGGTCTGAGGCTGTAGCCATGTTTCTGTTAGACAAATAATGTTTAGATTGTTATCTGTCTCATCAATACAATGATGGAGATTATTGAAATTCTTGAGAAGGCTTCTAATGTTCCATCCTATTACATTGAAGCCTTTGATATTTTTAAAAGATGCGAAAGTGTCAAGGGCTATTCCTGACATAGTACAAGCTAAGACTGAAGTAGGTTAATATACAAGACGGTAGCAGTAGTTGGTGAACAATATTAGATTGGTATAACCAGTTTAGTAAAATAATTATTCTGGTGACAATACAGTTAGCCAGAAACCAGCGATACAGTTCATTAAGAAACAGAGCACCATGGGGTTATAAATATAAATGGTTTGTAACTTAGTTCCCTTTCATTAGGAAACAGAGCACCATAGGGTTGTAATACAAATGGTTAGACTCCTCCGAGATAGGAGGTAGCTCGATAAGAATCTCAGATAGATTGCTTGTTACTCTGGTAATAGTACAACAATGACGCCGCTGTTGCAGCACTACAGTACAAGAAACAGAATGATATAATAATAATAGTAATACAGAATGGTATAATAGTAGTAATACCGTCACTGTAGTATTAAAGCTTGAGATACGTTGCATTATATATTTGTCAGTACAATTCTTTATATCGTACTGGGACGGTGTGATCAATTTAGACCGTAGCGGTCAGCACATGCGTTTGAGCGATAATATGATGAATGATAATGTTCGGTATGGTTAATCGTTTAAATACGTTTGAGTAATAAAACAACTCAGTCCTTTAGTATCTAAGTGTTCCTAGGGTACAGCAAGAAGAGTTAAACGGGTTTTTCGGATCATTTCTCCTTGCAGATTCTTGCCGTCGAATCTCCTCGATGAAACCATGTTTGTTTGCTTGTGCATATCTGGGAACCGGAAGCCAGTCCCCCATCTCTTGCTAGCTGTTGCCTCGTAATACTTTTCGTATTTCTCCTTTCGTAGTTTATCTGCAAGAGTTTTGTTTTGGGTGAACTTCTTATTAATAAGTTCCAGGAGTAGTTTTTCCTCATTGTTGTTGAATTCCTTCGACGGTTCTATGTTTCGAGTGAGAATTTTTGCCTCGTAGGCAGATGCACTAGATTCAACGTCAGAGGCCAAATCGGGTTTTCCCGCCGACAGGGCTCTTAGTGCCTGGTAGGCGTGTTCTACCGATTTAAATTCCTTTTCGTCGTGCGTGATTTTAGATGGAAAAAAGTTAGACATATAACTATATGTTCCATAATAGCCAATGCCCTTTCCATCGTCTACTAAGATCTGTGAAGCTAGATCCGGGGTACATCCAGTAGGGAGAAATTCTAGGTCTCTCATGGTGAAGGTGTCGGTTCCAATTTTTATGTGATTATAGAAAATGGAGGCTTCGTGCTTGTTCTTTTCCAACAAGGCCAAGCAATTTTCCATTACCTTTTTTTCATGTGGGTAGATTTGGAGTCCAGTTTTGTTTACCCATAGCGACTTATAGAGTTCATCTTCATTATTAATTTTAATTAATTGGTCGACAAGAGTATTTCTCATGTTGCTGTCAGTCAGATTAATTAAAACCGGTCTTTTTATATCTGTATCGTGGAGGCCCATCCTATAGGCCTCGTCCAAGCCATCTTTGGTAAAGGCAGGGTTGACGATTTTTATTAATTCAGTGATGCGATCTATTATATTCTCTTCTGTGTCTTCGGGCAGGTCTTCTAATATTACAATTTTGTTATTGTAGTCCTGCTTCTTCTTGACCTTGCGATCTGATTTTTTGTCTTTTTCTTTTAAATTACTCTTTTCGGTACCAAATTCTTTTTTCTTCTGGTTTTTGGTTTTCACAAGTTGGAACTCTTCAGCTTGCTTTTGAGGGTCCATTCCCAGATTTAAGATATCTAGTTTATTCTGGATCTCAGTCTGTTGTTGCTTTAATAATTCCATGCTTGTGGAGATCTCATGCTGCTTTTCTTCTACATCTCTTTTTGCATGTTTGAGGTATGTGTGTACATTATCTTCAAGGGCAGGTTTCAGATCTCTGAGGAATTGATCTTGGTTATTATCTATAGAAATAACTTTCTGCTCAAGTTTCGTCAGTTGTTCTTTGTGGGTGGATAATTCCCTGTTGAATGTACTGTTTCCATCGATTATGTCCTGAAGTTTACTTTCGATGGAGTGGGTATACAGTTCCAGGTTTGAAGCCATTTTGATGATTAGGTCATTTTGGACAGCTATTTGGTTTTGATTCTGCCATAATATAGCCATACTATGGGAATCATGATGCTGCCCATTCATATGGTTATACGGGACCATGTTAGATTGTTGCTGGGATTGTTGGGGTGCATGGTGGTGTGGGATACCTATAGTTTGGTTTGGTGGTTGGTTTGGTGCACTAGGGCCGTTCATGAAAGTGGGTGCAGGTGTATTATATAAAGCTTGTTGTACCTGCGCCTGGCTCATGAAAGGCATTTGTTTTGGTATGTGCTGCATTTGTTGCATCTGTTGTGACATCTGGTGGGATGATTGTTGGGTTGTACTGGGTAGTTGAGCTCCATGGTTCGACATCAAATGGTTAGACATCTGTTGGGGCATCTGTTGTGTCAATGGTTGTGACATCGGGTGGGATGAGTGTTGTGTTGTACTAGGTAGTTGAGCTCCATGGCTCGACATTAGTTGGTTCGACATGACATCTGAGTTGGTTTGCATATTTGAATTCATCTGTTGGTTATACCTAAATGCACTCTGATTATTGTTTATTTTTACATCCATGTCGATACTATCCTCTAATGCTGAACAATATAAGGTAGTGTCAGATGTTTCAATTGTATGGTTTCTAGAGTCTCTGATCGGTGATACAAGGGGAGGATGCGCTGTGTTGACGGTGTGTGCGAGGTTGTGTCCCGGCATAGGCGTCGAGGTCAGGCGGTCCATATATTGTCAACATAGATTAGGTTTTGATCCTGCTTAATCCATGTTTAAATCCAATTCACCACTGTGGAGTCTTAGGGAGTATAGGTTTTAAAGTTTATGGTTGTGTATGGGTGTAGACGTTCTGTTTTTGGTCCCTTAAGTGGAAATCCAGTTAGTCAACTCGTGTGGGCGATAATGGACGATAATCCCGGATTATCTCGCTCCGGAAGTACTGGAGAAGATGGCGTCCAAGATCGATTCAAATTTCTCGGTAAACTTCTGTTAATCCTGAGTTTATGAAGTTGAGATTAATTATTGTCCATATCTCAGTGCTTTCCAGGTATGTTCATAATCACTTGGGACCTGGTAATCCAAGCGATTTCTCTTTGTAAGTACTATTATCACCGTTGCTACCGTCCGCAGTTTTGGCGCGTTACCTACTCATCGTACTTTAGGGACCTATTAAAATAGAAGTTATGAAAACATGTTAAATACTTAACACAGAGCTCCATAGTTTCTCACAGAGTGAGATAATATGTGCAGGTCAGTAAATCTGTTGTCAGATCATCCATTATTGCCATAGAATTGGGGTGATTTTATCAAAATATATATATACATATATATATATATAGATTTCACATGACGTCACCCAGGTGGCTGGGGAATCACTGTGGCTGCCATGTCTAGGGACAGCGCTATTCTAGCCGTCTACGGCATGGCTATCCAAACAAAGTTGATAAACCTCACAAAAGTGGATACTTGAGTAATACTACACTAAAGGAAAATTATCTAGCCTATCAAGAAGGTATTGTTGAGGCAAATTAAAACTGGTAAAGGTTAAAACAGCCAGAAAACGGTATTTTCAAGTATCGCAGCATACATAGCCATCTAACGAGCCCCAGGACATGGTGACGGCCGTGACGTCAGTGAAATCTATGTATATAAAGATTATTATTCAAGTTAATCAGGACAGTTACAAAATTATTCCCCAGAATAATAAAAATAAAATACAAAGCACAACTTCTTGCTTAAGTACACAATTCTTATGTCCCTTATACAGATATAAAGCTCTTCTCTATCTAGGCTCACACATATTCTTTTACATATTACCCATACTGAGGTCCATTCAGGGATCAATGTGCATATAAGTGGAAGGATACGTCCCCCCCCCCCTCGACCCCCATCACTCCTAGGACCGCTACACCGTGCGCCGTCTGGCGTTTTAATTAGGCATAGTCACCATTTCTAAAGTTTCCCATTCGGTTGTAACCTGCAGCTCAACCACATATATCATACTTAGCTTAGGCTGCCTCTCTCCATACAACAAGGACTATCCTGGAAACACTGCAGGATTCGACCCATATTGTTCATAGTATTATTTGACTTAGAGATAATACAAAGAATCGACTTGAACTACAAATCGCCGGAATTTGTGAGAGTTTTTTCCTTCGACCACTGGTTCTTGATTTAGTTTTTTTTAAAGAATAATTTTATTTATCTAGTCTGCCAGTGCCTCGCTCATATTTCATATTAATATTCAGACTCTTATTCAATAATCTCCATATCATTTAACCCTCGCCGTTAGCAATGAAGATCTCCGAGCTATATACCTTGCATGAACTATTATTTCACCTGTAGTCCAGTCAATCTAAATGAAATTTGAGCAAATGTGTTGTGTTTCAGGACATTGAGACACAAGTCGCAAAATTGACATTTTTCAAATTGTTTTATTTACAAGATCTCCTTGTTGGAATATTTTCATTTTTGGGGTGTCGAGTCCTTGTGGTCGTATGAATACATAGACCAAATTTCAAGACAGTTCATTAATCATATCAGTGCATTTCTAAGATCATAATACGGAGTATATTTAACTACTTTACTTATAATTGGCCTCAACCCAAGCCGACATATAGTTTGGATATCTCAAAATCATTTTTTTGCGACTTATCACACATTTTGCTGCAACACATCACATATAACTTGATATAATTTGTTCTTTATTTTCTTTATTTCTTTAATTCTAGAGAGCCATACTGAATTTATTCCCGGACGCCATGTATCAAGAAGGTTGGCTGGAATATAAATCCCGCTCTAATAGAGAGGAAACAATACATGATTTCTTTAAGAGCAAGTCTGCAGAAGAAAACATATGTTTTCACAACATTCACCGAGCATTAAGTGTAGGATCAGGTGTGTAACGTTACTCCACTCATACGCATAGACTTTGATATCATTCTACTTTTTAAAAGCTCATGTTTGATTGACTCATGTATCAATATGAGCTAGACGGTGCTCTTAGCGGCAATAGGAGGTTTCACAAATTACCCA
This sequence comes from Sthenelais limicola, assembly GCA_942159475.1. NCBI lineage: Eukaryota > Metazoa > Annelida > Polychaeta > Phyllodocida > Sigalionidae > Sthenelais > Sthenelais limicola. The sequence continues at coordinate 4,367,659 of OW804100.1, read as the reverse complement.
TGATGTAAAGTGTTTGCTTGTAAGTACATGTAAGTGCAATTCCTATGGGCCCTAGGCCTCTCCTCCACCCACAAAGATGTCATCTCAAAGCCCCTATATTCCGTGAAGAGCGTGGACAAAAAATAATCAGTTTTATTGTTTGCACAGAATTATATCTGAAAACAATATTAAAAACAGTTCTTTCTCAAGATGTTGAAATGCTGAGCAACAAAATGGCGCGACTGCCCCGACTACCCCCATCAAAAGTCCCGCTAGGTGACGTCAGAGGCCAGTCACGTAATAGGCCATATATGGGTCAGATTTTCAGAAAATGTACATTTCGCCTTCACCAATCCTCTCAAATAGCCCACATTTAAGACAAAAATGAGCTTTAAAATGCAGTTTAACATAACAGAACTGATACTTTAAATCAATGCGATACCCAGATATACCCAGTATTCTTCATTTTTCAGCCTAATTTAGGAGAATTTCCTAAATGTGTAGAGCTGCTAATTGTACATTTTCTGAAAATCTTACCCACATAGCCTTATATGGCCATGCCCACGTAGGTAGCGATATATGTGGCCACGCCCATATAGGTACCAATAATATAATAAGATAGAACTTAACGCGAGCAGCATATGCGGCAACGTATTCACAAAACGCAAGTGGCTTTTGGTTAATGTATTTCACAAGTGCTGAAGGCACGCATGAAAGACATTCACCAAAAGCCACAAGCGTTTTTGAATACGTTGTCGCATATGCAGCTCAAGTTTAGTTCTATTTTTATGCCATGATATCATGATACATATTTATGCGTTATTTGACCATTATTTACCTTTAGTTAATGTCTCGCAACTCTCTGACTCGGCAAAAGCAAGTGCCTACACCATTCTGAAATGAGCGTCATTGATTGGCACAACTAAATTTACGCAACCAATCAAAATAGGGTTGTAAATTGGTTGCATTCGAAAAAGCAGCCAGCACTAATGAAATCCATGCATGCATATGCCATGGGCTAATCTGGCCATGTTTTTGTGGATACGCACACATATCATGGCATAATCTACATTTATTGGGAAATTTGAGCGCATTTCTATGGTATGTACAGTGCGTTTACATTGCTTGATTTCTATTGCACTTTTATTGAACACTTTTTTAATTATTTATCAAAAAAATGTTTATAATCATTATAATAATATGTAGTGTCTAGACGGTCGGCACCCTCCGCTTCTTCCTTGGAAGAAGTCAGAATGACTCTATTTACAATTTCGAACGGTGCACAGACTACTAGTGTCCAACGAATTTCCTCTTACTCCATGTGGTTACTTCTCTGCCTGCATTCAATAATTTCCCCGCTGAGAATGTCTATTGACGCATGGAATACTTAGTTTAGGTTGTTGCCTACAGCCTAGCGTACTTAGATTGTCGATTCAGGTACTCACAATTCCACAATTGGTTTTCGTTTCAACCTCCACACTCAACCAACACAGCTACATCCACGCCATTATCGCATTGACCATTCCGATCCCTTGTTCCGTTCCGTACGAGCCGGAAGTCACGTTCACTCTAATCAACGTAACCGGCAAATGGGATTCGAAATGGATAGTGCTGTTTATTGACTGAATAAACAGCGCCGAGGCCCGGGTGGGACGTGGGGTAATGCGACGGGTGGGTGGAGGGTAATTCGTCGGAAATTTAAAATAAAAACAATCTAAAAGCGTTGAAATATAACCCATTTACTTCCTACAAATAAATACCTTGTGCGGATACTTTCTGGATTATTTCTACCAGATTGCAGAGGCTATGGGTCTAGAGCGCAATGGGAAATAACACAAGCAGGTTCTCGCCAGCCAAAGTGGTTAATAATACCACTGCCACTGAAAATAATAGATTCTTTATTTGCAAGATTAAGAGATACAGATTAATTTGGTCATGCACTTCAGATTTAAGAATCTGAAGAGCATCTGTAGCCTGGTGGTTAAACTGCAGACTCCAGGTCGGGAGATTGTGGGGAAAGTTTTGACACATATGTGGTGTGTTACAGGGAAATGAGTCACAAGTCGCAAAAAATGGATTTTGAGATTCCATCATATTTGAAAAGATGAGATCAAGCCGATTCTAATGGTAGTAAACAATAGGATATCTAAGTAGTGTTTCTATATTTTAATTTTGATATCTTTATTTTTGAGAAAAAAAAGGTATTAATATTCTTGGGTGGATAATTACTAATAAAGTACCTAAATATACTCCATAAGATGACCTTACAAATGCATAGATATATCTAATACATTGCCTTGAAATGTTGCACATGTGTTACATATGTTACTAGCAGCATTAAGTACCCCAAAAATTAGAATATTCCAATAAAGACATCTTGTGAATAAATCACTTTGAAAAATATCCATTTTGCGACTTATGACTCATTTTCCTGAAACACATCACATATAATAGTGAAGGCCACTCATATAATTAATCAATTGGTGTTTATAACCTTTTTCTGAGTGATTTATTTGGTAAAAAACGGAACATGATCATTTGTACAATTGCCCTACGTTGCTATGATTGTGAAGGTGAAGGCGAGATGGATAAACACTTCCTTCAACAATGTCCTTCCATGGAGACCTACACATGCATAGAACCTGATGAAGAACTGAATCTAACCACCTCTCAAACCCTGGCAAAGGCAAAGTTGTCCTGCAAGGTCAGTATTAAGATAATATACATATTTTCTTTATTTTTTTCTTTTCTTTTTATTATTCAACATTTTTATACAGCCATCCATGACTATTTGTCAAGACCAAAGCTCACACATCTGTAATGATATTCTGCCTGGCACTGTGTCTAGTGTGGTTTTAACTATCTAGGTGCATGACTATATAATATAAGTAAAAATAGGAACTAATAACATCGAAATGATAATATCGATAATATATCTAGTAATATCTATTACTATTGCACACACATTGAATGCATACATGTATCATACATCACATGGAATTCGTAATATTAATTCTATGAAGCAAGAGGCATTGGGATAACGCAATGTATGGATTACGCAGTCAGTCAAGCGCGCCCAAATGGGAAGGCTTGCCACGCCATTGTTTTAAGTAACACCTCTCATACAGGCTTTGTCTTTATTATACGCGCATGCTATATGAGAAGTGCTATAAGTGGGGTGCTATAAAAATAGTCATATAGGACGCGTCCTATATGAATGTAGTTGTCTAAAAATAGCTCTGTTTATATGCTTCGCAGAGCTTTGGCTCTCCGCGAAGGATGTAAACAAATCCCCGCGATCGGTAATCCACCCGTGATTCTGGTACTATGATTAGAGAAATACATAATAAAAATCCCATCATTAAATAGAGCATTAAATTCTCTATTGAATGGTATAAGATTTATTAATGTAGCTCAAGAAATGGCTGCGATATGTCAACAATATGTCAACAATATAACTTGGCTAATAATTCTTTAATATTTTTTCAGTGATATCTGATAATATATGATCAAATTTTATGCACATATAATAAATATAGAATGGAACTCGCCGGCAATAATCTCGTCCTATAAATTTTCGATTATTGCCGGCTCGTCCCATTCTCTCTATATATATAACTAGGTGCAAATATAAATCCATATTTCCTTGTTAGCATTGTTGCATGAAATAGGTGTTTGGTGAGAAAGTATATCCTACCAGAAATTAAATCAAATTATTTTATTATTCTTTATTCCAAACATCAGATGCGGCCGACAAAAATGATTTATTACATTAATTTAATTATTTATTTCTGTTGTTATTAAAACCAAACAATTGCAATTTAGTCTTTTTCTCATTCACACAGAGCAAGTTCTTTTTGCACCACTCAATATAAATATTGACATCCGATTGGGTTTTCTCTCTAAGAGTCCCTTCATTCCTATCGGATGAGATAGAAGTTATTATTATATTATTTATATCGATTTGAACAACTTGAAGCGGCCGACGAAAATAATTTGTTATGAAGAAACTAAATGTCCGATTGTAAATCTGAAAGCATGGTTGTCTTTCTGACATTCATGGGGTTCTGGGATAATTTTTTATATTCAGATTGGACGCATTTTGAGGGAGTTATGAGCTATCTAAAGCGGAAAGCAATATTCTTGAGTTTTTTGAGATTGTGACACATTTTCCTGTAACTCATCACACATATTCCTGGATATATTCAATATATATTCCTGAAAAAAAACACAATCCCTGCTCTTCTTCTCCTTTCCCGCCCATCTCTTTCTTACTTTTTTTCAATTGCAATCTCCCTGACTGCCTCTCCCCCTCTTTCTCTTTCTGTTCTCTGTCTTTCTGTTCTAACACGCACTATTAGCATTCAGATTGATTAGTTGAGGCCATGTTGATAGCTGATTCAGTAGTGTAATGGTTAGAGCACTTGCTTGTTAATCAGAAGGTTGCTAGATCGAACCCAAGCATGGGGAAGTTTTTTTTTCTCTGTTTGGCATCAGTGGTTCTGCACTAGTGGCCGTCATGCACTAATGGTCATGCCTGCTTGTCTGGGACTGGCCACGGCGGCCTATAGGGGTCTTAGGGATTAGGAAACTTCTCCTAATCCTTTAGCTTTCTTAATATATGATTTAAGATGTTAGAAATAAGGAAGAATAAGGATAAGCCTATTTTTGAAGGAGAATTTCCACTAAAATCGAGTAAATCTAGGATATCCGTGTTTAGAGTGTAGCATTGATTGTGCGCCAGAACAATCTGTACATAAAATACATCAATTCTTTCTACCAAACTCATTCTGTTTAAAGTATATCACCTCTGTGTACCAAACTCATTCTGTTTAAAGTATATCACCTCTGTGTACCAAACTCATTCTGTTTAAAAAATACCTCAATTCTTTCTACCAAACTCATTCTGTTTAAAATATATCACCTCTGTGTACCAAACTCATTCTGTTTAAAAAATACATCAATTCTTTCTACCAAACTCATTTTGTTTAAAATATATCACCTCTGTGTACCAAACTCATTCTGTTTAAAATATATCACCTCTGTGTACCAAACTCATTCAGTAGATAAAGTACATTAATACTGAGTACAAAAGTCATTCTGTACATACAATACATTGATTCCGTGTACAAATGTCACTCTGTACAAAAAAGACATGAATTCTGTGTACAAAAAACTCATTCTGTACATAAGATACATCGATTCTGTGTACAGAAGTCATTCTGTAGATTAAATCAATTATAATCAATCAGTTTGTCTATATTTACCAGAATTGAACTTAACTACTGAATCTGTGTACATGTGTTATAAATCTAAAATGGATTGATAACCAATCAGAAGAGCTCCTGCCTGGGCCAATAAAAACAGTTTATGGGGTTTCCCGGTTTTAGTATAAGTACACATAGACCCATAAACTGAGCGTGACAGGGAACCCACATACAGAATGTAAACAATTCATTATATATGCAGGTACCCTGTCACTTTGGAAAAATTATAGATATTGGAGTTCCAGGGGACAATTGATTTTATTCTGTTCATTGACACTTCAGATAGCCATGATTGTGTATGGCATGGGTTTATGAATTGAGAAATGTGTGCGCACAGTTGAATCTTATCACTTCTGTACACAGAATGGATGTGTTTTATGTACAGAATGACTTGAGATATATATATATATATGATATGGAGATATACAGATATATATCCAATATACATACAATGTTATATCCAATATACATACAATGCTATACATAACAACAAACACATGCAATATATATTGATTTCAAAAAAGCATTTGATACAATGAATCACCAGATATTGCTAACAAACCCAAAATAATTTTGATACTCCAGACCTATACAAATTACTTCACAATTACCTAGAAAATCGATACCAAAAAACCACCTGCAATAATGCCATATCGGAAGCAAAGAAAATCAGCTGTGGTATACCCCAAGGGACAACAATAGGCCCATTAATGTTCTTATTATATATAAATGACTTACCAGATAACATAAAAAATAGCTCGGTGCAAATGTATGCTGATGACACAATAGTATTCACAGAAACATCAAATAATAGGAAATCAGAAACTCTCCAAGAAGATCTAAAACACCTGGAAAACTGGTGAACGATAAATAAAATAACAGTCAATACAAACAAATCAAATAGTATAATTATACAATGCAAAAGAGGGCAAAAACTCCAATAATAGAACTAGCAAATATACCATAAGAAATGAGGAGCTAGAGTCAGTTACAGCATATGAAAACGTATCGCGTAGCGAAATTTTCAGCAAATAAAAATGTTTAAAAAAGAAAAAATACCTCTAGAGGGATCCATATATAGATAACACTTTGTCATTCAGAAAACAAATTCAACAAGCAGCACTATCAGCAAATCTAAGAACAAATCAACTTAGAAAAATTCGAAATTCACTAACCAGCAAAGTATCCACATTAGTATATGGGTCAGATCTTCAGAAAATGTACAATTGGTCTTCACCAATCCAATCCAATAACCCACATTTAAGACGACAATCAGGTTCAAAATACAGTTCAACACAACCAGACAGATTCATTGAATGAGTATAATACAGAATACACTCAGATATACCCAGTATTTATCATTTTTCACTCTAATTTAGCAAAATTTGAGAGATGTGTAGAACTGTAAATTGTGCATTTTCTGAAAATCTGACCCATATAAAACAACAATTCTACCACACACGGACTCATGTTCTAGTGACGACAGGACAGCCACAACATTCGAAGCATCCTAAACATGGGTCAGATTTTCAGAAAATGTACAATTCGCCTTCACCAATCCTCTCAAATAACCCACATTTAAGACAGAAATGAGCTTCAAAATGCTGTTTAACATAACAGAACTGATACTATAAATCAATGTGATACCAAATATACTCAGATATACCTGGTATTTTTCATTTTTCAGCCTAATTTAGGAGAATTTTCTAAATTTGTAGAACTGCTAATTGTTCATTTTCAGAGATTGTGACACAGATCTGATTCCGATACAGTTACAGGCTTAACCTTGGCAATACTTTCATGGCTCAGATTTTCATAAAATGTACAATTCACCTTCACCAATCTTCTCAAATAACCCAAATTTCAGACGAAAATAAAGTTAAAAATATAGTCCAACCTAAACTAACAGACTGCTAGAATCAATTCAATGCCGGATATACTAGAATTTACCTAGTATTGACCAAATTGCAGCGTAATTGAGCAGAATTTACTAAATGTGTACAGCTGCCAATTGTACATTTCCCTTATAGTAATTTGTCCTATAACAATATAAAGCCATTCTACGTATTATCTTTTCAGTTGCAAGTTTCTCAATGCACGTTTGAGACGTTCATTGCTCCAGAAGAATCATATGATGTGGTGCTTTTTGTACATTCCATCTATTATTTCATAGACGATTTGATGGCTCTTGTTGAGAAGGCACTCAAGTTACTTAAAAATGGAGGCAAATTGATATTCATCCTGGCGCATGGAGAGCTTTACTCTATTCTAGGTAAAGTAATTGAACATTTGGTGGATGGGAAAAGGACACGCTCGATGATCACCTGTAACATTGTGTAGTAGTGAGGAATAGATAGAATCTAATGAGAAGGTGGTACAAGGGACACTATTGCACTGTGGTACATAGATAGAACCTAATGAGAAGGTGGTACAAGGGACACTATCGCACTGTGGTACATAGATAGAACCTAATGAGAAGGTGGTACAAGGGACACTATTGCACTGTGGTACATAGATAGAACCTAATGAGAAGGCGGTACAAGGGACACTATTGCACTGTGGTACATAGATAGAACCTAATGAGAAGGTGGTACAAGGGACACTATTGCACTGTGGTACATAGATAGAACCTAATGAGAAGGCGGTACAAGGGAGACTATTGCACTGGCCGAGATGTTTGGTTTTTCGTGTAGTAGTAGTGTAGGTAACTAGTCCCTTTATACCTCTGTATAGATCTATAAACTGTAATTTAAAACGCTAGTCTAAAGGGACGCTCTGGAAGAGCTATGGCTGCCATAGAAGAGGGCCAATCCCATTTCTGGTGTAAATTATCTTATATTTATATATACATTATCATGTACTGTTTTCCGGAAATAAACAATATACCTACATACAATTGGAAAAAATGAAAATGAACTGCGATTCATTTGTTAACAGATTGAATAAATATAAGACCATATGGCGGCAATGTGAATACTGGTGTATTGTAAGGATTGGGTGTAGGATAAGACGATTTATAGCAAAGCATTTCATCTATAAATAAAAATCAAGGTCATCGTGTAGGGGTCCATTCAACACGTTCCTGAAATCCATGTCATTAATATTTGGGTCAGATTTTCAGAAAATGTACAATTCACCTTTACCAATCCTCTCAAATAACCCACATTAAAACAAACATGAGCTTCACAATGCAGTTTAACATAACAGAACTGATACTTTAAATCAATGCAATACCAAATATACTCAGATATACCCGGTATTCTTCATTTTTCAGCCTAATTTAAGAGAATTTCCTTAATGTATAGAGCTGCCAATTGTACATTTTCTGAAAATCTGACTGGTATATTGTTAATTAAGGGGATCACTCTGTCAGGGCCAAACAGATCCAACACCTGGACGCTGCCCTAGGAAAATGCCTTGACGCCATGGAACTTAATTTCGTGGAAGGTAGAGAAAGGTTTATCACTTAATAACAAATAGGGGATTTGCATGTGCCACTGCGCATGTATGTTACAATGCATCCTGGGATAGATTTTGATGAAATATGACATACACATATTTGGCAACATTTTCATCGAAATCTTCAAGAATGTGTTCACCAATATCATTTTTTAATATCGTTTTATAAATAGCATCCCGATATCTTGCTACCACATAGTAGATATTAAAACAAGGATCCCCCAGGAAGACCTTCTCAGGGAGAGGCTGGCATCCTTTTCTGAAAATTGATGTAACTGTTTGATTCGGAATAAAAATACAATATATATGTATAAATGATCTAGGAATACCAAAGGCATGACGTGATAGATGGAGGCTTGTCCTGAAAACATGTATAACACACAAAGATTGGCAGTAGAGCAGTGATAAATATTCCATGCTGAACATGACATGATTTCTATAGATTTTATACTGCACCATTAGTCCCATAATTCCATGCGAATCTAGATTCAAAATGGCGGCTATGCAAGTCCCCTATTAGCATAACATGCATCTGTTAGATCATACTTTAAAAGAAAACTTTGTAAACTTTAATATTTGACCGAATGGTAATAAATGTTTGACGATTTCTTGTACACAACTTATAATGACCTTTGTGTTGAACATAATTCTGATAATCACAAAATCAGATATATATAGTAAATGATTCCTAAGGAAGTCATTGAAATTGTATCTAGCGGCGATAATGGCAGATTTTCCCTATACCCCGAATCTAAAATACCATTTGTGATGTGTTTCAGCGAAATGAGTCACAAGTCGCAATTTTTCCAGGTGTTTTATTTAAAGGAAGTATTGGTTAGAATGTTTTCATTTTTGGGGGTTGCTGAACGATGTTTGTGCCATGAATGTCAAGACAGTGTATTAAATATATCCCTGCATTGCTAAGGCCACCATATTGAGTATATTTAGCTACTTAATTTACTAGTAAATGTCCACCTAGACATTTTGTAAACTTTTTTCAAACCTAAAAATATCAAACTTAAAATATAGAAGTATGTATAAGATATCTTATCTCATCTTTCCAAATATATATATAATGATATCTCAAAATCCATTTTTTGCGACTTGTGACTCATTTTTCTGAAACACATCTCATATACTTCGCACATCCATTGCCTCCACTGACTCAACATAATTTCGTCTTACATCAGAGAGGATTGCGGACGAGTTATTGGACCTCAAGGATGAAGGTTGTGGCTATTATGAGTTTTTGGATTTCATGGTCGAGAAGAAAATCCCCCAAAATGAGGTAAGCTCTGAGTTTAGATGATATTTTATTCCTGGTACAGGTATGATGATAAATGTGTTGTATTGTATTTTGTTTATTTCAAAAAACAGTGCATGATAATAGATATAGGATAAATTACACCGGAAATGGGTCGGCCCTCTTCTGTGGCAGGCACAGCTGTTCCAGAGAGTTCCTTAGACTAGAGTTTAATTTACAGTTTATGAGATATAGAGGTATTAAGTGATTAGTTACCTACTCTACTGCAATGAATGCACGAGCTCTATCTTTGTCAATATGGGACCCGTAGATGGTGTAGGGCAGCTAACTAGTTATTGTTCTGTATATGGGTCGGATTTTCAGAAAATGTACAATTTACCTTCATCAATCTTCTCAAATAACCCAAATTTCAGACGAAAATAAAGTTAAAAATACAGTCCAACCTAACCAAACAGATTGCTAGAATCAATGCAATGCCGAATATACTAAAATTTACCTTGTATTGACCAAATTACAGCCTAATATAGCAGAATTTACTAAATGTGTAGAGCTGCCAATCGTACATTTTCTGAAAATCTGACCCATGTTGCAGTTGACTCAGCACTGACTCCCTTCAGTTGTTGCTAAGTTGTGCCTCCCACTCTTCCTACAATTCCTTCTCTGTGGCACAGTCTTCCCACTAACTCTTGCTTCATGAGCTACCAATGGCCTGTCTGCACCTGTTGTATCTCCACTTCTTTCACATTCTTACCCATGGAGTTCTGCATGGATGTGATTATTAGCCTAGAATTTCTCACATCCTCAACCCCGGCCCCAACCATTTATGAGATAGGCAACTAGAGTTTGGTTGACTTGCTGCAGAGTTCTACGTGTGATAATGAAAGTGGTGCTCTAGATCTCCAGTCACTTTATGTAGTTTTTAATAACTTTTCTAATGACATCTTACTCTAAAGCACACCATTCCCCAGACATGCCGTTGTGTACAGGGTGATTGTGGAACCAGGTATACGCCTATTCAGGTACAGTGTGTAGGTGCCACATTGCAGCGCGGAGCCATAATTTTCACTTCAAGTCTATCTGATATGCGCATTGCGCAGTTGTTTACTATAAGCTAAGTTGTGTGGTGAGATAGTCAGATATTGATACACAACCAAAGAATTCTCATTGCAACAATATGTAGGCCTACTACAAATGGGTTAAGCAAATCTCATTGATTGCAATATAGGGCCAAAGTATGAGTTATGTCATTGAAACAAAGGCCTGGGCCGTGTTTCATAATCAGGGACATAGGAATTAAGTTGAAAAACATCCCATTTGGAACAAATTCGGTTTCATAATCAAAGTTGAGAATCGAGTAGATTTGCAGTGAATTTTCTCAACGAGTACTTATGTAATCTCTATCCCTCTCAGCCCATGTTGCCTCCCTGTCTGCTATTAGGCCTACAGTTATTACATAATAAGACAAACATGCACTGCCAGTCCATGTCCACCCTCTACTCGATCATGGTTGGGTGGGTTGCGAATGCTGCGAAGATGGGCATGTGAATGTGCGAATGTCCCACATTATGAAATGCCAGGCTGGGACATTCTTTGTAACATTTGAGCACCATTCGCAGATGTTCCAAATAAATCTTTCTATCTCTCCTTCATTATGAAACAACACCCTGAAATAGGTAACCCTAGTGTTGTCTTTGTATGTTTTTGTCTCAATAAAGAAAAGTATGATAACGCCCTTGAACAAATGGAATGACCTTGATAGTAAGGTCATCAAAGACTCCGTGGTGAACCGGAATCTATTAGGTTTACCCACTCACTGTTTCAGTAACTTTAAAAGGATTATGTTTACTTTTTAAATTTCAGAAGGTGCCGATAATCGACCATCTCAAACGTGAATGTGCCCCCAATTCTACCAGATATGGAGCCGCCCAGTCTGCATTCATCATTACAAAATAAACCCACCTTCATACAGCTGCAGTTGTCCATGGAATGTTTAGTGGTGGCTAGGCTTAGTTTCTGTTGAAGAAATACCAGACCAAGAGTGCACTAGTTTATTGAATGTATACAGACCAAGAAGGCACTAGTTCATTAAATGTATACATAGACCAAGAGTGCACTAGTTCATTGAATGTAGGGCTATACATAGACGAAGCGGTACCTAGATTTCTGACTATGCTGTTAATAAAACATTGACACTTACCACTTATTTTCCTTCACACTAGAAGAATCATCACGGTTAATCTTTATTACTCTAGCACTACGAGTTTGCAATGCCATGTCCCCTTATTTATTATACATTTGGTGGAGTTGGTATGATACGCCCATAGGCTTAAGCACTGAGCCTTGTATTGAAAAATGCGGGCAATAAAGAGCCCATATTGCCCGCATTTTTCCTGTCTTGCCCGCATATTGAAAAATTAGTCCCATTGTTTGTTGGTATTTTTTTTTATTTCAACCTATATTTCCACCGAAAAAAATAAACAAAATATTTCCCTCATAATTATCGAAGTCTACCCGTTACCAAAGCATTAGTTGAGTTTTTAAAAGATTTAAAGCTGCGAAAAGGCAACAAATTGATTCGAAAATGTGATGCAACAACCAACTGACAACAAAATGGTCTGTGTAGCATAGCAAGATTGGTGTGCGTGTCAACGACAGGAATAGCGGTAAAATATCGATCAAATAAAATAATGAACTAAATCCTTTCCTGTTCATTATATTCCCACAATAATGTAAATGAAGGAACTTGATTTAAAAAGATTTAAACCTGAGAAAGGACTGGAAGTGATTCGAAAATAGTTACGGTTATCCACGCTGCAGCTTAGGAAATGTACATGCGAAAACGTCTTCAGGTTAGCAACGCTACGTTGGCAACGGGACCGCGCATTGAATGTTGATGCAGGAAGGAGGTAAACAGAGGGAGGTGGGAGGGCCCACTGAGTCTCCCAGGGGATCCACATTTAGGCTAATTTTCATCGATTTTTCACCGTTTTTTCTTCATATAAAATATCGAAAAATGGTATAATAAACACAAAAGTGCCCTTGGCGGATATCTCCGGTTCATATTGCCCTTTGGCTATGCAATTTCAGCTTGTGCACTATGTGCACTCATAGTAATCGCTACGCCCTCAGGCAATATGCACCTTCAATATCCGCCTCGGGCACTTTTGTCTATATATATATGGGTCAGAGTTTCAGAAAATGTACAATTCATCTTCGCCAATCCTCTCAAATAACCCAAATTTCAGACGAAAATAAAGTTCAAAATACAGTTCAACCGAACCAAACAAATTGCTAGAATCAATGCAATGCCGAATATACTCGAATTTACCTAGTATTGACCACATTTCAGCTTAATTTAGCAGAATTTATTAAATGTGTAGAGCTGCCAATTGTACATTTTCTGAAAATCTGATCCATATATAATTATACCTGTCCTACTGGTAGGAATTAATATTACCTTAGGGTTACCACCGGGAACACAATCCCCATGGGTACACATGTAAGGATGCAGATATTGTCAATTCTTATTATTTGTGAATAGGTCTATTAGTAGCAATATTGGAAATGATGCCTACCTGCGCACATGGGTAAGATTTTCAGAAAATGTACAATTCGTCTTCACCAATCCTTTCAAATGACCCTAATTTAAGAGAAAAGTGACGTTCAACACAATGCCAGAGAGACTCTGATATACCCATGTTGCACCCTTCATATTTTTTCAGTCTAATTTAGCAAAAGTTAGGCTACCAAATTTGTAGAGCTGCTGATTGTACATTTTCTGAAAATCTGGGGGTATAGTTGACCTAGGTTTAATGCATCCCCGGGGGTACATTGAAACTGGAGGGGGTATATTCAACCTAGGTCTGATATACCCTGGGGGTACATTGGACCTAGGTGTAAATCTGATGGGGGTACATTAGAACTGAACACCTGTGTTTGTACAGACTTCTATACTCCAGGATTTGACATTCCTGTTATGTTACTAAGTACAGGAAAAGATCCACTATAGGTAACGCCAGTCAGGCAAAGGGGTGACCGTGGATGGTGGAGGAGTTCTAGCTCCTTTTTTTGTTTTTGGAAAACGTCCATGTAATTTTCTCTAAATTTATACAACTTTTTGATGAGTTATTTGACCTTAAGTTATGAGTTTTTGGATTTCATGGTCGAGAAAAAAATCCCCCAAATGAGGTAAGCTCAAACTTATAATGATCTTTGCATTGAACATAATTCTAATAACAAAATCAGACATAGTAAATGATTCCTAAACAAGTCATTGAAATAGTCTCTACAGGCAGGGCTCCACCACCAATATCCATGTAATTTTCTCTAAATTTATAAAACTTATAGATTAAGTCTATATATAACAGGACAACTGAAGGAAATGCATCACTGTTGAAAATCTACTTTTGTAAACATACAATCTGCATATGTAATGGTTTTGAATTTCCAAGGACTCCAATGCTAGCCCAGAGGCACTACACTATAGAATACCCAAAACATATATATGTCTTTTATTTCATAGGAAATAAGTTTACAGTTTCTGCTATAAGCAACTCTTCCAACCATCCCTGTGGGAATAATCATGAGCATACAACATATACAGTATATATACATATACAGGGTAACTAACAAGTTGGTTGAAGGAGTGTGAATATTTCACAAGTTGCGTAGCAATGAGTACAATATTCTAAGCAACTGAAACCAACGAGTTAGTTAACAGATGTATTATACACTAGCAAAGTACCCGTGCTCTGGACGGTCCCCCTCTCTCCCCACACTTCCCCCTCTCCCTCTTTTCCCTTCACCTCTTCTCTTGTCTTTCATACCTGTTTTTCTCTCCCAACCCCATCTCCGATTCCCCCCTCTCCCTCCCCTCTTCCTCATGCTCCCCCTCCTCGCTTTCTCGCCCTCCCCTCTCTGCCTTCCCATACATCCTCTCCCTCCCCTCTTTTCCTTCCACCTTTTCTTTCCCTCCCCCTCCCCTCTCCTATGTCCCCACCCTTTTGAACATAGCCATATTCCTGCACAAGCACAGCCAAGCTATACATTTGGGCCTGCTATATATAGCCCTGTTTGTTCATGCATGCTCACACAGGGTGTGAGGCTGCATGGGCAATGTATATGGCCTATTAGATACAAAACAATAATGTATTTAAAGGTCGGAGGGAGGGAGAGTAGGATGGGGGGGGGCAGTGTCATTGAAAATGAGAAACACGATCCATATTTATACAGAATAATAGCCTAAGACCACTCCAAATTGCCATCAAATCTCACGGTTTTGCTTCTAGACATGGATAGTCAGGTATAGGTATAGTACATTTTATGTAAAATATAATAAGAGTTAAATAAATGGTATAGTAAACTAAGCTAATCTAACTAGTAACTTAATTATAGTCTGAGAGTAATGTCCATGTGGCATAACGTATTGCGCAGAATAAACCATTCAAACAAATATAGCCCAATATTTCCAATTTTCACAAAGAATGAACAGGTATTTCTGTTTAATAGGGCGACTCCACTAGAGAGAAAAACGATGCCGACTAATTTGTTGCAACAAATATCCATACAGAAACAACAGTTCCCAGAGAATGTGGCAACACATCTGACACTCCTCTATTTGCGTTTTCATTGCAAACATGAAATTAACTGTTTATATACATTTGTTATGATCTAATGATTTAATTTTAATATTGAAGTACAAGAGAAATAATTTTATCATTGGAATATATCTAGAATACAAACAGATATAATCATGAGATATTATGGTTTGTTACATTTTTTTTATGTGTTTGCCTCCGAACAGAAAGACTACACAAACTATAAAACCAATGACGTACGTTTTGATTTTCCCTTCATGGTTTATATCTTGACAAGAGAATTCATTACATGCAATCCATCTTATTTTACCACTTATCAACCGAACCAGTCGTTATTATTCTGAAGAAAAGATTTGATAGCAGGCCATTGTTGGTGTCTGATAACAGCTGGTAGATTGTTCCATATTCTAGGTCCCCTTGCATGGGGAGATTTGTTTACTATTTCAAGAGCTGGTCTCATTGCTCTCATTACTGGCCCAGCATGTTGTCTGGTTAGCCTAGGTATAATTTTGATGTTGTCAATTTCCAGCTGTTTTTTTAAACATAATGCCCATTAGTGCTATATCATATCTTTTTAATAACGGTTCGATACCACATAGTTGGCAGAGTACAACTTTATCTCTATGGTCATTTCTATATTATAAGTTTCGCAGCTCTAAAGATCAGACTCTGCAATTTATCCTTTAGATGAGAACTAGAGAGGGATAACAACAGGCCTCCATATTCTGGTGTCGATAGAATATGTGTCTTAACAATGGTCTTTGTCATTTCAGTACTAAGATATTTTCTCATTCTGTATAACAGAAGAGGTTTACCCATTGTAGCACATTTTAGTTTGATCAAATGGTTATTCATACTAAGTTTGTCGTCAATTCTAAAGCCCAAGTAATCAACAATTTTTGCTTTCTGCACCTTATGTCCATTCAAGTAAATTTGCCCAATAGACGCAAATTTTATCTTTTTTAGTCGATGGTTTGTACCTAGTATCTGCACAACACATTTTTTTCATTCAATTTTAACATGTTGTCTGACATCCACTTGCTGATTATTAGCCGGAATTAGCCGCATTCTGTGTAATATTAATACATTTGTTGAGGTCATTACCAGTAACAGTGTTTCATAATAGTAGTCATAATATAGTGATTTATTCACAAGGTCTCTTTATTGTTCTCAGTTTTAGCGGATTTAGCGCTTTAATCATATGAATCTATCTACCAAATTTCAGGATATTGTATCAAATATATCTTTGCGTTTTGAAGACCTGCGTATATGGGGTATAATAAGTTACTTTACTAGTAGTTTTCCACCCGGAAATATTTCAAGCTATTTTTTTCAAAAATAAAAATATTAAACTTAAAATATAGAAATCCTAATTAGATTATTATACTGTTTACTATCATTAGAATTGGCTTGATATATCTCAAAATCTATTTTTTGTGACTTGTGACTCATTTTCCTAAAAACACATCACATTTTCACTAATTCCTTCTGGACACCTGTTTAGTACCATTGATAATGGTTAATGAAACGCATTAGGTTCACCAGAGGTTGGGCTTGGAGGTCTGTTAATAAGAACAACAGGCCAAAATGGCGTTAATGGGTCAGATTTCAGAAAATGTACAATTGGCAAATCAACATATTTTGTAAATTCTGCTAAATTGGACTGAAAAATCATCAACACTAGGTATATATGGGTATATTTGGTATTGCCCTGATTCTAGCAATCTGTTTGGTTAGGTTGAATTGTATTTTGAACTTTATTTCCGTCTAAAATTTGGGTTATTTGAGAGGATTGGTGAAGGCGAATTGTACATTTTGTGAAAATCTGACCCGTTTACCTTTATAGTAACCGATTAGACTCCATCATAGGTTTTAAAAGGATAATTGCTCCATTTTCACTAATTTCTTCTGGATTCTGGATCTTTTTATTAACATTGATAATTGTTTGTTTGTTTTACTTTTATTGGCTATTGCCAGATCAGCGAATTCGATACTCCCCGGTAGTGGGAGGTTCCCAAATTCTGCTGGACACAGTGGTTTTACATGAATTGATAATGGTTAATGAAACGCATTAGGTTCACCTGAGGTTGGGCTTGGAGTAAGTACTGCTGATAAAGACAGTTAATAAGATCAACAGGCCAAAATGGCGTTAATACTCAGCACGAATCTGTTGCTTGAGGACATGACCTATCCGGCTTTAAGTATATTGTGCATTGGGTATTTAATTGTCACCCAAGAGACATGTATGCATTTCCTCAGTAACTAATGACCAGTAAAGTGTTACCTCGACCCCTGCTCCTCCATTATCGTTGAGTTCTTTATCTACAGTCCATTTACAGACCACAGGGTCATGTCCTGCGTCTCACTCACAAGAGACGCCGGCGTCTGTCTTTACACACAATTATACATCACATAATTGGGTCAGATTTTCAGAAAATGTACAATTCGCCTTCACCAATCCTCTCATATGTAGTGCCGTTACTTTATCTTACTTTTTGTACTACTCACGATTGTTTTGATATAGATTATATAGCGCGCGCATGCTGCGCATTCAGTTATCGCGCCTTGCGCATGTTACTTCGTGTAGTATAATTATTAGAGTAGCCACAAGGTGGCAGTACGACATAGTCTACTTCCCTATATTCTCATTAATCAATCTTCTAAATCATATTTATACTTCTTATTATTTACTTACAACACCTTTTGTTATACGTGATACTATTGTAACTGTTTGAATCTGCCTCATAGAATAAATTAGAGTAACTACAATATAGTTAACGCTTGTTGTCTTTATTTCTCCTCCCCTGCGCACACCTGAGGGTCATTACATTTTGGTGCCGTGACCTTTTGTGGGAGTAAAGCCGAATAATTCTTATTAAATTATTTAATAAGATTTTGTTGATTTACCTCTGCTACAACAAGTCGCAGATAAGATCTATATGTCCAGCAATGGACTCTCCGAACCCGTATTAAATATCCCAGCAGGGAATAATACGGAGAATGGAAAAAATGAGCTTTAGAATGCAGTTTAAGATAACAGAACTGATACTTTAAATCAATGCGATACCAAATATACTCAGATATACCCGGTATTCTTCATTTTTCAGCCTAATTTAGGAACATTTTCTAAATGGGTAGAGCTGCCAATTGTACATTTTCTGAAAATCTTACCCTTTTACATGATATTGTGCACACAAATATCCAATACCTTAAATAATAATAATATGTGATCCGTTTATTAGGAAAATGAGTCATAATTCGCAAAATATTCCAATGATAGTAAACAGTAGGACACCTAATATACGTTTCTATATTTTAAGTTTGATATTTCTATTTTTGAAGAAAGAAGAAGTTTCCAATGTTTCTCGATGGGTAATTACCAGTAAAGTAACTTAATATACTCCATACTAAGACCTTCGAAACGCAAGGATACATTTAATACAATGTCCCGAAATTTATTACATGGATTCATATGACGATATAAGTGCTAAACCCTCTAAAAATAAAAACATTTCAATGAAGAGGTCTTGTGAAAAAAAACTTTGAAAAATATCAATTTTGCGACTTGTGACTCATTTTCCTGAAACACATCACATATATATTGTTGTAGCAGGGGTTGGGGGGCGGTGGATGAGTGATGTATTGGGGTACATTCATCCACCGCCTGGGGCGCTAGGGTTCCACATTGTGAGTGGACGGGGACCTGGGTGGAGGTATAAATACGGGTAGCTTTTTGGGGCAGTTGGAGCCCAGGTTGGGGAGAGTCCAGAGTGAAGCTGAAGCAGTAATAAAGAGGCAACTGATCGCTACCTCACAGTACTTTACTTGTTACGTTTTACCTGGAGACTTAAGAGATCCATCAGCTCGTCTAAGCCCAGTCTGGGCAGTCATCCCCTCAACCAACTCAAGTCAGTAATTAATTACAGAGATTCCTTGGATAGTGCGATCCCTATACCAAGGAGGATAGCCTCTCTGCTAGTATTTCCCCCTTTTCCCTTATCTTCCTCCTCCTGGAGTGACATAGCTTAATATACAACATATAACTCAGACGAAGGACGAAGGAGACAAACAAAGACGAACCATGGCTTTCTCATACTTTAATTGGTCAACTGATACAATAATTGATGGCGACAACAATATATATAGTGTATATTGATATATACCAATTTAGTCAGGTTGTTTTCTAAACGTTTTTAATACAGGGAAAAGTACACCAAAACTCGAACAATTCAGCATCGCCTAGATAGACGTTTACAAGCTGGTTCAACAATTATTAGGATTTAAATTTCATAACTAATTTCCCAATCGATATGTTGCACTGTCTGCTGACTGGGGGTGGATCCCGCCCAATTCACTGCCTATATAATTTGTCGTGTGTTTCAGCAAAATTGTTATTTTTCAAAGTGCTTTATTCACAGGAGGTATTAATTGGAATGTTTTCATTTTGGGGTTGCTGCACGATGTTTGTACCATGAATACATGTATCTAATGTCAAGACAGTGTATTAAATATATTCCTGCATTTCTAAGGCCATCATATAGAGTATATTTAGCTACTTTACCAGTAATTGTCCACACTGAAATATTGCAAGCTTTTTTTTTTCAAAACTAAAGATATCAAACTGAAAATATAGGAATACGTATATATATATAAGGTATCCTAATGTTTACTATCATTGGAATCGTCTTGATCTCAATTTTTCAAATATAATGATATATCAAAATCCATTTTTTGCGACTTGTGACTCATTCTCCCGAAACACATCACATTTTATATTGGATTGTGCTAATCCAGCAGAATGGAATAACGGAAGTTGCTTTACCATTTCTGCGATTCTACTTGCATGTGAACACCATAGAAACAAATTGACATGTCTTGCTATATTATGTTATTTAAATATCACCCGAGAGAATGAAACGTTCTATGTCAATAAACACGTCTAAAAATACATTTACCTGTTGTTGGAGGGAGGATACTATGACCTACATAATAACTTGATGATAATGAAACTAATTTCGCGCCACGGAATAGGGAACTATGGACGATATCTGACTCACTATATCTTCGACTAGCAATAGCAAATGACGGAATGAAAAGCCATAAGCCATAAGCCATCTTTTATAGTTGGTTGTATGCGCGTGGTTAGGTTATTCTGTACTATGGATATAAGAGAAGAATGTATTATGATCCTTCTAGACTATGTGTAAACCGAAGAGATGCCAGATAATAAATTGGATGTTTGTCATAAGGTAGTCGATGGTAGTATAGTCAGGATGAGACGTTTGGTCTGAAACTATTGAATTTATTTTTTGAGTAAACTTATAAGGATCTGTGTTTTAGTAGTGAACTCTTAACTTTTCTTGTTGTTTCACCTTATCGATTATCATGACTACTGACTTTTAAATGTGGCAACGTCTGAAACACATCCATGCTGGACACGGCGTTTTATTCAGTTTGATGTAACTCTAAATATTTTTCTATTTTTGCCCTAAACGAATAAAACAAAAAAAACTCCCTAAAAACTAAAGGACTCTTCTAAATCATGCCATGTTTTATTCATCTGATACACCAGGCTGCCATGCCTTTCTCATGGGGCTCTAATCAACAGCCAACAAAAATGATGATTTATAGATCTACGTATCTTTTTCCTTCACCGCACATAACGTAAAATAAGATGTAAGTGGCTATAATGTATTTGTGTTAACAAGGGATGCGGCAATCATTCTCCTTACAGACATTACGTGAACCATTACATTCCACGACTAATCTCTGCCTTTGGGTCTTGTTGACATAAAACCACAGTTAATTTCACTTCCACTCTTATTAGTGCTACCTGAACCCGTGGGGCGGCGTTGTCATCATCCACAATCAGTTGTTTACTGTATTAGCCATTTCTGATATCCTGGGTTTAAATGCACCAGGGTGGGAAGGGGCACAATGCCAACATGAGATATATTGTTGCGCTAATGTAATTGCTTCATGAATATATTTAATTAGTTCGGGCTCTTCGTGATATGTATAATTTAGAGATGGTATATGAAATTGAATTACTTTTCTATCACCATATTCTAGAATTATGGTGATAATACATTCACTTTGAGAACATGCGTATTTTCTTATAACAATTTAAATGATGTACAGCCTACAGTAATAAAGGGATATATCAAGAGTTTTAAAGATGGTATTTTAAGAATATGTCCCAGACAAAATCAACTAGGAGTTAGAGTTAGTTAAAGTTACATTAATCAGGGGCGTCGCTGCCGGGGGGGACGGGGGGGACATGTCCCCCCCACTTTTGGTGGCAGCTTAAAAAGGTCCAAGCCCAAGGCTCTAAAAGATTTCCTCCAAAAATCAGGTCCAAGGCCCTCTGAATAATGTTCATTCTGTAGCCTTCTAATATCTAGTACAAAGTACAAAAGGTCCAAGGCAGTAGAATTTTGTTTTAATCTGAAAGGTGTAAGCTTCATTTGCATCAGAAAACCTCTTTACAAATACACACTTTAAGGATGCTTTCGTATTACTTAAACAAATTACCATATGATTATCTCTAAATGCTTAAATTAGATACCCTAAGGAGTCTTGAAAATAGGGATTTCCTCAAATTTGAATATGAGGCAGTGGTCGGAACCACTTGATCTGGCACTGGTCTGGTCCTCAATCAAGATGCTGATGTAAAAACAATCATAATTAAATGTTTAGGTACTCATCTTATTGATCTCCCACCAATGTCTGTATCTATAAGTAGCAGTGATTACATAATATGTGTGCTACACTGTCGTCAGTTCTTACGAAACGGGCCCACAGGCTGTCCCAGGTGCCCTTGGGTGATATATTGGTAGGGGTTGATAGCTTTTAAATAAAAGTAATATTAACTGAAGCTAACTGATGCAGCGCAAATAGGGCTTTCTGGGGAAGTATGGTTTTGTGTATCTAGAATAAATGTTAAATATTTGATGGCCAATAAACCTGATGAAATTGCTCATTTTGTAAATTTTCTCCTAATTCAATTTTTCCACAATTTTTCCATTGTGTTCCAACGCCCTTTTAATAAACCCATCTAGGGATAGAAAATAAATAATCTAATTATTACCTTTCAAAGGTAGAAAAATAAGTGTTATTGTTCTGTATCCAAGCATTGTTGTTGGGTTAAATAGATTATTGATCCTTAGACACATGTACTATTCCACTATGGGAGAAATCGATTTTTGGTCAATTTCATAGAAAAGTGATAATTTCCATGTGCAAGGTCCCTGCTTGTTCCATCAAACTACATTTTATTATTGTTTTAAATGGATTTCTAACATTTAGATATGTGTATGTTTTATATCAAAATGTCTTCATGCATGAACAGTTAGAATTTACAATATTTGTTTCAAACTTTGTCTTGAGACAGAACATTATTGGGTGATAACAAAAAGCAAACAAAAGGATCTCAACATATTTTCCTTTTCAATTTAGGGACCCCCAAAGTTTACTATTAAAGTTTGTGAGGAAAATGGATATTTTCTCACTTTTTCCAAAGATTTCAGATGGATGAATCCCATATTTCTGTTGAAAATTATTCAAAACATATTCATCATAGCTATCAGTTTTGCCCTCATGCATGAAAAAACAGGGTATTATTGATATATTTTGAAAAAAATTATTTAGTCTTGAAAATCGTCAATACAAAATTATCAATACTCAATACTTAGTAATAAAAGTTCCATTTTTTTATACTGGAAAGATGATAAAAATGTCCTATTGTGAATGGTAATACATTTAAGAGATCCCTAAAATGAAAACTAACCCGTTGATATATTGTTTATATTATATATTTTCTTTTTCAATTCACTTAACCATGTTCTTTCATGAGACAAAGCTTAAATAAAATCTTATAATTCATTTTCTGCTGAACAGCTGTTTATACCTTTTATTTCCATGATAAAAAATACTTCCACTGTCAGTCATATAGAGATCACGAAGGGCACACAGACTGTATGCACATCAACTCTGTGAAGTTATTTATAATAGAAGTACCATAATAAAATTCCTTCAAAAATCATACAATACCATTTTGTTTCATTACAGTTTGGTCAATAATAATTGAATTGTTATCAAACATTAGAAGGAGCGTTATTATACATGAGAATTTAGGGGAGTCCATTTCAATGGGCTGGGTGAAGGACCCACAATCAGGTCAGAGTTTGTTGAAATATAGTTTTCCTGAATTAACAGAGCCATTGTAATATAATTCTTGTTTAACTTTGTTTTGATCATTACCCAAGCCCCACAAATTGGAAAATAGCTCACTTGAAAAAACTGAAACAATTGCGAGAAGCTGTTTTCAACCCTGCTATTGTGTACCTTCCCTTGCATTAATAAACTTTCTTATATCATTAGTTAGATACGTTTTGAAATTTTCTCATACTTCTATGATGATTATTTAATGATTATTGTACCCCTTCTGATTTTAGTTAGTCATTTATATCAGTATACTTTCAAGAATGTCCTGAAATGATTCAAAGAAAATGAACTGACACTATTGTAATTCATCAGTTTTTTACATTAGATAATGGCATATTTAAACTAATTGTTAGACTTGAAAATTGATTCATGTTGTTGTACACTTCATATATGAATATGGGAAAAAGGTCCAAGATACCAAATTATGTCCCCCCCACTTGGAAACTGCCAGCGACGCCTCTGCATTAGTTAGTGATGAATAGTATGGATACACCCAGCCTAGACACAGGTAACATGCAACCTGCCACTGTTATATCACGACTATTTTGTACAAAGTCAACATGTCTCGATCAGTCCCATTTGATTAGTAATCCTATATAGGTGGTCTCCACTGGCTGCGGTAAGCTCTGCGGTAAGTTTGGTGGAAATCTCTCATTCTTGGAGGGTTGAGTGCTGTTAGCAGCATGAATACATGCCCCAAAGTCCGAGACAGTGTATTAAATATATCCTTGCGTTTCAAAGGTCATCCTATGGTGTATATTTAGCTACTGGTGATTGCCCTCCCAGAGACATTGCAAACTTGTTTAAAAACATAAATGATATCAAACATAAAATGTCCTTAATATAATAATATAATGTTTACCATCATCAGAATCGACTTGATCTCATCTTTTCTTATATGATGATATCTCAAAATCCATTTTTTGCGACTTGTGACTCATTTTTCTAAAACCCATCACAAATGAGGTATGTAAAGCCTCTTGCAATATATTTATTATTTTCTCAAAATTAACAAACTGCTTTGGTACATAAACCGTTATGGAATGTCTATACCACACTTACAGGTTAACTCAGGTGAAGTGGAGTTATTGCGTCATTTACCAGTTACCTTGGGGACAGGTTGGCGGCATTTCTTGATTACGTGAATGGCTTCTAGTGAACCCAAGATAAGGACACCAGCAGCCATTTATCGACAAGATGTTGGTCAACTATTGACGTGCAACTGTAAATGATATAAGAGTGCGTGGAACATACAATTGTCAAGTCCATATTATATGTGCTAATTGCAACAAATGTTCTACAGTGGCTTTTAGCGGCGGCACGCAATCAAACCTCATTATTAATTCATCAGTAGGGATCTGTTCAAACAATCCTAGGGTGAAGTCGCCAGAAAATGTACAATTCACCTTCACCAATCCTCTCAAATAACCCAAATTTAAGACGAAAATAAAGTTCAACCTAACCAAACAGATTGTTTGAATCAATGCAATGGCGAATATACTCGAATTTACCTATAGTAGTAATTGACCAAATTGCAGCCTAATTTAGCAGAATTTATTGAAACATTTCTGAAAATCTTACCCCCTACATCCTGCGTCATATAACCGTTATGCTTTAGAATGTATGGTTTGCTATACATTTCAGTTCAGATTTCACCCATTTGTGATGCGTTTCAGGAAACTGAGTCACAAGTCATACGGCGGGAAAACTCGAAAGAGCCAAAATGCGCTAGTGTGAGCCAGAGACAAAGATCGAGCCACAAACTTTGGATATATCAGCACAGTCTTGCAAAAAATACAACCATTGCTTCATCAAAGATTGCTGATTACTTGGATCCACATTTTATTTTAATAATCATCATCATATTTACATTAATCATCGTTCGAAGATTCCTGACGTCGCGCTCGGAGGTTTTCAACATGGCCGAAGGCGGCAAACTCCCTGATGCCATCGATGTCGATTCTGAAAAACAAACCGATTTCAGTAAATCAAACGTCAAAGTGTTAACTGAAGAAGATTTGAACACTGGACATAAGGTAGATCAAATTGTTTCTGGTCAAGATAATAATGACCAAACTAAAGATGTTATTACTCATAATGATGAGTCGTCGGGGATCGGAGAGATTCAAAATTCTAACGGTGACTCCATATTGATTGTTGATGACAGAAATTCGGTGGAACTTTCTAGAAAGCCTGTCGTTGTCGTTGACGTTGATAATGATTTAATAGCTGAAATTGTGGGGAAACTTACTGCTCCTGCTATTACCGATGACCCATTAGTCCCACAAAATGGTATTAATTCTCCTGTACTGGCGAATAATAACATCGTAAAGAAGGAAGGGGATCTTGTAAAACCAGAAGCTAATGACCTGACAGCAGGCGCCATTGGCGCTGGAGCTAACGACCATGGCCCCGAAAAAATTACTGTGGGACAATTACAAGTAGTTCCAAGAGTTGAAACACAGAGGAATGATGATGAATTTGAGAAATCTCTTATTAAAAAGATAACTGAGAAGGTCTTAGACACTCTTTCTGCAGAGAATAACATTGATGTTGAGTGGAAGGAGAATAGGAGGCTCAAAAGAGAGGTTGAAGCGATCAGTATCAAGATGGAGATGATCGTTCGTAAATTAGATAATCAACTGGCCTGGGCCAAAGTAAATTACGAAAACATGAATAGGAGGCTTATAGCCATTGAGAAAACAGCAGGGAAGATTGATCTTCCTGAACAAGGGAAAGAAGAAGAGGGTGATTTGAAACAACTACTTGAGAAATCTCTACCGAAACCGGGAGATACATTCGTTGACATCGTCGCTATGAAAGCGGTAAACAAACTAGACGAGGAGATAAATCAATCTATTCTTGACATCAGAAAATCAATAGAGGACAATTTTACTCTTATCACTGACATTGGTGGGAATTTAGGTAAGGTAGATGACAAAGTTACATCACTTGATACTAACATAGCGGATCTCAACCGAAATCAGAAGGCGTCCATAGCAACCGCTACTCAATCCAAGGCAGATAGCTCCTGTCATCTGCTAATTGAGGGATTGCCGGAGAGGTGGCAGCACGGGTCCCCATCATTCGTAGTGGTATCGGGCGATGTAAATCTTAGATCTGTCGAAGAAAAAACAACGCAGATAGTTAGCAACCTATTAAATATGGTCTCCAACAAGAAAATAGATGAGCAAATTCTAGCTTATAGGGTTGGAATACCGAGAAAACAGCAGACAAGGGCTAAATATGTCGAGCTCGATTCTAATGAGACGAAGAAGCACATTCTTAACGCGGCCACAACCCTCCGCCGAAAATCTGGGCTTGGAATTTGGTTCAACCGCTTCCAGCCAGACCCAAAAAATCAGAATCACCAAGTGCTACTTGATTGCCATAAACTTCTCAAGTTGAATAATTTTAATGCTGAAGTAGTGTTAGGTCACATAGTAGTGCCAAGTAAACAAAATCGTTCCTTCTCCTCGTCTGATCTAAACTACTTACCTCCTGGATGCAGGCCTTCTGATGTGTCGCAGATACCGACCGATGACGGAGGCTTAGGGTTTCACGGTAGACATAGCAGCCTCTCCAACTTCTATCCAATATCAGTGACATATAACAGGATAGTATACAAGACGGCAGAGCATGCTTATCAAGCTACTAAAGCCCTCCATTTTGGCTTTCCACATCGTGCCTCGGACATAAGGGAAGCACCCACTGCGGTTCAGGCAAAAAAGCTAGGCGGCGCCACCGAAAAGCTGGTAACCTCGGGACAGATACGAGAGTGGGAACAAATTGAGACGACGATTCTAAAGGAAATTGCCACTCAAAAATTCTCACAACACAAGTCATTAGCCAAAACATTATTGGACCCAAATACATCTCATTTTTATGAACTTACCTCGGATGCTAAGTGGGGAATCGGCCGGAACCCGCGAGGTGTTATGATACAAAATGGCGACCGGGTTCCTCTAAAGGTCCAATCCTTCACTGGTAACAATACGTTTGGTAAAATTCTCGAAGAGGTGAGAGCCGATCTTCAAATCCAGTAACTCCTAACTGTTAATATTTACATAGGTCGTCTACAGTGAAAATCTTAAATTTCTAAATTCACAATGGCCATGCCAAGGAGGGAATTACTTGTACTGGGAGATTCACGAGCGGCGGGGCTTGGCCCGTTTCTCCATAGGCTCGAACCATCCCTCGACTCTAGTGTATTTGTGGCACCCGGGGCCGACACTAGATCATTAGTCTCTAGATCCACTCACCGAAGGATGTTAGAGAAACCCAGAGTCATAGCTATGGTCTCTGGAATATGCAACATAACAACTCGTAACCCGGTAACAAAAGAAGTAAGTCTACAGCACTATTGCCCCACGAAATTAGAGTCTGACACTGAGGAGGCGATGGAGGCAACTAGGACACAACTAGTAATGTCAGCTCCTCCAAACCGGCCGCCACCAATTATTTTCTATTGCACAACATTTGGTGTGGACCTTGTCCAATATAATGTTCATCTTTCTCAAAATTCGTGGAGGCTTAATGACATCCTAACATCGTCTAAAGTGCAAGCCATCGCTGATGATCAGCCCACACTTGATAGAATGGTGGCCTCCTTCAATAATCAAGTTAAAGCCAATAACTTCAAGCATAACGTACCTACACCATACGTGGGCCAACTGATACATCGTCACAAATCAGGGAGGAAACATAAGACCACCCTCCTCCCTGTTTACTCAGCTGACTACTACAAACTGTCCGAAGATGGTTGTCATCTTACGGACCTTCTAAAAGAAGGAGTAGCTACACAAATAATCAAAGCTTATCACAAAATCTAGTTATGTTATTCTACATAACAGACCAGCTTGAGGTTGAATTGTTTAACATTAAATGAATCAGCTTGAACTGTCATTCTTTGAATATTAAGCGGTAGATGTTTCTTAACATAAGAGTGTCATGAAAGGTGAAAACGTTCTTGTAATAATAGTTGGGCCTAAAATTTAGACAAGTAAGACCTTAGTAGAGTTGATAATTTGTTTTGCTAATCGTTCACAAGCAGCAGCTCGCCACACTGAGGTGTTTTAAAATTGGGGGAGAGGTATTATCTGATGAGACAAGAGTTTTCTGGAGCCTGACTTCATCAGAGAACTGCCTCGACCCTAATAAAGAATATATTTCTCTAAAAATTATAATCTCCTAGATGGCCCAACGAAACGAAATATTGTTCCATTATTGTTACTAGTGTGATGAATACAAATTTCTATGTTGTAATTCATGGTATAATAAATGTAAATCTCAGAGTATTATATATACTCGACACCACAGGTACTTTGTCCGTACCAAAGAAGTGGTTGTCAAAACTCATACTATGGTCAGGTATTGTGTGAACCTCGTTTTAAACTGTAATGTTGAACAATATCATTGTGGGCTACAGCTCCATTGTACAGGTACAGAAAGAAACGATAAAAGTCGTTGGATCCGCTTTTATACGTTTTTAAAAGTATTTCTTGTTTTAATTCCAAAGATAAATAGTGTGCTCGATCAATCTCTATTAATTCTGGTATTATACTCTAGACCTGATTTGATCTGGAACTACCCTAAATCATGTCTCCCCACTACATATTGTTACAGGGGGATGACGACAGTACAGTCGTCTCAAAGACTACCAATTTGTTTGTTATATTGGTAGACTATAATGTTAAGGAAGATACCTTCAATGTATTGCTACGTTCTCATGTGGGGTTCTACTGGGGTTTTATTGAATGTTTGGGGAAAAGAAATCTACAAAATTGTGTACGCAATGGAGCGCGAAATAGGTGACTTTAAATACCTCAATGGATTTCGGATCATCTCCTGGAATGTTAGGAGCTTACTTGCCAAAATAGACCAGGTTCGCCAATTTGTAAAGGACACCTGTCCACAAATTCTTTCTATACAGGAAACATGGCTTAATAAAACCACCAACAATATTGAGATAGAAATTCCTGACTATAATTTGATACGCTCTGATAGGAAATCCAAGCGTAGAGGTGGTGGTCTATGCACGTATGTCCATAAGTCCATTGAGGTCGATGAAGGGGACAACATGGGAATTTCTCTTTCTAACAAAGAAGTTGAAATACAAGTATTATCATTGTCAAAGAAATTTATGAAAAACAAATTTTTATTTAACGTATATAAACCTCCTCAAGGGGATATTAGCCAAGCACTCTCTTACTTAGATTCAGCGATCAATTCTATTGACTCGACGAATGATGTAATAGTCCTTGGTGACTTCAACTATGACTCCGATATAATCATTTCTGGTAAAACTATGAATGCTGATAGGTTTAACACATTACTTAATAGATTCAATCTCCACCAGTGTATTAAGGTCCCTTCCAGGATAAGCAAGAAGTCTAAATCAAGCATTGATCATATATACACAAATATTAAAGAGATAAAAAGTAGCGGCTCAATCAATATCAACCTGAGCGATCATTTACCGGTATTTATACAGATTAAAAAGGATAGAAATAAAAATGAAAAGGTCACTTTTGAGGCCAGAAATACTAAAAATCTAGATATAGGAATACTGAGGGAAATTTTAAGAGACTTGGATTGGACCCAATTTTACACTTGTAGAGACGTTGATGAAGCATGGAATATACTTTATAGTAGCATAGAACATTATTTAAATAGGATGTGTCCTGTTAAGGTTTTTAAAAAGGTAAACAAAAGCCCTGAATGGTATAACAACCATGTTGTGTCACTCTCAAAGAGCAGGGATAAAGCATATAATAAAGCAAAGAAAACGGGAAAAGAACATGACTGGATCGAAGCTAGACGGTTAAGATGTAGAGTTAACGAAGAAATTAAAGAAGCTAAAAACAGGTTTCTGAAAAGTCAGATTGAAACAAACGCGTCTGATCCCCATAAGTTTTGGGATACCATCAAACCGTTAATCTCGAAAGAAAAATGTAAGAATAAAAATTCTGAGGTTCGCATTAAAAACTCTAGTGACGAAACAGTCACAGGTAAACAAGCAGCGGAAGAATTCAATGATTTTTTTGTAAACATCGGACCGATCCTAGCTAGAAAAATTAAAACTGACCCCGCAGTTAATAATAACCCAGATAACTTTATAACTGATAAGGTATTTAACTTCTCTAATATCACGGAAATGGCGGTTGAGCTGGCTCTGGCACAAAGTGGCAACCATAAGGCATCAGGGCTGAGACTCATGCCCACAAAAATATTAAAGCCATGTCTCCTTGCATTGAGCAAACAACTGTCATACTTATTTAATTTATCAATTCAGACATCAAAAATACCAGAAGCTTTCAAAACTGCCATTGTGACACCTTTATTTAAAGACGGGAAAAAGAATCAGGCCGGTAATTACAGACCAATATCGTGCATTAATCTCCCTGCTAAGGTTTTAGAAAGTTGTATACAGAAACAAATGACTTCATATTTAGAAAAAGAAAACTTATTATGTACATCTCAATTCGGATTCAGAGGAGGAAAATCCATTAATGATGCCCTTGATCATCTTTTTACACATACATACGATAACATAAATAGTAAAAAATTAACCGATATGGTATTCTTAGATTTTAAAAAAGCTTTTGTTCCTCAAGGAACTTCTCTAGGACCACTTTTGTTTATTCTTTATATAAATGATTTACATAGAGTTATTAAAAATAGTAAAATTCAACATTTTGCCGATGACACGGTTATTTACAATACAAGGGAAAACACTTCGGCAAATACAAAAGAATTACAAGATGACTTAGACAGAGTAGCTGAGTGGTGTAATGTCAACAAGATTTCGCTCAATACGAGTAAATGTAAAGCTATGACTGTTAGTTTAAGACCCGACAAAAATAACATTGATAAATTTAACATTTGTCAGCAAGAACTCGAAAATGTAAAATACTATAAATTCCTGGGTGTGGAGATAGACGAACGCCTCAACTTCAAAACATTTATGGATAAGAAGATAAACACGATAAGAAGTAAAATTAAATCGTTGTCTAAATTATATAATATTTGTAATAAAAAAACCCTCTTATTAATTTACAAGGTTATAATCCTACCGCACATTGACTATGGAGACCTTTTTTACCAGGTAACCCCTCAGAGGTATCTTGATAGGCTGCAATCTCTTCAGAATGCAGCATTAAAAATAGCCCTGAGGAGGCCAAAATTTACAAGTTCCAAAGAAATTCACAAAGAAGTAAATCTACCAGCCCTAACCACCAGGCGCGACACTCACCTATTGGAGTTAGCGTTTAGGAGGGCACTCATTCCTGAGAATTTAGATAGTCGAAAAATTACCCTAAGGGGTCTCAGTAAGGGGAAAAAACTTAGCACCCCACAACCTAAAAACGAAAATTTTAAAAAATCTTACATTTATAAGTTAGCGACCCTCTGGAATGGGCTTCCCCAGAAACCCAGAGAGATACCTAATAGGAAAGAGTTTAAAGTTTATTTAAAAAACACCTACACCCAGGAATTCGACCAATATTTAAGAGAAGATAATATCTAGTATTTGGATTTATCATTCTTAAAATTGGAAAACTTTATAACCTGTGCAAGAGTATAATTACTTATCTGTAATATTGTATATTGTGGGAGGGGGATATAGGCGTGTAAGACTTATGTACATGACTGAGACATCGGTAAAACTCGGTTCTTCCGAGGGGAAGGGAAAGGGGATAAATGTATTTTAATGTTCATTGTTCTTTTGCCACGATATTTTCCTCAAATTAACAGATTTTGTTTCTCTCCAGTACAAGAGAGTCTTTTAACGATGGACCAGTATAGGTCCTTACTCTGTTTGAAGTTAATATATGATATGAGAGAGGTGATGGTACCAATTTATGTGATATTTCAATGTATATTCAGATCTAAAAACCACATCGGTAGTAATTAGTCAATATTGTAAGCGTCTTCCTAGTTAAAGGGGACGTTATTAGAATAATGTCAAATCATATATCTAGGAAATTCCACTGTTTGGTCTCAAATAAATTTTAAGATGTATGTCGACACAAAGGACCCATGGGCCAATGAACATCTGAGAAAGATAGATCATCATGTCAACGTATCATCCAAGAAGTTAAATCACAACATCAACCAAAATTGAATAATTAAAAACATTGAACTTTCGCGGACACTCATAAGTAATGGGAAACCATTATTCTAGAACCAAGATGGACAATGACGAAATATAAAAAAAAATTTATAGCTAAATCACTACATGGACCTTCGCTTGACATTTAATATTAATACTCTCCGATAATATCACATCACTTTGTTAAGGTTATAGTATTATCATGATGTTAGTTTCTAAGGATTATTTATCTTATTACATTTCATTTCCAAGGGCCACCATGGAAGATCACTGCTGTGAGGCTACGCCCTATTCCTGATTGTATCGTCTTAATTGCATGTGAAGATCGTGAATAAAAGTTTATATATATATATATATATAAGTCGCAAAAAATAGATTTTGAGATACAATTATATTTGAAAAGAGGAGATCAAGTCGAGTCCAATGGTGGTAAACATTAAGGATATTAAATAAGTATTTCTATGTTTTAAGTTTGATATTTGTATTTCAGAAAAAAATATTTTGGGTGAACAATTGCTAGTGAAGTAGATAAATGTACTCCATAGGATGATCTTAGAAATGCATGGATACATTTATTAGACTATCCTGAAATTTAATTCATATATATATAAGACCTAACTGACTAGATACTCCAAAAATAAAAACATTCCGAAAACGGGATCTCGTGAATAAATGAATTTTGAAATGAAATATGAATTTTGCGACTTGTGACCCATTTTCCTGGAACACATCCCATTTCTCACCTTTGAATTTGAAGTAGTGTATAATAATGCAGTAAGATCAAGGACTCAGGAAGCGTGCATTCGTTCATTCCTATAATTAGTGAAATTCAACACAATTATTATTGTACAATGAACCTCCTGACCTAAGATCAACCTAAAACAAAATTTCGTAGGTAATTAATGATAAGTGTGGCGTGAGTCTTCATACAGATAAGATGGAATTAAAATGTTAGGGATGTATACTTGTATAACGCAATAAGGTATAACACAGCATGTGGGGCATGTATCTCAAGGATCCAGGGAGCGTTCATTCGTTCATTCCTATCATTAGTGAAATCCAAAATAAAATAATTTTTACTGTATAATGAACCTCCTGATCTAAGATCAACCTAAACCTAACCTAAAACAAATATTTTCTTGTCCAGAAGTATTAAAAACAACAACAAAACAAAAATGTGGTGTATATAAAGTGTACCGTCTCGATCAGTCACTATATCAAAGTCTTAGTAAATTTAACGTATAAGCTAGAGTATGAACTGTTTATTCCTTTTTTTGTACTTCGCTGTATAAGATAAATAGTAAAATATTCTAAAAGGACTAACTGATTACTATTTTTGACTGGGTTCCATGAGATTATTATTGTATGAAACTGGACTCAATACAATTTTTAAAAGTTCAAAAATCGTACAGCATCTGTAGGAAACAAATGGAATCTTGCTCTTGGCCTCACAGAGTGTACCAGAATCTTTACTTGCTCTTGACCAGTGAGGGGCATGTATCTCATACATAACCCTGAGGTCCTCCTGTCCACCCATTACACAGTGACCACTGGTCAGCCACTGGTCAGCCAACGCTTAGCAAGACCCCGGGGGCGTTTTGAATGGTCAGTGAAGGGCCAGACACCGGTGTTCTTACCACCTGGGTCAGATTGTCAGAAAATGTACAATTGGCAGCTGTACACATTTAGTAAATTCTGTTAAATTAGGCTGCAATCTGGTCAATACTAGGTAAATTCGAGTATATTTGGCATTGCATTGATTCAAACAATCTGTTTGGTTAGGTTGAACTGTATTTTGAACTGTATTTTTGTCTGAAATGTGGGTTATTTGAGATTGGTGAAGTTGAATTGTTCATTTTCTGGTGACTTCACCCATCTATATGTATACCACACTGGCGACTAGGTGGGCCTGCCTACAGCCAATAGGTACAATTGGTGTCCGGTGGCTGCAATTATTCCAGTGGTGTGCAGGAGGCGTATAGATGTTTCACCTTGCTGCCTACTTGTATATACTTGTCTCCGGACTCGCTTAACTTTGCTGTCAATTAGTAAGTTACTCTTTACTTAGGAAAAAAAACACATCTTCTAAATGAGACCAGACCTATTGCCATGAAACTAACACCAGTTTGCAGGAGATGCACTTCTATCTCTAATATACAAGTCTGATCCAATTATTCCCTTTTTTTAATATTCGTGAAAAAGATAGAATTTCGGTGATTGGGACTAAAATGACAGTCCACTAGAATATGTGATCCATTTTAGGAAAATAAGTCATAAGTCGCAAAATATGGATATGGATTTTCAGATATCATCATAATTGAAAAAATGAGATCAAGCCGATTCCAATGATAGTAAACATTAAGGACATTTAATAGGTATTTCTATATTTTAAATATGATATTCTTTAAAAAAAAAAGAGTTTGCAACTTCGCCAATCTTCTCAAATAACCCAAATTTCAGACGAAAATAAAGTTCGAAATACAGTTCAACCTAACCAAACAGATTGCTAGAATCAATACAATGCCAAATATACTCGAATTTATCTAGTAATTGACCAAATTGCAGTCTAATTTAGCAGTATGTACTAAATGTGTACAGCTGATAATTGTACATTTTCTGACCCAAGACCTAAGCTCCCACCGTTTAGGCTGTCTCTCACACCACTGGCATGCAGCCTACCATTCGGTAAGTAGTACAAGAAAATGTGTCCCAAGTGATGGCGCGGGGGGTGGGGAACCTGGCATGGCACTGGTTCTATGGCAGCCTGTTGCAGGCTCTAACAAGCATACACAATGGGAGGAATGTCGTGCACACATATTATATAGTGGTGAAATATATGGGTCAAGTTTTCAGAAAATGTACAATTGGTCTTCACCAATCCTTTCAAATAACCCTGATTTAAGACGAAAATTGGGTTCGAAATACAGTTCAACATAACCAGACAGATTTATTAAATGAATACAATACAGAATATACTCAGATATACCCAGTATACTGGGTACATCTGAGTGTATTCTGAAAAATGATAAATGTATTTATCATTTTTCACTTTAATTTAGCAGAATTTGGGAGATGTACAGAGCTGTAGATTGTGCATTTTCCGAAAATCTGACCCATATACAAATATATGTTTATTTCACTCGATATTACATAATATAGTTTGTACATGTCTAAGCTTAATACACAGATGAGTTTTTAACACAGCGCTGAGTCGGTGTATGGGGAAATTTTGCTGCATTCAAAGTTAGTTTACCATCGATCTAAAGATGTTCTACTTTTTGTTCCGTTATTGTTTAATAACGTAACTGCATTTTTCCAAAGGGGCTTTATGGAAGATCTATGGTTTCACCCCCCCCCCTTTCTCAGTGTAAAAATTGATTGATATGTTATTGAAAATGTACGCTTCCGGAAATAAAACATTATACATTTTCTTTCCCATCTGGAAGAATTTGCCCGGTTGCTGCAGGAGTGCGCTATGAAAGGGTGAGATTTTCAGAAAATGTACAATTCAACTTCGCCAATCAAATAACCCACATTTCAGACGAAACCTAAAGATGAATAGATCAGCAGTATCTTTAGTGAATTGTTATCTGTTAAGGCTTCATATGACCCATCTTAGGTAGGTTGCTCCTCAGTCAATGCATGAGTTCGTACCGGTGTCAGGACAGCTACCCGCCGGACATATACCCGCCGGACATATCCCCCCCCCCCCGACTTTTACGGGTCAGATTTTGAGAAAATGCACAATTGGCAGCTGCACACATTTAGTACATTCTGCTAAATTAGGCTGCAAATTGGTCAATACTTGGTAAATTCGAGTATATTTGGCAATGCATTGATTCTAGCAATCTGTTTGGTTAGGTTGAACTGTATTTTGAATTTTATTTTCGTCTGAAATATGGATTATTTGAGAGGATTTGTGTAGTTGAATTGTGCATTTTCTGAAATTCTGACCCACATATATCTTCCCTATTATTGCTGTTTATCCAGTCCAGGTCTATTTTGATATTATATCCCTCGTAAAGACCATCCGTGGATGTTTGCTTACCCAGTATTTGTATAGTAATTGCTTTACTGCTGTAAATAGCTGCATGTCTAATGGGTATGTCAAATGATCCGGCACACATGTGACAGCTCCAGCCAATTATATTATTGACTTGTTCTATAGCAGCACACGTGGCCAGCAATGACATCTACATCCTGCAGCAGGTAACAGACTCAGGTGGGCACCACCACCACCAGTTCTACACATGTGATGTGTTTCAGGAAAATGAGTCACAAGTCGCAAAATATGGATTTGAGATATCATTATATTTGAAAAGAGGAGATCAGAATGATAGTAAACTCTAGGACACCTATAATAACTATTTCTATATTTTCAGTTTGATATTTTTATTTTTGAGAAAAAACGTTTGCAATGTTTCTCGATGGGTAATTACTAGTAAAGTAACTTAATATACTCATACGAAGGCCTTCATCATATATAATATATATATTTATATTTAATACAATGTCCTGCAATTTGTTACATGGATTCATATGACCATAAGTGCCAAACCCTCTAAAAATCGGCACTTTTCAAAAAAGTGATCTTGTGGAAAAAACCATGAATACATGTTTCAAATTTCAAGAATGTAGATTGAATATATCCCTGCATTTCTCAGGTCATCCTATAAAGTATATTCAGCTTCTTTACCAATAATTGTCCACTAAAAAGTATTGGAAACTTGTTTTTCAAAAATAAAAATATCAAACACATAATATAGAAACACATCTTAGATGTCATTCATGTTTACCATCATTGGAATACGCATGATCTCATCTTTTCAAATATGATGATATTTCAACATTCATTTTTGCGACTTGTGACTCATTTTCCTGAAACACATCACATATAGCAATTATTGCTTTACCGCCATCAGTAAAACGCCATTTCTCTGGTTATGTATGTAATTAAGGTTATGCAATACACACGCATTGTAACATTATATGAATCAAATGTCCTTCCCCCAGTCGGGAATTGTTTTACTTTTGTTATTCATGATATGCATGGTTCATGAAGGTAGGTTGCTTCATCGATTGTAGACATTTCTTATTAAGCGTTCAAATTGGACAATTCATTATGATTCTCTACATGGGTCAGATTTTCAGAAAATGTACCATTCGCCTTCACCAATCCTCTCAAATAACCCATGTTTAAGACAAAATGGAGCTTCAAAATAAACTTTAACACAACAGAACTGATACTTTAAAATCAATGTCCAAATATACTCAGATATACCCGGTATTCTTCATTTTTCAGCCTAACTTGACAGAATTTCTTAAATTTGTAGAGCTGTCGATTGTACATATTCTGCAAATCTGACCCATATACAAGATATATATAATATATAATATATGCATGTATGCATATACTTTCATGGTTTCTCTATTACTGCACCTGGCAAACCAAACCAACAGAGTGGAGTCTCACATTAGAAAGTATTATAGAGATTGGCAGGCGAGCAACAATGTCTGCTGGTTCATCTAAATGCACGGAGACCTATTGCCATGAAACTAACACCAGTTTGCAGCAGTTGGACTTCTATTCCTAATATATATGTCTGATCCAATTATTCCCTCTTTATTAATATTTCGGGTAAAGATAGGATTTCGGTGATTGGGACTGAAATGACAGTCCACTATAATATATAGCCACATACCGAAATTTCAGATTAATATCAAATTATTGGAACACTCCCACGAGGTAGAAGCAACTTTGGAAATGAGAAGAAGTGAAGTTGAAGTGGGAGGCACTTTTACCAGTCGCTATCGCAGCCAATTTAAACTTTTTTAGCAGTTCCCGCCGCCCTCCGGCAACTTGGCAGAATTACCTCCTTCGAGTCCAGCCTCGCCAGTGAGTTTTGGGTAATAGTCAGTGATAGTAGGGAGATTTAGCAGCCATAACGCACCAACATAACGCATCCACTAACTATGTGTAGGCTACATTATTACCGCTGTTGGGATATGTCAAGAGGCGCTAGGCTGCATCTGCATTGCATTGCAGGCCTCTCACAATTATCCCCACAACGGTAATAATAATTGTGCTAAAGGTTACTGGATGCGTTAGTGTTGTGTTGGTGCGTTGTGGTTGCTAAATCTCCCTATTACTGGATGTGTTAGTGTTGTGTTGGTGCGTTGTGGTAGCTAAATCTCCCTATTACTGGATGCGTTAGTGTTGTGTTGGTGCGTTGTGGTTGCTAAATCTCCCTATTACTGGATGTGTTAGTGTTGTGTTGGTGCGTTGTGGTAGCTAAATCTCCCTATTACTGGATGCGTTAGTGTTGTGTTGGTGCGTTGTGGTAGCTAAATCTCCCTATTACTGGATGCGTTAGTGTTGTGTTGGTGCGTTGTGGTAGCTAAATCTCCCTATTACTGGATGCGTTAGTGTTGTGTTGGTGCGTTGTGGTTGCTAAATCTCCCTATTACTATAGACACCTTGCTTAATATAGTCTAGGGTGCGCACATGAAGAAATCAAATGAGATGATATTATGGTGTGCCTAAATTATAATAATTCTGCCCCAGAGATCTCTGGTTGGGGCAAAACGATGGTCTATTAAGAGCTCGCCATATATCACAAGACAATAAAACCATATTATAGTGGGTTTGCAGAAGTGCACTGTAAAATAAAAATGTATGTTTATACCGTTAGGAATGTGCCATAGAAAAACTGCTAAATGTAAGATTTTTTTAGTAAAGAAAGCTATAATTTTGAGTTCTAAACGGTCTTTGTTGCATAAATCTCCAAGAGGTAGAGGTGTGAGACTTTATGTAGTTTTGGTTATCAAATTGAAATCTATGCTGATTGGCAGGGTGTGCAGTAGGCAGGATGATTGATCAAGCAGAATCGTGGTGTGCAATGGGGCAGGTAGCAAGGATATTCAAGGTCAGGAAATGTTTATTGTTTATTTCCATAGAAACCAGTTCCTCAAATTTTCCGCATATTTTTCGACATGACAAGCGTGAAATAGTTGGGAAATAAAACTTTGAATAAAAAAAAAATTGAAGATCGTTTTTGATATAAATGGGATAACAATTAATAATATCAGAAAGAATATTGTGCATAAAGCGAGATTACAATCTCTCCTACAACAGTGCACCCATAATGGTTATGGTATCTTTTTAAAATTATAGCATCCATTGAGCCAGGAGTAGAAGCTCTTACAATTTATTTCTTCCTTCCCCAAACCTTCCCTGCGCCCAGACATCTGTAGATGATGTGAAGGCAGTGATTTATGGCCCAGCAAGCAGACATAATGAGTCATCTATGTCGTACATCACCCCAACATCTGAATCAGAGGGCAATGATGGCCGGGTAGTTCCGCAATCACATTTCTTCTCTTCCACCTCGTCCAGTCATTGATCTGCACATAAATCTTTAACATTGTTGTCAGGTTACCAATGTCTTGCAACCATTGCTACCTCCATATATCATATACTGTTTGCCGTTTGCCTTGCACAAACGGGCTTAAATGAGTCATAAGTCGCAAAATGGATATTTTTCAAAGTGATTTATTCATAAGATATCTTTATTGGAATATTTTAATCGTTGGGGTGCTTAATGCCGCTAGTAACATTCATATGTGTACAAAATTCCAAGGCAATGTATTAAATATGTCTTTGCATTTCTAATGTTATCTAATGGAGTATATTTAGGTACTTTATTAGTAATTATCCACCCAAGAACATTAATAACATTTTTTTTTTTTTCGAAAATAAAGATATCAAACTTAAATTATAGAAACACTACTTATATGTCCTATTGTTTACTGCCATTAGAATTTGCTTGATCTCATTCTTACAAATATGATGATATCTCAAAAAAAATGTTTTGACTTGTGACTCATTTCCATGTAACGCATCACAAATATAGCCGGTAATGTGA
Organism: Sthenelais limicola; assembly: GCA_942159475.1. Classification (NCBI taxonomy): domain Eukaryota; kingdom Metazoa; phylum Annelida; class Polychaeta; order Phyllodocida; family Sigalionidae; genus Sthenelais; species Sthenelais limicola. The sequence continues at coordinate 4,326,830 of OW804100.1, read as the reverse complement.
CATGTAATATTGTTTAGGACCATATGTGATGTCCTCCAGGAAAATGAGTCTAAAGTCGCAAAATTGATTCTTTTTAAAAAAGTGATTCATTCACAAGATGTCTTTGTTGGAATGTTCTCATTCTTGGAGTATCTAGTACTTGAGGATGTATGAATATGTGTACAAAATTTCAAGATTGTGCATCAAATATATGAATGTAGTGGTCCTGGTGGTTGAACTTGGGATTGTGACCTGCTGAGGTTGTGCTTGCCGAGATAGCTCAGTGGTAGAGCATTGGAGCGTCAATCCAAAGGTCTGGGGTTCGGTTCCCCGTCAAGGCAATGGCATTTTTCAGCAGGTTCACTACATTCATATATTTCCAAGGTCAATCTTATTCAATATATTTAACTACTTTACTAGTCATTGTCTACCCTTAATAATTCAAACAGCTTTTTCAAAAATAAAAATAAAAAGTAGCAAAAATATCAAATTTAGAATATAGAATAATATTATGTCTTACTGTTTACTATCATTGGAATTGGCTTGATCTCATCTTGTCAAATATGATGATATCTCAAAATTAATTTTTTGCGACTTGTGACTTATTTTCCTGAAACTTATCACATATTATAGGATGTAGCATAGGTTGGTTACTGATTTTACTCCACGTTGATGTATGTACCACATGCTATTTGTATGGGCGGGAGTAGTGTGGTAATTTGCACCAGTTTGTATGTCAGTCATGTGGTATGACTTCCTGTCCCCAGTAAACATAGCCATATAACATATAAAGTAAGCATAGCAATGTGGGAGTAGATATAGAACCTAAATTCGAATGTGGTACTCAGGACAAAATTGCACTGTCCTTGATGTTTGTTTTTTTTCGTAACCCACTCGCCTATCGGCTTGTGAGCCATGAAAAAACAAACATCTTGGACGGTGCAATATTGTCCCTCGTACCACATTCTCATTAGGTTCTATCTATGTCCTGTAAATCTGTGGTAACACTGACACAGTTTCTACTTTGTAACTTTTTATAGGAAACAGAAACAAGTTGGACTGGGAAGGTTAATTTACACTAGTCAATAAAGGAAGACGATAGTACAAAACATACATCAAACAACCCGATAGCGCAGAACATACATATGTATGGGCACAACCACACGGAGGCTAGAGTACATACATGTAGCCAAAGCCTGGCTTCTTATGTCCACATACAATAATAACGGTTCTAGGGCAAAACCCCGCCAGCCAAAACCCCCCGAGCCAGAACCCCCCTAGCCAGAACCCCGCCACCAAAACCCCCCTAGCCATAATCCCGCCATGCCATAACCCCGCCAGCAACAATCCCGCCAGTCAGAACCCATCCATGCCAAAACCCCGCCAGTCAAAACCCCGCCAAAATCCAACAAATTGTGTGTGCTTGTGGAACGGGGTGGAGGTGGGGTGGTGTTGGCGGGGTTGGGGGTGGGGGATGGTGGTGGGGGGGGGGTGGAGTTATAGTGGACTGCCACAGCATGCTTACACATATATTAGTAGTAATATACATGTATATTAGCTCTAAGCACATATATAGTGTTGGACCACGCAACTCAATTTATTGGTAAAGTGCTTGGCTAGAGCTGATACCAGTTGTACCTTGTAATTTTCTTAATTTCATAAATACATCGAAATAATAATTATGAAAAGTTCTGCTTGCAATGCTTAAAGACACTGAGTCGGTTGGGCATAGAGCATCTGGTGGGGAAGGGTTATTCACTCCTGTGGGGGGTGGGGCATAACTGGGAGGAGGTGGGTGAGAAGAGATAACTATCAGGGGCAATAAAACAGAAAGGGATGAGATAGCTGGTTCTTTGATAAGAGCCACAAGAAATCACATAAGGAATAGGTCGTCAGAAAATGTACAATTCTTCTCCAACAATACCCCCAATAATTACTTATGCATGAATATGTATTTCGAATGACAATCTCAGAAAATGATCGCCAGATAAATGATCTCACCATGACAATCATTTGAACGTTTTAGAGGGACTTTTGTTTCTAGAATACAGCAATATCAGAACGACCACAGGACCCTCGCTTTAACCACCACATATATCTCAACCACAATAAATATATAAAGATATATATATAGTGGACCGATGCGGTGGGGAGGGGTGGTTAAGATAGTGGTCAGTCTTTATTCACTTACATGTATGTGTCAACTTCAATTCTTGAATTGAATTGAATTGAACTTGCCTCGCATTATCTTTAATGGTTCACAACATGGTGCATCCCCAGTATCCTATCCCATCTGGGCTTTTTTCTCTAGATATCCATATATATATATATATATATATATATATATATATATATATATTCTATATTGTTACTTATTAATTATTCAAATATCCCTCTCTCCTCTCTCCTATTTCTCCATCTCCCCCTCTTCTCTCCCCTGTTTCTCCTCCCTCTCTCCCTGTTTTCTTCCCAGTTTCTCCCTCCCAACCCCTCCGAACCTGTACCCTCTCTTCCCCTCTCTCTTCTCCTCTACCTCCCCGTTACTCCCTCTCCACCCTCTTCTCCCCCCTGTTTCTCCCTCTCCTCCTCTCTCTCTCCCTTCGTCACTACCTCTCTCCCTCTATCTCTTCTCTCCCCTTTTTCCCCCTCTCAAACTTATCTCTCCCTCCTCTCTCGCCCCTCTCTCTCCTCTCCTTTGTGGTTGGTGTTGGGGTGTGTGTGTGTGGGGGGGGGGGTCGTTTGGAGGTGCGGAGTGATATTTGCATGCCACAGCATACTCACTCCCATCTCATATAATGAACCTGCTACCCCCCCCCCCAAACACATGCACACTCTCTCTCTCCCTGTCCACGGCTCTTCTGCCAAACCCCTCATGACCCCTGGTACATGTATAGTCTTTAGTCTCTCCCATGGTAAACACGCCAATTACCAAACATGCAGCAAAACCACAATGGTTAACCATATGTGCGCCACTTTTACAACCTCATATCAGGACCACAATAAATACAGATTGACGGTAAAACGTGGGGCGGGCACGGGGTGGGCTGGCGGGACCGGGGTGGGCCCTTATCTTTATAGATAAGATGATCAGCTTGTAGCGGGTCCAGCCCAACATATATTCTATAGAGGTCCAGCTCAAACATATGTTCTATAACATTTTTTTTCGGCTCATTTCATTTCTTTATCTTTGGACTGCATACATACTTCATTTCAAAAACCAGGAATTCACCCAGGTATTCCTTAATCGGAAGGTAGGGTGGGAAATGTGTCAGTGCCACATGTGTATTTCACACATGACTGACACTGACAATGACACTGACATGTGTTGTTGGGACATAAAGAGAACTTTTTCTCTAATAATTTTGCCTCTAAATACTTAAACACTTATATTTACCTTCATAAACCACCAATACAAATATTCAAGTCTACTGAAAAAGAAAACGGGGGGTGGGGGTGGGGGGTGATGAATGTTATATATATTTTGTATATTATATTCTAAATAATGGATTGTACGTGTATATGGGCAGAAGGTCAATGCCCTGTGACCCTTATTGCCACTGCCATTACCATTACTGAATCGTGGGAGGGGGAGGGGGAGGGTGACATTACCCTCCATAGCATGATAAAATCGAAACATTTCACACAAACCCAATACTTTATCAGGGAACCAAGGACATTTATAATGCCTATACTTCTAACTTCTAAATAAAATGTGTAATGTGGCATATTGTAATACAGTACTTTATATTCCTTTGGATATACACTACACCTTATCTAGTATTATCATTTCTATGCCACTGGCTCTCGACATTCATTCTACCATTCATTCTTTCTTTTTATTATATATATATTCATTTTCATTGGGATCTTGGGAAAATGTTTCTTTCTTGCATATTTTTTGGTGGGATGCTTTGAGGTACAAGAAAACAATACTATAAAGCAAATCTGGTGACTACCATTTGTCATCTTCATTTGTGATTACTTTTAAACATTTAAAAAATTATATTTTAAATCTCTAGATGTATTCCTAAATCAATTGTCTGCTGAATGAGTTTAAATGTTATAATATTGCTACGGGGCGTTTTTCATATAGTGTAACAAAGCCCAATAATTGAATAAGTAATGCACCTTGAATGCTGGCTTCGAAATACTGGATTGGAGTGACTTCCATAACTTCCATAAATGAACTTCTATAGGCTAATACTTTTGATTTTTGAAAAATAAAAATGCTTTTCCATCATTAAGTAGTCTTTCCTGGCTTCATTGACAGCTGTAAGGAAGTAAAAAAATCTTGATGCTTGGCGGCAAATAATTTCCTTTTATAGATCTATATAAAATTGTGCGCACATGTATATCAAATAATAAGAGTTCTTCACCCCCACCACCAAATCCAAATGTAATTTCATAATAACTTGGATCATCCATATGAATATCCAGATTAATTCTCGCCCATTTGTTATACCTCAATAAACATGGGGGCAATGGGAAGGAGAGTAGGATGGGTACATGCAGGGGAACAACAGGAGCGGGAAGAGGAGGACAGCAATGAGAGTGGAAGGGGAAGAGTGAGAGAGATGGAAATAGACATGGAGAGAAGGAGAGAGATATACATCTAACAAGGGAGAGGGAGCAGGGTGTGAGGGGGAGGGAGGGACAGATTGTCATTGTGAAAGAAGGTCGATATACAGAAATAAAATTCTGGAGGAAGAGAGAAATGCATCTTCACATGCTTTATTTTGTCAAGTACAGTAATAGAAAATACGTATAGCAGCCGCCTTTTAAGTGTCAGGAATAAATAGGATCTATTCTGCCATTTTAACAAGTGTATTTTAATATCAAAACATAAAAAGCCAGGGCACTATAAGCATAGAATCATAACCCTCACGCCACGGGCCACGCCACCCAGCAATAAAAGTATAATTCAGGTTGTGTTTGGAAAGGAGACTTGACCACATGTGTCCAGATGTCAGTTTGACTGGCGTCCATGCAGATACAGTGACACATTCATGTTTATATTTATTTCACAGGGTTACTTGGGCACTCAGATTACTCCCACCTATGACATAGCAAGAAAGAGAAAAAGAGGCAATAGAAAAAAGAAGATATTTCTTGTTATTACATTTAAGTTTTATCTGACAACCATAACTCGCCGAAATAGTGAAATAACCTAAATAACTAATACTTGTTCAAATTCAAATTGTTCAAACCGTTTTGCCACTGCTGATCCTTGCTAGAGCGAATGTTAGCAGTCATCCATGTCTAATTCAGAAATACATGTATACATTTATGAACGAGGGCCAATATGTACACACATATATGAATGCATGCACATAAATATATAATATGCATGTGTATGAGGGAGGGAAGTGAAGGTGGGGGTAGAGAAAGAAGGGAGAGAAAGTGAAGAGAGGTAGCAAGGAGAGAGAGGAGGAGAAGAAGGCGCTGGAGGGGGTACTGGAGGAGGTACTGGGGTGGGTACTGGGGTGGGTACTGGAGGAGGCACTGGAGGGGGTACATGAGGGGGTACTGGAGGAGGTACTGGAGGAGGTACTGTAAGGGGTACTGGAGGGGGTCAAATGTCAAAATACGCATAACAAACAAGAGCTGTTATTTCATGCGTTGCCCTGAAAAAAATCGACAATCAATCTCTAACATTAAGAATATGGGTGCGATGTTCATTACCACTGTAAATTGAGCAATTACCTTCTAATATTAAATTGGCTGGTTTTATACGCCATGATTATTTCAACAATCCACAAACTATACATACGATCTGTTCATTACACAGTCCATTGGTGTTGCTTTTAGCTAACATATCAATTATTCTTGATTCATGATACATTATGAATGGTTACTATGATTGATATAATAATGCGCAAAGGTTAATTAATTATTTACATAAATCACGTTGGTAATATGTTGGCCATTGCATCATCCATTTTCTCCCCTGCACTCTTACCCTGCCCGTCTAATCTCTCTCCCTTTATCTCTTTTCCCTACCTCCCCTCCTCCCTCCCTTCCTGTTTTTTCTTCTTTGCCATCCCCTCTGCGCTCTCTCCTTTCCCTCTGTTTCTCCCCTTCCCCGATCTTCTCACTTCTCTCACCTGTATCTCTCTCCATCTTATTCTTTCATCTGTATTTTTACTTAGGAAATAGAGGGAAGGGGAGAGATGGGAAAGAGGGAAGGAGAATGCTCCGGGCCGGGGGAGAAAGGGAGAAGAGAGAGGGAGGGAGAGGGGGAATGGGGGAGGGAGGGATAGAGAGGGGGAGAGAGGCGGAAATAGAAAGAGGACCGAGACGGAGAGCTAGGAAGCTGGAAGGGACAGGAGGAGAGAGAGGGGAGAGGAGAAGAGAGCAGGAAGAGAAGAGGGAGAATGAGTAGGAGATGAGAGAGAGGGAGAGGAGATGAGAAAGACAGATGAGAGACGAGAGCATTAGCAGGGAGTGAGATGTGGAGAGCGTAGCTCCCAGCCTCTCTATGTCCCTTTCTATCTCTGTCTCCTTCTGTTTCCCCGTGTCTCCCCTTCTCTGCCTCCTCTCTCTCTCTTCTCCAGCCTGGCTCTCTCTCCCACTTTTCCTTTTCACATTTCTCTCTCCCTCTCTCTCCCCCTCTCTCTTCCCCTCTCTTCTCTCATCAGTTCTGTCATTCTCTCATCTTCCTCATCTCTCATCTTCCTCTCTCTTCCCCCATTATCATCCCATCTCTCTCTTCTGTCACCTGTATCTCTCTCCCTCTTATCTCTCCCTTTCTCCGTCCCCTTCTTTCTCCCTCTCTCCTCTTCTCTCCTTCTTTGTCCCTACCCACCCTCTCTATCTTCTCTCAAACCTTTCTCACTGTCTGAAAGAAAGGAGTAGGACAGAGAAGAAAGCGGCAGAAGGAGAGGGGAGAGAGACAGGGAAGAGAGAGACCAGGAGAGAGAAAGGAAAGATGCTCTGGGGAGAGAAAGAAGAGGAAAGACAGGGAGAGGGAGAGAGCGAGAACAGGGAGAGGGATGGAGGGAGAGAGGTAGGAAGAGTGAGGGACACAGGAGGGATGGAGAGAGAGGGTAAAGGAGAGGAAGAGAGATGAAGAGACAGAAGAGAGGCAGTGGGGGGGGGGGGGGGGGGGGGGAGGGAGAGAGACAGATGAAAGAAGAGAGATCAGGGAGAGACAGAGGTAGAGAGAGTATATATGGCAGAGAAGGTGATGGAGAGAGAAGGGGCGGGGGAGATAGGGGGAGGGAGAGTGAAGGAGCGGGGAGAATTGGAGAGAGTGTGGGAGAGAGAGGGAGGAGGAGAGAGAAATGGACCATGGACAGAGAGGAGAGTGGGGGAGAGAGGAATAGAGAGATCTGGAGAGACAGGGATCGAGGGAGAAGGTGAGGAAGAGAGGATCCGAGAAGTGGTGAGGTGAGAGAGCGGGAGAGTGGGAGGGTCAGGAAGAGGGAGAGAGAGTGGGAAAAGGAGAGGAAATAGAGAGGGAAAGGGAAAGAGAGAGGAGAGAGCATGAAGAGAGGACTGGAAGGAGAGGGAGAGAGCATGGGGAGAGAGAGGCGAGAGATAGAAAGAGAGGGGTAGAGAACATGCATGGAGAGCGAGGGAGAAAGAGGGAAAGAGATGAAGAGGGAAAGAGAGGGAGCAAAAGGGAGAGAGAGGTTTGGTAGAGAGAAGAGAGAGCGGAAAGAGAGAGCTAGGGACAGAGAGAGTTTCTGGAGAGAGGAATAGAGGGAGAAAGAAGGAGAGAGGAGAGGAGGGAGGAGAGAGGTCAGGGCGAGAGGAAGAAGGTGAGAAAGAAGGAGAAAAGGGGAAAGAGAGTGGGTAGAGACAAGAATAGAGAGTAGGGGGAGGGAGAGAGCTAGGAACAGAGAGAGAAGAAAAAGGAGATCGACAGAAAGAAGGAGAGAGAAGGTGGGGGAGAGATGGGATGAGGTTAGTGAGTGGGAGAGTGGGGGGAAAGGGAGAGGGAAAGAGAGAGGAATTAGAATTAGAATTAGAATTAGAAAACATTTTATTTCAGTTGATAACTGCGATTAGGGGCACGTCTCCGGCAGTTGGGAGGTTTCCCTCGCCCCCTTTCTATTTACAGTTTTGGATGTAGAGGACAATACTGGGGCATTCTATGAATGCGACAGCTCTCTACATATTACATGTTGAAAAATAAAATATTTTACAGGTGTTTGCAAATATGTCTGCGTTTTACAGTGTTCTCTTACTCTGAATGACAGTGAGTATTCAATCATAAATACGTCTTAATTTTAACAGTTTTAAATGAAATATTGATAGTTCCATATTAGTGTGGACCTGGCTAGGTTTTTAAATCTTGTTTTGTCAAGGGTTAGATGGGCACAAAGAGGGGGAGAGAGAGTGAGAGCATGGGAAGAGGAAGAGAGGGATAGAGAATGTGTAAGGGAGAAAGAGGGGGAGAGAGATGGAGATGGAGAGACAGCGCAGGGAGAGAGAGAGAGGGAGGAACAGGAGGAGAGAGATGGTAGAGGGAAGAGAGAGCTAGGGACAGAGAGAAGGGGAGAGAGTGGAGGTAATAGAGGAATAGAGGGATTGGGAGAAAGAGGGAGAGAAAAGGAGAGAGAGGGAAAGAGGGAAGAGGAGAGAGATCAAGAGGGAGAGAGGAGCGAGAATAAGAGAGGGAGATAGATGACGCAAAAGTGTCATGAATCAATATGAAACTCTGTTGAAAGAATTTATCTAGCACTGTGGATCATATCCCCAGGAATTTGTAACTGTTTCAGAACCTAGTAATACTTTTGTTTAGTTCTAATAAGAATTCGAAGATTCATGGGCGTTTTTTCTCAAATACACCTTACCAGATTTTACTCCCTTCAGTTGATACAACGAGTTTGTTGTTATATTACTTATACTTATATTATAGCGGTAAAATAAGGGCGGCAGTGGTCAAGGTGGTCTGAGAGGAGGACAATCTTTATGACCTTATATATATCATAAACCTAGACTCAATGTCACCCCATACCACCCCCAATAAAAGTATGTGGTTGAGAGAGAGAGACATGGCCACATGTGCAGACGATTAGGGGAGGGAATGTTGCTTGAATCATCTGATAAATATCAAGAAATGTTAGTATCGAGTTAAGATGAAGATAGTATTGAAATTGATAAACCCTGACCCCCAACCCCCAATCCCCAATCCGCCTCCACTCCCACCCCTCATGTAGCTATACATATGTCTGACAATATCCCACATCCTCCATCTTTAAGTCCTACCAACAAGATTATATTTAACTCGTTGGTCCTACCCAACACATTATATCTTTCTTGTAAAAATAAGTTACTAGGCTGCCACTCCACGTTTTTTTGTTAGATAAAATACTCTGGCGGGGTTCTGGCATGGCTGGGTAAGGGCAGGGCGGGGTTCTGACTGGCGGGGTTCTGGCGGGCGGGGTATTGGCATGGGGGGATATTGGCAAGGGGGGTTTTGGCTGGGGGGGTTCTGACGGCGGGGTTATGGCTGGGGGGGTTTTCACTGGCGGGATTATGTCCGTACACCAATAATAACATATTGGTCAGATTCTAAGAAAATGTACAATCTACAGTTCTATACATCTCTCAAATTCTGCTAAATTAGAGTGAAAAATGATAAATACTGAGTATATCTGAGTGTATTCTGTATTGTATTCATTCAATAAATTTGTCTGGTTATGTTGAACTGTATTTTGAACCTGATTGTCGTCTTAAGTTTGGGTTATTTGAAGGGATTGGTGAAGGTGAATTGTACATTTGTTGGAGACTTGGCCCATATATGGATGTAAAAGAATGCCACAACCCACCATATTTCGTCATCTTGCTTTTATTTATTTATCAGAGAGATGCCATCTTAGGAGTAATCTTTGATTGAAAAGAAATATTTCTTAAATATTAAATAGCATTTGTTGAAACATACATTAATCATCGAAGCTTCGTCCGACTTGACTTATATATTGTAGTGTCTCTATTTGTGTTGTAAGACTAAGTGGGTGAGGTTAATATATCATTCTCATAATCTACAGGGAATTTAATACAAAACAGAACTTATATATTGCAAATACATGTATAATCGTTCTAAATTATTTCATACGGATATGATTTAATGCCATTTAGCCAATCAATATTTTTATATTCCACAAGAAGCATATAATATAATGTATAAATACTATAGCGATGCTCGCCCATAAGTGCCTCATTATTGTGTTATATTAAGTGGCTGACAGTAAGACACCCGTCTATTGGCTTTAATAAAAACTACTCACTTTGCTACTATGATCCCGCGAGGCCAGCAGTGTAGAAGAGGGAGTTATATAGAGGAGAATATGCTGGGGGAAGATAGGGTTTGATTTATAGACACCGCGCTCATTATAACGGCATATAAAACCTCTGCTTGTAATCGTACCCTCACAGAGGCAAGGACTGTAAGGAGCTGATGGAGGAGTAACTTGTTCCCCTTTAGACACGGCACTGTGCACTTTGTAGCCATCTGTGGATCGATAAATGTAACTTTAATTCACATCCCCCATTGACCAATAGTGAGTGAGTATACATATGAATTAGTAATAATATAACAGAACCCTTTATAAAGTTGTGTTCCAGTATACGCATGTGGCGTGAATGGGTGAAAAAAACCCCTTTTTTATTACACTTTCCAAAGAGTTGGATATGTTTTCCTGCATTGTATATTTTCTGGATGGAGTTACCTTTTATAAACATATTACCATCCCCACATAACTTCACTTTTTGTTCTACGGTGACATCCATCATCCATCACGCTATCACAGTTCGCAGACCTTGTGGTACCGATTTCGTGCAGTGGAAACATCGAATCTTCCGAAAATCTGACCCAGAAAATGTTTCAGAGTATTCATCAAGGCAACAGAAATAATATTGTTAGTCAAAGGCTTTTATTGTGGGATACTGACACAGTGGAATACAGTATAGAAGTCTCCTGCACCACCAAAAGGGGACAGTATAGTTGAATTAAACATTGGAGCGAGAATAATGCTACACTCTGGACTAGATTTTGGTCTCTCCGAGTATGCACACGGCGCCTCACCCATAACTGATAAAAGATTTCCGTCACCAATTTGTCATCATGTTCTTATCTTATTATATGTAAAATCCCCAAAACATACTGTATATTAATATTGTTCTCGTGTAATTAATGTAACCATAAGTAGATGTTCGTTATGGACATACCCGGTATAGACTCTTAATTTTGTATGATCTGTTTCTAATTGATGTTGTAATTAACGTGTATATCAAGGTATCGTTTTTGTAAACATAGACATAGGCTGAACATATCATACATGTATGAGAGCTTACAATAAAAATTAAAACAAACAAACAAACAGATATATGGCCTTTCAAGTTTGTACACCAGGGCCCGAATTCTAGAAATAAAATAGAGACGGTCTCAAAATATCTCAAGACTGGACTTTACTGAGTCGCTTTAGAGAAGGTCTCTAATATTTGCTATTCTAAAACCAATTTAGAGACTGGATCTAGTAAAGTCCTTTCTTGAGTCCTTCTTGAGACCCACCTAAGTCCTTTTGCTCCCAAGTTCCAAAATCCTCTTTTGCACATCAATCCAACAACGGTATCGTTATTTACTTATAGATATATGGGTCAGATTTTCAGAAAATGTACAATTCAACTTCGCCAATCTTCTCAAATAACCCAAATTTCAGACGAAACTAAAGTTCAAAATACAATTCAACCTAACCAAACAGATTGCTAGAATCAATGCAATGTCGAATATACTCGAATTTACCTAGTATTGACCAAATTGCAGCCTAATTTAGCAGAATTTACTAAATGTGTAGTACAATTTGATATACAGATGAGGTCATATAAAGTTTGGTCTAACTTTGATACTTTTAACTGACCCTATATTCGTTTGCAAGGAAAGACTTCAACTATTCAGTCGTTGTTGTCTTGGGGCCAAGCTGTTCCATAACATTGGTAGGCCTATATTACACCCAGGTTAGGTTATGTTTGAATAAAGGATTTAAAAAAAAAATGATTTCTTTATTTTTTCTGACGTAGGAGTGATTGTTTTGAGCTTCTTGCTGACCATATTCTATTAGATATATGTTGTTTATTAGTCAAATCTATATTTACCACTACATACAAGGATGGTTAATCATGAGATGTAATTCTTGGTTTGCATGAACCAATTAAAGACCTGCACACCCTGCAAGAATAACATAAATGTAAATTCTATATACAACAGGCTCCACATGATACAAGTAAACTCTTGAATCTGTTTCAAATTCTATATCATCAAAGTTTCTTATGGAGAAGAAACCCCCCCCCCCCCGAAATACTGCTTTTTTTGTATTTGTAAACGTTTATTTCGGCCTTGGTCACATTAAGGGGATTATGGGAGGTTTGCTAGCCCTCTTTAAGGCCTGACAATATTGTTTGGCTGTGAACAAGTCAACTTTCGTCGTGGAAGAAAGTTGTACACAGCATACTATATTTAATAAATTCTGTTTTAACTATTTCTGGTGATGGCAATGTTGATATAAAATTCACTCTTTTAATAAAATGTTTCTAGGCAATAAAGGATATAATTCGGTGCGAATGGATTTAAGACTGCTTATCAAACGTCTACACGCAAACTTTGGAATAAATAATCTTTGAGGCATTCACCTTGAGGAGTTGGCTGACATGCATTGTTTGCCTACAAGCCAAGGTCACCACTCATCCCGTTATTGGGGGTAAAAGGTCATTTAAGGTCGTGGTACGCAGAATTCATCCCATTCTAAGCGGCAAGTGGCTAAGTCCAGTCCCTGTCTTATATCGCCTCAAGGGGATGAGTGATAGGGCCGGGGAAGGAGGCCGGCGTCGCACAAGTATTGAAAATATATCCCCTCTCCATTCTTTATCACCCCTCAACTAGTCGCCTCAGCGTTTAGTATCGGTAACTCTGTGAATGCTACAGGGTCAGATTGTCAGAAAATGTACAATTCGTCTTCACCAATCCTCTCAAATAACCCACATTTAAGACAAAAATGAGCTTCAAAATGCAGTTTAACATAACAGAACTGGTACTTTAAATCAGTGCGATACCAAATATAAACACTTATACCCGGTATTCTTCATTTGTCAGCCTAATTTAGCAGAATTCCCTAAATGTGTAGAGCTGCCAATTGTACATTTTCTGAAAATCTTACCCATGTACAACTAACTCAGTGAATGCTACAACAAAGCTATGAAAGGTGGATAAAAGGCGGAAACTGTGAATCTCACGTTCTAAATTCCTAATAATTTCTAGGATTGCATTAGGGTCACGTACCGTAGAATCCCCAACCTTATCTCTGTGGAGGAACTTAGGGTTAGCGAGGAATTTCTAGAGATTATTGACCTTTTTGTACCGAGGACACGGACCATGTTTGCCCTGAAAGCCCCCGTGCAGAAAACCAATCGATGGGACAAATATACTTGAGGGGAGAGGTACGCATAAAAGAGACCATCTTATGGAGGGCATGCCTCTGATCAATTGATGGGAGAAAAGATTCATTTGCAAAAATGTATTCAAACTGTCCGGAAAATTATTCTTTACACCTTTTGGTAGATGCTCGTTCACACTTGGATACAAGTTTGCAATATCTCTCTTACAGAAGAGCGATATAACACCATGGAAACATAATTGAAACTTTGAAATTCACGATTTGAGTGATCATCCGTTTTTGCTGTAATAAAAAAGAAAGACACATTTTTCAGTTTCACGTTTGATTCAACAGAAAATGTGCAAAGAAATCCTGCCTTAAAATTAGATCTTGGTGAAACAAATTTTCACAAATTGCTCGAGAGCAGAGAGCAGATGCTTTGTGTGGAGCACTTGATCGGTCAGATTTTCAGAAAATGTACAATTCACTTTCACCAATCCTCTCAAATAACACAAACTTAAGACAAAAATCAGGTTCAAAATACGGTTCAACACAACCAAACAGACTGTTTGTATCAAGACACAAATATACCCATATATGCCTAGTGTTGACGATTTTTCAGTCCAATTTAGCAGAATTTACAAAATGTGTAGAGCTGCCAATTGTACATTTTCTGACAATCTGACCCAGTCTATGCCTTGTGTGGAGGAGAAGCAGACCTGGGGCCCCTATTACCCAGGACCCATAAACCTATAAACCCTCTTTGTATCCCAGGTCCGCGAGTCTGACGAGACCAACAGCGACAGATGTGTACCAAGTACAGAAGTGGAAATACTGGTCATAATTCAATAAGCAATTCATTAGCCAAACTTAGAGACATTTCAGGGCCACAAATCAAGTTATGGATGCTATCGACCGACAGTCCAAAGTCAGGTTGAGTTTTTCACCCAACCACCAATATTCCGTGTAGGCAATTTAGCGCCGATAGATCTTTATTGGTGACTTCGTTGGAAATTCACATCCTTTCGTATTTTGATTTCCCCAGAGGTTTCATCGATCAAAATGCAAAATATCTACTGGTGTTAAGTTGCTTAGACAGCAGAACTGGTTGTGATATTAGTAGAAGACCAGATTAGAAATAACACAAATAAGACAAATGAAATATTGTCCTGATGACATGGCCGTTTCCTTCCAGCAAAAAGCATTTGTTTGGGTTATGTCCTCCTACTTCCGTCCTTATAATAGATGGGTCAGATTTTCAGAAAATATACAGTTAGCAGCTCTACACATTTAGGAAATTCTCCTAAATTAGGCTGAACAATGAAGAATACTGGGTATATCTGAGTATATTTGGTATCGCATTGATTTAAAGTATCAGTTCTGTTATATTAAACTGCATTTTGAAGCACATTTTTGTCTTAAATATGGGTTATTTGAGAGGATTGGTGAAGACTAATTGTACATTTTCTGAAAATCTGACCCACATTTTGTCAGCCGCAATTCATGAACTGGCACAGGACTTTGCTCATAAGAAAGTTATATATGTCCTGGCCCGCCCAGGATTAGATTAGAAGGACCAAGTCCCACAAAGTACGCGGCATTGATTGTAATTGGATCATCTTCCCCTGAGCTTGTAACAGATCCATTTCTACTGAAAAGAAAAAAGATGGAAACATAATACCAGAATGTCAAAAGCTCAAGCCTCAAGACTTTTAAATGTATTCATGTGTATTGAATTTATAGGACTTGGAATAGTATTCAGGACGAAACAATTCTATTCATTCAAATTGAGTCAGCACTTGATGGGGACAAATTATAGCCAGTCCGTACTGCACAACTTACTCCACGACACCTAAATGCAGCAAGACTAATGAATATTCTGGTTGCCCTGTGTCATCGTATATGGGTCAGATTTTCAGAAAATGTACAATTCAACTTCACCAATCTTCTCAAATAACCTAAATTTCAGACGAAAACAAAGCTCAAAATACAGTTCAACCTAACCAAACAGATTGCTAGAATCAATGCAATGCCGAATATACTCGAATTCACCTAGTATTGACCAAATTGCAGCCTAATTTTACAGAATTTACTAAATGTGTACAGCTGCCAATTGTACATTTTCTGAAAATCTGACCCATATACATTTTTGGACATATGTCTAAAATAATATGAAATTTATTTTGAATATTCAGGGGTATTAATAATGGTCAGCATGTAAGAGTACGGCGCTGGTGGAGGGAATATTTTAAATACGTCCAAACCTTAAACATACATGTGAAGTATGTCATCAGAATGGATCGTAACATTTTTTTAGCTTGATTTATATAGACTACTCTCAACTATCTCTGTGCGGACGTTATATCACTTTACCTAATTATTTGATTAATTTTTTGTCTACTTGTTGTAAATGTAGAGGATAAATCAGGCTATTCTGAGAATAATTGTACATAAAAATGTCTTCGACCTGAATAAAATATTTTCCAAATCAAAATTAAAATCAGGAACCAAATTGTGATGTGTTTTAAGAAAATGAGTCTCAAGTCGCAAAAAATGGATTTTGAGATATCACCATATTCGAAAAGATGAGAGCAAGCCGATTCTAATGATGGTAAACATTGAGGACATCTAAGAAGTGTTTCTATATTTTATGTTTGATGTTTTTAAAAAAGTTTGCAATGTTTCTGAGAGGGCAATTACCAATAAAGTAGCTAAATATACTCCATAGGATGACCTTTGAAACGCAAGGATATATTTCATCCACTGTCTCGAACTTTGGGGCATGTACTCATGGTACTAACAGCACTCAACCCTCCAAGAATGAGAGATTTCCACCAAAGAGATCTTGTGGATAAATCACTTTGAATAATATCATTTTTTGCGACTTGTGACTCATTTTCCTGAAACACATCACAATTGATGTGATCGTCGATAATTAATCGATGAGTGCAAATGGTGGAACATGACATACATTACAGACCCTCAACAAAATCAATCAATCAATCATAAAAGTCTACAGTCAAGGAATCTGTCGGGCATTTATATCATCATTTGTCTGAGTTTAATCGATTTAATTGTTTGTAATTTAATCACAATTATCGTTAACAAATGATCACGTTGGTGTATTGAACATGTACTAATGTTGCAATCAATACTACACTAAACCATAATATTATAGAATTCAAATTTAATATGCCCCTAAACGGTTTTGATTTAGAAAACAAATTATCAGGAACAATGTATTACAAAATCATATTTTGATATCTTCATATTTCCTGATCACAAAGTATTATCCGTGGTATTCCATGTTAAATATATCAAACAATTTCCTTAGTCAAACATTGGAAGAACATGTGTCTAATAATGTCATGTGTTTTGTAAAATGAGTCATAAGTCGCAAAAAATGGAT
This sequence comes from Sthenelais limicola, assembly GCA_942159475.1. Classification (NCBI taxonomy): domain Eukaryota; kingdom Metazoa; phylum Annelida; class Polychaeta; order Phyllodocida; family Sigalionidae; genus Sthenelais; species Sthenelais limicola. The sequence goes on along the minus strand of OW804100.1, from coordinate 4,310,066 downwards.
TTTGAGATATCACCATATTTGAAAAGAGGAGATCAAGCTGATTCGAATGAGAGTAAACAGTCTAATAATCTGCTAAGTATTTCTAGATTTTAAGTTTGATATTTTTATTTTTGAAAAATAATAATGTTGTGCAATAACCACTAAAGTAACTAAATATACTCCATATGAAGACCTTTAAGACGAAAGGATATATTACATACACTGTCCTGAAATTTGAGAGACCGATTGATATAACTATAAGTGATAATTAAACTCCCGAAAAATCGTTTTAACATTTTAACAAAGTTATCTTGTAAATAAGACACTTTGAAAAATATCATTTTTGCGACTTGTGACTCATTTTCCGGGAAGACATCATATATGCAATATGGCTGTGCTTATGAAGATGTTTCTGCTATAGACCACAATAGGAGCCATAATCAATCAGCTTACTGTGCCCCGGGGGAAATATGTATGATTTGACCTCTCATGACCCTAGCTGTGACGTATGGGTAGATCCACTTATGACGTAATACACTGTATCTGAACCATCCATTATCTCTCTGTCCCCTGCCTGTGTACGTCTTAGGTAACGTGCTGCCAGATTTACTGCTTTCTCATATAGCTATCAATGGGTCAGTACGTCAGAAGATGTACAGTTTAACTTCACCAATCCTCTCAAATAACCCAAATATCAGACGAAAATAAAGTACAAGATACAGTTCAACCTAACCAAACAGATTGCTAGAATCAATGCAATGCCGAATATACTCGAATTTACCTGGTATTGACCAAATTGCAGCCTAATTTAGCAGAATTAACTAAATGTGTAGAGCTGCCAATTGTACATTGTCTGACAATCTGACCCGTCCGATATGGCCATGAGGCAAATTATGCCCTATGAAGGAAGGTTATGGGAGGCCATGGCCTTTCAGCGCCTGCAAACACAGGAATGACTCTATGTGGGGTGGTGCCAGGTTTAGTGCCTCTAGGATTATGTGGATAAATGTTACTCTTGAGAGGTCGAGCCTTATTGATAACAGTTATCAGCTGAGGGACTGGGTATGGTTGTCCAACAATCAGCACAAATATCTTAATTTGTTTAGGACTTGAAACACTGATTGCTATCTCGCTCCAAATAGAAGATATGAGTGAGTGGAATAAAGATGCCACTAGAAAGAGAACCCAATGTTTATCCTGATGCGAATGTATCAGTTTTTAAAGCATAAAAGGTGGTCTCCACTGGCTGTGGTAAGCTCTGCGGTAAGCCTTGCGATGGTGTTGTGCTGGTTCTGTAGGTGGAGATGAATGATGAGGTCCTGCCTACATGGATCACTGGCCATGTAGGCAGGACCTCGCCACTTCTCACTATCACAGCACCATCGCAAGGCTTACCGCATGCCTTACCGCAGCCATGCAGTGGAGACCACCCTTAAAGTTCATCGTTCCTTGTTTCATAAAGGCTGTTCTGACCACAAGCCTGACCAATAAAGGAATGCAAGTCCATGATTAGATTTATGATAATTGCATATATCAAATAACAAATTCTTCATGCTATGTCTTCCAAGAATGCCTTCCATGCCTGTTTTATGATTGAATGGAATTGATAACGCCTCTTATTTGGTATCACCATGTGTGTTATGTCTTGAAGGAAATCTCACCTGACGCATTTGGCAATACACTTACCATTGTAACCTTGTTGCTTTTATTAATCGTATACTGTACAAAGATATTGTCTGATAATCTTGCACTGACGTGAGGTGCCAAATGGAAAAAAACAAAAAACAAAATTTTGTACTGTACATACTCTGATCCAGGAGCACATAACTCCAAAATGTTTCTGAACCTGACCACTCTATGTAATCTATGTCGGTTCAAGTTGCTATATAAATGTTAAAATTTAAATTATTATAAAATTATACTGTATCATTGAAAGTTAGCATTTTTCCCTTGAGTCTGTGAGATTATCTCTGTAAAACATTGAAATCAGCTCAATAAAATTTCTTTAAAAAAAAAAATTCTAATAGGCCTCCAGGGTCAGATGTTCAGAAAATGTACAATTCGCCTTCACCAATCCTCTCAAATAACCCACAATTAAGACAAAAATAAGATTCAAAATGCAGTTTAACATAACAGAACTGATACCTTAAATCAATGCGATACCAAATATACTCAGATATACCTGGTGTTCTTCATTTTTCATTTTTCCTTAATGTGTAGAGCTGCCAATTGTACGTTTTCTGAACATCTGACCCATATAACATCCATAGAGAATTTACGCAGTATCCTAGTACTGGTCAACACGACAAAGCCAATCAGCGAAATGCACCTTGATATTAATAAGATTATTCAAGTATATTTGGACTGAGATGACACGGTGCATGTAATATAAGGTATCGCCTGGAGTCACCCCAACCTATTGTATGGTGACATAAGGCTTTTACCGTGTATCAGTGGCAGCACATTAGTGCCTTGTCTCCAATATACAGGTGTGAGGAGGACAAGTCCTTAATACAGCTGCACCACTGTGGACATGGAGCCACATGTAGGAATTCTACCAGTTGTCGGTAACTTGAGTGATGCCAAGCCTTCAGGTATGTAAGACAAGAGAAACTGAGGTAGATTGATGAATCAGCAACTTCAGTATTAGACAAACCAACCAGTTGTAAAGTGTCGCTAATATCTATACTAGTTCATACAAGTAATTGTATTATGACTTTTAATAGGGGACTTGCATGTGCCACTGCGCATGTCTGTTACAGTGCATCATGGGGTCGATTTTGTTGAAATCTGACATACAAATATTAGCAACAATTTTATCAAAAATTGCAAGAATGTTTTCACCAATATGCTTAATGATCTATGAAAACTAAATGCATGATGGGAAAGATGGAGACGTATGTCATGGAAACATGTATAACACATGGGTATTGACATTAGAGCATTGATACATATCACATTCTGAACATGACATGTTTTCTATAGATTTTAGACTACCATTAGTCCCATAATTCCATGTGAATCAAGACTTAAAATGGCCGCTATACAAATCCCCTATCAAGACAAATTTTATCTTCAAGAAATCAGAATAAGATTATGACAATCGAATGTTATTTAACTATATATGTGATCTGTATTGTAGTGATCTTTCTTCCCCACATTATTTCTATCACACATCTGTTGCTAACTATTGGTGTTAAGAGGTCTCTAGCAGTTCTTCTGTCTTACCGCTTTGCCCTATCTCTATCACAATTGTATAACAGCATTAACTTATGACAAAACGTATGATTCATTATTCAACAAATTATTACTTAAATTCTGAATACGGAATGTTGTAAACAAGAAAGGGGTTTGGGAGGATGATTGGATTAAAAGTCGAAGTATTCTTTTACACTTTTACCAAGAATAACCATTGCTTAACTTACCACTTTTAGGTCCTGCCTACATGGCCACTGAACCATGTAGGCAGGACCTCGTCATTCCTGCATACATGGTTCACTGGCCATGTAGGCAGGACCTCACCAACAAAGCACCATTGCAAGACTTACCGCAGAGCTTACCGCAGCAAGTAGAGGCCACCCTTTATGAATTGCCTTCCATGCCAAGAAACGCGAACGCAGGCAAATGTTAGTTTCAAGTTGATATTGAAACGTATTGATTATTGAACTTAAGATCAACAATTGGATCGATCTGTCTATAGTTATTTCAGTCTCCAAAATCCAAATTAATATCGTTGGGCGGATTGCCTTGATCGCACACGTTGTGGATTAAATTTGCTAATATTGCAAGACCTTAAATGTGAGGTCACTAATAAGAATATGTCCTGAAATTTCCTCTACACAGTTTATGACATCATTAATTCACAGTCATGTAAAGCTTACTGCCATGTTCAATATTGTTTGCTAATGCTATTTACTTATCCCATTGAACGTGTATGGGTCCGATCCTCTCGAATAACCCATATTTCAGACGAACATAAAGTTCAAAATACAGTTCATATTAACCAGACAGATCTATTGAATGAATACAATACAGAATAGACTCATATATACTCAGTATTTATCATTTTTCACTCTGATTTAGCAGAGTTTGAGAGATGTGTAGTACTGTAAATTGTGTAAATCTGACCCATATATAAACAATAGGCACTAGACATAGAGGGTAGAGGTGGATAGAGAGGTGGAAACTGGATACTGTCTCCGTATCATGTATATTTTATAAACTTTCAGATTGTAAAAGTACACGATCACAGCTATAGCAATGTACCCATTGAGTTCCATTTTAATGGTTTATATCCGAGTTGTCATATTCTCCATCTTTATGACATACAGCTATAATATTCATGCATACGTGCTCCCAGCGATATACCATTTATTTGGACACTACTCGGTACAGTTGGTTGGCGTTTCATTATTTGGCAGACCAATTAAATCTATTTCATTTCACTATCAGTCTCACTAGCGAGCCAATGAGTTGTACATTTAAGTGATATGTTCGTTTTGCCAACATTTATAGGACATAAAATAGCACTAGTCTGACTGTATCTAAAACGGTCGCCAAGGATACTCTGTTACCCCATGATATGTACATCAGTAAGTGGATCAGATTTTCAGAAAATGTACAATTGGCAGCTCTATGTATTACTCATTAAGGAAATGATGAATAGCGGGTATATCCGAGTATATTTGGTGCATTGATTTAAAGTATCAGTTCTGTTATGTTAAACCGTATTTTGAAGCTCATTTTTGTCTTAAATGTGGCCACAAAAGCAGGCATGTAAGCCCTGCCCCCCTAAAGTCAATACTAGAAACTGCCAGGCTACCTAGCCGCCAAAGAGAGTAATGGCATTGTTTACACTGTATGAGTGATGATACATTTCATAACCTGTAGTAAGTGATGTAGTTGTAGAAGGTTTGTCTGGAAGAACTGTCTCAGACAGAGAACAATCACCTATTTCCAGGTAGAAACCTGTTATCGTTATTTGTATACCAAATGGAAATAAAGCTTCTTTTATATATATATTTATATATATTTGAGAGGGTGGTGAAGGCGAATTGCACATTTTCTGATAATCTGACCCAAGTCTGTCATGGTGTGAGTGGGTCTGTTTGATGGCTAGCAAACTAGCATGATTAACACTCGACATGATTACATGATTATTAAACACTCATTCAAAAGCACTATATATTATATATAGCCATCCATTAGTCTTACATGTGCTTGAACTTCGGTCGCTCCCAAAAGCTGCCAGCTTTCCATCGCTTTGACAAGAGAATGACTATGAGGGACCAGATTTCCAGAAAATGTATAATTCGCCTTCACCAATCCTCTCAAATAACCCACAATTAAGACAGAAATGATCTTCAAAATGCAGTTTAACATAACAGAACTGATACTATAGATCGACGCGCCACCAAATATACTCAGATATAACCGGTATTCTTCATTTTTCAGCCTAATTTAGGAGAATTTCCTAAATGTGTAGAGCTGCCAATTGTACATTGTCTGAAATTCCGACCCATTTACACTTGATTCCCTCAGTATCTGCGGTGAGATTGGAGTCAGGTCTGTGGTATGCCAATCAAGAAGGAATAGGCGTGGCCAGTGGCTGAGGAGGAGGAGGAGAGAAAGTCGAGGCTTAATAGAGTGCGTTATGGCAGGGCGCGGCCACAACTCTTCTTACCTTCTCCTCCTGAACGTGGGGAGAGTCAAGTCAATCTATTCTATTACAGGGATACTCAATCTTACAGGGATACTCAGTCTTACAGTGATACTCTAATTTACAGGGATACTCTTGTGTATGCTAACGTGCATGGACAGACTTCATCCTGTGTCCAGTATTCTAGTATCAGATGGTAAGTAAGTTTATATTGTCTTTCCCCCCTTGGTTATTCTGAGACTTTGTTAAACACAAATGATCGTTAGATGCTTGTTGCGATTGTTTTGGTTAACGCGTGCCAACCTGGGTATGAGTTGCACTATAGAGGTCTATGTAACATCATTATATCAACCCTACCTCAATATTACACTTTGGCTGAAGGTATTTGTTAAGTATCTTAATCCTCTGAAGGAATACAATTGGATTGATTGGTAAACAATTCCATGATTCGGATCGAATTGATGGTTTTGGAATTGCATGGACAAACAGTCCTGACCTTTATCAGTTTTTGGAGGCAATAACTATCCTGGCAACTAATACTGGCCAATAATCATGCCAGATAATTCTTAGTAAATCTCGTGTTCTGTAAACATTTGGAACCAGTCCTGCTGCTATTCGTGCTGCTGGGCTGTTAGCACTGTCTGGGGCTTGATCACATAACAACAGACTAAACTATATTCACTAAGAAACATTTACATGCTTGCGCTGGTCTGGAAGAAGAGCAATGCATTCCCATGCAAACGACAGCCTAGACAAAGAACTGTTTGGTCAGTTGGTCAATTGGTTTGTTGGTCAGTTGGTTTTCTATTTCCAAATTGAACATTGCGTACATCTACACATGCAATCGTACGGGGGTCAGATTTTCAGGAAATGTACAATTAGCCTTCACTAATTCTCTCAATAACCCAAATTTAAGACGAAAATCAGGTTCAGAATACACTTCAACATAACCAGACAGATTTATTGAATGAATAAAATACAGAATACAGTCAGATGTACTCAGTATTTATCCTTTTTCACTCTAATTTCGTAGAATTTGAGAGATGTGTACAACTGTAGATTGTGCATTTTCTAAAAACCAATAAGACCACAAGAGAATGTGCCTTAATTGGTGTGGTACATAGATAGAATCTAATGAGAATGTGGTACATACACCAACGTGGAGTAATATCTCTTGGCATTGATGATCATTCCATTGTCTGTTTATGAATAATAAACTCAGCGTTTGATACAAAAACGTCAGACAATGTTGTCTAAAGCAATAGTTTATGCATGTATCACGTCGTTTATCATGTATATATGCCCAGGGTGTGATAGTCCCATCAAGGCACTCCTGCTGATAACCATCCACAAGGTGGCAGTCATTGTGTGTCATACAACATGAACAACAGTAGATAAATGCGCTTTGACCGGCGGCAGATAAGAATTGTTTTGATAAAATTTACATTTACGCGCCTTTTCCACTTCATCCGACCAGATTCCATCAACTCTTGACGAACCCATTTATAGATCCAGAATAAAACAAGCTGTAGATGTATTTCTCGCGGCCAGTATTTGCCTGGTTGTATGTTATAATAGTGTGGAGGACATGGTCCATGGCATGGCGTTAGGTTCTGATGGTATAACAGCCTCTACTGTATGTATGTGCGATCACAGCCAATCTCCTCTGATACATAGGCTGCATAGATGATTGAATGTAGAATATTCACCTTATGAGTCAGATGTTCAGAAAATATACAATTCGTCTTCACCAATCCTCTTAAATAACACACATTTAAGACAAAAATGAGCTTCAAAATGCAGTTTAACATAAGAGAACTGATACTTAAATCAATGCGATACCAAATGTACTCAGATATACCCGGTATTCTTCATTTTTCAGCCTAATTTAGGAGAATTTCTTAAATGTGTACAGCTGCCAATTGTACACTTTCTGAAAATCTGACCCATATATGTGCGATCAGAGCCAATTTCCTCTGCTGCATAGTCTGCGTGAATAATCGCATGTAAAGTATTCACCTTATGTTAGATTGCTGTCTAGAATAGGCAGGATTGACAAATGGTCCTACTTGGTTACACTCTAGGTCCAAACCCTCAGATCAGATAAGAATGGTATGTCAGCTTACTTCGCTAATCGGTTTCCTGGCCGTTTTAATGGGAATATAATGAGATTTTGTGGTCAAATGGAATTATAAAAGGTGCGGTTTGAGATGGGAGGCTTTCCCTTCATTTGAAGGGACTCTTTCAACTTTGGGCCTAGACTGTTTACGTCAGACAATTGTTTCATTGAGTTAATTCTAAATTGTCATTAATCATCAGTGTATGAGGCCTAACGTTATAGTTATTGATATAGATTGTGAATAATTTAGCTCCTCACCGATCGATTAATTCCCACCCAAACTAATAAACAAGTCCGTTGTTTTTTTCTACTCATTTTTATGAGAGTTTGGATCGAGTAGATGTTCACGCTTGGATCAGTCCACTCAGTGGAGTTGGCTCTCACTCTAGATGTAACGTGAATAAAAATGGCTGAGGGATTTCTCACGTTTGCTTAGTCTGCGTCAATCCACAATAGAGGAGTTGCATGCGCCACTGGGCATGTCTGTCACAGTGCATCCTGGGATGGATTCTGTTGAAATCTGACATACAAATATTTAGCAACATTTTTATCGAAAATTGCAAGAATGTTTTCACCAATATCATAGCTTGTGTAAATGATCTATAAGAACCAAATGCATGATGGGAAAGATGGAGGCTTGTGTTATGGAAACATGTAAAACACATGGGTATTGGTATTAGATCATTGATGAATAGTCCATGCTGAATATGGCATGTTTACACTGTGCCATTAGTCCCATAATTCCATGCGAATCAAGATTCAAAATCCCCTATTCTAAGTGTACAGTCTGTGAATCATACATCTAAACTGACTGACATACGCTATGCCGCTTGCATCAATCATAATCTCTAGGGTCAGATTTTCAGAAAATGTACAATTGGCAGCTCTACACATTTAGGGAATTCTCCTAAATTAAGCTGATGAATACCGGGTATATCTGTGTATATTTGGTATAGCATTGATTTAAATTATCAGTTCTGTTATGTTAAACTGCATTTTGAAGCTCATTTTGGTCTTAAATGTGGGCTATTTGAGAGGATTGCTGAAGGCCAATTGTACATTTTCTGGAAATCTGACCCTCTAAACCGCTTTGGCGAACTTTGAATGACATGGCATCATCCGCGTCAGGAAAAAGTTCTGGATGCTTTTAAAAATGCATTAAGAGACATCATTATTTAGAGTCTAGATGAGAGGAGTGTCACTCAGTGCTATATCTGTGAATGAGTTCCGTTTGGTATAAGCCTGAGATCCGTTTTATAAAACACCATTGCTTATTTTGCTGCATCCATTATTAGATTTGCTCATTTCAAAATATGACAGTTCGATTTGCTTTCATGGGCTGGGATCGGCAGTTGGTTGACAGGTGATAATGCGTTGGATCAACGCAACAAGGAAATATAGGACATGATCAGATCATGATCGTATCGCTGCTAGAGAAGATGAATATTGAGAATGAAGTGCAGAGAATGAATCCCATTCCTCAAGAAGGTCAGATTTTCAGAAAATGTTCAATTGGCAGCTGTACATATTTAGTAAATTCTGCTAAATTAGGCTGCAATCTGGTCAATACTAGGTAACTATTTGGCATTGCATTGATCCTAGCAACCTGTTTGGTTAGGTTGAACTGTATTTTGAACTTTATTTTCGTCTTAAATTTGGGTTATTTGAGAGAATTGGTGAAGGTCAATTGTACATTTTCTGACGATCTCACCCAAGACTTGGTTTGCGTGCAGCATTGTCGTTTCAAGATGTCAGACACTCTTTAGTTCGAATCACAAATTATTTTTAAGACTATAATTAGTTCATATTTATCCCTGGAAACCAATCGCTAGTACAGAGTTTCATGATTTTAAAATTCTGACCATCATAATCGATTGCTTATGAAGGGAATGAATAACATGGGAAGGGTATTTGGCAGCAGTCAGGGGAAGATATACACATACACAAGTAAATGTCAGATAATAAATGTTTTTCTTTATCAGAGATAACTTCTGGAATTCCCCATTGATTGATGCGGACCTAAAGCTAAACATATGAGCGCTACAGTCCATGACGGATATGTTGAGACTATTGAGGCAGGGCAATGTATATGTATTACATGGGTCAGATTTTCATAATTCTGCTAAAACTCTGCCAAATTAGAGTGAAAAGTGATAAATACTGAGTGTATTTGAGTGTATTCTGTATTGTATTCATTTAATAAATCTGTCTGGTTATGTTGAACTTTTTTTTAACCTAATTTTAAAATATTATTTGGATTGTTATGGATTATTATTTGGAAGAATTGGTGAAGGTGAACAGTACATTTACAAAAAACCTGACCCATGACATACAGGCATCAAAGCTATCACAGTTCGCAGTCCCTGTGGTACCAATATCGTGCAGTGGAAGCATCGCATTAAGTGTGTAGTTTGACTGGTGTCCTGTGCACCACTATGCATTATATTGTCCATGGTTGTGTATGTGATCTTAAGCAGACTTCTACCTTTGTTATGTGGGTCAGATTTTCAGAAAATGTACAATTGGCAGCTGTATACATTTAGTAAATTCTTCTAAACTAGGCTGCAATTTGTTCAATACTAGGTAAATTCGAGTATATTTGGCATTGCATTGATTCTAGCAATCTGTTAAGTTAGGTTGAACTGTATTTTGAACTTTATTTTCGTCTGAAATTTGAGTTATTTGACAGGATTTTTGAAGTTGAATTGTACATTTTCTGACAATCTCACCCATATATTACGGTGTCAGGACAGCTACCCGCCGGACAGCTACCCGCCGGACATCTCCCCGTCGACTTTTACCCCCTGGACAATTACGATCCTGGACAATTACCATCCTGGACATTCACCAGCCTTATCTGAATTTTTAGAATATTTTGTCCCCTTTCTTAATTTTGCTTTTGTCATAGTTGAAAGGCGATTTATTCCTCTTATGTTCACATGGGGAAAGTGTATCAATAAGGATATATTTACTTTTAGGGCCTTTTTAATTATTTAATCCTGCCTTACAGAAGCTGGTTTAATTAGGCATGTAAATGTGTATTTGGAGGAGATGACTTAAAGTGAATCATAATTGTATGGGGAGCGGACGGGCATTGATTATCAAATAATAGTCCTTATTATTACAAATACCATGGAAACAAATACTATGAGCAAATACAGCAACAGCAAATACATCAAATGAAATATCCCCTAGACTAAGGAACATTGCTACTATTTAAACATTTAAATCGATGCAAAATTTATAAATAGCTTTTATAGACCCTTAACTAACTTGAACTCCTTGGTGTATGACTGGTTTTGCTGATGTCTTTTTAGACTGCGATTGGAAATGTAGTATTAGGACATTCCATGATTAGTGTCCAGCTTTATTAAGGCAGGAGTTAGAATAAAACAATGTGCAGGAAAAGAATAATCATCCAATCCCTACCCCATTCCTCTCCACATCCCTTAATGAAAGAGGAATATATTCCATATAATCCATGTGCCAAAATACACTTAAGACTTCAGGAAAGGTGGGTGAATGTCCAAGGATGGTAAATGTCCGGGATGGTAGATGCCCTAGAGGAGTAATGTCCAGGATGGTAATTGTCCAGGGGGTAAAAGTCGGCGGGTAAATGTCCGGCGGGTAGCTGTCCTAGAACCATATATCACATGCAGGCATCAAAGCTATCACAGTTCGCAGTCACTGTGGTACCGATTTTGTGCAGTGGAAACATTGAATTAAGTGAGTGAGTGAGATTGGTTGCTTTACGTCCTTATCAACAGTGAGGCAACGGGAGAGGATGAGGAAATAGAAGAGGGGGAGGGGGGAAGGAGAGGGGCAGGGAAAAGAGGAGGGGAGGCAGAGGATGATTTTCTGAAGGGAAGGGAGAGAAAGTGAGGAGGGGGAGCATGAGGAAGAGGGGAGGGAGAGGGAGGTATCAGAGATGATGTTGGAAGAGAAAAACAGGTATGAGAGACAGAGAAGAGGCGGAGGGAAAATAGGGAGAGGGGAAAGTGTGGGGAGAGAGGGGGACCGTCCGGAGGACGGGTACATTGCTAGTAGTTATATCAAGGGATAGAGAAGACGGGAGAGAGACAGAGAAAAAGAGACAGAAAGGCACTTTATTGTCTTACCCAGGACCACATCGAATTAAGTATGTAGTTTGACTGGTGTCCTGTGCATTACTATGAGTTACCCAATTACATTGTCCATGTACGTGATGAGACTTCTACCTTGGTATGTATAACAGTATTTACGTTATAGGAACGGCTTATCACCAACGAATGTCTCCTTTAATAAATATGTTCAAAGGTTATGAAAAGCGAGGCATGTTTACCTCTGCCCTATTCTTCATGGGACGTTAGCCATGGACGAATAGTGTTTCACATTGAGCCAATTCTTTTCAACATCATAGACATATTAATTGTTACTTGGCTATTTGTGATCTGTTTTAGGAAAATGAGTCATAAATCGCAAAATATGGATTCTGAGATATCACCATAATTATTTGAAAAGAGGAGATCAAGCCGATTCCAATGATAGTAAACACCAAAGACACCTAATAAGTATTTCTATACTTTATGTTTGATATTTTTATTTTTGAAAATAAAAGTTTGCAATGTTTCTGGATGGGTAATTACCAGTAAAGCAACTAAATATACTCCTTACGAAGGCCTTCATAATGCAAGGAAATATTTGATACAATATCCAGAAATTTGTTACATAGATTTATATCACTATAAGTGCTAAAACCCTAAGAATCAGAACATTTGAATTAAGAGATCTTGTGTAAAAAATACTTTGATAAATATCAATTTTGTGACGTGTGACTCATTTTTCTGGAACACATCACATTTTGTGGTTATTACTCCTGAATAACTGATAATTGGCCGATATTTAATTGAACCGTTTATGTATTTCTATATTTTTTGTTTGATATTTTTGTTGTTGAAAAGTTTGGAATGTTTCTGGGCGGATAATTACTAGTAAGGTAACTAAATAGACTTGACACGAAGGCCTTCAAAACGCAAGGATATATTTAGAATAATGTCACAAAATTTGTTACATGGATTTATATGACTATCAGTGCTAAACCCCCTAAAAATCAGAATATTTCAATAAAGAGATCTTGTGAAAAAAACACTTTGAAAAATATCAATTTTGTGACGTGTGACTAATTTCCTGGAACACATCACGTTTTGTGGTTATTAAACCTGAATAACTGATAATTGGCCGAGATTTAATTAAGCCGTTTCAGACGGCATGAGAGGATGTGAGGAGATGGCTGCTCCTAATTGTGTGTACTAGGATCGAAGGGTCAGATTTTCAGAAATAGTACAATTGGCTGCTGTATACATTTAGTAAATTCTGCTGCAATTTGGTCAATACTAGGTAAATTCGAGTATATTTGGAATTGCATTGGTTCTGTCAATCTGTTTGGTTAGGTTGAAATGTATTTTGAACTTAATTTTTGTCTAAAATTCGGGTTATTTGAGAAGATTGGTGAAGGTGAATCGTACATTATCTGAAAATCTCACCCCAAAGGCTACTAATATGTCCAACACCTGTAATAAAGCCACACCAATGATCATAGCGGCAATAGCTAATTAATACCACCTGGACCTGTTATATTACATAAGACCCAGAGCGCAATTAGTCATGCATTATTATACCGTTCTACACCATCCCTTGCACAACTGGGCTTAATGAAACATAATGGCGTTTGGACAATGATCTGTTGAACCTATGAATTATGTGCCATTAAATATTTATTACAACATTGAAAGTCCATAATTTTAAAGGATCTCTTCATTGTAGCAATATAGGATAATTAGGAATAGGATCAATAGCACCTTCCCCAATTAGGAAATAGAGATATTGATCAAATGTTGGGTACGTGTCAGATTTTCAGAGAATCTATAATTAGCCTTCACTAATCCTCTCAAATAACCCATATTTAAGACAAAAATGAGCTTCGAAATACAGTTTAACATAACAGAACTGATACTTTAAATCAATACGATACCAAATATACTCAGATATACCTGCTATTCTTCATTTTCAGCCTAATTTCGGAGAATTTCCTAAATGTGTAGAGCTGCCAATTGTACATTGTTTGAAAATCTGAGCCGTATGAAAGATATCCTATAGTGTAGGCTGCAGTAATCAATCATGCGGTGCGATACCAAATATACTCAGATATACCCGGTATTCATCGTTTTTCAGCCAAATCTAGCATAGTTTCCTAATTGTGTGTATTAAGACAACTACAGCCGCCGTGATGAAAACAAAGGGAGGGAATGAAGGAACTTTGGAATCAAGCCAACATATTTCCACCAAGTGATGCGGGGGCGGGGGGGGGGGGGGGTTGTCTATGTGAGGCGCACAAATAAACCTGGTGGATTAGTGAGAGGTTTATAAGGCAGGAAGGTGAGAAGTTAACACAGGAGTTGGTACACCTGGTTCCACGCTAGATTAAGATACTACGTGATGTAAGGTGTTCTTACCCGAGGGCATCAGAACATTATACCCACTGGTGTCCGTCCATCTCCAGCAGTCTTATGTAATGTAGGATGCATGCAAGGAGGCAATGTACATGTGGGTCAGATTTTCAGAAAATGTACAATTGACCTTCACCAATCCTCTCAAATAACCCAAATTTCAGACGAAAATAAAGTTCAAAATACAGTACAGCCTAACCAAACAGATTGCTAGAACCAATGCAATGCCGAATATACTGGAATTTACCAAGTATTGACCAAATTGCAGCTTAATCTAGGACAATTTACTAAATGTATAGAGCTGCCAATTGTACATTTGAAAATCTGACCCACGTACGTGTGCTTATATTCGATGTGTTTTAGGAAAATGAGTCACAAGTTGCAAAAAAAGATTTTGAGATCCAATGATAGTAAACATTAACGACATCTAATAAGAATGATTTATGTTTGGAAATGGGTAGACATTTACTAGTAAAGTAGCTAAATATACTGTATAATATGACCTTAGAAATGTATGGATATATTTAATACACAGTCTTGAAATTTGGTACATGTATTTACACTATGCACAGCGTTAAGCAGCCCAAGAATATAAATATTTCCATAAACCATATTTCCATAATCCACAAAATAGCAATTGTTGTGACTTATTTTCCTACAGCACATCACATATAAGATAAGTCCATAGATCTATGCTCACTTAAAATGATTTTGAATTGGGGCGCATCGGGAATTGTCCATAAAAATCGAAACATCAAAGCCAAAGTTTCTTCAATTTGTCGATAAAAACTGCTTCTTAGAACTAATGAGAAGAATACGTCATGGAGAAGCTTTGTCATAGCAGGAATTTGTGTCTTCGACAAATGGACGCCCACAGCGTTCTGATACAATTATCTACAAAATATGTCCACACCCGCCCACGAGAATTAACGTATTAATGTAGCGAGCAGTCGCCTAAGTATGTGGGTCAGATTTCCAGAAAACGTACAGTTGGCAGATCAACATATTTTGTAAATTCTGCTAAATTGGGCTAAAGATTCAAGACTAGGTACCATATATATGGGTATATTTGGTATTGCCTTGATTCAAACAATCTGTCTGGTTATGTTGAACTGTATTTTGAACCTGATGATTGTCTTAAATTTGTGTTATTTGAGAGAATTGGTGAAGGTGAATGGTACAATTTCTTAAAATCTGACCCATATGAAGTAAGCAACTTTTACAATATGCACCGGGAATGTATAGAATATATTCATATAACTCTCTTCGCATTATACTACCGTATACTTATTTTATCTCCCTTTGTATTTCATTACAGCTTCTACTTGGCATATAAATTAGAGATCTATTCAAATTGCTTCTAACATCCTCGTATATATATATCCTCCATTTCCTTTTAGATCAATACATTTGAGGTGAGTGTGAATGTAGAGTATAGATTGTTAGAAATCCTCCTGCTAATGTGTACATCTAACTTTCATTTAAAAACAAAGCCAAATCAGTGTATATATGGAACAATGACTATTTTATTTGAATCTGATCCAAACCTCTTCTAATCTAATCTATTTATTCTCCAATCACGATCTGATTACACCATGACTACCTGTTTAATTATACTATTCAAACCAACGTGTAACATTGTATCACTTCACGTGAACCACTTATGGCATATGGCACGATGGAGGGTTCAAACTGATCGAGACCCGTCAGAAAACGGGACGAACCCCAAAGGGGTGAGTTCCCGTTTTTTGACGGGTCTCGATCAGGTTGAACCCAAACAGAGTGCCATTTGCTATTTATTACACACTCTATTAGGATGTTAAAAAGTAAATTTAACTTGTATAGCCTATAGTTTAGTTCGAGGAGGCTTGATTCACCGCAATTTGTAGGCCTAAGTTACGTGGTCGGGAAGATGTCATCTGGCCTCCGCTGCACCAATGAAATTGCATCTTTACCCGAACTGATCACGTATGCAGTTTGGGTCAAACAAACTACACCCCCAAACTGCACCTTTCTAACTGCTCACGTGTGTAATAAATTGTTAAACCTCATAGCGCTATGTTACAAACTTTAATCTACATTAATATCATAAATAAAAAAAACAAACAAATATTATAAATCCAATTGCACACGTGTAGAGAATCATCGGCAGTCCATGAGATGATAGTGTTAGTCTACATTAGGAGAAAAGAAACAAAATAAGGGATTGGAATCCTCCCAAATGGCTAGAGAGAGACCTTTGATTGGCAGCAGCAGCCATATAAGCTTTTTTAATTCAATTCAATTCAATTCAGGCTTGAATGAAGTGATACAATGACAATAGTATACAGTCTACTACTTATTCTCTAGCCAAAGCATTCGTCTCTGATTAATCGTTGTCATTCATGTGTGTTGCTCTGAGGGTCAGATCGTCAGAAAATGTACAATGACCTTCACCAATGCCCTCAAATAACCCACATTTAAGACAAAAATCAGGTTCAAAATACAGTTCAACATAGCCAGAGAGATTTATTGAATGAGTATAATACAGAATACACTCAGATATACTCAGTAATTTCGTAATTATCATTTTTCTCTCTAATTTAGCAATATACCCATATATATATTTATCACAATATGACAACGTATAAGACATGTTGAGCAGTTGTCATGAGCTCATCAAGCCCCTCTATGAGGCGCAAAACACCTTATAACATATTGCTAGGATTTATTGGTATCAAGATACAGGTTTACATACAAGCGCTAATTATAAGAGCCTTTCAGCATCTGGTAGAATGAAAGCATTGGCACGAACACTTGACGATATATTAGAGTTGCCTCAAGACGAGCTCTCTTCACATCATATCATGCCCTGAGTACACCGCTTTCCAGAAAGCTATATACATGTATCATGTCGTCTCAGTGTGTCGTTAAAGCCCTGCCGCTCTCACGACCTCAGGGGTCAGATTTCCAGAAAATGCACAATCTATGGTTCTACACATCTCCCAAATTCTGCTAAATTAGAGTAAAAAATGATAAATACTGAGTATATCTAAGTCTATTCTGTATTGTATCCGTTCAATAAATCTGTCTGGTTATGTTGAACAGTATTTTGAACCTGATTCGTCCTAAATTTGGGTTATTTGAGGGGATTGGTGAAGGCCAATTGTACATTTTCTGACAATATGACCCATATATATATCACAGTGAAGCCTCTGGTATGGCTTATAGTGTGGATTGTTCTTGGTAAACCGTAGCCGTGGGCACCACGGGTGGATTTCCCCATAATACATAATTACTCCCATAATACATACGGGTCAGATTTTCAGAGACCGTACAATTGGCAGCTGTATACATTTAGTAAATTTGATAATTTGGTCAATACTGGGTAAATTCAGGTATATTCAGCATTGCATTGATTCTAGCAATCTGTTTGGTTAGGTTGAACTGGATTTTGAACTTTATTTATCTGAAATAAGGTTTTTTGAGAGGATTGGTGAAAGTGAATTGTACATTTTTCTGACGGTTTCACCCACATATTACCTTTTTACTACTTGGCTGTGGAGTTGTAGTACAGAGGGTTGGCAGGAGCCGTACGCTGGCACTCACCCCATGTCGCTCACAGCTGCTCAGATGAGATGTGCTTTGTTTGATATAATATCAGCACATTGTGTCTGTAGCATTGCTGCAGCACAAAGCGTCTTGTTGTGTTACTGTGATGAGATATTATACGGATTACCTCAGTCCTGGTGTATAGAATGGGGTGAAGTCCCTCACATCTTACTGCACCCCATGGGGGCGGGGTGGGGGTGGGGGTGAAGGTCGGGTGGGGGGGGGTGTACGGATTACCTCAGCCCTGGTGTATAGAATGGGGTGACGTCCCTCACATCTTACTGCACCCCATGGTGGGGTGGGGTGGGGTGGGGGTTGTAGTGAGGGGTGGTGGGGTGGATAATAGACAGTACCCCAGGATATGGGGGCGGGGTGAAGGGGTGGGGGTGTAGGGGCAGATACTATGATAGGCGGTTGTGAAGTGGACATCGTATACAGTAAGTCAGAAACTAACCGAGTTCCATCCTATTTTTATACCACGATCTCATGTTGTAAAATAAATGAATAAACAAACTATTTATTTACCTGGCTTCACTCCAATGATCCGCCATATTGACTTTTGATACCAAAGCGCTAGACAAACGTATAACCGATTGGCTAATCAACGACGGCATGGACGGCATATGACGTCACAAATGGACGTCACGTCATGAGCGAGCAAAACGCCATCCAATAAGAATGCTTCTTAGAGTTAGGCTAAAGAAAGGGTCATATTTTGGCATGTGGATCCATGTATCCTCCACCCATTTGCAGCATGTACAACCCCCGACTGTGGTATGATAGACAGTTCCACTCATGTTATGTCAGTTAATGTTGGTTTGTTTGACATTACACCAGTTGTTCTTCTTTTGCCATCATAAACTTACCGCCTTACAACAAGTAAAGTATAAGTAAGGTACAATATGTAGAAACTGGTTTTGGAGTATAGGGCCTGCCTAGGGAGGAGCTCTGTACCCATAGCATGGTCCTTGTTATAAATGTTACCCTTTGCTCAACGATGTACAATCCTCCCACAGCAGGGCTTTATTTCTTGCGTTTTTTCAGTCATACTCAGTCATACATTAATATGAGTAGAATCTGCCCTGGCTTGGGAAGCTGCGATATCCATACTACATGTGTTTGTATGTAGAAGCCAAGATATGGCAGGCAGGAGAAGATAACGAATTTGCAAAAAACCCCCAAAAAACTCAACTTAATAAAGATATCATTATGAAGGCGATTTCCCAGAATACCATGCTTGAAATGAAAGGCAATTATTTATGCTCCATGGCTGGTTGTGTTCCTGGGCATAATTATAATTGACACAGTCATGTATTTAGCCGAGAGTGTAAGGATAATGTTCAGACTTAAAGAACACTAGATACTACAATCAAAATCCTATTTCAACTCAACCATTGATTTCAAATATACACAAAATAATTAGTTGTATTCAAAAGGTTGAGAGTAAGACCCTGCCCACACACAGCCGATTTGCCTCCCGATTTTGGTCTCCTGATAAATCCTGATCTCATTTAAAATCCTGGTTTATGTTTTTGAAATAACATAAACCAGGATTGGAAATGAAATCATAGGATTCATCGAGAGACCCTAATCGGGGGACAATCGGGGGGCAAATCGGCTGTGTGTGGGCAGGGTTTAAAAGGTAAATGCATCTCTACTTCGATCCGCCATCGATTCATCTTGAGTCTTGTTTGTCTAGTCAAAAAGGACCGGGTACTATTAGCTAATTAATGGGAATTCAATGAGGCTGTTAAGAGCAGACGCGGGCTTATAATTGTGAGGCCTTTTAAGAACCATCCGGCTGTATCAGGTATCATAGGTCAGATTTTTAGAAAATGTACAATTGGCAGCTCTACCCATTTAGGAAATTCTCCTAAATTAGGCTGAAAAAGGAAGAATACCGGGTATATCTGGTATCGCATTGATTTAAAGTATCAGTTCTGATATGTTAAACTGCATTTTGAAGCTCATTTTTGTCTTAAATGTGGGTTATTTGAGAGGATTGGTGAAGGCGAATTGTATATTTTCTGAGAATCTGACCCAGTAAAGCCACATAAGGTTGGATTGCCATTGTGAACTCTTCTACTTAACTGTCTCTTTACTGTGTATAGGATATAGAAAACAGAAAAGCATTTACATTATAATTCTATATTTAAGTCTAAATTGAAGCTGAAGTGCAGAAAAAGACCTAAATACAGTTTGTAAGAGTCTCAAAACACGGAAATGAGGGTCAGATTTTCAGAAAGTATACAATTGGCAGATGAACATATTTCGTAAATTCTTCTAAATTGGACTGAAAATTCAACACTAGGGATATATGGGTATATTTGGTATTGCCTTGATTCCCCAAACAGTCTATCTGGTTATGTTGAACTGTATTTTGAACCTGATGTTTGTCTTAAATTTGTGTTATTTGCGAGAATGGTGAAGGTGAATGGTACATTTTCTGAAAGTCTGACCCATATAGAACATATTTTAGGTACGTTCCTATATGATAAATGAAGTTCATCTGTATGGATCTACACAATGGTGTCATAAAGACATTTTAAAATAATATTAATTTTACTTGCAATTGTTGTGTAACCACAGATCGTAATAGTTAAATTCGTAAATGCAATACATTCATTAAATTAAATCAATTTGTGTTAAAATTTACCAGGTACAAATGGGAAAATATTGATCGGAATAAATTGTAATTAAATCAGAACAAACTAGATTATGATCTACATAACCATTCAGGTCAATTATCCCCGCGCCGCCCCTTACACTGCTACAATAGCACAGTTGTAATGTTATAGACGCTAGCTGCTTGACTTAGTCTTTTAGAACACTGTTTGAGACACATGGTACCTCGCTTATATTGTGTAATTGTAATGTAAACCAGAATTCCTATTCTTGTGTACTGGACCGTCTTATTAGGAAACTCACAAAGTACCAGATTAGTAGATTACTAAGTGGAATATGTGTAAGATGCACGGCGGTTTCACATCCATATGTCACTATAGGTATCATTGTATCATCTTTTATTCTCACGAAAAATGCCAAAAATATTTTATAGGCTAATGCTATCTCAAAAGTTAGCCCGATGGAATAGTATAGTCTAATATTGATGTTATTATTTGCTAATTTGATCTTGTAGATCTCTTGTAGTTTCTATTATTTTCCATGTAACTTATAATCATAAGCTGAGAATAGCAATGTAAATTGTCAGCTTACTGAAATAAAAGATAAACAAACAAACACTATGCTAAGAGAAGAAATACACGACAATAGGATGGTCCAGTACTTTTATCCCAAAAACCTAACACAGTGAACTATGATTTGAATTGTATACAGCGTAAAACAGCCAAACTGTGGAATAATTTAGACGCAGAAACTAGAAATATTGACTCGTACGACCGTTTTAAGGCCCTAACCAAGGCCGAAAGCTTGTTACCCTTATATATTTAAAAGTGTTCAATGTACTCCTATTCTTCATCTATCATCCTTCATCTTAGCTATCTCCTAGTTCTCTTTTAGATAGTCCCTTGCACTATTCAGCTACATGAAAAAGGTCAAGATATTTGTAAGGTAATAGCCATTTTACCAGACTTAGCTAGACTAAGACTGAGGCTGTTCCCTACCCGTCCTACACACTATCTTGTCATGTTTATAATATGTTTTAAATGTCTGTATTGCAATGTTATTTTATGTGTATTGGCTGATGAATACTCCTAATAAAAAAGAAATAAAAAAAAATGTTCAACTAGGTATGTTATGTTGTTCTACATGACCCCTGCCCTGGAGAGCGTCTCATAATGATTGCCAGCACCTGGAGGAGTTTATTTGTATAATTAGCGAAACAAATGGGAAGAAGCGATCACAGATATGCAGTGGTTAAGGGCCAACAGAGAGGAACACCTGGTCATACCACCTGCTGATATACCACACATGCACCAAAACATTTATAATGGTCTATTATTAGATTCTGGGAATCGGCTGTACAAGAATTATGATATATTAAGGGCACATTAGAGTTGATCGTGAGTAAATGGGCCATTTACAATACATGAATGCATTTTTTTAATTTTTTTTAAATAAACAAAGTGATTTAAATTGTTAAAGTCTAAGTGTTAAGAGTGCAGAGTCCATTGCTGGGTTCAATAAGGCCGACTGTAAGGTAAGTAAGCTCTGGATACTTACCGGGTGAATTGCACGGGTCTCCCTATACTAAGGAAGGAATAGACAGGCAGAATTACAGGGAAGGTTTACACGGAGAAATCCAATACTTTAATGATTTTAAGCCTATCATTTAGAGACTTGTCAGACTGCTGTTTTAAACTGGCCTCCCTGTTCTCCCTGTGCGTAACATGGGGAATAATACAAAAAGGTACATTGATATGGTGAGGAGCAGGACAGTGTCTTGTTGCCCACAATTTGCCTCTAACGAAACGCAGAAGCCCATTGCTGGCTGATATATTAGCTTTATCGGTGTTTACTGTCTGATACATTTTGATGGGTGTCTATATGGGTCAGACCTTTAGAAAATGTACAATGGGCAGCTGTATACATTTAGTAAATTCTGCTAAATTAGACTTGAAAATGGTCAATACTAGGTATATTTGAGTATATTCGGCATTGCATTGATTCTAGCAATCTGTTTGGTTAGGTTGAACTGTAATTTGAAATTTATTTTTGTCTGAAATTTGGGTTATTTGAGAGGATTGGTGAAGGTCAATTGTACATTTTCTGACGATCTCACCCTGATATATTTTGATGGGTGTCTATATATGACCCATATAGATTTCATGCCCGGTTTACTGTTCTATACTGTGGTTTACCGGGGTAGAATTATAGTGTATTACATGTTCCCCACGACCTCTCTCCTCTAACATGGTAGGGGGCCGTGATGTATGTCTGGTGGTGATACCTGTATGTAGCCGGCACCTAAGTATGATGGATATACAGAGCTACATCCTGGTATCGGGGTCCCACTCAGGAACAAGTTCTTTCTCGATTAAGCCGACGTAGACTAGTTAAAGGGCATCTTTACATATGACAGAAGGGCATTCTTGTATAACTTAGCTCCCAAGTTATCGCATACATCACCAGGGAAAGAAACGCAACGTATGGGTCAGATTTTCAGAAAATGTACAATTGGCAGCTGTACACATTTAGTAAATTCTGCTAAATTCTGCTAATTAAGAGATTACCTCGGTTTGACGTGTTCGGCAGACCAGGGTAACAAGTACATGATATATGTTAGACCAGTTAGCACTGTAATGAGTACATGGGTCAGATTTTCAGAAAATGGTACAATTGACAGCTGTACACATTTAGTAAAGTCTGCTAAATTAGTCTGCAATTTGGTCAATACTAGGTAAATTCGAGTATATTCAGCATTGCATTGATTCTAGCAGTCTGTTTGGTTCGGTTGAACTGTATTTTGAATTTTATTTTCGTCTGAAATTTGGGTTATTTGAGAGGATTGGTGAAGGTGAATTGTACATTTTCTGACGATCTCACCTGTTTAACAAAGATTTTCTTTAAAAAAGAAGGTCATTAAATGGAACTGAAAATGGATGGTTTCATTCTGAAAAAACTCAATTTGAATATCGGTGCTTTGAATTCAAATGTAAGGATGCAAATAATATTCACTAAAAGCGACCGTTTACGTTTTACCTTCAGTATTTGTAATCTTCCATGTACAAGCGAGGAACTTTTAAGAGCAAGATTAATGTTTATTGTTTGTTGTTTCTAAAGCACTTCTTTCCTTTATGTCCTTTCCATGGCTCTTTTTCTCCCTTCAACCCCTCTCTTTGCCCATGGTCCGTGTCGCCTTTGATTAACTATGAAATTTTAATAAGACAGAAGGTTATTTCAAGGGTAACAAATCATCCTGTGCCCAGGTCTCACTATGCCTACAATCTTTCACTTGATTTCCTTTCCGTTTTCCTGCTTCCTTTTAACTTGGAAGCTGCATTTATCATTCTCTCTTTTTCCTTCATGTCTGCTGCCTCGACTCAGCTTGCTATCAGGGTCAGATTTTCCGAAAATGTACAATTCAACTTCGCCAATCCTCTCAAATAACCCATATTTCAGACAAAAATAAAGTTCAAAACTCAGTTCAACCTAACCAAACAGATTGCTAGAATCAATGCAATGCCGAATATACTCGAATTTACCTAGTATTGATTAAATTGCAGCTTAATTTAGGAGAATTTACTAAATGTGTACAGCTGTCAATTGTACATTTTCTGAAAATCTGACCCACGAATGTAATAAACGTAAGCACACACTTTAATCATTTCTCTCAAGTGAAATCTTAAACCAGATAAACAATAGGATTGGCTTTGTCCGGAAGGGTGCATTCCCAGAGCCTTTGTAAATAGTTCTAAGATCCATTCGTCCGGCTAAAGCGATATGATGGAATTTGATTCAATGAAATATTACGTGTTTATTGATAGTCCATGAACCTAATACAGGAATACATTAAAAGTTTGGAGGCAGTCTTTAATATAGTGACACATGTTAGAAAACTACGTGAGACCAGAAGTGAACTTTTGAATAAAAGATGGAGGTACACTCTAGGTCCAAACCCTCACATCACACTCTAGGTCCAAACCCTCACATCAGATAAGAATGGTATGTTAGTGATTAGACGCCTACTTCGCTAATCGGTTTCTTGTCCTAGGACTCGGCGTTTTAATGGGAATATAATGACATTTTGCGGTCTTAATGGAATTATAATGGCACTTTGCGGTTTGAGGCGAGAGGCTTTCCCTTCGTTTGAAGGGACTCTCTAAACTGAGGGCCTAGACTGTTAGTATAGTAAGAAATGTTACAAAACAACGTAAAACCAGAAGTGAACTTTTCATTAATAGATGGAGGTATGTTAAATCCAATTCAATTCAATTAAACAATCCTTTATTGCTGATGTTGTTACAGAAGGTTGATCAATTCTCACCAGTTTGTCAGTTCTTCCATCGGTTGCCAATTACAGAATTTTGACTTCAGTTAAGGTTACAAGGTCAAAAGGTTACATGAGATCGACTACGAGATTACAGGCTATAATAATGTAGAATGTATATATATGTATATATATGTATAAGAATGTAATTGTTTTATGATATTGCTATTATTTTGTTATATGATATGAAATATAAGATAAATTACACCGGAAATGGGATCGGCCCTCTTCTGTGGCAGCCATAGCTCTTCCAGAGGGTTCCTTAGACTAGACTTTTAAATTACAGTTTAGCTATTGTTTACAAATGTATTTCATACCATTATTTAGCACAATAGTGCTGCACATGGTCCAAAACATCGAAGCGAATTTTAAGATTTTAGCATTTTCAAAGATGTCAGTTATTTTATGTGTGACCAGGTGTTAATCATATACAAGTCATAAGCTCTATGTGTGGAGGTGAGCAGCTCTATTAATTAACTCCAGGCTATAGAGGACACCATGCAGGAGCTGGTGTACACGACTCAATGGCTGTATGGGTGAATCCCCCAGAACATGTACAATTCGCCTTCACCAATCCTCTCAAATAACACACATTTCAGACAGAAATGAGCTTCAAAATGCAGTTTAAGATAACAGAACTGATACTTTAAATCAATGCGATACCAGATATACTCAGATATACCCGGTATTCTTAATTTTACAGCCTAATTTAGGAGAATTTCCTAAATGTGTAGGGCTGCCAATTGTACATTTTCTGAACATCTGACACGTATATGTCTAGTATGAAGTCCCCCTACCTGGCCATTAGTTATTGATGATGAAATAGCAATCCGCCCTGACGTCATCACCGTTATCTGTAACCTATTTGCCAGCGGGGGTCAATATGACAGTGGCAGATTTATCATCCCATCTACCCACCCCATCCCACTATACTGACCTTTGGGAAATATTTACATAATACATGTGGTCAACATGTGGGTCAGATCGTCAGAAAATGTACATTCAGCAGCTCAACACAAATTTTTAGTCAATTCTGCTAAATTAGACTGAAAAATGATAAATACTAGAGTATATTTGTGATGTGTTTTAGGAAAATGAGTCACAAGTCGCAAAAATCATAACTTCCAAAGCGATTTATTCACAAGATCTCTTATTGAAATGTTCTGAGTTTTAGGGGCATTAGCACTTTTAGTCATATAAATCCATGTACTAATTTTCGGCATATTGTATCAGATATATCCCTGCGTTTTCAAGACCTGCATATGGGGTATAATTAGTTACTTTACTGCTAAATGTCCACCCAGAAATATTGCAAACTTTTTTTCAAAAATAAAAATATCAAACTTAAAATATGGAAATCCTTATAATATTATTATACTGTTTACTATCATTAGAATCGGCTTGATCTCATCGTTTCAAATATAATGATATCTCAAAATCATTTTTTTGCGACTTGTGACTCATTTTTCTAAAACACATCACATTTGATATTGCCTTGATTAAAAAGATCGGTTTGGTTATGGTAAACTGAATTTTGAGCTTGAATTTTGTCCCAAATTTTGGTTATTTGAGAGGATTGTGGAAGACCAATTGTACATTTTCAGACGATCTGACCCATGTCTGGTACATTTCTAGGAACCTGTGCAAGTTGTCACTGTCGCAAGATCAGTTAACAATGAATTGTGGGGGTCTCAGAGAAGGCGAGGGTAATTGGAGGCTAGTTATAAATGCTACCACTAGGGGATTACCTCGGTTTGACGTGTTCGGCAGACCAGTGTAACAAGTACATAATGTATGTTAGACCAGTTAGCACTGTAATGAGTACATGGGTCAGATTTGCAGAAAATGGTACAATTGGCAGCTCTACACATTTAGTAAATTTTGCTAAATTAGGCTGCGATTTGGACGATACTAGGTAAATTCGAGTATATTCAGCATTGCATCGATTCTAGCAATCGGTTTGGTTAGGTTGAACTGTATTTTGAACTTTATTTTCGTCTGAAATGTGGGTTATTTGAGAGGAAGGTCAAAATTATTGTACATTTTCTGACGATCTGACCCACATAATGTATCATGTTAGTCAGGGATGTTGTGAATCTGCAGCCGGATGATGACCTTTACATCTGTAGTTTTATGTTTGTTGTACTTTGTACTGGTTATTATCTCTGGGTGTATTCTGAGCGCATTTCTTAGAAAGTGTTGAGTCAACAGGAAAAATATGATAAAGACGGAATTCTGCATGTCACCGTCCTTGTATAAAGTCAGGAACGTTTAGACAGAGCTCGTCACAAATTAACCATAGTTATAGGGTTTTTTAAAAATAAAGATTAGAAACACGGCTAAATAATACCCCAGGCTCCCGGTACCATACATACACTTTACATCCAAACCCTCAGATCATATATATATGTATACGTATGGTATGCCAGTGATTGAACGCCTACTTCGCTAATCGGTGACCTGGCCTAGGAATAGGCGTTTTAATGAGAATATATGGGACATTTTGCGGTCTTAATGGAATTATAATGGCACTTTGCGGTTTGAGGCGAGAAGCTTTCCCTTCGTTTGAAGGGACTCTCTCAACTTTGGGCCTAGACTGCATGGGGATGTTTAGCAAATGGAAAGCTGCATTACCTTTAGCTTTAATTCAGACAAATCTTTATTCAGGGTGAATTATGTCAAATAACGGAACTCAACATCTCCTGACTCATTTAATTAATTAATTAATTAATTAATAGAAAATCTAAAAGGTATTCTCAACTTGTATTTAAATTTGATTTACTTACCAGGAGGATCACGTGGTCAAACGTTAATCTATTGTTACATCGTGAGTATATAACGTCTCAATAAACGTAACCAGTTATGATTAAAATTTTGTTGGTAGACTTTAAAATAAATCACACAAAAAGATGGCATTTCCTTCGATATGGTTAGTTGTTGCAAATGTTAGAATTACACCTTCATTGAAACTATTTCTCGAAGCAAACATATTTTATTCAAAAGACCTTTATTGAAATTAGTTGTCAACGCTAATAATTGTAGTGACAAAGGTATTTGTCGAAAGCTGCTATTAAAATGTGATGTGTTATAGGGAAATAAGTCACATGTCGCAAAAAATAATGGATTTTGAGATATCGTCATATTTGAAAAGATGAGATCAAGCTGGTTCCAATGGTAGTAAACAATAGGACATCTATTAAAGTAGACTTTCTATATTTTAAATTTGATATCTTTATTTTTGAATAAAAAAGTTATTAATATTATGGGTGGATAATTGATAATAAAGTATCTAAATTATATACTCCATAAGATGACCTTAGAAATGCATCGATATATCGATACATTGCCTTGAAATATTGTACACGTGTTAATGTCACTAGCAACATTAAGCACCCCAAAGACTAAAATATTCCAACAAGGATATGTTATATATAAATAACTTTGAAAAATATCAATTTTGCGACTTATGACTCATTTTCCTGAAACACATCACTAATGTGGTCCATTAACACGCAAGTCTACCTATGGATTCTTGTAATTTCTCCTCACGATCTACCCCTCAACCACGAGTGAAGGCCGTCGGTATGGAGTCATGCATGCTTAGATGTGATGTGTTACAGGAAAATGAGTCACAAGTCGCAAGTCACAAGCCCTATTAGCCTGAGAGGGACCTGTAAGTAAACCTGTAAGTAAGTCGCAAAAATGATATTTTTCAAAGTGATCGATTCCCAGGTTTTCTTTGTTGGAATGCTATCATTCTTGGGGGGTTAAATTTATGCTGTTAGAAGCATGAATACATCTCTCGAATTTCAAGAATGTGGATTGAATATATCCCTGCATTTCAAAGGTCATCCTATAAAGTATATTTAGCTACTTTAATATCAGTAATTGTCCACTAAAAAGTATTGCAAACTTAAAGATATCAAACATAAAATATGGAAACACTTCTTAGATGTCCTTCATGTTTACCATCATTGGATGTCCTATTGTTTACTGCCATTAGAATATGCTTGATCTCATCTTTGCAAATATGATGGTATCTCAACATTCATTTGTTGCAACTTGTGACTCATTTTCCTGAAACACATCACAAATTAATGTTTACCTCTGTGTTATCACTGAGGTTTTGTGGGACTCTCTCATTTGGGCTCGTCGCATGGGAGAAATAATATCCTCAAGAGTCCGTCCATACTTCCATAAGTCAGGTCCTTGTAGGCTATCAAATCACTTTTATATCAACAGATCCCCGACAAGACCTTATCTATATTTCATGGATAATCTTTGAAAATATACGGGAAACTATAAACTGATGGGGAAGTATCGTTAATCAAGTGAAGTATTAATGCCATAGACCGGTGAGACGACCATATATCATCCACTAAAGGACGGCTATAGCGACATGAACCGCCGTAACAAAGGGTCCTTAGATATCTGGATATACATCACAATATGAGGAGGATAATGGCCACACGGTAGATGCAGTTCATATTAACTTCCCAACCTTGATCTTATTCTTAGAGACGTATATAGGAACGGGTAATTGTGCAGTAGAACCATTGTGATGGACACTGAAGTTATCCTCCGTATGTCATTTATTTGTAAATGTCATTACAGCACACATATAAAGTCACCCTTTAAAATGAATTTCAATAGCCTATACATTCATGATGAAGTTTTGTTTTATAGGAGGGACCTGGGGACATAAAGGGTGGAAGGGAACCAACTATTAGAGAGAATGGAACAAGCCGCCGGTAATCGAAAATTTATTGGACTTGATTCGCCCACATAAGCACAATGCTTATATGGACGAATCGAGTCCAATAAATTTGTTATTATGACGGCGAGTTCCATTCTTTATTCCATGATTTGGCCGTGAGCGTACAATATAATCGATATACTTGCCGCTCACAAGGTGGACAATATAAATTCCCTGTATTGTACAGTGACGTCACGACCGTTCGAAACTATGCAGACAACACAGTTTGATGAAATTAAAGCAAATAAAGTTGTTTTAAGTTAAGAATCATGGAATAAAAGCAAGAATAGCACAGTATCGCGTCTTCGGAGGCCTATGGTCTCCTCGTATGGCCGAAAAACAAGCCCCCCTCATACGCGATACTATGCTATTCTTGCTATAATATTTATTATATGGGCATAACACTTGATCACATATCATGTGTAAATCTGAAAAGGTTGCTGACTCAATGCAAGATGTCTCAGAGACAGTGTGAGCACCATCAACTCTGCAGGCCTATGGCTATGGATTTATTGATTTGTTGTTGATTCGCGCAGACCCAAAGGTGCTTGTTTAAGTTGTTAATTTCATAGTTAGCCAACGTAGAATTATGAAATTAATGACTTAAATAACACTTTTGGATATCCACGAAGTATGTCAACAAACCGCAAAGGTAATATTAGAGCTATATCTAGACAACTACATATTTAATGTACGTGTACAATAACAATATTTTTATTGCACCCCACTTATTGCACCTCTCAAGAGGGATGCACGTATAATAATATTTTCACGGACACATGGAAACAGAGAATACGCATCACGCAGTACGCAGTACGCAGTGCGCATCACACACTACAGGACTGTAGGAATGAGTAATTCTGCAGCAAAACCATTGTGATGAACACTGAAATTATAGGTTTTACTATCCTCGGTATGCCATTTATCTTTAATGTCATTAGAACACAGATATATTTGTAAATTCGCCCTTTGAAATTAATTTCAATAGGCTGCACATTCATGATGAAGTTATGTTTTATAGAAGGGATAAGTAAAGGGTGGGAGGCAACTATAGGGATTAGTACCTCAAAGGAGGAGGAAGCCTCTCATCCTAAGGACAATATGGACGTGATTATAACAGTTGTTTTTGTCAGAGGCGCAGAACAGAGGGAGCTCTAGTTCACTCAGATGATGCCTTCTAGGGAGGAAACATATGAGAATATTATACAATGTAGGCCTATGTTATATTATATATATGAGTATGTATGCACCAAGGTTCATCTTACCAATATAGGTAGATGTAATCAGAATATTTATAAACTGATGATGGGATTAAGATCAATATTATAACGTGTATCATGAAGATCCCTACCAATTGATGATGATTGTTGTGCTTAGTTGATTACTATTAATGTCAGTAAGTATGAATATGCATAGATAATATGCCAAATTATAACTCCTTGGTGTAGGGAATATGGTTTCATTACTCATCTTTCGACATAGTGGACAGGCTAAGGCCTCATACTGTGCAGTATCACTTCTACCCACTCATGTGTCCCATAAAGTTTCTCTTCTAGTCCTTTACGTCAGTATTTTTTTTATATAAGTCATTTTATTTCCGATTTGTGATACAGCTAAATTATAGAAAACGGTCCACTCTTTCTTTGTGAACATAGCTCCTCCAAGAGTGCCTTGTGATGCTCTTTTGTGATTCCATTAAGACATCTATTTTTAGATGCTTATCTGAGTGATATTGTTTTAACATCGAGATCTTTCCTTGTTTTTACAGACTCTACACTTATCTAATTAATTATCAAAGCACCATAGTGACTCCAACAGCAACATATTTCAAAGCTAACTCTAATATCATTTGTCCAGTATTATTACCTTGTCTCCCTCCTTCTGTACACCATTTTGTGCATTTAGTAGCTTTGTAGTTACATTCATTTACAAATACAGACACAATAAAGAACAAGTATGTTATAAACATCCTGAGATACATTTCAGTTCACTTCAGTTAGTGCATTTCTATTTACAATGGTTGATCGTTAGATCGTTACATATAATCCACAATGTCAATCCACAAAATTAAATATTTACACTGCAGCTTTAGCGACAGCCCATATAGATGTAGGACTTTATTGATTACGATTTGTCCTTTTCGATTACGTCATCGCCTACCTGTTATTTCTTACTAATACGGATTATTATATACTATCAGATTGGATTGGATACTTATATAACATTGATTATATATTATTAAAAATGACAGTCATAGCTGTTAATACCATCAAGTAATCAGAGGTGATCAGAATCGAAAATGACAGGTCCACTTTTGTCAGGAAAATCAAAGACCGGGCTATGAATAGAGTATTGATTTAATTTTTGCTAGGAATTCTCCACGTTGATCTATGTACCACATGCTATTTGTATGGGTGGGAGAAGGGTGGTAATTTGCACCAGTTCAACGCGTGTGGTATGACTTTCTGTCCCCAGTAAACATAGCCATGTAAAGTAAGCATAGCAATGTGGGAGTAAATATAGAACCTAAATTTGAATGTGCTCTGATTCATCCATATAATATACGGGAAGAGCGATTTCTACAAAAAGAGGTAGAAAAGAGAGGTAGAAAAGAGGGGTTTCTTTGTCTCACATGATCTTGGAATTTGTTGTTTTACAAACATTTTTACTCATCTGTAGAGTTCTGTCCACCCTCTCTGGAGGACGTCGTATGTGGTTTGTGAAGGTATCTGGGGTAGAAATGTGATTTTGAAGCCTTTTTTAATTCGAGATATCCACACTCTATTTATAGCCTCTGTGACGTGTATAGACGTGTATAGAGTGTAGATGAAACTGCACGTGTAGTACGCACCCCTGGTCAGTACAAATACTGACCAGACCAATCAATAGAGGAGGAGTCAGTTCTAGAGTCAGAGACTGAGGCTGATTTATTATGCTGTTGACGACCTCAAGCAATTGCCAACAAACCGCTTCAATTAGTACTGCTATATACCCCTATTGTCGCTCACAACACTTGGGCAAATATTTATATTCACAGCAAATTGCAGACTATTTGGGTCAGATTTTCAGAAAATGTACAATTGGCAGCTGTATAAATTTAATAAATTCTGCTAAATTAGGCTGCAATTTGGTCAATACTAGGTAAATTTGAGTATATTTGGCATTGCATCGATTCTAGCAATCTGTTTGGTTTATATTTTGAACCTTATTTTCGTCTGAAAATTGGGTTATTTGAGAAGATTGGCGAAGTTGAATCGTACATTTTCCGGCGATTTCACCCATATTGTGTTTTTGCCATCAATGCGGCCTTTGCCAAAAGTTGTGCTGTGATGTTACCAATAGAAATGTCAGGGGGAAAAAGTTATAATTATAGCATTGATCTTATTTATTAAATGATACTCAAGAAAAAAGAGACAAAGAAGTAGACAATAAATGAACCAATTTCACTTGAAAGACACAACCTAAATGGGTCAGATTTTCAGGTTGGACTGTATTCTGTACTTTATTTTCGTCTGGAATTTGGGTTATTTGAGACGATTGGTGAAGGTAAATTGTACATTTTCTGGAAATCTGACCTAAATACAATCAAATTAACCCGAACGCAAGGTCTGTTGACAGTATTAATTGTATAATTGACTGGATGTGGTGCCCTGGTCGGGTGTTGATGGCTTATATACATGTAGTTCTTGCACTTGAGATGAAAACCTCAGCAGGATATTCTGCAACGCGCCCTTTCAAGATGGCGGGTGATGCGCCAATAATTACACAGTCACGTGATTATTGGCCTATGGAGCAAATGTCTGAGTATTGATGGATCATGTCCGGATATGGGTCAGATTCTCAGAAAATGTACAATTCACCTTCACCAATCCTCTCAAATAACCCACATTTAAGACAAAAATGAGCTTCAAAATGCAGTTTAACATAACAGAACTGATACTTTGAATCAATGCGATACCAGATATACCCGGTATTCTAAATTTTGGGTATATCTGAGTATATGTTAAACTGCATTTTGAAGGTCATTTTTTGTCTTAAATCTGTGTTATTTGAGAGAATTGGTGAAGATGAATTGTACATTTTCTGAAAATCTGACCCATAATATTATAACAACTACCTTATATATACCTGTACATCCTTTGTTACTCATGCCGAACTTTGCATTGTTCGCGGCTGTTTTTCCAGTCTATAAGAGCAAGTAAAATACCAAGGTGACATTTGCGTATGTGGTAAATGTCTTATGAATGCTTTGTCACCTGCTGTTCCTTTTTATTAGTTTCTGAAAAACACAAGTTGGTTGACACATATGTTGTGCACGTGCAGGGAAATGTGAGCTAAAATATAAAAGCATCTAATATATAAGTTTCTTATACTCCGCCCATAATCATGTATGACACAGCGACCTCTCCACCAATCCTCGTCCTCCTAATTAATTGCCAAACTAAAACGTTTAGCAATGGTAAAGATTCATTAATCAGTGTAGATTAGGGTCCTGTAATTACCCCCAGTGTAATAACACTGTCTACAGTGATATATGCCTATATCTGTCACACAATGTACTTCATGTTGGGCGTTATTTCGTGCAGTGTATAGTAGTATTTCGTGCAGTGCGCAATAGAGGTGCGCATTTATTCAAGCACTGCCTATGTTACTATGATATTTTTGCACAATGCTTTATTTTTTCATATTTAGAGCAACATGTTGATGGTATTAGGATCTGGATTCCTTTTTCAGAACAGCAGATAATCAAATTTATACAGGTTAATTAACGAGTTGGTTGAAGGAGCGTGAATATTGCAGCAGCGAGTGCTGTATTCTAAGCGACTGAAACTAACGAGTGTTATTACAAGTTTTATTATTATACATGCTTTCAATCATGAAAATAGAAAAAAATGAGTCATAAATTTAAATTTTACCGGTAATCTTAGTAAAAAAAAACCCAGATTGTTTTTTTTATATATAAATCTGATAAAGTCTGATAAATAATATCATGATAACAATATAATTTTTTCTGTTTTGGTTATTTGTCCATTGGTGGGTTAACCAAAGCATGTATAAATTTCTTAAACATACATGTTTCTACTTAGATTCAGTTTAGACTTTTGTTAGTATATAAAGGATCCAAATCTCTTGAGGTTATTGCAGCTATACAGACTCTGGCTTCTATGTGTTTGCTCTCTGTTAGGCAGTTAGATCCTGAGGTTATGGTCCTTCGTTTTGTCTAAAAGTTTGGTTCCATTGGTCGGCTTCTCCTTTATGTCTTGATCGGTTTTGTCTATGCTCATTAGCCGAGGGTTGAGCATAGACAGAACCGAAGGTGAGCATGGTCTTTTACGCTCTCTCTGTGCTTGTTTTTTTTAAGCCGGATTTGTCCCGGCTAAAATTGAACATGTTTGATTTTAACCGAAGCTCTTACGCTTTGTTAATAAGCGTAATGAACCAGTGCAAAGCCATGACCTTGCCTTTTGAGCAGTAAATATTGTTTTGTTTTTTCGTTGATGTAAGCGGTCGGCCGGAAACGGAAGTCCAACACTAGTACAACTGGTCTGTTGAGCAATTAGAACCTGACGTTGTAGGGGGGGCCGGGTGTATGTGTTCTTAAGGACAAACCAAGGCCGAAGGCCGAGGTTTGTCCCTAAGAACGCATACACCCGGCCCCCCCTACAACGGAAGGATCTAATTGCTTTAGTCTCGCATTGTTGGGATCCTCAGACACTTTCCAACCACCAACAATATTGCAAACAGTTGTTACAAATAAGATACTTATGGCAGACAACGACTATTTACCACCCCTATCATGTGACCCGTCTCCCGTCCACACACTGGCCCGCTCATTCCCGCTCAGTGTTCACCAGTCCAGAACAAACAGGTTACTCCACACGTCCACAACCAACCACCAGATCCCAACAATTCGAGACTAAATGTGTATAACTGTCACAGCCAGCCCAACAAACGGGGACTAAAGCAGATTTAAGGCACGTATTTCCCCTGGCGGAGGAGACTGGTATTGACACTAGTTCATTAATTATGCACCGTCTGTACGGTTCATGCCATATATAGAACGCTCTGTGTGTCTATAAGTACATCCCACTGTGCCTTATATTGCCCTAATATCGCCCACACCGGCATGCGACTTACTTGGTCCTGACACTTTATTCACAGTAGCCAGACATAATCTAGTAATCCATTGTTTCACAGGGAATCAAGATAAAGTGGAATTAACAAGGCCGTGAATTAACGCTACAATCAACTTTGGACAAGGCACTAATAAAAAGTGAAAACTTTCAATCGATCCATGTTTTAATTAAATTGGTGCCTCAAGGCAAGTAGGACGCGGTGGGACTCTAACGACAAGGAACATGAGAGGGGTTGTCCACAAAGGGAGCTCTAAATCCCTCAAACACTCGCACATGTGGAGTAAAGGCTGTGGCGATCGAGCTTATGGGTCAGATTTTCAGAAAATGTACAATTCACCTTCACCAATCCTCTCAAATAACCCACATTTAAGACAAAAATACTCAGATATACCCGGTATTCTTCATTTTTCAGCTTAATTTAGGAGAATTTCGTAAATGTGTAGAGCTGCCAATTATACATTTTCTTAAACTTACCCAAAGGGTGCGGCGACCGAGCATAAACATTTTTATCTTTTCATGCGTCGTAAATTTATGACGGTGAGTAACCAGCCTTCCCTTGGGAGCTGCAGGCTTTTACCCAATGTTTTTACATGTTGTTATCAGAATTGCAGCAAGTCGTATTGACAATGTTTACTCTTACTTTTCAGATCTTTAGGAAACGAACTCAAGCCCTGTCGGAGATTGCCTTTAATGGATGCGGTACGAGTTAGCATCGGGTGATCATCATCTGCTAATCACCAATAGGCAGTCATTGATTCAAGGTCAACAAATGACCTTTGACGGATAACACAATGATAAGGAGAATAAAATAAGAAGATTGCTTCTCCTGAAATTCAATAGTCAAAGAAAATATCAATTCGTCGCGAAACTCGGGAATATCCTCTTCCAAGATGAATCAGAGTACAATGAACTATTCCGCCTTCTCGCATTCTAACCGTGACGTAGCCATGGTCTCGCTAACAGGTCATAATTACTCACAACGAGCTTTGGAGCGAGAGTTCGAGACGCCCATTCTGATCCAAGTAACGCTGGCCTTTTATATAACATTCAGCGTCATCATAGCAGTCCTAAACTCCTTCACAATCACAGCCATTTTAACAAGACCAGAGTTAAAAAACGTGACGAATATGTTTGTGTTGAGTCTCTCCCTGGCAGACCTTCTTTTATCGCCCACTCTTATTCTGGTTAATTTCCTTTCTGGAACGCCCGAGTGCTTTGGTGTAACCGGGGCCAGGATTGCAGCCACGATCCTGTTATCAGTAATGTATACATCTTCAGGGGCGTCTCTATTCAGTATACTGGCCATAGCCGTGGATCGTTACTTGGCTGTCATTCACCCATACACATACAAACAGATTATGACACCCAAAAGAGCAAGGATAATCATCACCTCAATATGGCTGTATTGTTCAATATTCACATCGACCCTGATT
The DNA here is from genome assembly GCA_942159475.1 of Sthenelais limicola. Lineage (NCBI taxonomy): Eukaryota > Metazoa > Annelida > Polychaeta > Phyllodocida > Sigalionidae > Sthenelais > Sthenelais limicola. Next base: position 4,272,958 of record OW804100.1, on the reverse strand, counting down.
GGGTATTTTGTGGCACAGACACCACCCGCTATTGTAGTAAGACTATCTTTGCTCTCGGTTATTCTCCCGTTTTGGATCTACGTCGGAGCTATTATATCTCAAATAGCTGTCAGTATCATCATCAGTGTGGCTCTTTACATACGAATATTCATCGCTATTAGGAAAAGGCATCAGAACTCGGCATCAATTAGAGGTCGGAACTCACAGACAGAGTCCATAGAGAACAGTCGTGTAACTCTCACAATGTTCCTAGTTCTGGGTGCACTTATTATATCATGGACACCTTATACTGTGCTCTCTGTGACAGTGTCACACCAATCCATCTCTAGACATGAGTGGTTGGTGTATGTTGCCATGGCGACTATTCTTTTATTGTATTCTAATTCCTTCATGAACCCAATTATCTATGCTTCGCGATGCACAAACTTTAGGCAGGCCTACTGGTGTATGTTATGTTACGCGTGTCGGTTAGTTATGAGGAAGTGCCAGGGTAAGACCCATGAGGAAATCTCCATGAGCAATAGTAATGTCAAGGCTTCTAAGGACATCATAGCCATGGAAAACAATCACATCAATTCTACACAATTATAACAAGTCTACTCCATTACTTAGATTGTCTCCTCTGTCAAACAAGCATATGGTCCACAGAGTTGGTATAATAGATACTGTATATGGTCCACAGAGTTAATATGATAGATATTGTACATGACTGAATACCAAGTGACAATGAATAGGAGAAACGTGACCGGATGAAACAAAATATAATTATAACACGACTGTTCTTTGATAGTTAAATTCATACTTTAATCAATTCATTACATCAAATAATTAATGAATGGCTAAATAATCTCAGCTGTGTCGGAAATTGTCAACAGTATAGACCTCACTATTTACGCATACTTATATTATATTATATTATGTACATATTCGGACGGTTGAATTTTGTTCTTAACATTACGGCACAGCAGATACAACTAGAATTAGGTATTTTTTATTCAGTAATAGATGGGGTTTTGCTGGAGCAGAATGGCTTCCACTGCCCTATGGGTCAGATTTCCAGAAAATGTACAATTTACCTTCACCAATCCTCTCAAATAACCCACATTTCAGACAAAAATAAAGTTCAAAATACAGTTCAACCTAACCAAACACATTGCTAGAATCAATGCAATGCTGAATATACTCGAATTTACCTAGTATTGACCAAATTGCAGCCTAATTTAGCAGAGTTTACTAAATGTGTAGAGCTGCTAATTGTACCTTGTCTGTAAATCTGACCCCTAAGTCCAAACACCCCTGGCTCAATCATGGGTTTGTCCGTTGATACCCTGCAGATCGCCCCGTTCCCAGGCTGGTCAATAACACATCAAAGGTTTGGGTTTACAGTAGTCGGCGGCCTATCTGTGATGGGGTGATCTCGGGTTCTCATTCTACAATCCGTTAATAAGGGGTTTCTACCGCTCAAAACTATGCTAAAATATGGTATCGATCACAGAGTCTGATTGTTAATAACATGTTTATAATAATCAATATTATATCCATATTACAATACTTATAATAACCCTATAGACATTGATTTTAGTTATCGATTCTGTTCATCGCCTACTGAAAAATTAACAACATTTCTCCTTGGTGTCCCAAGTTTACATGCGTTAATAATAGAGAATCTTAGATTACTTGTTATTTGGACTGACAGCAATTGGCTCCCGGAGATATATATGTGTATCATGACTGGGTATTTACATCTGGCATATTCTACTGTGGTTTAAGGCAACCCGGCGTTATCCCCGCCGCTATCCCCGCCGCTATCCCCGCCACTATCTGAGACAGGCAGCCCCTCATCAATGGACAAATGGGTCAGATTTTCAGAAAATGTACAATTGGCAGCTCTACACATTTAGGAAATTCTCCTAAATTAGGCTGAAAAATGAAGAATACTGGGTATATCTTAGTATATTTGGTATCACACTGATTTAAAGTATCAGTTCTGTTATGTTAAACTGTATTTTGTAGCTCATTTTTGTCTTAAATGTGGGCTTTTTGAGAGAATTGGTGAAGGCGAATTGTACATTTTCGGAACATCTGACCCAAATGTTCGTCACTCAGCGCCAGCTATGTCATATACACACGTCATTACTTGTGACGTCACTTCCTGGTGAAGCATACCACATGATATGGGTGGTTTAGGACAGCCCAAGGAGATGAATGCCTTATCTTCTTGCCGGAGGGTTATCTCTATCTGTAGGATAACTGAACGGCCGTGGTGGTAGCCTGAATCATTAGCTGGATCCCAATATGTTGCACCTCGGACATTACTGGCAGCAATATCTATTGGCACTGTTAGATTATACTTTCCTTCTGCAGTCATTGTAGTTTGGGCAGTTAAAGCGAAATGTCAGAGTCGTCAGCACTGCTGCAGGCGGGAATTCAAGGAACTAATGCATGAAAAAATAGCAGTAACACTATTTTGTTCAAACTTCTTCTTGAGAATAGCGAATGGTAGTGACATTTCAATGGTCCCTGAAATTAAAACAAATCAAATGACATTGACTTTTATTGGCTTTTTGGACTCCCCCAAACATGTTCTTTCTAAATCCAAAGTTTAAATCCACTGAGTCCTTCTTTTTGGATTGAACACTGGCTTGAACCTTGGATTGAACCTTTAAAAGTAATTCAAGTATAGATACCATCTAACCAAGTCTCTTATAGTCCTCAGTATACATGGGTTAGATTTTCAGAAAGTGTACAATTGGCAGCTGTACACATTTAGTAAATTCTGCTAAATTAGGCTGCAATTTGGCCAATACTAGGTAAATTCGAGAATATTCAGCATTGCATTGATTCTAGCAATCTGTTTGGTGAGGTTGAACTGTATTTTGAACTTTTTTTCGTCTGAAATCCGGGTTATTTGAGAAGATTGGGGAAGCTGAATTATACATTTTCTGAAAATCTGACCCACATGTCGCTCCTAAGCATACCCATCCGTGCATCTCTGTCATCGAAACCTTTGTATTTTGCATATTCTTCCCTGCAGGGATGCAATATCCAGGGGCAGAGAGATGTTGAGGTGCATAATACTGCTCCTCCCGCCTCCACGATGCGCCTAATTCAATAATAGCGGCATTGAACCTCCGCCTTCATCTCTACATCACAGCTACATTATGTAAGGTTCATGAAGGGAACCTGCGCTTGTGATAATGAGCGGAAAATTGTACAATTCTCAGCTCTGACAGAATCTATGTAACTTATTCCACATTGTTGCCTAACCTTATAGATGAATGATGGATGTGTACATGGGTCAGACTTGCAGAAAATGTACTATTCCTCTTCACCCATCCTCTCAAATAATCCACTTTTTAGACAGAAATGAGCTTCAAAATGCAGTTAAACATAACAGAAGTGACACTTTAAATCAATGTGATACCAAATATACTCAGATATACCCGGTATTCTTCATTTTTCAGCCTATTTAGGAAAATTTCTTTAATGTGTAGAGCTGCCAATTGTACATTTTCTGAAAATCTGACCCAGATAACTATACAGGGTGGTGTCTGTACATTGCGAGAACCTCTTGCACTTAGACTGTGAATTTGCTAGAACGATTGTATTTGAATATTCTTGTCGATCTCTTTCAGTCTAGTGACATTCAGTTTGCTAATGTAACAAAAACTCCCGGAATATTGACAATCAACTTTTAATTTAACTCAGAAGTAACATCTGCAAGTGTAAATCCAATACAAACTTCTTATGCAGATGAGAGATTTCTCTGAAACACTTCTTCTCAGGGCATTGGTCGGTAGCGGTTTTAGATCCTTATTACGATAGTGTTAGACTGGCAGAAGTAGTTTGTGTCTAAATTGCCTCCCGATGAAAACCTCTCAAGTAAGACCACTGCACGGTTTAAAGAAATGGGCAGTGGGCCAATTTGCGGGTAATAGACTTCACTATTCTAGTTTTTAATTAGATAAAAAAAGATAAATGGCTCGCAGGAGATGTTTTTTTATTACCGAGAAGCTGTCCACCCGGTAATCAATTATGGGTAGTTGTAAATTAATAATACATGTTCTTATGCGTCTAGTCAGTAAATGTCAGTATTACCCATTGTAAGCAGTAGACAAGGAAACAAGATGAATGGATTATTGAATCCACTGCGATCTAATTGGTTTTCCTCTCGGATACAACCAACAAGAGTTTTATATAAGGGTCAAGTTTTCAGAAAATGCACAATCTATAGTTCTACACATCTCTCAAATTCTGCTAAATTAGAGTGAAAAATGATAAATACTGAGTATATCTGAGTGTATTCTGTATTGTATTCATTCAATAAACCTGTCTGGTTGTGTTGAACTGTATTTTGAACCTGATTTTCGTCTTAAATCAAGGTTATTTGGGGGGATTGGTGAAGGTGAATTGTACATTTTCTGAAAACTTGACCCATGAAATTCACCACGACTATCTAGTCATATGCTTTAGTTAAAAACATTTATTTGTATGCGTATCACCCGATCTCAATGCCACCTTCTTCATGCCCATTGTGACAATATCAGAATGTTGAACAATGTTCGCTTTTAATAAGTAAAATCACCAGAAAATATACAATTGACAGCTCAACATATTTAGTCAATTCTGCTAAATTAGGCTGATAAATGGTCAATACTAGATATATCTGGGCATATTTGATATTGCCTTGAATCAAACAATCTGTACGGTTATGTTGAACTGATTTCTCAACCGATTTCCTGTCTTAAATTGTTGTTTTAGAGGATCAGTGAAGACGAATTGTACATTTTCTGGCGATTGCACCCTTAAATTTTAATGCAAGTTGCAGTATGTTCCACAAATGTAAATATCGTGTCTGAAATGATGGATATTGATCGGCTGGTTGTGGTTGGTTGATCACATAGTGTAGTTTAGCTTGGCAAACAAAAAGTGAATTTGAATGATGACCAAGAGAGCATTTAATGTATAAACATATAGAAACAATTGTTGATTATGTGTGCACAAACGAATACAGTTCTGCTGTATGAGAGAAGTCGCCTCGTCTCGAAGCGGATTTCCTATATCTCCCGGTGAATGTATATTTTAAATATTTGATTTATTGATGGGATATGCATGAATAGATACGATGGTAGTCGGTGATACATTAATTATATCGATACCTTTTAAACAGATATAATTATATTTCCTAGGGCCAATTCACCTTCATCCATATTTGTGATGTTATTATTTATAGAAGAATCACAATGTATAATGCTGCTCCCTGGGGTGGAGGTGGGGGAGAACATGACATTATACATAACTGTAATTACTCCAAACATGTGTACCTTAATGCTAATTAATAAGGTTACACAATGTTATGTAATAGATAAGAGGTATATAAATGTGCTATAGTGGTGACAGGGGTATAACAAACGAACAACTATGATATACCATGCATCGTGTTTGTTGTCAGTTGGTTCACTGTGAGTTAAGGAGGGTTTAATCGTTTCAACCGTATTCATGGATCAGTCCTGATAGCGATACCATTAACCCGTGTTCACCATGATCTGTAGGCTGATGCTATTGATACTAATCCTATTAATACACATAGATAGGGAAATATCTTGTACAATGTGAGGTTGTTTTCATCGGTTTCAATTGTTGATGCAAGGCTCTATGGCTGTGAGTGCAGTAGACGTTGATACGTGTGTTTATATGTGTGCAAGAGTAGGATGGATGCTTGGATATTGTCACACAATCCTCGATGGGTCAGATTTACAGAAAATGTACAATTGGCAGCTGTACACATTTAGGAAATTCTGCTAAATTAGGCTGAAAATGAAGAATACCGGGTATATCTGAGTATATTTGGTATCACATTGATTTAAAGTATCAGTTCTCTTATGTTAAACTGCATTTTGAAGCTCATTTAAAGTGGGTTATTTGAGAGGATTGGTATATTTTCTGAAAATCTGACCCGATATGACATTCCTAATTTGCTGGAATAGAAGGATTTTAATTCCACCCATCACCACCACGCATTTACTGTAGGTAGATTTTACATGGTCTTTGTGGGGCGCTACCTTTTAAGTTATACACAGGTAGCCTTCCATATATAATTATCATAATTGCCACGAAATATTAATTCAACTTCTTGATTCGTTTTGATATTTTAATATATCTCATCTCCGTTCAATTCCCAGCGGAAATAATAAAAAGAACCCACCGACAATGGTGAATTCATGCTTGTGACATTGCCTATATATTTCTGGCCTAAAGTGATATTGCTTTTACCTGCCCTTTCCAGGCGCGGTACAATGAATGTAGGATACACTGATTATATATGATACAGTGGAACTTCGCATAGAGACCACCTCTCTATCCAGACCGCCCCTCTATTAAGACCAGTTTCTCTCAGTCTCGAATTATTCCCTCTTATTAGATTTAGAGCCCTCTAATGAGACCACCTCGCTATGAGACCAAAATCGTTCAGTCCCAAGGGTGGTCTCTTCTAGTGATGTCCTATTAGTATATCAGTTGAATCCCACATCTGATTGGTAATTTCTGCTTTCAAACAATGTAGAAAGTTCCCAAGTAATCATCTTTATAAACCAATATAATATCAATATGATGTTTCAAGAACTTCTGTAAACCACCACAATCTGCTACTATTGGACAATACTTGTATCAGCATTTCATAGAAAAGATTGGCAAGCTGTGGGCCAGCTGTGGGTGAGAGATTAGAATGAATTAGACATGGTGGGGAGCTAAGCAAAACCACAAATATCACCCAGAAATTCCTCCGGGATTTTCTCCGAGATAGGGCTGACATTCCATTGCATTTTTCATCCTAGGGACAATGTGGGCGACTCAGTGATTCAGACATTCACCATGGATGGGGGAAGAGCTGATGGGGCTTCAGAATAATAATTCATGACGTCGCCAGGTGTCGCCAGTGCTGCCCAATCGTGTAGAATAGGGGATTTTCATAGCCGCCATTTTGTATATTGATTCGCATTGAATGATGGGACTAATGGTACGTTGGAAAACATGCCATGTTCAGCATGGAATATTCATTAATACTTTCCCATCATGCATTTGGTTGGTATAGGTCATTTATACAAGCTATGATATTGGTGAACATTTTTTTGAAATTTTCGATGAAAAAGTTGCCAAATATATATGTCAGAATCCATCCCATGATGCACTGTGACAGGCATGCGCAGTGGCACATGCAAATCCCCTATTGTATGCATAATTAACATTAGCTGCACATGACTATCGGCTATTGGCAATATTGTAATTACGCTTCATTTTGTTGTCATTTATTTAGACTTCAATTGTGTTGTGTTTTAGGAAAATGAGTCAAAATCGCAAAACATCAGTTTTAAGATAGAGGAGATGAAGGCGACTCCAATGATGGTTAACACTAGGACCCCTTATAAGTATTTCTATACTTTTAAGTTTGATATTTCTATTTTTGAAAAATAAAGTTTGCAATGTTTTTGGATGGGTAATTACCAGCAAAGTAACTAAATACTCCATACAAATGTCTTCAAAACACAAGGATATATTTAATACAATGTCCCGAAATTTGTTACATGGATTTATATGACTATATGAGTGCTAAATCCTGCCATCAGAACGTTTCAATAAAGAGATCCTGTGATAAAAACACTTTTGATAATATGAATTTTGTGACTTGTGACTCATTTTCCTGAAACACATAACAATTGTTATCGTTGATCATGTTATCATTCTTGTCGGCCGGTAGATATGGTCAATAAGGGCTACATATTCACAATAGTACTTTAGTGTTTGCTACAAAATGACCAACAGGTGATATCAAGTAAGTTATGTGTGTGTCTCAACAATAGAATATCCTCATTATTGTATGAGGATCATGCAATCAAGCAAACCTTAATTCATGGTTAGGTATGGATTCCTCAGGGTGTCGTATTTAATGAATATTCTATTGGTTTATGAATTAATGAAATTATATGGAAATTTATGTTGTATTCTCAGCGCCTTATAAATAATAAAAAGGTATAATTATGGTATTATTAATTATATTAATTATGAGAGCCTGATGCACACATGGCGATTTGGCTCCCTATTGTCCCACGATTTGGGTCTCCTGATGAATCTTCCGATTTTATTTCAAATCCTGGTTTATGTTTTTGAAATGAAATCTTAGGATTCATCAGGAGACCCAAATCGTGTTGCAATCGGGAACCAAATCGGCCCTGTGTGCGTCAGGCCTTAGAGAAGTGTGCACTATATATATACGAGTCTATGAATACACTTTATCCATTGTCTCAGTATCACCACTGTGTGATATTGTACTATTTAAAATGTATTGAAATATATATGAATGAATCGTTCCTTGACATTTGTCTGATAAGAGTGGTACAATGATCTCATGCATAACTTTCATTGAAATGATATATACATGTATCTATATATAATAATATAGACGAATCCAATAATTCGTAAAGCGAATAATCATGTATTATTGCATCGGTGCTGTTGTATAATCCCGGTTTAATCGATATAATCATCATGTTGTCAACTAATTTGAATATCCAACATGCATTAATATAATTGTATGTACATAAAGCTTATATCCATGTTTAGATAGCATTGCTTAATCAAGTAATGTAAGCTCAGGATACACATCCTATGAATCCTATCATAATCAATGACTGTCCCCACCACCACTGTATCATTCATACCTTAAATGTATCCTTTCTCACTAACAATAAGTTCTCCCCTCTCCACCTCCATATGGGTCAGATTTTCAGAAAATGTACAATTCGCCTTCACCAATTCTTTCAAATAACCCACATTTAAGGCAAAAATGAGCTTCAAAATGCAGTTTAACATAACAGAACTAATACTTTAAATCAATGCGATACCAAATATACTCAGATGTACCCAGTATTCTTCGTTTTTCAGCCTAATTTAGGAGAATTTCCTAAATGTATAGAGCTGCCAATTGTACATTTTCTGTAAATCTGACCCATCAACATGCATGAAAAGATGTGATTTATTACAACCTGCCATGGAATATCAGAGAATGCTCAACAAAGGTAGCCAATAAACCTAATGGATTGAAGTGCTTCTTCCCATATTGCCTTGTCCCACCTATACACACACACACTGCTATGAAGTACGAGCCTAATGCTTATTGCTACAATGGGTTTCCCTCAATATTACGTCTTCTCAATATGAGAGACAAAGTGATACAGAGTTTACCCCTACCCTTGTGAAGTGTTGCCCTGTTAGCGCAATAGGGCCGAGTGATCCATCATAGGGGCCCAGAGATCGTGTTACACATCATTAAAGCTCCCTTAGATCTCACTAGATCACTGATCCATGCCATGGGATCATAGACTCCACATGGGTCAGATTGTCAGAAAGTGTACAATTGGCAGCTGTACACATTTAGTAAATTCTGCTAAATTAGGCTGCAATTTGGTCAATACTAGGTAAATTTGAGTATATTTGGCATTGTATTGATTCTAGCAATCTGTTTGCTTAGGTTGAACTGTATTTTGAACTTTATTATCGTCAGAAATTTGGGTTATTTGAGAAGATTGGTGAAGGTGAATTGTAAATTTTCTGATGATCTGAGCCATAAGCCCCACATAGCTCCTGTGTATATCGATGGATTTCCCCAATACACATGAATACAATACATCGCCTTTTAGACCAATTATATTGACCCTGGTTGGGGGTCAAAGGAGGTGAAACGTAAAGGTAAACACTTCTCTCAACCCACCTCCAAATTTCCCTTAAAACTGCAAAGATGTCTTTCTTTAATGATTTGATGCAATATTTAATCGTTCTCCTAATTTTGTATTGATGAATTAAAACATTTGAATGTCAGCTTAGAAGATTTAAATGCCAGCATTAAAAATGTCATTCCTTATTCTTTGTTCCTAATTCTTTGTCTCCTGTTAGTATTCATGGCAGGAAATTCATGTTGACTTTGATATGTAATACATTTGACAACACAAACTACTTAATATCTTATATTATGGTGATTATTATTTGTGATAAATATATAACTTTGTAAGGATGAGTTAGAAAAGCGAATGATTAACTTCTTCTGAAAGAAGGAGGCTTCACATGCTGTTTATAACCATTTAGCTCTATCTTGTTTATGTACATTTGTGAATATTTATAACCTCAGTATTTGCATTTTTGTGGAATAAATACGTCTTAAATAGAGCGATTGGTATCGATTCTTTCATAAAAACCTCATCACATTGTTAAGGAACATGAGTTAATCAGAGTTGATTCAAGCCTTTCTCATGGAATTTACAAGTAATTAAGAATTAATTAAGATTAATGTATCTAACTTTATGTTTCAGTAACGTTGTTAGATCAAGTACTAATCCTCCCTAATCTCCATAATAAGATCTAAATAATTTGGAAGAACGAAACTTGCCTTTAGAACACCACCTAAGTGGGTCAGATTTTCAGAAAATGTACAATTCAACTTTACCAATCTTCTCAAATAACCCAAATTTCAGACAAAAATAAAGTTCAAAATACAGTTCAACCTAACCAAACAGATTGCTAGAATCAATGCAATGCCGAATATACTCGAATTTACCTAGTATCGACCAAATTGTTGCTTACTTTAGCAGAATTCACGAAATGTGTACAGCTGCCAATAGTACATTTTCTGAGAATCTGACCTAAATAATAAAGAAAGGCACCAATTTTAAAGCAGCGGTATCAGCAAATCATCTCAAAGTAGACTGTTTAAGTCTTTGAGGATTTCGCCGCAGACCCCTTCACACTATCCTATTAAGTCGCCTGCATTTATTCCCAAGCCGTTGTGGGATCCCATTGGTTACTCGGGTCAGATTTTTAGAAAATGTACAATTGGCCTTCACCAATCCTCTCAAATAACCCAAATTTAAGACAAAAATGAGCTTCAAAATGCAGTTTAACATAACAGAACTGATACTATAAATGAATGCGATACCAAATATACTCAGATATACCCGGTATTCTTCATTTTCAGCCTAATTTAGGAGAATTTCCTAAATGTATAGAGCTGCCAATTGTATATTGTCTGGCTATCTGACCCACTTGTGGCAATTTACGTCCAGCGTTAACTGATGCTCTGCAATCTCAGTAGGTTTCCATGCGTCCATGAGCAATTACAATCAACTGGACTCATCAAGGAATTGCTCTGCTATCTTTGTTCCCAGGCTTCTAACTCTGGGAGTAACTCTGGGAGCAGGTCACGGAGTTGAAGGCCTTATTTGATCCCCGTGGAGTTAGATGACCTCCAAGACACAGGATTCCATTTGCCTTCTTTGTGTTTATTTATCAACTCATGAAGAAGACCAGCCTTTAGTTGATCCCCAGCAAGGCAGTCCTACACTAGTGGCAATAGTAACATTTCATCCACGATTAACTTTCTATATAAGGGTCAGGTTTTCAGAGAATGTACAATTTACCTTCACCCATTGCCTCAAATTACCCTGATTTAAGACGGAAATCAGCCACACACAGCGCAACCAGACAGGTTTGATGAATTTTATTGAATGAATTTTAATGAATGAATACAATACAGAATACACTCAGATATACTCAGTATTTATCATTTTTCACTCTGATTTAGCAGAATTTGAAAGATGTGTAGAACTGTAGATTGTGCATTTTCTGAAAATGTGACCCTTAACTAGTGGAAATACTAACTAATTCCCTCCACAATTAACTTTCTATATAACGTGTTGGAAACATTTGCATCATGGAATATACTCAGTCCTTTCCAAATATTAACATAATAGTTTCAACTATCCCAGTAAAAGCCATTTAGATGTTCTAGTCGTACTTATTCCCGCACTACAGCCTCCCTCCCTCCTACTGTGAACAAGTGCACATACTGGAGACATCATATCATTACAACTTTACCAATTAAATAGACTTTGTTCTTACATTAGCTGTCACTAATCAAATTATAAATAAAAACCTGAGTTCTACAAATCTATGTTGAATATTACTGAATTTCCCTGAATATTAGTTTTGCCAAAAGGTCGTATCTTCAGATACATCCTTCTTGCAGCAATTATTATTTTTGTTATTATTCCACAGAAAGTATGATTATTAGCAGTGCCAAAATCACTCATCTGGAATCACGACCTTTTGGCTCAACATTTTCTGTCATTTACTTAAAAAGCATTTTAACCAAAAGGTTATAGAGTGAGTTAAGACTTTTTGCTCCTTTTAATTAACTCAAATATCAGAATATTGCCAGTGCAAATGGAGATACGTCTTTTAGGCACTAATCATATCAACATGTAAAAGGGAATGGTTTACTTAAGAGGTTGTTGCTCCAACGTTCAATTCAGTGATTCTTTTATTAATGATCTTATATAATACAGGTTATTCCACGTCTGGATAAACAGATAACTGAGTAGCCAGGTCTTCCGACGAGTGCCTGGAATCTTGACTTGCTTTAGATTTCAACAAAAATAACATGAAATTGGGAATTTACATTATAGTTATACAGTAAGTGAACAAATCATTATGGAATGGGATATAAATTAGGAATGAACAGAGCATGAGAGGTGAAAACGTTATGACTGGCACTGAGATAGAATGTTTTTTATTTGTTCCTAAAATGTTTAATAATTATCCAATTTTTATGAAATCTAGATCAAATGAGTGGAATGGAATGATTGTACACACCAAGGGAAAAGATTAAATCATGCACAAATGCTATAATATACGACTTGTTGGCTCTGACCACACGACTTGTTGGCTCTGACCACACGACTTGTTGGCTCTGACCCCACGACTCATGAGTATAATTATGAGTATGAACTGGTGGGAAGACACCGGGCCATGGTGTGGGTTAATTGTTACTACATGAGCTACTGAAGGATGTTAAGAACTAGAGATAAAAATGTCAGTAGAACTAAGTCAAAAAGAGTTATTCATTAACAAGAAAAGTGAAAGAGGTCCAGAAGAGTGCAAGTTAATTAAGTTTAACATCCTGGTCCGCAGATGGTATGAAACAATGAAAGTGAACATATAGACAAAAGAAATAATGTTACTGCCATTATATAGGATGTGTTTTTAGGAAAATGAGTCACAAGTCGCTAAAATTGGATTTTGTGATATCATCATATTTGAAAAGACGTGATCAAACCGATTCTAATGAAAGTAAACATTGGGGCGTCTAATAAATATTTCTATATTTTAAGTTTGATATTTCCATATTTGAAATAGATATTTCTGGGTGGACGGTTAGTAGTAAAGTAGCTAAATATACTTCATAGGATGACCACAGACATGCATGTATTTTTTTAATACACTGTCTTGAAATTTGGAACATTTATTCATACGACTTAAGGCGTCAGATATCCTTACAATTATTACATACCCACTAAGATGACTTGTGAATGAATCACTTTGAAAAATATCAGTTTTGTGACTTGTGACTCATTTTCCCTAAAACACATCACATAAGGATTGCTTCAATGCTACATAAGTTGTTTTTCTTTACTTGTGGCAGTTACTACACCGAGATTGTGGAGATTGTGGAGATATCCCTAGATTAGAAGACTGCACTTCCCTGGATTTATCTGACCATTGCTGGAGGTAACTTAGGCGTTATATACTCAGTAAACATTGTCTGTGTCAGATGCTTACAAGATATTCCTTTTACAAGCTCTTCTCCATTGGTCGAGCACAAGTGATGTTGAAGGAAGGTGCTCTAATCATGACCCAGACCTTGAGCTACTCTATATTTCACTAAGTGGGTTAAATCGCCAGAAAATGTACAATTTGTCTTCACCAATCCTCTCAAATGACCCACATTTAAGACAATAATGATGTTCAAAATTCAGTTTAATACAATCAAACACTGTCTAAATCAGGGCAATACCAAATATACTAAGATATACCTAGTTTGGGCCATTTTTCAGTCTAATTTAGCAGACTTTAGTAGATATGTAGATCTGCCGATTGTACATTTTCTGAGAATCTGACCCAAGTGTTTGGAGTAAGAGTGTAGAGCCTAGAACTTGATGTATTAGTCTGGGAGCTCGCAGGTGCACCATGCCCTCTCTGACTGGAGAACAGTGTTTGAAAATCTGGATTCGGAAAGCTTGGCGACAGTAATGCGACTTAATACTCACTTTACCTTGTGTCCCTTCATCAACAATACTTGGGCCAGATCTTCAGAAAATGTACAATTGGCAAATCAACAGATTTAGTATATTCTGCTAAATTAGACAGAAAAATCGTTAACACTAGGTATATCTGAGTATATTAAGTATTGCCTTGATTCAAGCAGTCTGTTTGGTTATGTTGAACTGTATTTTGAAGCTCATTTCTGTCTTAATTGTGGGCTATTTGAGAAGATTGGTGAAGGTGAATTGTACATTTTCTGGTGATCTCACCCACTTGATGCTATGTTTATCAAATACGAATAAACTCCACAGTCCCCACCGTATGTATATTAGCAGCCTCATATGAAATAATTCCATGCTGTAAGTATGGTCTGGAGATCACTTTATCCTATACCCCCCCCCCCCCCCCGGGTCATACCTAAGCCTAGATACTCCCGGGTCATAGCTAAGTTTTACAAGCGGTGAAGGCCCGGTGAAACACCACATTTCCCTGGCCACGCTTCCATATACTACTCACTACTATAAAAGGGGATTTCCCTCCCATCTGCTAAGTCCTTCTCGAGCAGCTCGATGGGAAATATGGCCACAGTTAGAGGTAGTCAAGGGGTTGCAGCTGTCAGAGCGATAGATATAGATGGTAATTTGGGAAGTAGCCGAGGGGACACCTGGGTGGAATTGAGTCAAAGTACGGGTGACAGCACCGGCCTCCCCAGTTCACGATCCAAAGGGATTTGTCAATAAAAGAATTACCAGGCCCAGGGGAGATTTGATTTGCTCGACATAGTTCCTCTTATGTGATATTATTGGTATTGGTGGACTTTGTCAGGTGGGTTGTATTCACCCGTCTGTGCCTGTGTATGAGGGGATTATTGTGGTGTTTATGTGGTGTGGGTGTTGTGGGGGTGTGGGGAGGAAACACACGTCCTGCCTTTGTGATATACACCCCTTGGCTATACGGTATTTTGTAATTTTGGAACTGGGAATCTTGTAGGCAATAAGGTATCTGGGTCAGATTTTCAGAAAATGGTACAATTCACCATCATCATCCTCTGAAATAGCCCACATTTAAGACAAAAATGAGCTTCAAAATGCAGTTTAACATAACAGAACTGATACTTTAAATCAATGCGATACCAAGTATACTCAGATATACCCGGTATTCATCATTTTTCAGCCTAATTTAAGAGAACTTCCTAAATGTGTAGAGCTGCCAATTGTACATTTTCTGACAATCTGACCCATCTGCTGTTCAATGGATGGCTCTGATTCTCATGTAAACCGTTCTGCAGCCAAATCCCTTATTATACCAACAACTACCAATTTCTTGTCTACTTTTGTTAGCCGTATATGAATATATATGACTTTCTGTGAAAAAGCCAACAGGCTATACTTCCTGAGGACCAATTACGTCATACCCAATAGCCTACATCGAAGAATGCAACAGAGAAAGAAAAGCCATTTATTGTCCACTTTTCAACATCACTGTATAGGAATCAGCAATGATATCCACCTTAATCGCATCTACAGACATTTTCCTCTCAATTTCATCAGTAGCCGATGCATCCTTACTGTACATTAACAACGCTAGACTGCAGTCTAGCCACCAGAAAAATGCACAGAACATTTGAATGTTGAGCCATTCCCGCTACCACTGCACTGCCTATACACACTCCCCTGTCAGCCACTACCACTGGCTGTACACATGCCTCACACAGGGAGTGTGGCATGTGTATTAGTAGACACCAAAACAAAAGTGTAGGAGGGGAGGGGGAGCTGGAGGTGGGGTGGTGGGCAGTGTTATTGAAAATGAGGAAAAGATTCCATATTTATATAACACAAGTACATAGCCTAAGACACCACACCCAAATTAATCTCACGGTAATGCTCTGGACCGCCCATAATAACATTTAATAGAGGATCATATTTTTTAAAAAAAAACTTTAGCTGATTATGGATTCACAAGCAGAAAAAAATCAACATTGTAATTACTTCCTCAGAAATATATATATAATGCAGGAACATAATGTCTTAAAGGACCATAAGATGCTATATATATCTCTAAATAGGGCTTTCAGCCTTTTCTTTAACAACATTGATTAGTTCAAGAGCAAACCTGATACATTGTCACAGCGCATTAACGTGCACAATTTGTTATTTTAGGGAGAATCCATATGTGCTGCTGTGAAAGAGTCAGGTGTTAAGTGAGGAACCATTTGTGCTGATCACACACCCACCTCTGGAACACTTGGCTACTCACCTCCAGCAAAGGCTGGGTTCCACTGGCTGGCTAATCCTCCCGCTAATCCTCCCGCTAATCCTCCCGCTAATCCTCCCGCAACTCCTCCTGCTCTTTCTCTCGCTACTCCTTCCGCAACTCCTTCTGCTACTCCTCCTGCTCTTTCTCCCGCTACTCCTTCCGCTACTCCTCCCGCTAATCCTCCCGCAACTCCTCCTGCTCTTTCTCCCGCTAATCCTTCCGCTAATCCTCCCGCTAATCCTCCCGCTAATCCTCCCGCAACTCCTCCTGCTCTTTCTCCCGCTACTCCTTCCGCTAATCCTCCTGCTAATCCTCCCGCTACTCCTCCCGCTACTCCTCCCTCTACTCCTCCCGCTACTCCTTCCGTTACTCCTCCCGCTACTCCTTCTGCTACTCCTCCTGCTATTTCTCCCGCTACTCCTTCTGCTACTCCTCCTGCTATTTCTCCCGCTACTCCTCCTGCTACTCCTCCCACAACTCCTTCCGCTACTCCTCCCGCTACTCCTCCCTCTACTCCTCCCGCTAATCCTCCCGCTAATCCTCCCGCTAATCCTCCCGCAACTCCTCCTGCTCTTTCTCCCGCTACTCCTTCCGCTAATCCTCCCGCTAATCCTCCCGCTAATCCTCCCACCACTGCTTACACTACTCCTCCCACTACTCCTCCCGCTACTCCTCCCACTAATCCTCCCGTTAATCCTCCCACCACTGCTTACACTACTCCTCCTGCTACTCCTCCCGCTACTCCTTCTGCTACTCCTCCTGCTATTTCTCCCGCTACTCCTCCTGCTACTCCTCCTGCTACTCCTCCCGCTACTCCTCCCGCTACTCCTCCCTCTACTCCTCCCGCTACTCCTTCCGTTACTCCTCCCGCTACTCCTCCCTCTACTCTTCCCGCTACTCCTTCTGCTACTCCTTCCGCTACTCCTCCCGCTACTCCTCCCGCTACTCCTTCTGCTACTCCTTCCGCTAATCCTCCCGCTGCTCCTCCCACCACTGCTTCCACTACTCCTCCTGCTACTTTGATAGTCTATTGCTCCTGCTTCTTTAGAAGTAGAAGCAATAGACTGAAGGTAACCGGAATGGGTGGTACTGGGACGTTACTTCCACCGCTACTTCTACCGCTTCTCAGAAATGTGAGCAAACAATATTTGATTTTCACATGGAAATGAACGCATCAAGTAAGGGGAGACTTAACATAGAGTGGTGCCAGTGCCTCGCTTCAGATCCCGCTACTTCCCGTTACTTCAGCTGCAAAGTAGTTTGATGTTTGATAGAAATGGGAGTACTCTATGCTTCAAAAATCTGCCAATAGAAGCGGGTAGTAACATGGCTATGTAGCGGGGTCCAATAGCACCCATCCCCGTTACTCTCCTGTTTCTGCTCCCACTTCTTTAGTCAAGAAGCGGGAGCAGAAGCGGGAGAAGTAGCTGGCCAGTGGAACCCAGCTTTAAGGGAATGCACAAAGGCTACCAGGGTCAGATTTTCAGAAAATGTACAATTGGTCTTCACCAATCCCCTAAAAAAACCCACATTTAAGACGAAAATCAGGTTCAAAATACAGTTCAACATAAGCAGACAGATTTATTGAATGAATACAATACAGAATATACTCAGATATACCTAGTATTGATCATTTTTTACTCTAATTTAGCAGAATTTGATATATGTGTAGAAATGTAGATTGTGCATTTTCTGAAAATCTCACCCACCAGCGCGAACCACCAGAGCTGGCTGCGTGTATTGTACCCATCAAGACTATAGTGGGCAGAAGCAATTATGGATGAAGTGAAAGACAGGCAACTCTTGAAGTATGGCAGTATATTGTCATAACGCCAAACATGCTACATACATCCGAGCACACACTTGAACCCTGTCATTAGACTTTACTTGTGCAGGTTTGTGTGGTGAATCACTGTCCATGCAAACAACTCACACCCGTAACGGTTGTCTTTAAGGCGATCACTTATTTATAGATTATTCGTCTGCTGTATACGCACCATAGCCTAAATAGACTCAGATGGGACTTGTCAGATGTGATGTGTTTAGGAAAATGAGTCACAAGTCGCAAAAATGGATTTTGAGTTATCATCATTTTTTAAACGATCAGATGAAGCCGGCAGATTTCTATATTTAAGTTTGATATTTCTATTTTTGAAAACATAGTTTGCAATATTTCTGGGTGAACAATTACTGAAATAGGCCTAAAGTTACTAATTATACCCCATACGCAGGTCTACAAAACGCAAAGATATATTTGATACAATATCCTAGAATTTGGTATAGATTGGTATGACTAAAAGCGCTAAAGCCCCTAAAACTCAGAACATGTCAATAAAGAGAATAAATCACAATGATTATTGCAACTTATGACTCATTGTCCTAAACCACATCACATAGAGGAACATAATGTAAGGATGTTCGCCTAAACCACATCACATAGAGGAACATAACGTAAGGATCTTCCCCTAAACCACATCACATAGAGGAACATAACGTAAGGATCTTCCCCTAAACCACATCACATAGAGGAACATAACGTAAGGACCTTCCCCTAAACCACATCACATATAGGAACATAACGTAAGGATCTTCCCCTAAACCACATCACATAGAGGAACATAACGTAAGGATCTTCCCCTAAACCACATCACATAGAGGAACATAACGTAAGGATCTTCCCCTAAACCACATCACATATAGGAACATAACGTAAGGATCTTCCCCTAAACCCATTGCCTTCCAGTAGTACACGCGGGACGTATACATTTCACTCTAAAAGAGGGAACGGATGTTCATTTCCTTGATGTGGTCTAGAACACTGTAACCACGCTATAACCATAATCCCCGCCTTCCTCGCTAGTCTAGGGGATTTCCCATATGTAATCTCTCATGAATCTATTGACTCAGATTTCCCATGCAGGAAATCAATAGTGATCAGTATTCTCTGTGCTTATATAAGGGCAACTCCATCTGAAGACAATCAATTGGGCTGACATTAGAAAACTCGCCTATCTTCTGGAATATGTTCCAGGCTAAATGATGAGGCAAAGATATAAAGAGCTTTGAACAAGGCCCACTAGAACACAGTTTATCTTGTTGTAGCAATACATTATATGGGTGAAGTCACCAGAAAATGTACAATTCGCCTTCACCAATCTTCTCAAATAACCCACATTTAAGACAAAAATGAGCTTCAAAATGCAGTTTAACACAACAGAACTGACACTTTAAATCAATGTGATACCAAATATACTCAGATACACCCGATATTCATCATTTTGATCTAATTTAGGAGAGTTTCCTTAATGTTTAGAGCTGCCAGTTGTACATTTTCTGAAAATCTGACCCAAATACTAAATAGGTCATAGTTACACTTCATACCCAGGCCGTCTTTGTCATGGAATTCCATATAATACAATAAAATACATATGATTGCGTGGGTTGGCAATAGTTGTAATGCTCTGCCCAGTGAAGGCCAAGTGTGACTCAGTGATAAAGCTTCGCCTACATGGCAAACAAAAGATGTATATCTTCTTAATGCACGTACACAGATGAATTGTGTATATAAGGGTCAGATCGTCAGAAAATGTACAATTGAAAGCTCCGCATATTTAATAGATTCTGCTAAATTAGACTGAAAAATGGCCAATACTGGGTATATCTGAGTGTATTTGGTATTGCCTGTATTCAAGCAATCTGGTCAGTTGTGTTGAACTGTATTTGGAACCTCTTTTCTGTCTTAAATGTGGGTTATTTGAGAGGATTGGTGAAGGCGAATTGTACATTTTCTGGTAATCTGACTCTATATGTGTAGTTCTTTGTATCATGTTCTTATCGAGGGCCACATTACGTCTGCTCAAAGAGAGGTTTTTGTGCATAGTATATAAGCCATAAGTTATTCTTAGTTCAATTTCTAGCCAAGGCTTCACAGCAGTGATTAGTATCGTGTTGGGGGAAGAGCCACACTTGTTTTTACACCAGAGACGTGATAGCGGGAGAACGAACGGATGGGATGAAAAACGCTTCTGGAAGCTTCCATGCATGTAAAGTTTTATACATTTTGAATTTCGTCCTTAAGGATGATCGCGGGTATTTCTCAGTTGCCAAAAACGGCGGGGATTTTACGACATTGACCATGTTGATATTTTTTATTTTTTTTATCATTTCTTTGAATAGTGATGTTCAGTAGTTAAAAAGAAACACTTCTGACTTTTGAACAGATTAGTATATGGTTTTTTTCTTGTTTGTTATTGTTTTACGACACAGTAAGCCACCTTGTTTATATGAAATTCAAAGCTAGTCCAGCTCTCACTCACTGCACTCTCAAGTTCGGGGGGCCTCCAGCTCCTAAAGTAATCTGGGGACCACCCATTTTCTTGTTATTTTCAGAAAGTATATCCCTTAAACTATGATATACTAAAAAATTAGCCAACTCTAATTACAATTTATGGTTTAAAATGGATAAAACGTTTAAAAAACGCCCTTTTCTCCATAGACGGCCATATTAAATTAATTAAATAACTTTTTATTTTCAAACGGAAATAGCAAAAAATCTAGTCTGGGGACCCCCCTTAAAAAAATTATATTTGAAATCAGCATGATTTGGAGTACAAAGTGTGAAAAAATCAGGCTGATCTATTTACTTTGGGAAATACCCGCGGTCATCCTTAAGTTCAAGCATCCCCATCCTTCTAGCTCTTCCTTTACTTTAGTCTACTATATAAATATATATTGGGCCACAAAGTAAGCGATGACGAGTGACCTCTACTTTTGTTCTTTGTTTACGATATAATTTATCATTGATGTATTGTTTTTTTCCCTTCTTCAGATGAGAATTACCACATTGTTGGAAATTTGAGAAATAAATTGATTAAAAAAAATTCTTTGTGTTTTATTCAACATATTTATACAGCATGACGTAGCTATTTGTCCAGACCAGTGCTCATGGGATGCACCATACTTTTCATAATAATTAATGGAGATGCTTCCATTGATTATGAAAATAAACATTAATTCATATTGAAAGACCTTTCATAACGATGTTTTGAAATTTTGAAATTTGAATTATACTCATGGGTCAGATTTTCAGAAAATGTACACTTCAACTTCACCAATCTTCTCAAATGACCCACTTTCCAGAAGTTTTTCAAAATACAGTTGAACCTAACCAAACAGATTGCTAGAATCAAAAATAATGTATAAGGAATTTACTTGAATTTACTTAGCATTGACCAAATTGCAGCATAATTTAACCGAATTTACTAAATGTGTACAGCTGCCAATTGTACATTTTCTCAAAATCTGACCCTCATACACAGTTGGCAAAATTTATTCATGGAAAATGACTTCTGCGATTCTCCACATAAACAATAAAGTCGTGATGTATTCAGGAGGCTGGCTACAGTTTATCTTACAACACGGCGGCTATAATAAAGCAGAATAATTCATGACCTGCTTCCCTTCTGGTTAAACGTCTCTACCATGAATAGACGAGCAAAGTCTACATTTATCTCGAGGCCACTCCCTGCATTTTATATCCATTAAAATCTTTAATAAATAGCCATATTGTTAGGACTGTGAAGGACATTGTAAATAGCAGTGCTTCTGACTCAGATCCACAATAAGCTTTGTCCTATTTCTATATCTATTGCCTTTAGTCGTATGTTTATAAAACAACTTCTTACTATAAATATACATTTACGGTTGTAACATCCATCCACGAGGGGGCGGCACGAGCGTGGGTTATCTTGGATCGGATTGGATTAACTTTTATTTCGATATTTAATCGCTATAAGACAGCTACTCCAGCAGAAGGGAGGTTTACAAGCTGTATTATGCATGTTACATAGGGAGAGTAGATAACAATATCACTTCCCTCAATCCATCTGCTATTTTAGTATAATTACAGTTTGATTTCACTATGGTGTTAGAAAGACGATATACAGTTGTTGTTTTCTAAAAAGCTGCTTCCATCTTACCACTCGAAGTGTTCACACGTCTTATGTGAAATATCATATATAAGTTCTACAATAGCCAAGCCAACCACACAATATCCTACATAGGTCAGATTTTCAGAAAATGTACAATTGGCAGCTCTACACATTTAGGAAATTCTGCTAAACTAGGCTGAACAATTATGAATACAAAGTATATCTGAGTATAGTTTGTAACCTGATAATCTCGTAGCGGTGATCTTTCTTTGATGGGGATGTTTGGAAGACGGAATTCCATTAAACCTCTCGAAATCTGTCACCTCCTCATTAAAACAACAGCTGGGTTAGGATTGAGGAACTCAGATTTGGGGGACAGCTCCCCTTGTCTTATCATCACCCTCTCCCCCACAGCCCTGATGGCGGTGAAGCACAACACCAGAGGCGGTGAGGTGTATCAGTATGTATCAGGATGGCGGGCCTCATTACCTAAAGGAATGGTCCTAGCTGGTCCTCCCTTCCCTCAGCTCCAAACTTGGTCAGTTAAGAACTATATAGTTGGTATCGCGTTGATTTAAAGTATCAGTTCTGTTATGTTAAACTGCATTTTAAAGCTCATTTTTGTCCTAAATGTGGGATATTTGAGAGGATTGGTGAAGACGAATTGTACATTTTCTGAAAATCTGACCCACATAGTCATAGTACATCAAACTGTACCACTGGAGGAGAACAATTATACAGTGGAAGCTCGCATAAATTGTCTATTGTCTAATTATTTAATTGTTATTTTATCGTCTTATAATTTAATTACTACATGGGTCAGATTTTATGAAAATGTACAAAATGTGCAATGCTGAATGTATTGGAATTTACATAGTAGTTCTATAAATCGAGGATAACCTAGTATTGACCAAATTGCCGCCTTATTTAGCAGAATTTACTAAATGTGTACAGCTGCCAATTGTACATTTTCTGAAAATCTGACCCACATACGACATAATGATCACCCCACGTTTCTAGGAGACTTGGTTAATACTCATCAAATGGGCCCCATCTGCAATAGTTATCGTCACCTATATTATCGCATGAGTGGTTTTTGGCACCGTTTCTTTCCTTCCATTTGTCGATAAAAGGAAATCATTTTGACCGTTGACATGTTCATGTCCAAGTGAGATTAGTAACCAGTTCTAACGTAGCTTCTGTTTGTTCGTATCTAGTGTGATCACTATTGCATAGAGCCGACCGCTAGAATGGTTGAGTGACGACCTCAGCTCACCCAATCATCGCTCAACATTGTCATTTGTCATTATGGGTCAGATTTTCGGAAAATGTACAATTCGACTTCACCAATCCTCTCAAATAACCCAAATTTCAGACGAAAATACAGTTCAAAATACAGTTCAACCTAACCAAACAGATTGCTAGAATCAATGCAATGCCGAATATACTCGAATTTACCTAGTATTGACCAAATTGCAGCCTAATTTAGCAGAATTTACTAAATGTGTACAGCTGCCAATTGTACATTTTCTGACAATCTGACCCATATTACAATGTACAGTAACATATTTTTTTTTATTTTTTTAACAAATTTTATTGGATCCATTCTCATACAATGATAATTCCATGGTAGTCCAGAAAACATATAATGTTATCTCATAATAAATAAAATATTTTAATTATTTAAGTTGAGTCATTAATACATTAAGGGTTTCAAAATACCTTGTTGTTATAGGTTACAAGTTTCATTTGGTGATTACATCGGGTACCTCTACTGAGGAAAATACATACCTACAATAAACACATAGATTTTGTTGTTGTTTTTTCTCCTCAAAATTATAACATAGTCCGCCACATGACAGATAAAAGACACGTCGCATGCAAGATATTATATACATTTGATTTGATTTGCTCAAGCAAATGATAGAGACATGTTTTAGAATCAACCATACCAATCATCAGTTGATTTAAGATGACTTTTTATGTTATCCCAGGATTTCAAACGAATAATAGACGGAAGACTATTCCATAAGGTTGGTCCAATATAGTGAGGGGATCGCACTACTTTCTCTAGTTTTGGTACCATGACCTTCATCACCGGTCCTTCGTTTAATCTAGTAATCACTGGTATATCACTTAGGTTTTTCTTATCCAGTCGTTTTCTATACATTATTTGCATAAGTGCAATCTTTGAACGTTTTTCTAGAGAATCGATCCGACATTCGTTACACAATTCAATTTTATCCCTGGGGTCATTGAAATATACAGTTTTTACTGCATTATATATGATTCGCTGAAGCTTTGTTCTTATGTCAACGCTAGCCATAGATGCGAAAAGATTACCGTACTCTAGTAAGGACAAGATATGGCTTTTTACTATTATCTTTGCCATTTTTACAGTGAGATACTTTCTTATACGCTGAAACTGTAGTAGCTTATACATGGCTGATGATTTCATTTTTATCAAATGACCTTTCATGGTTAATTTATCGTCGATCTTGAAACCGAGATAGTTCACTACTCTTGTTTTTACAACCTCCTGGCCTTTTAGATATATGGTTGATTCTAAATGCTTATCTATTCTGAAACAATTCAACCGGAAAAAATACATTTCACTTCCACCCCCTCTTCAATTCAGGATAAAAACTGAATATTTATAGTTGTTTGAACTATTCACGTTCCTACATGTCCCTAAATAAGTTTGTATTTAGAAATTAACGGTTTAAATAAAAACAACATCTCTTGATAATAAGGCTATGTATTGCCTTTACATTGGGGCGTTGGGCTGTTGAAGGAAAATGACTAATATCATCTTGGGCGACTGAAGAAACCAAAGGGCGGCGAAGTTTATTATAAGAAAATTATGTTAAATATGGGAGTTGCATGTGCCGCTGCGCATGTCTGTCACAGTGCATGTTGGGACAGATTCAGTTCAAATCTGATAAAATATTCGGCAACATTTTTATCAACAATTGCAGAAACGTTTCCACCGATATTGTAGCTTTTATAAATGATAAATGAAAACCAAATGCATGATGGGAAAGATGGAGACTTGTGTCATGGAAACATGTATAACGCATAATATATTGACACTAGAGCATTGATAAATATTCCATGCTGAACATGGCATGCTTTCTGTAGATTTTTCACTGAACCATTAGTCCCATAATTCAATGCGAATCAAGATTCAAAATGGTGGCTATGCAACTCCCCTATAGCATCTAAACCTGGTCGCGCAAAAGCAGCTACACCTATAATTCACACGTTTCTAAGCTGTCATTATTTAGGCGAACTTACATCCACACCCACATATACTTGTACCCTCACCCGCACACACACCTAAATACAATATCAGACATGGCAATATAGATTTTACACAGTACCATTACACCCATAATCCCATGCGAATTAAGATTCAAAATGGCGGCTATGCAAATCCCCTATTGGTGTTGGGTGGAGAACGTAGGACCTGTGCTGGGCAAAACATGGGCGTGAATGTGTGTTTCTTATAGACATTAACCTCAGGTTACAATAATATGACTAAGGTTAACTCAATGTAGCTCAAACAGGGCGTATATGATGCCCTGGCGACACGAGTTAAAGTTTTAAAAAGTAACACATAATTGATTACCGATCGTTGTGGGAAAACAAATGGAAATATCGCAAGTTAAAGAGCATCTTCATACAGAACCGGCTCCCACCTGTAAGATTCACTGCCAATTAATCAACAAAAAATCCTTTTCTGCTTGATATGAGAAACTATTGCTACGTGAGAAGAATAGGGAGATTTCTCCAACATTTCTCCCATTGAGACGGAGGCAGAAGTGGAGTGGCTGTTTGTAGCAGTTTTATTTCTTGAGAAATATAATCAGTTTGCAAGTAACCTGGTGGTACAAATGATAAGACATGTAAGTTGAAAACGAGATATACATGAAAGTTCTCAAAGAAGATGGTAAAGTATAACTGTAACCGCTTTATGTACTAAGCTCAACTGCTGAAAGCTTATTCCCTGGTGTGGGAGGGTGGGAATTTTCGAAGCTGTCCGTCTGGCTGACCACGCTGTATGTACAAAATCATAACATACTCAAGTTTACTCATCGTATTCAAACTGTATGCCAACGCAATGTAGTAAAATACCTCTTAATAACATTGTGATGTGGCAAAGCAGCATAGGTTACTCACTATGTAACATCTAGTATTTTAAGAAGATCAGAAAACAAATCACCATAAAAGCTCTCAGTGGTAAGTGATTATTTATTATTTTATTTTTATTTTTCCTTATCTTTTCTATATCGATAACACCCAAATTGTATAAAACTCTCAACTACTACATTATGTAAACATGGCAAATCTCACATTGGAAATATATGGGCCAGATTTTCAGAAAATGTACAATTGGCAGCTATACACATTTAGGAAATTATCCTTAATTAGGCTGAAAAATGAAGAACACCGGGTATATCTGAGTACATTTGGTATCGCATTGATTTAAAGTATCAGTTCTGTTATGTTAAACTGCATTTTGAAGCTCATTTTTGTCTCAAATGTGGGTTATTTGAGAGGATTGGTGAAGGCGGATTGTACATTTTCTAAAAATGTGACCCATGTATAACAGCGATTCAAAGCGTCTTGGACCAGTAGAAAATCCCCGAGAAGGGAATCCGGCACCCAAGATTAAATAAAATCTAAAAAAAAATATGATATTAGTTCAATTTACTAGTCCCACACATAAATCTGGCCGATCTGTTTTACTTACATTTTGACGTGTTTCTTTTGTTAATTTTGGAAACACTGATGGAAAAAGAGATAAGAATAAATAGGGCGGATATATGCATGTAGGGAACTGCTAAAAACATAAACCCTTCACGATAGTCATTTAATTCTCACCTTAAATATATAGTAACTAGTTGGACAAATATAATTAAATTGATATGTAAAAAGATATACGACTATATTAGTATGGAAATCCATGTATTACCATATTTACCATTTACCATTGGACTTTGCATTGTTTTTTTACGATAACATAATAATTATTCATGGCCGGGAAGGTGGCGTTACCGGGCACACACCCTTCCTTCAAGACATTGTGAAAGAAAGGAGAGTGATATATAGATGGAACCTAGCGAGGGGGAAGTCTGGGGACTTATTATTGACCAAGGGGAGTGCGGGAGGATAGAGGGCGTTAGCCCGAGATCCTTCCGCACTCCCCGAGGTCAATAATAAGTCCCCAGACTTCACCCGAGCTTTGTTCCATATTTATTACACCCCTTTAATAAATACAAAATATAAATGAATCAAAATAAAAGAAGTGATTTCAGTTTTCCGCAATTTGTATGTATTTTGTGAAAGATGAAGAAAATAGTCCCTCTGGGTCTGCTCTTATGGTGCTATCTAGAGCTCTCCATAGCCCCTGTCACTACAGAGTTGGGAAGACCCCCTCTTGAATCCCGTTTCTCATTTTATTTCCTGAATCCTGCAGGTTTTCAATTTGCAATCCCATTTTCCTATTTGCAATCCCTACCTGGAAAAATTAAATCTGGCTCTAAATCCCTTTCCCGAATCCCGTAGGCACTTGTGAATCCCGAATCCCGACCTAAAACAGGCCCCAATCCCAGTTCCCGAAAACGTATTCCATAACTGTCAGCGCAAATTTCGAACAATAAGCATTATGTTGGAACCTTTTCTGTTCAGTTTTGGCTGTAAAATATCAAAGCTTGTGTTTCCCCGTCTTCAATATTAGTAGGAACACTTTATTTTACATCTGCCATAGATAGAAATTGAATCGTATGAAAATATTAAATTGCAGCCTCGAATCGAATACGCCACTTGACTCTGACAGCACCACGAGAGTAGCCCACATTGTTTACATTTTAACGTAACTTCCCTCACTGATTGTTTCTCATGAATTCTGGTATTGATTAACGTAGATTGAAATCTAATAGTACTAGATCGAACAAGAAAGCTGAGATTAACTTCTAATAGGCCTAGAAAGCTGGGAAAACTTTGATTTGATTGCAACTGACTGACAAGTAGCCGGAAAGTAGCTTGTCTGACTGCTAGATCTCCGCATGGCAGTCAGTCAAGTGTGGCGTATCCGACTCGCTACCCGAATCGCTATAGGATCTTTGTTCATGGTGGGTCTACATTGATATACTGTAGCAAAATAACATTTTTTAATGCTATTACACGGTAGAACTTTTCATTATGAAGCTTTATATTTATTATTTCAAGAGAAATTAGGGTGAACGATCGGTGGCACATTAATACACAATTTGACTTCTGGTGATCGGGCTTAGCTGCCGGAACTACTTGTTGTATGCGCCAAGGGCGCTCAAGTGCGACATAATTTTCATGTTATGCACCACTTTGACCAAGTGTGACATACAATGCTGAAGGTATAGGAAGCAACAGCACAGGGGTGTAATAAATAGATGGAACCTAGCAAGGGGGAAGTCTGTACACTTGTTATTGACCGAGGGAGCGCGGGAAGATAGAGGGCGTTAGCCCGAGATCTTCTGCGCTCCCGAGGTCACTAACAAGTGTACAGACTTCACCCGAGCTTTGTTCCATATTTATTACACCCCATTAATAAATAAAAAATATAATTAATTAAAAATAAAAGAAGTAATTTACGTTTTGGGCGGACCTACTTGTTGTATGTCCCCAGGGTGACATAACTCACATGTTATGCACCACTTTGACCAAGTGTGACATACAATGCTGAAGGTATAGGAAGCAACAACACAGGGGTGTAATAAAGAGGGTGTATTCATTTCTCATGTATTGTCTATTCGGAATAAAAATCCTATATATATATAGAGAGAGAACCGTTTTATGGAGCTTTTCGCTGCCACACCCACTTCTTGCACATTGCAATTCTACCTTCCCTATATGTTATAATTATGAAAAGGTTGTTGGAATGGAAAACTGAAATTTAAAATAAACATACCAGGTGTGACTAGCTATTGATACGTTTTTATCCAATCAGGATACAGTTCAACGCTTTGCTTAGATTTATTTTGCAACAAAGACTGAAATATGTCCCATAGTGCCCCCTGTCATAATTTATATGCATTTAATCAGATATATCCATAAGGACTTACGTTTATCCTCACAGCTGGCCACTATGTCGGGAACTCTCCTTTTTTAAAATAAAAAACAAAAAACAATTGTCCCTAGAACATAACAATTTAGAGTATTTGTGGAAGGCCTATATTCAGACAAAGGACCTTTCTGGTTTAATGGATGCTCATTTAGGGGCGGGGCGGTAGACTTGGGGCTCCTCACTGACAGGGCCACACTGTTTGTGTACATACATGGGTCAGATTCTCAGAAAATGTACAATTGGCAGCTCTACACATTTAGGAAATTCTCCTAAATTAGGCTGAAAAATGAAGAATACCGGGTCTGGATATATCTGAGTATATTTGGTGTCGCTTTGATTTAAAGTATCAGTTCTGTTAATTCAAACTGTATTTTGAAGTTCATTTTTGTCTTAAATTTGGGTTATTTGAGAGGATTGGTGAAGGCGAATTGCACATTTTCTGTAGATCTAACCCATATATACTTGGGTGAGGGCGAGGAGCTTGCTGCGCCTCAGTGGTCGTTACGGACTCGTGCACTTTCATGTATGTATACAAGGTGAATGCAGGAGGACAGGGAGAGAAAGAGAGGAGAGAGAGATACCCACATCTCTCTAGGGAACTACGGTGAAAGCAGGAGGGGAGGATAGAGAGGGGAGAGAGATAGAGAGAGGAGAGAGATAGAGAGAGGAGAGAGATAGAGAGGGGAGAGAGAGGTAGGAGAGAGATAGAGAGAGGAGAGGATAGAGAGAGGTGAGAGAGGTAGGAGAGAGAGAGAGGGAGGCGAGAGAGATAGAGGAGAGAGAAAGAGAGGAGAGAGAGATACCCACATCTCTCTAGGGAACTACGGTGAACGCAGGAGGAGAGGATAGAGAGAGGAGAGAGAGGTGGGAGAGAGAGAGAGAGAGGAGAGAGAGGGAGGCGAGAGAGATAGAGGAGGGAGATAGAAAGAGGAGAGAGATAGAAAGAGGAGAGAGAGGGGGGATAGAGAGAGATAGAGAGAGGAGAGAGGTGGGAGAGAGGAGAGAGAGGAGAAAGAGGAGATAGAAAGAGAGGAGGGGAGAGAGAGGGAGAGAGAGGGAGAGAGAGAGGAGAGAGGAGAGATAGAGAGACGAGAGATATAGAGAGAGGAGAGAGATAGACCCATCTCTCTAAGTCTCTTGCATCTTTCGATAACTTAAACAAATGTGTTCTCCAGCCAGACGCTAAGCAAACGCGAAGGTAAGTCTACATCAATGTCTTCTTATCAGGATGGATACCACAGCTGAGTCAAGTACACATTTTGAGTGGATTGATTGATAATAAGAACCATCTGTCCAGGGGCTCTTCACCTTCGTACGTTTCAGTCTATCACTGGGAAACACAAACGCTGCATTGCCAAATGGTCGTTGTTTATTGCATGGCTGCAGAAGTAGAAAATGTGGAAAGACTCAGGTCGATGCAGGTTGACGTACATATGTCTAGTGACAAGTGATTCCCCTTGGCATCTGTGCACCATTCTCCATATATCAACCTACAAACACTATATATATATCATGTTGTGTCTGCTATATATCTTGCAATATAACAACCACTTGCACCTCATATCAATCTATATCAATAGCATCAAACGCCGTGATATATGGAGTAGTAGTGAGAGATCTAGAGTGATCCCAGGCTCTATTTACCGGTATTTCTAACTGTTCCATTCCCACAGCTTTTTCATATTTGATTTGATTTGACTTAAGAATCTTTTATCTATCAATAGGACACATGTGAAAAATACAGCAAATGTGTTGATACACCTATGAAACTCCATGTATTCCGGCTGTTACCATGATAAAAGATTTAGAGTTAACTAAAAGGGAACTACATAAGGGTTATACGTTTGGGAAGGTAGTATAGGGAAGTTAGTGTTGCTTATCAGATTCTGTTCAGTACATTTGTTATAATCGTATTAAAGAGGTCGTGGCATATTTACCCTTAGACAGAATGTTCAAACTGACAATAATGTCTCTTGATTATAGGAATCAACCGATTTCGTCTTTAGAATTATATTTCAAAGTTTTAAACGAAGACCCAAAAGAAATATAAAAACAGTCTTTTTTGTCTCGCTAAATGAGCAACTGTTTAATGAGAATCGGATGTAATCAATGTCCACGATTCCTATTTACGTCTAGAGACAAGGTTCACAGGCCATACAACAGCTATTATACGTATATACACAGGAACAGCATTACTCCATTTTTTGGTGCAATGCCTCTGGTATAACTACGTTAATTTATTGTTGCGTATTTACTGTATATTCCACTGCCCCTGGATAATGACTGCACATATTCCACTGCCCCTGGATATAATGACATAGTTTTTCTTCTAAATTGCAGATCAGAAAAACCTTGAACACTAAGGTCTGGCAGTAGTTTGGATTTGACCCAAAATAAAGATAATTATTTTCATACAAAGTGTATTCTGATTATAGTTAATGTTGCAGGCCGACAAATGCACAATTTAGTGGGAAATATTGAATCTCCTGCTCCTGGTGTGGCTGTATGGACAAGTGAATCATTCTCTCTTATTAGCACAATGCATTCGATATAATCGATGTAATGGCATACATTCCTTGATTTTAGAATAATGGGTCAGACTTTCAGAAAGTTTACAATTGGCAGCTGTACATATTTAGTAAATTCTGCTAAATTAGGCTGCAATTTGGTCAATACTAGGTATATTCGAGTAATTTAGCATTGCATTGATTCTAGCAATCTGTTTGGTTAGGTGGAACTGTATTTCGAGCTTTATTATCGTCTGAAATTTGGGTTACTTGAGAAGATTGGTGAAGTTGAATTGTACATTTTCTGGCGGCTTCACCCTAATATATAATATTACTAGCTAATTATTTTCCCCGGACATCTGAGTGCCTTGAAGATAATAATATACCGAGAACTTTATTGTAGGAAGGACGCACATTGATTCCATGTCGAATGGAACTTTCTTTTTTATTTCTGTAGATTGTTTTTTAATGGTTGGTCACAGCTCAAAGAGCTGAGAAGTAATGTATCTGAGCCCAAAACAAGTTTTTATTTGTGTAGGAAAAGTAGGTAGTTCGTAATGGATGAGGGCGTTTATTTAGCGTTGGAAACCATCCTTTGTAGTTTCATATATGGGTCAGATTTTCAGAAAATGTACTTGCAATTGGCAGTTCAACATATTTTGTGAAAATCTGCTAAATTGGACTGACAAATCATCAACACTAGGTATATGGGTATATTTGGTATTGCCTTGATTCAAACAGTCTGTTTGGTTATGTTGAACAGTATTTTAAACCTGATTTTTGTCTTAAATTTGTGTTATTTGAGAGAATTGGTGAAGGCGAATTGTACATTTTCTTAAAATCTTACCCATATCAGCTCAACAACATTACCTAATATTCATGTTGCAAATTTTAGTTTCGAACACAGGCAAAAAAATAATAGTCCTCCAAATAGCAAGCATTAATGCTAATTCTGGTATCTATATATAGTACTGCTTTGTTGACTGTCTTACCCCTGGTACAGCACAACCATTACACGTTCTCTCTCAATACCATTAGATCAGTGAGACACAGATCAAACCAAACTTAGTCTTCTGAGATGAGATTTATGCGCAATGAGATGGAGTTTTTATCAACGTTTCGAGTAACGCATCAAAAAATAGGTTAAATTCCTGCTGTTGTCTATGTACACATGTAGATCTATACCTGGGGTATAAATGTCATATCACCGTTATAGTCTATAAAACAGGGACGCAGCATTGGGTTCATATTTGAGAGGAGCTCTGTGCTGGTTTACAACAATTTAGTAGGTGTTTAATAAAAGAATAAAAGGGATTTGTATGATATAAGATACATCGTGTCATACAAGGTGTGTTGTGCAATGTATATTTTCTTATTTAATATTCGTATACAGCAAAACTTCAGCAGATTGTAATTGAATTTGAAACAGGCATGCACATACCTGTTGTCTCTATTTTCTTACAAATCATATTTGAGTCAGCTGTCCTGGGAATATTGTATAGATATCTGCATAATACATTGGCTGAATAAAGATATTAAAACAAAACAGAATACATTGAGATTACTATAATCAATAGAGGGCATTTATATATATGATACAAAACAGAATACATTGAGATTACTATAATCAATAGAGGGCATTTATATATATGATACAAAACAGAATACATTGAGATTACTATAATCAATAGAGGGCATTTATATATATGATACAAAACAGAATACATTGAGATTACTATAATCAATAGAGGGCATTTATATATATGATACAAAACAGTATACATTGAGATTACTATAATCAATAGAGGGCATTTATATAATATGATACAAAACAGAATACATTGAGATTACTATAATCAATAGAGGGCATTTATATGATAATGTTACTTTTATTTCCATAATAACATGACAGAAATAAGACAAGCACCTTCTGGAAACCAGATCTTCCGGGTGAGCCTGAAACAAATTATGTTACATTAAGAAGTCGTCGGAAGAATTGGTATTACATTGTCGTTGGAATAGTTGAATAAATGTAACACAATTTAATAACGACCCTGACCCATGTACATACAAGGGAAATATCTTTACTTAATTGCGTTAGCCTGGCTAATTCCTCATGCACAGATCATAATTTTCTATTATGTTCTATTATATATATGTGTGTGCGGTGGCGGGTTCTAGTTGGGGAGGAGGAGGGGATTAGAATAATTTAATTGTCTCACACGAACCCTTACACACCAACTGGACTTGTGTTTTTTTTATCAGCTATCAAATACCGAGTAAACGCTCTTTATTTTGCAACAGACTTTATTTATTTTCCTGCCATCTGGACTCTTACAATTTTAAGACATTTAAAAGACGATGTGTGTGGGTCAAACAGTTTGGGAAATACACTTTTCTTTAATATTATTATGACAGAATGAGTTATAACATTAACGTTTCTCATGATTTAGCAAAGGTTGTAGTAGAGAAGAAGGGGGAAAGGGAAAGTGTGTGTGTGTGTGGGGGGGGGGGGGGGGGTGATATATACTGGCTGAGGATGTTTGGCTTATTTTTGTAATTATCGCCCTTTTCACTTTGTATTATTACCCGTCTACTATATTCTAATATAGACCATGTGCTCTGCCTCCTCCTGTAGGTGTTGGCTGGTGACAGGACCGGGTGACCTACCAGTGACCTACGGGTGACCTATGAGTGACAAAGTGACCTATGGGTGACCTACGAGTAGCCTGTGGGTGACCTACGAGTGACCTATGGGTGACCTATGAGTGACCTATGAGTGACCTACAAGTGACCTATGAGTGACCCATGAGTGACCTATGGGTGACCTATGAGTGACCCATGAGTGACCTACGGGTGACCTATGGGTGACCTACGAGTGACCTATGAGTGACCTACAAGTGACCTATGAGTGACCTATGAGTGACCTACGAGTGACCCACGAGTGACCTACGAGTGACCTACGAGTGATCCACGAGTGACCTACGGGTGACCTACGGGTGACCTACGAGTGACCATGCCATACATTGATAATGGACATCCTAGCAGACACTTGACAGACGAGGAATTCTCCTGACAGATAACCTTCAGAGAAAAAAGTCTAGGCCCAAAGTTGAGAGATTCCCTTCAAACAAAGGGAAAGCTGCTCGCCTCAAACCGGAAAGCGCCAATTATGATTCAATTAAGACCACAAAATATCATTATAATCCCATTAAAACGCCGAGTTCTAGGCAGGGATACCGTTTAGCGAAGTAAGCTGACATACCATTCTTATCTGATCTGAGGGTTTGGACCTGGAGTGTGATCTGAGGGTTTGGACCTAGAGTGAAAACAATTTATTGTTTTAAACGATAACATTTATTTCTTGAAAGGACACTTACAGTAATAAAACCAATGGTCTTGGGTAGATCTACCACAGGATGTGAGATACAACAATTAACGTCTGTAGTATGATTTACAGCAGACATTCTATGATACCAAGTACGTTCCAACGGAAGACTTCACGACCAAGATAACATCATATTATATTTATAATATGATTATATTTGACACGTAACCTTTATTACGTTACGTTACGTTACTGATGGAGACATAGATAAACTGCATGTTTTGCAACGACATTAGTTCGACTTTTATGTTCACTTCTCTCCGCCAAACATGGAAACATAAAAGAGCTTTATTGTTTCTGCCTTTTACACCTGACCTGAATAGGAACAACACACAAACTGCTGATGGTGCAATCTTCAGGTGGTCCGGACATGCACTGAATTATTGCATCGACGTTATTACAAAATGTTAAAGAACAGTTTGAAATAGTGATGATACACCACAAATAACTTGGAGCTATACATTTGGACATGACGTGTTAACTATACAATAAGCCTGACTGCATATGAGTGTAGCATATTAAACTTATAAAGTTTATCCACTCTAGGCCCAAACTTCAGAAAGTCCCTTCAAATGAAGGGAAAACCTCTCGCCTCACACCGCAAAGTGCCATTATAAGTCCATTAAAACCACAAAATGTCATTCTGTTCCCATTTAAACGCCGAGTTCTAGGACAGGAAACTGATTAGCGAGTTAAGCTGAAATACCATTCTTATCTGATCTGAGGGTTTGGACCTAGAGTGGACTCGGGATGCACCAACCTCGGCAGCCATCATACTTTTTCAGGCGAGAGTGAAAAATGATAACTACTGAGTATATCTGATAATCTGATCCATATATGTGTGTAGCATATTAAACGTATAAAGTTTATCACCGATTGATCCAAACTTAAACAGTTCAAGACAATGTTATTTTGGAGGACTGTAGCTGAGGCCAGTGTGATCTGGGTTTGTGGTTGGACCGTGCTGGGCTTCGGTCTGTTTGAAATCATTGACGGTCGATTCACGGGACACCAGATCGCGGACAAGACCAACAAGACAATGTGCACATTGAGCTGTTACCTGTGTCTGTACTTAACTATTCCCATAGGGTTCTTCATCCAGATGTTTGGCTTGTTTCTCTACCTCTCTATACCCAATGGGAAAACAAACGCGTACAAATCAATCCAAATTATCAATTGTCTCAACGTAACCTTGCTCTCGCTCGTAGCGCTGGTCGCTTATTATGAAGTAACTACAAAAATGAAGACAGAACTTTTTGATATGTTTTACCAAGCTTTTGATGATACATCGGCGACTGACTGGATCTTTATCAATCTGTTGTACCAATGGCAGGCGGACATGGAATGTTGTGGAGTGACAGGACCGACGGATTATGAATATAATGTTATTACACTACCTGTGTCTTGTTGTGTTGTGACTGACCAAAGCGAGCTGTTCGCTCAGATGGGGGCCAATAATGAAGCTTTGACAAAGTATGAAATGTGTCAACAGGGACATGGACAGTACACTGTTGGATGTGAGAGCAGAGCCAGAGGATATTTATCATTTACTTTAGGGTTTACCCTCTTAATAAATGTCTTAGTGGCATTTGTTCTTTTTAAGCGAGTGTTGCCGAGAAAGAAGTTGACGATGGACGATTTGATGAATAATAATACAATAAAATGTGAATGAACTGTAATAAAAAATGAAAATAAATGGTCGTAATAAATTAAGTAAATGTGATGTGTTTCAGAGAAATGAGTCATAAGTCGCAAAAATGATATTTTTTAAAGTGAATTATTCACAGAATCTCTTTGTTGGAATGATCTGAATGTTCTTTACTGGTAATTGTCCACCCAGAGATATCAGAAACCTTTTTTTTTTTCAAAAATAAAATATCAAACTTAAAATATAGAAATACTTATTAAATGTCCTAATGTTTACTACCATTAGAATCGGCTTGATCTCATCTTTTCAAATATGATTATATCTCAAAATGAATTTCTTACGACTTGTGACTCATTTTCCTTTAACACATCACAAATTGCAATGATTAGATCTCAACACCGTAATGGAGCATGTTTATCTGGTATTAGCCCCCCCCGCCCCCCCCCCCCCCCCCCCAGGAGGAACAAATGAATTATTTGTTGTGAAGGCTCCCTGTATTAATACTATGGAAATTAGCCTCTCACCGAATACCTATTTGGATCAGATCTTCAGAAAATGTACAATTGGCAGCTCTACACATTTAGTAAACTCTGCTAACGTACGCTGCAATTTGGCAGTAGTAATACTAGGTAAATTCGAGTATATTTGGCATTGCATTGATTCTAGCAATCTGTTTGCTTAGGTTGAACTGTATTTTGAACTTTATTTTCATCTGAAATGTGGTTTATTTGAGAGGACTGATGAAGTTGAATTGGATATTTTCTGAAAATCTGGCCCAGTATGGAAATTGGCCTCTCACCGAATACCCATTCATACTGTAGCTGTGAATCAATGAGTGATGTCGCCACCTTGGGAGCCGATGGCAATGTAGTAGAAGACGATATTGTATAATTATATTCGATGAAATAAATTTACACATCCAAGTGTGATCGTCTTGTTCAAGTGTGATCGTCACTCCCAACCACTAATCTGTTACCACAGAGAACACCATACAATTGCTAATAAAAGCAGGAATGATTAATTGCCAGATGTTTGTTGTGAAAACAAGATGTACCTGGTGTAGACTGCGACGCAACATCGCATAATAATTGGCTTAGTGGACTCTTATGGGCCAGATGTTCAGAAAATGTACAATTGGTCTTCACCAATCCTCTCAAATAACCCTGATTTAAGACGGAAATCAGGTTCAAAATACAGTTCAACATAACCAGACCGGATTTATTGACTCAATGCAATAAAGAATAGACTCAGATATACTCAGT
This sequence comes from Sthenelais limicola, assembly GCA_942159475.1. Classification (NCBI taxonomy): domain Eukaryota; kingdom Metazoa; phylum Annelida; class Polychaeta; order Phyllodocida; family Sigalionidae; genus Sthenelais; species Sthenelais limicola. Next base: position 4,234,714 of record OW804100.1, on the reverse strand, counting down.
AATTATCCATTTCTCTCTAATTTAGCAGAATTTGAGAGATGTGTAGAACTGTAGATTTTTCTGCATTTTCTGTAAATCTGACCCATATAGTAATTGTCCTGGAGAAGAGAACATGGGCCAGAATCTCATCACTCCCTCAATGACTGTAAAACTAAAACTCGATGCATCAATACATATTATCTCCTGCATGCTAGTATCACGTAACCACCAGAAATGCACTTAAATTTACCCCCCAAATAATCTACGTGCATTAACAGACTGCTTTTGTTGTTAAAGTTGGGTATTCTAGGTCCCGTCCCAACACTAACACTATGTATACATAGCAACCGAACGGGTGCATTTAGTTCATGTATACACTCCATTGACTGCTGGATATGTAACCATCTGTGTATGTACATACATCTATGAACTCATGACAGTAATGGGTACAATTGGCAGCTCTATTTAGGAAATTCTTCTAAGGCTAAAAAATGAAGAATACTGGGTATATTTGAGTATATTTGGTATCGCATTGATTTAAAGTATCAGTTCTGTTATGTTAAACTGCATTTTGATGCTCATACACTTGATTGACTGCTTGATATGTGATATTATCTGTACATACATCTCAATTCAATTCAATTCAAGTATTCTTTATTATACTGTTCTCATTGTACAAAGGATTTCCATGTCTGGTTAATACATTAAATTTCACTTTCCTGCACTAGCCAGGTCTTCCAGAGAATGCCTTTACTTGATTGTTAACTTTGTTTCAACACTTATTACATTTTGTAAAATAAATTATATTTAACTATAACAGGAATTTTTATGAGATGATGTATGAAGATAAATAACAAAAAGCGATTAGGTGATACATCGTGTGATTGGGAATAGTGAGGTTTGGCTCAGAGATAATATAAGTGGCTAGAATTAGTATAGTGATATCATTCACCAATCTTAATTATCCATACAATAGGCTTGTTTCAGGAGTTAATACATGCTAGCTGAAGTTAACATAGCGATTACATTGACCTATCTTAGTTATTTAATTATTAGCATTGGTTTTCTACTGAGAAATTGACATCATGATCAAGATCAGATGGGGTAGAGTTACCGGTTGGTTGACTAAGAGGGATGACAGGCACTAGAGAAAGTTACACTGCCACCCATATTAGTCCTGCAACATAGGTTCATCTAGTCCCTGGACGGTATAATTGATATGAAATTCAACAGTAAGAAAGAATGAGATTGTTGTTGTAGCCAATCTTCAGTGTAGACAGTTCAATATATACATTTTGCATGTCAAAAATATGCAGATATAGTTCGACAGACATGAATTGTGAATGACAGGTTGATATATAATATCAGAGATTATTGAATCAGAGTAGATATAAAATTAGATTTAAAAGGGGGAAAGCAGTTTGTCCGTGTAATGTTTAAAGGTCAATTTATCCTCAATACCGTGTGCCTCAGAATCTAGGTCGTTCCAGCGCATTTGACATTTATAGGTTAGGGAATTTATTATTTTAGTGGAATGCGGGGGAAGAACTAACATGTTTCTTCTACCCTTGGCATGGCTTCGGGTCGGAAGGGACCTCGTGTCTAAGTTAGTAGGGTTCTGTGACATGTAGAAGGCTATATCTAGGATATGTTTATTTCTGCGATATTGCAGGGGCCATATGTTTAAGAGTTTGTGTTCCAGGTCTACATTATCAAATTTAGATTTATTATAGATTATACGAAGAGCTCGGTTTTGTTGGGATTGTAATTTCTGTAGGATTGAATTTGGAGCTGAATCATAGATAAAGTCGCAATAGTCAAAATTCGGTAGGATGGCCATTTTATAGAGGTCATGTTTAGCTTTGGAAGTTAGGGAGTTACGCGCTCGGTATAGAAGTCCTATTTTTGCCGAGACTGTGTTCAGGGTATTTTGGGTGTGTTGTCTAAATGTTAAGAGCTCATCTAAAGTAAAACCTAGATATTTGTATTCCTGGACAGACTCTAATTTTTGATTTCCAAGATTAAGGTCGAGGGAGGCGGTAGAGGATTTTCTTTTGGAGGTATGGCTGAGGGCGAATGATATGGATTTGCATTTATTGATATTTAGAGATAATTTGTTGACCATGCACCATGTGTACACTCGGTCCAGGTCATGTTGCAGGTTTTGATGTAACAGTGTTACATCAGGGTTATGGTAAGATAGTACGGTATCATCCGCATAATGTTGTAAACTAGCGTTTTCTATAACAGAGTGCAAATCATTAATATAAATAGTAAATAGAATTGGGCCAAGTATTGTGCCCTGGGGTACTCCGTACGTGACAGTACCCTCGTCAGAATTCAGACCATTTACACGAACAAACTGTCTTCTGTTCGACAAATAATTTGAGAACCACAGTTTTTCCATCCCTTGGATACCATATGCGGAAAGTTTGTCTAGTAGTATTTTGTGATGAACAGTATCAAAGGCCTTGCTGAAGTCTAGAAAGACTGTTTTATTAAGAGATTTATTGTTTAGATTAGTATATGTTCTTTGTAAAAAATCAGCCTGGGCCTGCTGGATCGAATGATTGGTTCTAAAGCCATATTGTGTGTTGCTAAATAGATTATTGTTTTCAAAAAAATTTGTTATTTGAGTTTGCACCACTTTTTCTAGGACTTTCGCTGGCATGGAAATGCAAGAGATGGGTCTGTAGTTGTTACAGAACATTCGTCCTCCTGCTTTGTGGAGGGGTGTGACTTTTGCCACTTTAAAATCAGATGGTATTTTTCCCAACAGCAAAGAAAGATTGACAATATGAGCGAATTGATGATGAAGTGCAAGTAAACAAGACTTCAGGATACTGGATGATATATTCTCAATACCTGAGTTTTTAGTCGAATCTATGTTTGATATAATTTTCCGAACTTCTGATGGCTCGACCTCAGTAAATCGAAATATGGGTTTGGATGACGGTACCAAAAACTTGTCAAGGTAGGATAGGGGACTTTTAGTATTTTGTGGAATTTTGTTGGCGAGGTTAGGACCAACATTCAGAAAAAATTTATTGAAAGTATTCGGGACTTGAGAGGGATCGATCATCTGGCTATTTTCTTCTAAATTTATTATCTCGGTTTTCTTTGATTTTTCTGGACTAATGATAGGTTTTAAAAACTCCCAGTATTTCCTGGGGTCTTTGTCGAAAAACTCGAGATTTGACTTGATAAAAGCAGCCTTCGCCGATTTACAATCTCGGGTGGCCTGATTCCGTAGTTTTTTGGCTTGAATTAGTATTGTCAGATCTTTATTTTTCTTTGCCAGTCTGAAAAGACGATCTCTCTCATTCATTACAGTAATCAGGTTGTCCGTCATCCATTTGGGCTTCGAGCGAACCCTCCTGAATTCCTTGAAAGGGCACATCCTATCCAGGTAGGTTGTTATGGTTTTCAGGAGGGCTGCCCAACAGTATTCAGGATTCGAGTTATTATAAAATTCACTCCAATCTAACTGAAGAAGTATTTCGTTAAGAACCTTCTGGTCCAGGAACTTTGTATTCCTGGCCCAGAACGTCTCTGTGTTGTATCTATTTCTTGATTTCTTACGAGCAACGAAGATCGGAAAATGATCAGATACATTTACATTGATAATACCTGCGGAGGAGATAAACGGGGAGTTGGTATGAAAGTGATCTATTATTGTAGCAGATTTTAGTGTGGACCTTGTGGGTTGTTTGATTTGCTGCGTTAATGAGTAAGTACTTAGAAGGTTTCTGAGGTCAGCAGATATTGCCGACTTGGAAGTTTCTATGGTAGTATAGTCCAGGTTAAAATCTCCCATGAGATATAATTCATGAGAGAGATCAAGTTTGGACAATATTTCTTGTAGAGAGTCTAAGAATACTTTTGCATTACCATTAGGTGGTCTATACAAATTGACAAGGGTGCACTTCTTTGCAAATCCTTTCTTAATTTGGATGATTTGAGCTTCGATATTATTATTAGAGATATTTAGCGGTTTATAGGTTTCAGCGTCCACAACCAAATTCTTCTTTAAATAGATACACAAACCTCCTCCCCTCTTCCTACCAGACCTGTCCTGTCTAAAAAGACTGTGATCTTGGAGTTGAATTACATTGTCATGGATAGAGCTATTCAACCAGGTCTCACAGAAACATAAAACATCAATGTCGGTACCATAAGTGATAAGTTCGAGTTGGTTAAAGTGCCTATAAAGGCTCCTTATATTCCAAGAAACCAACTTAATACCTTTAGTTTTGGAAAGTTCATCAAACGACTGTAGCACGGAGCTACCTAGGGCAGTGTTCATAAGTGATGTGATGATATGAATTTAATCGCATGGTGCCAGGGTTAGAGCACCAGTAATGAATATACGTATTTATAGCAACAATGCACTTACAGTGCAAAGGAGTTATGCATATGGCGTTAGAGTGGAAGCATTTAGCCCCCCGGAACACCAATTAGACACTAAAGTAAGTTATCTTTTTAGTGACCGAGAGACCAAAACTGCCACAAAAACAGACACGACATAAGATGTACTCCTATTAACAAATTGTGAACAAGAATTCAGTATGAACGACACTGAATATAAGTAGTAACAGTTGTTTACCGCATACAATATAGAGAATAACAATAGTTATCGCATCAGGATAAATGAGAATAAGAATAATAATAGTCAGTTTAGACCTCAAGAGATTACATATCAGATGTGTCTGGTCTTGAAATTACATTTCAGTCATTCATTACATTCATTACATTGTAAAACCGATAAGGCAAAACCATATTAGTGGTTAGCCTTTTACTTTACTATAGACAGAACTATACAGTAGCCCAACTGTGAGACCTTAGGAAAGTGTAATGAATAACAACAGTTATCGCATTAGGATAAAATAGTCAGTTTAAGCCTCCCGAGAATATATAGCAGATGTGTCCAATCTAGGAAATTACATTCAATCTTTCATTTCATTGTCTAATCTGATGGGGAGTAGACTGTTAAAGATTAGCCCATCACTTGATTATAGACTTGACTACTCACGAGTCTAATTGTGAGACTTTAGGAACTTCATTAGTGGTTACAAGAGAATAGTTGTCAGAGATAATAGAAAGCTAGTCTAATTATATGTTGCAATATGCATTGGGTCAATACAACGACACATATTATTACAGATAAAGGTAAGATTTCGGTGGCATGGAGACGATCACCAGGAGAATTCATTACAGTAATGGGTCAGATTTGTTGAAAATGTACAACTCAACTTCGCCTATCTTCTCAAATAACCCAAATTTCAGACGGAATATACTTGAATTTACCTAGTATTGGCCAAATTGCTGCCTAATTTAGCAGAATTGACTAAATGTGTGCAGATGCCAATCGTACATTTTCTGAAAATCTGACCCTAATGTTGGAGCAATAAATGTGGGTGCCAAGTAACAACCCTTTATATTATATATGTATCATATAAACACCTTTTCTGGGTCGTGAAGTTTAATGTTTCCGAATTAAAGAGGATTAAATCAAATAAACTGGTGTCAGGAAACACATAGGATTGCTTCGTCATGCATGGGTGACCTTGACAGGACAAGACCTGCACTGAGGACATGTATACATGCACCATGAACAGTGAACCGACGCTGCTGCTGCACCCTGGTGGACTTTTCATTCACCACTTTCGCTATGTAGAATAACGAGCCCTAATCACATAAATACAGGTTAACTAACGAGTCGGTGGAAGGAGCGTGAATATTCTAACTGAACCAACGTGTTAGTTAACAGATTTATTATACATGCTTTTAATCATGAAAATAGAAACAAATTAAGTCATAAATTTGAATTTTACCGGTAATCTTTGTAGAAAAACCCCAGATTGGTTGCCATAACAACCCCGCGTAAATCACTAGTGAAATACGCACTATGCGTAAATCACTCTAGATACGTTAACAATTGTTTTCAGAGCAATGCGTGTATAATAATTAACGAGAGAACACGTCCAATGGGAACTATTATTTATACCAGTGAAAACACTCATTGTGGTCATGGAATCAGTCCTTTTTAATTTCCATGAAAATAAAAGTAGTCACAATTGAGGAATAGTAGCTTTAGCGTGTAGAAGTTCTCAGGGTATTTGGAGATATTTGGCAGACTTCAGTCCAGGGTACAAACCGATCATACGTTCATGTTTCACATAGTGACATATAACTCCGTACCTAACTAAACACCAATGAACACCCTTCATAGAACCTCGTTTGTTTTGTCTGTTTGTCCATCACACATACATAAACCAAGAGTTAATAAACCAAGAGTTCAAATAGCAGCTATTTTACATAAAGCTACATTATGTTCGACCAATAGGGGATTTGCATAGCCGCCATTTTGAATCCTGATTCGCATGGAATTGTCATGCCATGTGCAGCATGAACTATTTATCATGCATTTGGTTTTCACAGATTTTTTTCATACAAGCTACGTTATAAGTGACAGTATTCTTTCAATTTTCGACAAAAATGATGCCAAATATTTGTATGTCAGATTTTAACAGAATCTATCCCAGGATGCACTATAACAGACAAGCGCAGTGGCACATGCAAGTCCTCTATTGATAAAACCAAATGCATGATGGGAAATATGGGACTTGTGTTATGGAAACATGTATAGCACATGGATATTGACATTGGGGCACTGATAAATTATCCATGCTGAACATGGCATGTTTCCTATAGATTTTATACTGTACAATTAGTCCCATAATTCTATGTGAATCAAGTTTCAAAATAGCGGCTATGCAAATCCACTATTGATATATGGGTCAGATTTTCAGAAAATGTACAATTCACCATCACCAATTCTCTCAAATAACCCAAATTTAAGACAAAAACCAGGTTCAAAATACTGTTCAATATAACCAAACAGATTGTTTGAATCAAGGCAATACCAAATATACCCATATAGTATTGATGGTTTTTTAGTCCAATTTAGCAGAATTTACAAAATAGAGCTGCCAATTGTACATTTTCTGAAAATCTGACTCACATGTATACATGTTCAATTGGATGATACATAATATTCGAATATATCTAAATCTCTGCTAATGATATCATCTCTGAGCCAGGACATGAGCCTCGGCCCAATGTTCTTCTCCTTGTTCGCTTTGATCTTTGGTAGTTTATAATTGGGGAAATATGGCGACATGTTTAAATGTTTCAGCAAACACTGTACGTCCTGGTCATGACTTTCATATTTAACAATAAAATTATAATAAATTGCACACGGATCACAGAAATCAATGGCTAATCTATCATGCATTTCATCAAAGGATGGGTAATTGGCGATTAGATCCTTCACATATAGCTCGTAACGCATTGGTCCTGGTCGATCCTCCTCCTGGAAAGCCCTCTTTATGTCACCTATACGCGACTGATACGCAGTATTATTGCTGGTGACTGGATCGAGAACTTTCTCATAGTAATTAGCGTATAGCCTGTCCAGTGGATGTCTAACTGATGTAAACTTGAAGTAGTGAGTGGTGAGATAGTCGACTTCTGGTCGTTTATAAGTGGATAGAAGTCTTACGCCGAGTCGTGCATGCATGTCCTCCCACACATCGTTCACCTGTAAAAAAAAAGAACATATGGGTCAGATTTTCAGAAAATGTACAATTAGCAGCTGTACACATTTAGTAAATTCTGCTAAATTAGGCTGCAATTTGGCCAATATTAGGTAAATTCGAGTATATTTGGCATAAGGTTGATTCTGGCTAGCTGTTTGGTTAGGGTGAACTGTATTTTGAACTTTATTTTCGTCTTAAACTTTGTTATTTGAGAGGATTGGTGAAGTTGAATTGTACATTTTCTGACGATCTGACCCATAAATACAAGGAAAAGCAAGGAATGAACATTGCCATGGTATGATTTTAAGAAAAGCAAGAAATGAACATTGCCACTATATGACTATCACAACTATATATAACAGACACTTTCATCCTTCAAATTGTTTTTATTTCATATTTCATTTAATATACATGGTCTTTACCATGCTTCTCCCAATTTTATGTAATGGATTTCCTGGAAGATCTACGGAGAAGAAGGTCTTGTCCATTTCAGGTTTTTGAATTATTGTGTAAACAAACTATAACTGATTGATGTATATATGGACATGAACGTCGCTGAACGTCGCTGAACGTCGCTATGCTGGCGCTCGGCTAATTTTCAGCAAAAAGTTTGGAAATACTAAGAACATAACCATACAAATGGTCTAAATCGTACATCAACATTCCTAGACTATGACGATGTAGATTTCCGGACAAAATCTACCAGGTGAAGACAAATATTAACACTTCGAGAATCCGCCTCAGCCCAGATCGACTGACGTCCTGGACGTCGCCCTTGGTGAGACCGAACACATATTATCGCCCAACTCGATTCAAACTTGCAAAATATATATTTACCTCAAGCACGACACTTTCACAACATTCCAATGGAAGAACAGACTGAACTACCTCAGGGAACCCTTACGTCCCCTAAATTCTCTGACTTATCTAAGCTAGATAGTAATTCTGATATAGATATGATGACCTCTACGCCGATCACCGGCGCCAGTGAGAGCATACCATCTTTCCTTACCTCACCGGTAAAGCATGATCACTCTCCTCCTCATCATAGCCCTCAACAAATTTCTTTCGACGCTGAAATTAAATTTAGTCAAGACCTAAAGGATAACTCTGTATGTAATGCTACCTTACCTCTGAGTAAATCTATCTTGACCTCAAATGATCTTTTCATCACTACTTCTGAGCCTAATCACTCGGCATGTGGCGGTGACAGTGGTAGTGACAGTCCTAGTCGTGTTGGGGAAACACTCTCTCAGTCGCAAAGTCTCTCTACTCCGAGTAACACTTCTTGTAGAATAAACGAGCTTTTACATCAGCGATCACGAAACCTAAATAAAATGAAAAACATTATCTCTAATATTGAGGAGTCGAGCAGTCAACATGACTCCGTTACGCCAAGCTCGAATACATTATTATCTCCTGAGTCGACAGACAGTCTATCTCGATCGCTGGCTGACAGCCTGACACCTATGATAACTGCAGCTGTCACCTCATATCTCAGAGCCAACGACAACCGGTTAGAATCATCAATTACAGAAGTAACTTCGGCTATATCAGGACTGAAATCAGAAATAAAAGACCTTGGGGATAAATTTGACACCAGACTTTCTCGCATAGAGCGTGATATATCCAATTTAAATCTAGGAGCAAATTCTGCAGTGTCACTGTCACCGGACACGCTAACCTCCGAGATAACGGCCTTACGTGCTGAAGGGAAGTTGGAGGCACAGAAAATCACTGCATCTATTGACAATCTCGCTGCCCAAACTGATTCTGGTTTTAACAAAATAACTAGTAACGGTACTCACATCAATCCACCTCTCAATGGTGGTCCACAACAGCAATTTCGTCAGGAAATGCACCCGCATACTGCTCCCTCGTACAGATCGATCGAGCAGCATCGCATCTGGGGCCCTCCTCCGGCTAGCCGGCGCCGCTGGCCGCCAACACAAGCTCGCACTGGTCGTCCACATAATGGTCGTCGCAATTTCTTGGTACTCAATAATATCACTGAACTCGGTGAAGATGATATCAGGAACACAATCCTACAAATGTGTAGAGGGCTCGACGATAATTTCCAGGATGAAGAAATCACAGAGGTTTATAGAATAGGCCTTCTCGAAGCACAAATCATCAGACCTGTCTTCATTAAATCCAAATCTGGGGACATTCTCACTAAACTGTCTAATGGAATCTCCGCCATTAAACGCACAGACCATGCTCGCTTCGCCCAATTAGAAGTCAGCAGCGAGGGTCTAGTTGTACCATCTCACGAATATTCTATTCTACGTGACTGTCATCAGCTGTTACGCTTACGCAATGTTCACTCTGAACATCGTGGCAATCATATATTATCCGTTGGCAAGGCCTTCACCCGGCGAGATCTTCACACTCTGCCAAGCGGCTGTCGTCCTGAAGATGCCCGTACAGTAAGTGTAGACAATGGTACAGGTATAGGGTTCAAGAGCGAACACTCATATCTATCGAACTTTCATCCCTCCAAAGTCAATTTCCGTGGTACTCTGTTCAAGTCAGCTGAGCATGCCTTCCAGGTGACTAAAGCCAAGGAACTAGGTCAGGCGGAGTTGGCCGAGGAACTTCGGAATATCCCGAATCCCTACGAAGTCAAACGAAGGGCTAGGCTGGGACTAAAACCGAATCCGGATTGGAAAAAGATGGAGAGAAACGTCTTGGAAGAAATTATCAAGCTGAAATTTGATCAAAATAAATATATTGCGAAGAAACTGTTAGATCTCCCCCACACACATTTCTACGAAATGACCACCGACAGGAAATGGGCAACAGGAAGTAACCTTCCGAGAGTTATGAACAAGAATGGACAGAGGACGGTGATTACTTCAGAGAACTTTACCGGCTCAAATCTCTGCGGGAAAATTTTAGCAAAGCTAAAGAAAGACCTTTCCCAGAAAGCTTAAAGCTTCAACCATTGTCATCTGGGATTTCTGTAAGTTTGAATCGAGTAATATCTCACCGGCAGCAATACATCTGCAAGCTACCTCATTTATCGCTCATCAAAACAACAATAACATCATGGATTCTATCCTTATCATCGGTGATTCGCGAGCGAGGACTCTTGGTCCCATGTTGCGGGCTCAGTTACATACTGATGTTCAACTCGAGATCTCCTCATCGCCCGGGGCCACTATCTCTCAATCGGTAAGACTTGCCGCGGATAACCTACGCCTCTTCTCGCCAAACCACATCTTCGTAGTCGCTGGCTTGTGTAACCTAACTACAAAAGACAGGTTTACTAAATTAGTTACTCTTCGTAACCCCACAATGGAACTGATGAAAGAAAATCTATCGCAGGAATTGTCATACTCCCATGAGTTCATTCTGAATAATCTTCATCACCCGTCTTTCATTAGTTACGCACCCATCACAGGGATGAGTTTGAGCCAGTATAACAATAGGAGAGAAATATACCGTGGCAACTTGTCAATTGAAGATATCGTCCCTCACCCCTCACAGGAAATATTGAATCAGCAAGTAGAAGCAGCAATCAAATTAATTAAAGAGTTTAATATCGCTAACGGCGTAGGTACCTCCTGGACTCAAAGGACAGTACATAGGTACCACCCCAACAACGCCTCTTTTACGCACAACTACTCACATCTAGCACTAGACGGATGTCATCTATCAACCGCCCTTGAGGAACTATGGACAAAATCCATAGTCAAAACATTTACAATGCACGTTAAGAGAAGGGACTCTAGTGACTTATAACTCAACTCCTCCTGACAAGAGCTCTGCAAACACGCATTCCATACAAACATTGGCCACTCCTCAGAGACTGTTTAACTTTTTCTAGTAATCATTCTTTGAGGTTGTGGTCATATATATTAACCCTGACTGATGTAAATGCACATAAAAAGGTTCTTTGATCTCTTAATTATGTACAAGTACAATGTCTACGTGAGATACTCTGTAAGATGCAAATGTCCTCTACTGAAGGCATATTATACTATTATCGTATCAAAAATGTTTCTATCACCACTCTATTAATTCTTCGAGACCTTAGAGCTATAGAGCAACTATGACAATGTCGCTTCTTCCAGTGCCTCACTGTTTCTATAGTTGTTCTCCTCTCAGTCGTCCCTAAAACGCTACCGTTATAAATGAATTATGTGAATTTTGCAGATACTCTCTCGCATATATATGTGTGGCCACCAACAAAGTAGTATTCATTGAGCCAATGTAGATTGAGTTGGTTATAACAATCGTCCGAGTTTATTCTTTGAGCAATCTCGTAGGTCAATTGAAGACTTTAGGGTTGACGTAGCATTATGACTCATGGTAACTTTTTTTAGTGCCTCACATCCTCATAATGCCTCGACTCCCTCTTGTCTAATAGATTGGCATGTTATATAGTGCTTGTGCTGTTTCTGGGACACTCTCAGTCTCAGTCTTAAATTCAAATGACTCAAATAAGTTAAATCTAGATATCCGCTAGCCCTTCTTGAGTGATCTGACTAGTCTAGTCTTCTCTTATATTGTATTATTCCATCATACAGTGCCTTAGTGTACTTCACTGCATTATGAATTACAAATATAAATATGTTAAACGCTGCTATCACTCATCTGTGAATTATAAATTGTGAATTGTAAGATTTATAAATTCTTGAATCTTTGAATTCTAGAATCTTTGAATTTTGAATTTTGAATTTTCGCTACTCCTCTATTTGAAACTGTTGAAACTGTTGAATGATATTGAAAAATATTTGAAAATATGTAAAGATACTTGAGAATATTGGGAACTGTGAATTTATCTATACCATCGTCTCTAGTCTCTATCAAGTCGGTCTCAGAATGATCTCAAAAAGTAGTTAGGAACGAGTATATGTGCTATCATTTCCAATCGTTTGAGATTGGTCTCTCTAAAAAAGTAGCCTCTTATTGAATGATAAATCACAGCAAATCAAGCGATTATTCACTTCATTATATTATATTATAATAACTGTTGGTTCTATGTTACGTATCGATTTAAAAAACCCTGATCCCACTGTCCCATATACCACTATATAACTTTTATTGCACTGTCAGAATATGGCAGAATATATCAAAATATGTCGAAATATCGAAATATAAAATAACTAAATTGTGTAAGGATGTCGTAGCTACATCTCTCACTCTCTCTTAATCTCATCATATGAAATTGTGTAGAAATTATATGGAAATGTGTGTAAAAATGAGTGTGTAAAAATGTTCAAATTGTCTGGTATCTCTGTCAATCTGTCTAGATTGTTAATTAATTAGTTATAGTTCCAAACTTATTATTGTTACCGCTGGTAATTAACTACAATGACCACAAGCGTTGGCAGTAATTTACTGCATTCTTTCTCTGATTTAAGTAATTTCAAGGGACTAAAATTAGTCTCTTGGAATATTCGAAGCTTGTCCAAACACTTTGACCAGATAGAACTGTTAACTTCTGGTAAAGATATAGACGTGTTAAGCTTTAATGAGACATGGCTAAACGCCGATACTCATGATAACACGCTTCAGCTTCCAAATTATTCATTATATAGACTCGACAGAGCTGTAAAAAAGAGGGGAGGGGGTCTGTGCATGTATTTTCATAATGACCTGATAGTGGATACGGAGATCTACAGAAACTTAAACATCTCATGTAAAGACCTAGAGATACAGATTGCGCTTATCAAGAAAGGCATGAACAAATGCTGTACAGTCGTAAACATATAGGCCACCTAGTGGATGCACAAAGACTCTGGTTCAAAAGCTCCGTGGTATTCTTCCCAAACTGAATCGCTCTCACGAGCTCTTCATGATGGGAGACTTTAACCTAGACTACAGAACCTTAGAGACTTCTAACACTAATTTATCCTCTGAGTTCAAGGCCTTAATAGAAGATTTCTCTCTCACGCAATATATTAAAAAGCCAACTAGGCAAACTCTGCGGTCACAAACCACTATCGATCATTTTTATACAGACTCTGCTCTTGTCAGCGCAGCTGGCACAATTGATGTAAATTTATCTGACCATTTTCCCATCTTCCTGATTAGGAAGAAGGCTCGCAATACATATCGGAATGACTCTTTTTGGGCTAGGTGTACGAAACACCTAGATCAAAAAATATTAAATGAGATCCTTAGAAATCTAAATTGGGAATCCCTTTACAATAACTCGGATCCAGGGGAATGCTGGGAATTACTCCTAAATAATATCAATATCTACTTGGATAGAATGTGTCCTCTAAAGAAATTTCGAAATGTAAGGACTAAACCAAAGTGGATAAACGATGAATTACTTCAAACTATGAATGAAAGAGATCGGCTGTTCAGATTAGCTACCTTAACCAGTGATCCGGACACTTTACATAAGGCCAAGGCTCTTAGGAGGCAAGCCAACTACCAGTGTAAAGCAGCAAAATCTAAATTCATTAGATCCAACCTGGAATTCCACGACAAAAATCCGAGGAAGTATTGGGAATTTTTGCGACCTCTGATAAGTCCTGAGAAAATAAAAAAGAACAATACTATATATATTGAAAAGGGAGGCCAGATGTTAGATGCATCAGCCGTCCCGGATGAATTTAATAATTATTTCTTGAATGTAGGCCCAGATCTTGCTAGTAAAATCCACTCTCCCTCAAACACAGACTCAAGTGGCTGCCCCGAGTCAAAGCCACCAGGTTTTAAGTTTTGCGAGCTTTCTTCGAAGGAAGTACGGAAGATCATTTCTGATGTAGATGCTTCTAAAAATTCTGGAATTGACTTTCTTCCAGCCACTATATTAAAATCATGTTTACTCTCATTGACTGACCAAATGACACATATTATCAATATCTCATTGTTACTAGGTAAGGTACCTAACTCTTTTAAGCTAGCGCGTGTTACGCCGTTATATAAAGCAGGCAGCAAGTTGAGCACTACCAACTATAGACCGATTTCTTGCATATCTCTGCCAGCAAAAATTCTTGAATCTGCTGTTCAGCAACAATTATCAGAACATTTCGAGTCAAATAACTTGTTTAATGATAACCAGTACGGTTTTCGTAAAAATCATTCGATCCAGCAAGCCCAAACAGATCTTCTCAACAATATTTATTCAAAATTAAACGCAAAATTACTAAACAAAACAGTTTTTCTTGATTTTAGTAAAGCTTTTGACACTGTTCATCACAAAATTTTATTAGACAAACTCGAAACTTATGGTATTGCTGGCACTGACCCAGTGAACACTGTTGCAGTTTTTTCTTTAATAAATTGCGCGAAAATCGGCCGCGATTTTTGCGCGCCAGAACAGCGTCAGATGTTACTCCATGGAGCGCGAAATTGTACCGCGCCATGCGGGGTGAACTGATGTGCGCATGGCGCGGTCAATATTGTAGGTTATTTCGCGGTAGTAGCGTCGTGGGCCAGGACTCAGGGGGGGACGGAGATGGTGATCATATGGCGGGGGGCGGCAGGGTGAAATCGGAAAATATTTCCTTTAATTATGGTTCGTTTATATCCGATATTATATTGCAATTAATGTACTGTACTGTACCATGCTGTATGAAAAAATGATGCATTACTATCGACGAAATTGAAGGAAGAGAAGACAAGACAATGGTTACATTATGTACAGTTCACCTATTTATTATTCATTTCAAAGTCCAATCACATATGATATAACACTTCCATTTTCGTTCATTTCAATCATATGCAGACAGTCCCATTTTATCAGTGATAATCAGTCTGCAAAGGAAAATGCACTGATTTACATGAAATTAACAATAGGATTATGGAATTATTTCGTAGATCATATTTTTGATAAGATAAACCTCTATTGGAACAACCTGGAAACACAATATCGCAACATTGAACAACAATATTATACATCCCAAATACAGGAAAATTGTATTTGGACTGAAGAAAACTATTTATACCGAATAATAATTGTCAACACTAGACAAAACTGCCCAGTCATGGAATGACTAATCTGCAAGACAGCAAAATATTGGAACAATACAAGCCTTTAATCTAATTTTTAAAATATGGCTGAATATATTTCTCATAGAATACATTACAATAATATCATAAGTAATACTACTTGATATCAGCACCAGCTTTGGACGACACACATTTGTCAAAATCATGAACAATAATGGCGCCCAACATTGGGTAAAAATATAATAATATAAACTCAATAACATTGAGCAAAACACCTTAATCTTGTACGATATAGGCCTACCATATTGATACATAAATATTTCATGAATTTTAAAATATTCCAGTCGTTGATAGCAGAAATCCACTGAAATTGATATTTTCGCTCAGAAACAAAATTTTAAAGAAAAGGACAGGTGTGGTCAGTTAAATGATGTAGTCTGTCATAAGGAATCCATTTTGAGTAATATCAGCCTCCCCCCCCCCCCCCCCTGACCACCCTCTCTTTGAAAAATCTTGGATGAAAATTGGTGAAAATCAGAATTATCGTCCCCATAGTTCATATGGGTAAATCTATGACGTTCACTAAATATTGCAGGTGTTGATTAAATGTTTAGCCAATATGATCAGGAATATGCTCTAGACGAAATATCCATGCCAAAATCGTTTAAATATATTGAGGTTTAAAGGTAATTCAGCGTGACAAAAGCCATAATTGTGTGATTTCTGCCATGGCTGCCTCTTGCATTTTGCCAATATAAATGTGATAACATTAAATATAGTCAATCTTTCATCAACAACATATGAGCCAACATATATCTGTCATGATCAATAATAATCTGCTGAAATAATAACAGATTTTGACATACAACAAGATCTGCCAAAAAGCTCAAATGACATCGCCTATACTTTAACACTGGCAGATCTGCTTTTATTTTCATTTCACTCAGACCTATACCCCACACCTTATGCCTAACAGCTCAAATCATATCCAAAAGAAAATTTGTATAGTCATCTCTTTGATTTTAAACTAGATATTAATACATTTTCCAGTATTTTTACCAAAATAAATCTTTAAATCAAAGTCAAAATGATCCGCCCCCACACATCACTGTAGGATATCAACAAAGGAAAGGATCTATATAGCAGTGTTCCCCAAAAGATGTCGGCACATCGGCAAAAGTCGACATAAAATTTCATTGGCCGACATAGCCTTCTTTCACATCGGCCAAAGTGGCCAATGTCGTCGTCACCTTCAATGTCATATTTGCTTTGATGTGAAAAGGATTACTAGCCTATTCTAATTACCTATACATAAATACACAATCAGTACTTATATATTAGGCCTACTTCTATCTTAGGATAACATCACATATAAATAAACTGAGAGCATGGAATTATTAATTTCTTTGTATGTTGTAGTAATGTTTTCTAATACTTTGCACAATATTTACCTAAAAGCAGTTCATCTAAATTTCTGCGAATTATAACAAAGCTGTATTATGGGAATCAAACTGGGAAAACTATGTTTGTGTTTGCCAATGTTTAATTATGAAAACCTTTCTGGAACAATGCATAGGTGTTGTGAAATAAAGTTTCAGTCATAGGTATTTTTTCATGAGAATTTGCAGGTACCGTTACAATTATTTTTTTGTAGGTAAAAAATGGCCTGCATCAATGACAAATGGCCGACGTAGGGCTTGTCCACGTCGGCCACATTGGCTGGCGTCAGTAAAAAGTTTTCGGGAACACTGTATATAATATTATAAAATGCCTAAAGTCGACTACATTTCAGTCATTGAGGCAAAATGTTACTGTGTAAAAGGATTGATAAAGCCCAATAATAAAACACCATAGAGAATATTAATGAAGCCAAAAAATGAAATATCCTGAATAGGCCAGCTAAATATTGTTGTCGTCCATCCTAAGGAAGCCATTTTGAAAAGGATACTAGTCTTACAAGCAGAGAAATTTCAGTTGAAAATCAGAGAAAATCACAATTCTCGCTGCCATATATAATGCATGGTTCAGAGCTAATTTCTTGAATTGCCAGTCTATGGCAAGATTTTCCTATTTAAGATATATTTAGTTTTAGAAAGTTTCTGTGTATGGTGTAGTTGTCTGGGATCCGCATACCCATTTCTCCAGATAATTGTATTTTTTGGTACTCTTGCTTTAAGTTTCACACATTTAGGTGTTGGTCACCTTAGGTTGAGGCCTTGATTACGTGAGCTTCAGCTCATGGGAGTCAACCACTGTACAGCTCTCTGGTGTATTGGCGCTGTCTGATCCTGTGGTGATGAAGTTGGGAGCCTGTGCCATTGGCAGGTGGTAAGTAGGAGGCAGATCTGATCAAATAGTTGTCATAATTCATCAGGATTTAAGGCTGGTAAGTCCCGATTGTCCAGTTTCTCTGCTCAAATGGCCATGCCAAGTAGGTTCATATGAGTATACTCCTGAGTAGATTGTCATTGCTGATCAAAGTCCAAACCAGTGTTCTCGGCTGCAGCTTCTCCATGATTAGTTGATTTGTTTCCAGCAGCTTGAGAACACATCCTATAAATAAGGCCAGGTCATGAATTAAACATCATTAACAAGGGACGAAGGTCATCACTTAAATAATGTTAATGAGATATTAATACAATCATGATTTTAGAAATTTGTATGGTCATTCACTATCGCCCTGAACTTCATTGAAATTTTAATTTTCAGAGGGTGGCATCGCCGCATAAGTAAAGAATACCATCAGTACATGTAGAGATGCGTGATACTCTACATTTAGAGTATGAATGACTGAAACAAAGTGTATATTGACAACAGTCAAGCTCTATTGGATGTGTAAATAATGTGGTGTCTAAGAATGAATATGGATGACATTCTACTTTCATCAAAATCATTTCTTCTTGCTTTAATAAGAATAGCCACCAATAAACATACCAGTCAACTGCTCTTCGTGTGTTAGGGTTCCTGGCGGTGAAACCATGGTTACCTTGGCCAGTCTCCAGCTAGTCTTTGCATTTGAACCTGCAAACAGTTAGGATTTGTTATTTTCTGCCATCACAGTAAAGTAATAGCATGTCAAAAAAAAGAAAAAAAGTAATACCAAATCATCAGATGTTGGGTTCCACAAGAATACAATTTTACATGAATCATTGTTTTTTTTTTTGTTTTTGCAAATCGATTTTATTCAAATTGCCTGCCATTGTTTGCATCCTAACTTCATTATACCCTCGGGGTTGAGTTAAATTGAGCCAATTTTGGGTAAAATTACAAGCCAAATTATTTTAGTTTAAATGTTAAGTTTAAATTTATCCAAAAATTAAGCCTTGTGTCTGGTTTTATTTCCCCTTTGTTCATATAGATCCGAGTCAAACCTGGTTAGTGAGCTAGTATTTTGCTAGGCCAAAATCACTTCACCTATCTCCTCATAAACCTGAAAAATATACTTCTCCATACCCTCAGTATCATCAGAATATCCTGTCATGACACTTACATGAAATAGGCTAAACTTCTTGCTATTATCTGGGAAAATCCATGCATAACCTCAAGTCATGTCCTACAACATATACAACGTACAAATGACTCAGAGAGCTCTAAAACTCTTGCTGTATTGATCTAAAATTGACCTAAAACTATCATTGTCTTCTGACATAAAAATGACATAAATGTCATGTGGAAATGTCACATATATAAAGGCATTAACACGCAATATGCGCATATATATGTATGTATTTTGATAGTACACTTACAATTATGCCCCTATCACTGTATGCACCGTAGTCACAATGTTGATCTGTTGATTTTCGTCCAGAAGTCTGGCATCTGCTTCTGAAAAATGAAGAGAGAATGAGAAATACAACAGAAAAGCATGTACATATATAGAAGAAACATTAGCAAACTAAGCATTAATTCTATTCTCTAGAACAGACAAAATCATCACCCATACATTTTGATTATATTTTAATGCGCCTGTTTCTGGCCTCTGGATTCTATTATTAATCTTTAATAACTGCTTTCTTCCAGTCTTTTGGAGATTTAAAAATCAAAAAGAAAAACCTCAACAATTTGATTGAATCATTAGATGAACATGGTGATGGGGGAGGGGAGTGCAGGGAGGGGACCAGGGTTCCCCCACAGATAATTTGGAAAATTTAGGTGCAAATTGGTGAAGCCTGAGTCTAATTCAATAACCTTTTGGCCCAGATGTGCCATTGACGATAATTGATGGATTCTTTTTCATAGAAGATGTCTGCGTGAATCATTTCATATAAAAGAAAACATGTTGTAAATCTGATAAAGATAGCGAAATTGTAAATAGGTTATGAAATAGTTTGATTTATAGTTGATGACATAAATAGACCTTAAAGTATCAAATATACCTAAAGCACAAACTATTTCATGAAACCTTAATGTATAGATAGCTGCACCGACTTTCTGATAATTTATTATCTTATAGAACTTATTTGTCAGACTCAGGCCAATGATAATAAAGTAGATAATGAAATCAGGCATTAAGGAAAACACTTGGATGCTGTTACCTTCAAATTATAATTTCTGGCTAAGTATTCTGCACAGAACACTAATTCCTTTTGGGTTATTTTAAGATCATTTAGTACTTTCATCATGGTCGATTTTAGGTTTGAAATGGTTTAAAATATCATTATTTTCCTACTAGAAAGGGAAGTCAAGTGCACATTTATTCCTATGTGTCGGCGGCCATTTAGCAGAGGATACAAACTATTCATCTAGAACATATTTTGGTCCTAACTTTTCACAAAATCGTACAATGAGGACTGTATCACTAGTATCAATGTTTAGGGAAACCAATCCTCTGCATGATAATCAAACAAAAAAGAAAATAGTGGAAAGACTTTGATAGGTGGGGAGGGACAGAGCAGAGTGGGATGAAAGGGAGGGAGAGAGGGTGGGGAAGGGTGGGTGGGGGAGAGAGAGGGTTGGGGAGGTTAGGGACAGCAGGGGGGCAGGGGAGGGTCAATTCGAGGGTCTCATAATGAAATAGCCAATAATTATTGCGACTAATTAGGTTACAGGTAACGATACCTCAATTAACAGGGCTCATGCAATGTCTTGGGGTATATTAGACCTACAAAGTAGGCCTACAATAGAAAGAATGGAACTCCGTGCTAGTAATTGAATATTTATTGGATGAGATATGCCCCTTGCATAGACAAATATTGATATATAAACTTTTCTTTTGGGTTAATTGTGAATCGTCATAAAGTTTCTAAAAGCTAAAACAAAACCTAATTCGAATTGTTATGGTACACATACCATAAAATATTCGTATTGCACCCCACTTATTGCACCTCTCACATGGAATGCGCATATAATAAGAGAAAAGATGGATAGCCAGACTAGAAACGATGGTAACTCAGGGAACTAAAGATTTTGGACTGATCTCCTTTCGAACATTTTCAACCATACATACATGAAAAGAAGAATTCTCATAATTATACTTAGGCCTATACTTCTGTTTTTACACCAAAATTCAGGAATGTAAAAACTTTTTGTAATAACCAGACATCGAACTACCCATGTGCAGCTAGATCAGCCAAATAAAGAATACTTGAATTGAATTGAATTTCTCATGATTAAAACAACTCGTGAATTGTTATGAATTGTTATGAAATGGACATTGTTTTCGGTTCATGTAAGGTTGTCTCCTAAAAAAATTATAAAAAAGTCACCATCCCTCCTACCTAGTTTTCAGCTAGATGAAATTGGAAACACACCTATTTTTTTGGCATGACTGGTCAACTGGCGTATTTTTACTTAGCTAAGCTCTAAAAGCATTTACTCTGAAACTCAAGGGAAAGCCAGGGAAAGTCAACATTTTACATCCCAATGACGTATTCATAAATGTTTTCTTTATGTTTTCCTATGTATTTTTGTGAATCAAAGTAAGAAGTTTACAGGCCAATGTCATCTAGACAAAAATCATAGGGAAAGTTATGGGAGATTAAGTAAACTTAAATTAGGGCACTTATATTAGCATTAGAACGCCGATTACAATTTAGTGAACCATTTCCGACTGTTAGTACTGTAAATATCATAGGCCTGTGAATGGGAAATGCTGTACCGTAGCTGTCCGGGTCCCTACGCACGGCCCCAAACAACCTTGAGCTACATTTCTAATGGATATATACGCTATATATGAGTAGGAATACTTACACAGCTTCTCCTATGTCTTCAGATTAATGTGATGGTGAACTGCGATGTCAGAAACATGGCAGATATGGCGAGTTGTGGGAATTTGTTTCCAAGTTGGAGACGGTATGGTAAACAAAATGGCCGCTAGCTCAGCTGTGCATTTAGCGACTGCAAAACGTGCCAGCTAAGGTGCCGTCAGCCACCAGAGGTCAGTGCAGTGCAGCGTAGCGAGGCGTCGAAGCCTAGTCTATGGCCTACAAATAGGCCCTACCATATTTCCTTGAATGAGTGCCCCCCGGTGTACAACTACCAGGTGTAATTAAAAGCCCGGCGTTTTTCAAAAGAAGGCAGAATGAACAGTCTTATTTTGTATTTGTATTTAAACATTTTTATTTAACCAAGCTTTATGTGATACACAATACTCAGTCAAATCTAAAGGAGAAACAGAAAAAATTACTAGTCCAATTATACAAATCAAGCAAATCGACAAATACAAATCAAGCAATACAAGCAAGAAAAATTATCTTTAAAAAGTTAAAAGAGAAATTAAGATCAAGTGCAGAATGAGGAGCATCATCATACTACATCAAAAATAGGCATACGGGTGTCTACATACTCTATCAAGACAATCCATTGAAAGAAAGATTTATCAGCATACCTAGGCCTAATAATAGTTACAACGTTCCATAATCACCCAAGTAAGGGGTCTTAGAACCACTCTTGGCCTAGGCCTATAAGAGCAATTTGTGAAAATATTTCAAACTAGTCAGAACTGCTGGCTAAATACGGTATAGGCTAATCGGGATTTGTACAAGAGAATGATAGGCCTATCTAGGCTAGGCCTACTAGCATACTTGCTACTAGGCCTAAATTTATATTTGATCTATGATAGGCCTAAGTGTTGTCTTGATATCTTATAAAACTTGACTATTATCGCTAGGCTACTGTGTTTTCAATGAGAGGCAAATTTGTCCTGGTATTTCTTACACATTCTAACCTTTTCAGAAAAGGATTTATGCTAGGTCTAGGCCTAATAGGCTAATAATTTATTTATCAATGAAAAGCTAGACCCCCGCTACAGCGCTAATTCCCAATTCGTTGTTAACTGCACTGTAGAGCTGGCAATCTATTGACCATTGGTTCTCGATAAGACCCCGGTTTTGACGTTTTCAGCTCTAGACGAATTTTGCCCCCTAGATTCACAAAATAGGCCTACCCAAGAAAATAATCTCAGATAGGTATTTTACCCTCTGCATGAGCTGTTGTTTTTCAACCCAAATGACACATTTTTTTAATTGCTCATAATAGGGTTGAGTGGTCGTCAAAAACGGAAATATTGCAATTCACATATTGTTCTTAATTTGGCATAATTATATCCCGAATCATATTTTCATAAAACATATATATAAACATTGTAAATTAAACCAGGTGCCTTTTTCAAGACCCAGGGCTTTTAGCAAATCATGCTCTGCCCCCTGCGCTCATTCAAGGCCCTGCGCTTATTCAAGGAAATACGGTAGGCTTCCTGCCTGCCTGAAAGACGTCCCGGAAGACGTCAATTTTGTGACGCAATTAATTCACTGCAGCCGGTGTCACTCTTGAATTGAATTGAATTGAGTAATCTTTTATTTGTCAAAGATATAATAACAATTACACGAAAAAAAAACTGACAAATTGGTCGACAGACTTCTGGGATAGTCCCAGTTCTTCCAGTCGTTCCCATGTTGTTTTTGAAGAAAACTAAGAGTAAACTAAGAGACTAGTTGCGTTTATAACATCAGTACTAGGTATGAATATGGTTAAGAGTCGACGTTAATTAAATACATAATCACGTGTTAACAAGTAGTCGTAATCGTTAATCGTATAGTACAATACAATTAATTACATAGTATGGCAATATTAGGGCAGAAATGATTCCCGGTAATAATAAAATACAGTAGAACATCATATAATCAGGGTAAATCGATAAAAATTTCCATTCACTTAGTACAAAGTGATTTTGGAATATCTTTCTACATCAGTAATCGTTTCCGATTGATAATCTTTGGTTTTACCCAGTACAGGGCAATATTATTTTTGATCAATCTCATATGAGAGAGCTGGTTACAATTACATCATTAAGATTTAAGTGAATACAATTTTAAGTTTCTATTAAACAGCCTGTGGGATATACTTCCATTTTAAAGGCATTGGATTTTGCTAGATATAATATAACAGAATCAGCAAGTAATTGCAATATAATATAATGATAATACAAATATGTATGATGGGTGTCGGAGGGAAGCCCCCACTCTTTGGGCCCACGAGTTAATTTTTATACAATAATTCTACTTGTTTTCTGAAATGTTTCTTTGAATCAATAGATTGGATTTCTGTTTGTAGTGAATTCCAAGCTGTTTTTGCTCTGTATGAGAAACTATTTTGATACAGGGTGGATTTTGGATGTTTTATTATTAAATTTTTTCTTTTCTTAGAATGACTTCTTGTTGGTAGAGTTCGAAGGTCTAGATTTGAGTTAGTTTGTGCTAGGTAATAGGCACTTTCAAGAGTGTGGACTCTTCTCCTTGTTTCATTCGATAATATGTTCAATTCACTCATTTCTTGAACCACATTGACTCTTTTATTCAGATTGAGAACCGATCTAACAGCTGAATTTGTATTGATGGTCCCTATCTTTTCTTTTGGTGTGGGAAGAGTTTTGACTTGGTATGAAAATACATATTTCTGTGATTGACACAGTGATCTTGGAACGCATTAATTTCAAATATAGATATTTCATATTAGCCTAAATGAGAGCAAATAATGTCTATGTGTATTAAGCCACAAGAATAGGAGGAATTTTCACTAGACAATAGTGTCCAGTAATTAGATCTTGTAACGTTGACTAGCCCTATATCTACCTATTAATAGGCAGATATATTACTTCAATATTCTTATAAATCAAATGTCTAGTAGGACATAAATTGATGTACATCTCCACCCGATTACCTCCATATTACCATTGTATTTACCCTTTTCATTAGCAAGACAGATCATTATTTTCTAACTGGCCATTTAGACACAGTTAATTGGTCGTCAATCAAACAATCAAATCAAAATATTTGTCCGATGCTAGTAGCCTATGACTAGTCCCTTATATACTAGCATTTGGCTTGTTTGGGATTCTATATCAAAGTATCCCCAAAGCCCATAGCCTTATAAGCAACAGAAACCACTGTGTCCAAAGTGCCGCTTCTATATACTTATAGCTCAAACTTACCCGAGGTGTGA
Organism: Sthenelais limicola; assembly: GCA_942159475.1. Taxonomy (NCBI): domain Eukaryota; kingdom Metazoa; phylum Annelida; class Polychaeta; order Phyllodocida; family Sigalionidae; genus Sthenelais; species Sthenelais limicola. The sequence continues at coordinate 4,209,779 of OW804100.1, read as the reverse complement.
TAACAAGAAATGACATTCTAAATTGAAATTGAAATGAGCTAATGAAATAAGCTCAGAAATATATGAATAAAGAATTAAGCACTATAACAAATTATCATTTTGAAATACAGACCTATTTTCTGCCCTATTTTTTTATTATATAAATGTAGGCCAATCTTAATTTAAACAGTAATTATTCATTATTGTTGATAACTCCCTGTAACCCAATCACTTCAGTGGGCATTGCAATCAATGTTATAGGCTATTATAATAAATGTACATGTGACTACAGTATACCGATGCTGATGTTCGCCCAGCGCATTAAAACAGCGCTGTTTTGGTGTGCGTTTTGTCTCCCTGTTGTTTGCATGTTATATCGCAGAGCGATGCTATATATAGCGGCCGCACGTGTCCCGAGCGGGAAGCAAGGCAAGGTGTGATAGCGCAGGGAAAGCGAATGTCGCGGTCAGAGTGTCATGACGCACTAAATTCGCTGTTTTGGTGTAAGATATCGCAGTATGTGCGTGCATTGGGGAATTGCTTTGGTTTTCCGATTATCTCAAAAACAGGAGACAATATGTCACTGTAAACGGTCTTAAATCTGAAGAAGGAACTGTTACGTATGGTGTCCCCCAAGGCACCATCCTAGGCCCTATATTGTTCACAATTTATATTAATGATTTATACACTGTTGTTAAGCATGCAAATATCCAGCATTACGCTGACGACACTATAATTTACTACCACAACGCAAAAATTGGCCCTCTACATCAATTCCTTCAGGAAGACCTTGACAGTATCTTTGAATGGTGTGGTCGAAATAAGTTATCGCTTAATACCACCAAATGTAAATCTATGTCTTTTTCTCTAAGCTATGTATCAAGGGCTAAAATGCAGACCCCTGCTCTTAGCCTGACTCTTGGCAGTGCTCAGCTTGAAACTGTCCAGGAATACAAGTATTTGGGTTTTATATTAGACGACCTTCTCACGTTTAAATCTCATGTTACTAAAACCCTTCAATTGGTCACATCAAAGATTCGACTGTTATACAAAGCTAGAAATTCCCTGACTCGTAAAGCCAAACACGATCTTTACAAATTAGCGATTCTGCCCAATTTAGATTACTGCGATTTTATTTATGATTCTGCCCCTAAAGCGTTATTACAAAAACTCCAATCACAGCAGAATTTAGCACTTAGAATTATTTTTAATAAATCGAGATACGATAACGTGGATCAGGAACACGAGTCTTTGAATATCTGGCCCCTTCAGCTGCGAAGGGACAAGCATGTCCTAGACACAGCATTTTATCTAGCGCAAAATGAATGTAATATTGATAATAGAGCACTACCGACGCGTAGCCATGCTCAAGGAAAAAGAAATCTAAATGTACTGGCAACTAAGTCGAACAAAATCAGTAACTCCATCATATACAAATGTCAGATAAGGTGGAATGAACTAAAACCAATAGCCCATAAAATTGAAGACATAGTAACATTCAGGAAGTATACGCAACAACTCCTGGCCCCTTTCTGAATCTCTTTGAATGTATTGAATGTTTTAAGGTCCTGAATATTACAGATGCTATGATATTATAATGATATTAAGGTGTTTAGATATTTATGACTATTATTCTATGGTAGCTTGCTGCCCTGCATACTGCATAATGCACTGCTCAACCCCATCTTTGCTATCTCATGTACCTGTCTTGTTATGTCCTCTAGATGGACAATATTCACATTTAGCGAATGATGTATATGTTTTATAACGATGCTAGCCGATGATATATGTACCATATATAATTGTTTACCCTAGTCAATCAGTCATTACGTCCGGAAATGTCAGTCTTTCTCTCTGTTCGAATTACCCCATCTCTGTCATCAACACGATTATCCATCCTCATCATGTTATACGGTTGTTAGCTTTAAGTTTATTCTCTGTAACTCAATCAAGAATCCCAAGTCGGCAGTCACTGGAAGACCTGTGTCGTATGTTCACAGATTTGACCGACCTTTGTAACAACAGCAACAATAAAGAATTTTTGAATTGAATTGAATATATAAACTGAATAAAAGTTCCATAAAGATAATAATACCTTAGCCACCCAGGAAACGTCCTCGGGGTCGATATCCATTTCTGGGAAGACGCCATATTCTGCGAGAAGTTTGTGTTTCCATGCGAGGAGCGATGTGGTGTGGGGGATGAAGCAAAAGATGGCTTTGTGTGACTCTAGTACGTAGATATGCTGCGCTCGCTTTAACCACGAGTTGGCCGTGTAGTCTGGGCTTAAGCCGCGATGTTTGAATGTTTTACACACCTCCAGTAGGTGCTGCTGGCGCCGGTTCTGCTCCCCAGAACAACCGGTGACGACGAAAACTAGATCAGAAAAATATTCTGTTAATAATTCGTGTCTGAAATTGTCTATAGATACAATAAATTGCTCGGTTGCTTACTAATTTAAAAGAGAATCAATATTTCTCTGTAAGTGACTCGTGTTTGAAAAGGTTTCCCAACTGCCTAAGAGAGTGTGGCTGATTGGTTTATGATATATTTGATTATAACACAATTGGATTTTTAAAATGAATTACAGCCTGTATATATAAAGGAACTTTATTTGCGACAAATAATAGAAGAGGAACTATGCATGAACAGGTTACTGTTCTCTGTTACAGTTCTTCCGAACCAACCTTTGACTACTTTCTAAGCTAACTATTTTTAAACATACATAATATTAAGTATAAAACATTTTTGATTGACAGTCAAATTCCCTTCTCAGTGTCTGATAATTGATACAATAAAGACAAGATCATTATGTCTAACAAAACAACTCAGTAATATGTGATCCGTTTTAGGAAAATCAGGCATAAGTCGCAAAATATGGATTTTGAGATATCACCATATTTGAAAAGAGGAGATAAAGTTGATTCCAATGATAGTAAACACTAGGATGCCTAATATGCATTTCTATATTTTAAGTTTGATATTTTTATTTTTGAAAAAAGAAGTTTGCAATGTTTCAGGATGGGTAATTACCAGTAAAGTAACTTGATAAACTCCATACTAAGACCTTCAAAACGCAAGGATATTATATCTAATACAATGTCCCGAAATTTGTTACATGGAGTCATATGACTATAAGTGCTGAGCCCTCTAATTATCAAAACATTTCAATAAAGAGATCTTCCCTATGTGCATTGGAAAATCTGCCAGTGCATGCAAAAGTGCCACTGACCAGTCACATAAGTGCAATCCTCTCAAAAAAGCAGTTCTGCACCTGGTTTTGCACCTGGTGAAACATGCCTCATCTGATGCACTTCATAATGTGTATCAAAGTTGTGCATCTTAGTCAGGTGTAAATGCACTAGGTGCATGCAGTTGAATTATTTCATATCATTTTAAGTCATGAACATGTAAATATTTGTACTGATGAAGAATATTTGGACCTGTACTGCATATTCATCAGGTGATGTGTCACAGGATAATGAGTCACACTTTGGAAAATTCATATTTAAAAAAAACACATCATATTTGTTTTGATTTCATTAAAGGCCTATGATATATTCAATGTTGTAGGCATTTACAGTATATATTTTATTATTTCTTACCATATATATGGTGAGGTTGGGTGTCAATCTAGTGCGATTCCACTCCCACAGTAACCCTCACACACATAATGCAGACACACAAACTATTAGCAAAGCTTTAACACCTTAAAGAAACCCGTCACAAAGGAAAGTCAGGTACAATTGAAACGGTTATGTAGTATATTCTTATTCAATGATACATGTAGGATAAATAGATGAACAAAAAATAATAAATAATACTGATATAACACTTCTAATTACCTCCCTACCCCCCTACCCCTCTTCGCAATTGCCCCCTATTAATTATGCCATTTACGCGTAACGATTACGCGCGGCGATACCGCTCTCCTGTAGGTAGTAAGATCATAATGATGTATTTGGTTGAATTCCTCATTCTCTCAGCTTTCTGTAGCTATAAAGTGTGTGTATGTTGGATAAGTTACCCATATATGAGAGCGATTTTGATATGTGTAATCCTCGAATAAAAAGTAATAGATTCCTTCCCAATGTGAGAGATCTGTGTGCAGATTTGAATAATTATTTGATTATAGATTAAACCTCTCTCTCTCTCCCTCAAATAAGTCTCTCCTGTTCCACATATGTATCAGATATAAACGGTAATATCACCACAAACACACCAGATATACATATCAATGAAAGTGCCTAAGCCCTTACTGAGTGCATTATAACCGCATGGTTCTCACCTGGTTAGTAGTACATCATTGGGAGCATCAGAACAGCATTTATAAATCAGGTCCATTGAACATATTGTATTTATTTGAGAATCTCAGATATTTATCGGTATAACAATCTTAACACTTATATCAGAAACGATATTTTAAACCAAATCCGCGCCCACAACTACCATAACATTGTACAAAACAATGAGGCCACAACTGGCCACAATGCCTGGCACTGCACACTCACCTGGCATTCACAGCTCACTGTCGCACTTCTGACACTCTCACTCAGTCTCTAACACTGAGTCATAGAAACCCCTCTACACTAAACAAAACTTAGAATGTTGAATTTATTTTTTCCCTTCCCGTTCTTCAACTGAAATTATATTACTACCTGAATTATGCAAATACCATGAGTTTCGAAGTACATTTTAATTGTTATACTAAGCTGAGTATGCATAACATGTACGCACGGCGATAACCCTCTCCGTGTTAAAGTGAGAATAAAATGGTGCATATGGTTAGATTCCTTATTTCCTTAGCTTTCTGTAGCTATAAGGTTTGTCCATATTAACCAAGTCTCCAAGGTATGAGTGTAAATTAGAAACATATCATCCTCAGATAGAATCATCATTGATAACCTAATTTTACTGTTTGATGCAAAATGAAATAATAATGTATATAAGACGTTCTTGTATATTAATGCAATGGATTTTGATGTATATTTCTTATAAGACGTTCTTATATATTTATGCAATAGGTTTCGATGTATCAATGAGATGTTTGGAAAACGTTTGCAATATTTCTGGTGAAGTGACTAAATGTAATCCATAGGATGACCTTCAAATCGTAATATATTTAATACACTGTGTGCCATTTTGTTACATCAATTTATACAACGTCAAGTTTTAAACTCCCCCAAAATGAGAACATTCCAACAACTAGATCTTGTGAATAAATCCCTTTGTAAAATATCAATTTTGCGACGTGTGACTCATTTTTCTGGAACACATCACATTCAGTTAGATTAGGAGTGTATTGCTTTATACAGATAGGGCTGGTTGTGAATTGATGATTTCATGGAGAAATAATTCTTGTTATGCAAACATTAAAACAATATCAATGGTGCATCTTGCCATAGGTTTACCATTATGCCACTTGTTCTCACCAGGTGGCGCAACTGGTAACTGGTGTGCATTTACAATTGTTTTTGCAATGAAAGTGCCACTAATACACTTATACAGAATTTATACCTCTATAGATATTCCACATCATGTACATAGAAATGTTATACTTCTATAGTTTATTTTAGTTATTGAGTTGTTTGATGTGGAAAAATGTTTTGGTCAAAACACCCCTGGTCATTGCATACTTCAAAAGCTGATATAGACTGCGCCACCCCAATCTTGTCATAACTTGAATAACCCTTCCATGGATGCTGCTCAGTAATGTGGCTGTCTAAGAGGATGAAAATATTGATGTGATAGTCAATGTATTACCATGCAAAGGCATGATAACATACCTTGATATAAACTCTTTGAATTACATTTGGGAATGTGTTTTTGTGAAGATTTATCAGCTTTAATACTGTGGGTTGAAACTGCTCTCACTGAGTGCATCAGAACTGATTTTTATAACCTGGTCAGTAGTGTATCTTTGAGAGCTTCAGAACTGAATCTTATAACCTGGTAAAAAGTGCATCGTTGAGTGCATGAGAACCGCATTTATAAATCAGGTCAAAAGAGCATTGTAAAATCAAGTTTGAGCCTCACAACTGTTTACGATTTCCACTAGTAAAGCACCAGGTCAGAATCAGGTGTAATTGTCCAGGTAAAAATCATGTTAGAACTGCTCTATTGCACATCGGGTTGTGAAAAAAACACTTTGACAAATATGAACTTTGCGACTTGTGACTCATTTTCCTGGAAGACATGACGTATACTCATGTTACGAATGTGTGATGACTCTATGAAGCTCTGGGAAACCTCTGGAATATGTCCGGGTAATCTCCGGAATATGTCCGGAATAATCTCCAGAATATGTCCGGAATATGTCCGGAATAATCTCCGGAATATGTCCGGAATAAGTCCGGAATAATCTCCGGAATTACCTCTGGAAATCACTGGAATAATCTCCAGGAAAAGTCCGGGAAACCTCCGGGAAACCGCCGGGAAACCTCCATGATATCTCCGGCTGCCACCAGGGGCTACATATCAAGAACTGCTGCTATTCTCTGCTTATATTAGTTCATCATGTTATAACTAATTATTGGTTAATGATAGAGCTTCCAGACCTTGACCATCTCTTATGTTATATATTACTCTAATTTATGATGAAGTTTATACTTATTTGCTCATTGTATTTATTTATGTATTCCTGATTTATATTGTACACACCTTATGTTACTTGCTATAATATTCATGACCTTTGCATTGAGCTTCATGTATTGTCAGGTTGGGGAACAAGGACCTCAACCTCACCTCAGGGATTTAAAGGAATAAACTGGACTTATAAAGTACTTTCTCTATATGTTATTCTTTCCGGAGAAGCGCTTTTAAACATAGAATATTATCCACCCTAGGCCTTTGACATGGACATAGTTCTTTCCTCCACTACCTTTGCTAGAGATATGATTAATATTTATTCAGAGAAGTAACCTATATGATCACGAATATATTATTATTAAATATCGATAGTATTTAAGCCTGGAAGAGATCCAGAGTCGATACACAGAAAGTGCAACACTGGCAAATCATCTCACTGGAAAGAACATAGGCAAGATTCACAACACTTACAGGGAGGCGGTAACGTGTTGGATGTCGGTTCCGGGGCCTTCACGGCAGAACTCTTCACAAGATGTTGTCTATGGTTGGTCGACCCATCCCCAACAATACATAAACCTGCCACCGATATAAGTGTAAACGTCAGCACAAGTCCAACAGTCAGTAATAGTCTTGGAGAAATCCTGGTTACAATCCTGGCCACCAGGCGTTGTGAAACCCTTCCACACAAGCAGTGTAAAAGTCTGCGGGCATGCGCCACCATGACAGAGCACATGCTGAAACGCTGGTTCATATTCCCTTATATCAAACTCCACTTCAACGTTCAGGTGTAACTTGCTCCAGCAATAAAAATTCAATTATTTTTCATCTCAATTATAATGTATGATCCTTTTCCATTTCCAGTGATTGGTGATCTCGGAAAAAACTTAATACAGTCAGGTTCAGAAGGCAGTTTTGGAGCCCTAAGTTTTAGGGGTCATTAACACTTTTAGCCTTAGTCTTAGCCTTGTGGTTAAGCTTATCGCTGAATGTTGAATCGAGGAATGTGGTCGTCTGGACCTGACTGAATAATAAAAGTGGCAGAATATTCACTGACCAACGGTCACTCCCAAGGGCAGTGCGTGTCTTTATGTCCATATACTGACCATTATACCGGTCAATCCCAGCAATGCATACATGTACCACTAGATAGGTTCATTCTTGTTCATGGTTTATATTTGCACCCCGGACCAGTGATGAAGAAGTACCACTGTCAAGCTGCTTGTCAAATTTACTCACCAAATAGATCTGTGATGTAACGTAAACATATCTATATGGTCAGATTTCGAGAAAATGCACAATCTATACTTATACACGTCTCTCAAATTTTGCTAAATTAAAGTGAAAAATGATAAATACTGAGTATATCTGAGTGTATTCTGTATTGTATTCATTGAATAAATTTGTTTAGTTATGTTGAACTCTATTTTGAACCTGAATTTCGTCTTAGATTTGGATTATTTTATGGGATTGTTGAAGGCCAATTGTACATTTTCTGAAGACTTCACCCTCTAGGTAAAGTTAGGCCACTATAGTTGGTTTCGGGAGCAAAGATCCAATATTTAGATGTCGACAAGGTTAGAACGTGTTTTAAAACTACACATGAATCCTGACCCATGATGAGGAGTAGACATGATAATTAGGGCACATAATTGGTTCTAATTTCGATTTGTCTCTTTTCTCAACAATCTTTATCAGATTATAATTATAGTGGTTTACACACTGTACAACGCAACCATTGTAGGACATATATGGGACAGATTTTCTGAAAATGTACAATTCACCTTCGCCAATCTTCTCAAATAACCAAAATTTCAGACCAAAATAAAGTTCAAAACACAATTCAACCTACCCAAACCGATTGCTAGAATCAATGCAATGCAGACTTTAATTTACCTAGTATTGACCGAATTGCAGCCTAATTTAGCAGAATTTACTAAATGTGTAGAGCTTCCAATTGTACATTATCTGAAAATCTGTCCCAAATATTGACCCACAAAGGGGTATAGGTAGGTACCGTGGTTCTGTTTATTTATGCTTATTACACCAGCACCCAATATATGTATATCTTTAGACAAACACAGGGGCGGAGGTTGGGGAAGTACATAATACATGGAAAACAAATAAACTGACAACGAGCTATTGTGACATACATGTGCTCATTTAATGGAGCCTTCTGGCATTGTAAAGAACTTTAACTTTGCCCCCCCCCCTGCCCCCTCCCATACCCATACACCTACACACACAAAAGAAAATAGGTGTGCTTACGATTTATCGGGCTGAAAACTAGGGTAACATTTTTTTATTTTTTTTAGGAAACCAGCTCCCAAGAACTGAAAAAAATGTCTATGAGGAATACAGGAAAGATCTGAAACCGTGGGAACCGTTGTAAAAGGTATATGTAAATTGCAGCCTAATTTAGCAGAATTTATAAAATGTGTACAGCTGCCAATAATTATTGTACATTTTCTGAAAATCTGACCCATTTAGCAAGCGGGATGGTTAGTCTGAGCCGAGCCACCAGGTGGCAGCAGTGAGCTGTTAGTACCCACACAGTGCATTCATCTTCAGATATGCTGAAGGTAGTTTGTCAGAATCCTGCCTCAGCGCAAGGACAGAATTAATTTAATACTGTTCTAGACTTGGCGCAACTTCAGATGTTTATTTAACTTAAAAAATTGATGTGCTAAATTACATTCCACAAATCTTAAATAATTGAAATAGGGACAATGAAAACCCTACATTGTAGTTCCAAACCCTCAGATCAGATAAGAATGGTATGTCAGCCTACTATGCTAATCGGTTTTCTGGCCTTGGGCTGGGCGTTTGAATGGGATTTTCTTTTAGAAAAATGTTATTGAGTCCAGAAGAATATAATGATATTTTGCGGTCTTAATGGAATTAAAATGGCACTTTGCAGTCTGAGACGAGAGGCTTTCCCTTCGTTTGAAGGGACTCTCTCTACTTTGGGCCTAGACTGGGATTGTCTGCGCACCGATCTGACGTATACCCAAAAGACACAATAAACTGTTATCTAATCTAATCTAATTTCTAATTAAGGTGTTTTCTTCTGAACTGATATCGATCACAAATACCGTGTGTGTGTTTTTATATATATTATGGATACAGTCTAGGCCCACAGATGAGAGAGTCCCTTCAAACGAAGGGAAAGCCTCTCGCCTCAAACCAGAAAATGCCATTATAATTCCATTAAGACCGCAAAATGTCATTATATTCCCATTAAAACGTCGAGTCCTACGCCTAAAAACCGATTAGCTAAGTAGTCATCCAATCACTGACATACCATTCTTATCTGATCTGAGGGTTTGTACCTAGAGTGGATAGGCCTACATACACTTAACACAAGATATCTTTCATCATTTAAAAAAGTAATTTCAAGTTTTACATTTTTTGTTGAAAAACCTTTATTCAATTTTTCTGCCATCTCGGCGTATACAATACTAAACATCATATTTTGAAATGCGACAAAGAGTATGAATATGTCTCTCCGGAGAAAAAACATTAAGACTAATTAGAACCACAAGGATTCAGAATATTAGGATAGGATTAATACAAAAGTAATCCTTACTTTGAAGTGTTGCTATTATGAGTGTGTAACAATTCTAACATGTAAATAATTAAAGCACAAAGTGAATCATATCTGAGACTTTATGATTAAACATCACTTGTTGTTCACTTGTATGCTTCCATCGCCCCGCAGCTATATAACGATTGTTGTTGATTTTTTTTTTTTTTTTTTTTTAACCACTTTTATTCAGTCTCTCAACAAAGAACCGCTCTTCTCAGGCGAGTAACATCTATGAATACATCTCAGCCTTTTCTCTCTCTAGTACCAGTTTAAAAGATTTCTACTAATTATTCTTAGGTAAAACTACAAGTATAAAAATATTAACAGTCTGCGTTATCCTCATTAGGAACTATGCTTAGTCAACCAATCCTTCATCTCTCAGGGCGATTAACATGAGTTTACAAAGGTCCTCCATTACTGATGATAGACCTTGTGATGGTAGAAAATGTACCTCTGTGTTCACGGGTCACAAGACCTTAAGCCTGCCTCGCATTAGAACATGGTTTTTTTTAAATCCCGAACTGTATTGTTTCTTAGTAAGGCAACGTATGAGACGCGTCGTTGAACGACAAAATGCGTATTTTAATAACTATTATATTCGTAATTAATGACTTGGCCTGTAAATGGAATAAACACATGTTTTGAGGGTAAGCGTTTCATGGTAATCGTGAAAAATGTAGATTAAATATCAGTTGTTGTTGTTGAATTGTATGCTTCCATCAGGTTGGTATTGATCTAAACAGTCGTGACTATTGGCTTTAGGACATGGCTGGAATCCTGCAGGTGTATCAGAACTGTGTGTATCGGAACCTGGTGTATCAGAATTACTGTGCGTATCTTCAGCAAGACTTGTTCTCCTTTCGTTGTGTTTCATCATCTCTGGGCCATACCTTAAAAGGAAAATGGACTATTAGGTTCAGATTTTCAGAAAATGAGCAATTGGCAGTTCTACACATTTAGTAAATTGTGCTAAATAATAGGCTGCAATTTGGTCAATAAATTTGGTCGCGTAAATTCGCGTGTATTCGGCATTGCATTGATTCTAGCAATCTGTTTGGTTAGGTTGAACTTTATTTCCGTCTGAAATTAGAGTTATTTGAGAAGATTGGAGAAGTTTAATTGTATATTTTCTGAAAATCTGACCCATTAAGCTGTTACAATGAAACAATGAAGTTCAACATGAACATGCAATTCTGGGATATTTCTGCGCCTTCTGGCCGACATGTTCAGCGTATTAAAGTTTTAATCCTTAATCAAAACGGTTATGTTGAATGCTATTACCATAGAACCTATACTAATAATGTACGACTAAATGCTATTTAAATAAGACAGATCCTAATTTGCTCAGGGGTTCCCTATAAACCGTTCTTTTATTACTGAACATGCTATCCATATATCCATGACCAGCAATCACATGTTTATTACCAGTATTACCTTAATGGGTCAGATTTATAGAAAATGCACAATCTACAGTTCTACTAATCACTCTTATTCTGCTAAATTAGAGTGAAAAATGAGATTACTGAGTATATCTGAGTATATTCTGTATTGTATTCATTCAATAAACCTGTCTGGTTATGTTCAACTGTATTTTGGACCTGGTTTTCGTCTTAAATTAGGGTTATTTGAGAGGATTGGTGAAGGTGAATTGTACATTTTCTGACAACTTGACCATTATATTAATCGCCGGGGGTAGAAAGGCTTTGATTTATGAAACGCTTTTAGGAAAATGTTTCGGACGAGAGAAGCAAAAGTTCATTTGGTGCATAACCATATGACTAAATGTGATTTGTTTCAGGAAAATGAGTCACAAGACGCAACAAATAAATTTTGAGATATAAGCATACCGAAAAGATGAGATCAATCCGATTCTAATGATAGTAAACATTATAACATAGAATACGTATTTCTATATTTTAAGTTTGATACCTTTATTTTTGAAAAAAAAACCTCTTTGCAATATTTTGGGGCCCACATTTTACTAGTAAAGTAGTTACATAATATTAGTCTATTGGGTAAACTTCGAAATGCAAGGATATATTCCATACACTGTCTGGGAATTTGGTACATGTATTCATATATGCCCTCAATCACCACATACCACAAGAATGAAAACATTCCGTCAAGGAAATCCTGTAAATAAAATATGGTACATGATGGACCAGTACTTTAAACTCTCATAATTAAGACAAATCTGATAATGTTTTTGGTAAAATGTGTCACAAATCGTAAACATGGATTTTGAGATATTATCATTTTTGAAAAGATGGCATCAAGCCGATTCTAATGATATCCAGCCTGTCACAATATCATCAATATTGTGGTCTGATCTGCCTGACTATGGAGCATATTGGTCAATCAATAAGATCTAATCTGTGTTGTTTTATCAGATTGAATCTCCTGGCATGCAGGGGTGACCACGTGGCTGAGATCTGAGATAGCAGATACGATCTAGTTGTCATGTGTTATACTGTATTGGTCACACTCTGTGGCTTGCTGATTCAATAGGGGAATTTGCATAGCCAGTGATTGTGAACCTGTTGCTTTAGGCAATAACAAGGTAACTGATTGTTTATTGGAATCACAAGGAGGAGTAGTAAGGTGTGTTGGTGCGACTAGACACACACACACTCACACACCATTTCATTTCATTGACCAAATTGCTCCAAACTGCAAATGCCATACAAATCCCATTAGGACGGATTTCTTTTTGACCAATTTTTTCTCGACAGGCCTATGTTGACTCAAGAGGCAAAGCCTCTTGTATCAATAAAAATCCGCCCATTCCTTCCCCTCCTATGTTCTGGGTTGACTTTCCTCCTTTGATAATTAGTCATTTCGAGATCAGTAACATATATTTCAGGTCTGTGTCATTGATACATAAGAAACATGTGTTTAGAATATGAATAAATAATAATTATAATAATCATATCATCATAGAACATACCATTCGGTTTGCAGATCATTAACACAAGTAAAGCATAAAGTGAGGTTATATAATGGGTGCATGATTGTGTATGAGTAGTGGAGCGTGTGATTGTTGTGTTTGTGTAAGGGCAGCCAGTGTAATGCCAATACATTAGCCAACGATCATTAAACATAACTGCCCCCCCCCCGCCCCCCGCCCCCCCCTACACACACACACTTCTAGAAACGTTTCCCTTGGAAACGCCAAGTAGTTACACTAATTTCACACTAATTGTAAAGTTGAAAACATCAAAAAATTCGTATAATAACTTTTTATTATTTTCTTGTTCACATGAAAACTGTCATGGATCTAACTGTTAATAATATTATAACTTGTTAACATGAAGGTACCTTTCACTTAGGCAGACAAAGAAATGTCTGGCAAGTGGTTAAACGATGAATTGATGTATAAATGGGTCAGTTTTTCAGAAAATGTACACATTTAGGAAATATTGCTAAATTAGGCTGAGAAATGAAGAATATCTGAATATATTTGGTATCGCATTGATTTAAAGTATCAGTTCTGTTATGTTAAACTGCATTTTGAAGTTCATTTTTGTCATAAATGTGGGTTATTTGAGAGGATTGGTGAAGGCGAATTGTACATTTTCTGAAAATCTGACCCAAATGTGTCCAGTATTAAAGATACATGGGTCAGATTTTCGGAAAATGTACAATTCAACTTCGCCAATCCTCTCAAATAACCCAAATTTCAGACGAAAATAAGGTTCAAAATACAGTTCAACCTAACCAAATAGATTGTTAGAATCAATGCAATGCCGAATATACTCGAATTTACCTAGTATTGTCCAAATTGCAGCCTTATTTAGCAAAATTTACTCAATGTGTACAGCTGCCTATTGTACATTTTCTGAAATCCTGACCGACAAAGGGGTAAAAAACTTACCGGTTTCTCAAGTACAATCCAGGGTTTCTTGGCGCTCTCACCCACTGTCCATTGTAGACGACGTATGTTGGCACCAGGTGACCCATGGTCATTATATCGGTATTTAGCCGATATTGACCTATCAACCTGACCACTACCCCGGACATCTTGTCCACTATTGTGTATTCTCCACCATCACGACGACCTGTGCAAGACAATGAGTGTAAAGTCAGTAATAGTCAGTTAAGATACTGTACAACACCACCCCCCCCCCCCGCCCTACACACACACATTCCTACTTATAATATCGATCGTGTATATGTTTGTCACGTTGTATGTATGGTTAATCATTAACAATAATACAATGGGTGGTCAATCCTGTTTACTTATGCCCGGTATTGGCTGGGAAATGTAACTACAGTTTTTCCTTCTCCTTTCCTGGGAAGGTTATATGAGGGAGATAGGACTCACTGTTTGAGAGATGAGAACAAGGATGGTTTCGTGACTAATTGAAATAAATCAGACATATTTTGATATTTTGAAGCTATACCGGGCATTAAGAAAGCAATTTTATTAAACTAATGGAAATTTTAGATTGTATCTGACACTTGTCTTGGACGAGATAATGCTTGAGTATAAGATATTGAATGACATTGTATGGATACTTTTTTGATTATTGTGGAGTGATGTCTGTGTTGTTGTAAGTATTTGCATAATTTATGTTGTGTTATATGAAATTAATACTGGACTAACGTTTTTTGGCCGATAAAGCGTATTATTTATTAACTGAGTGTTAAATGTATTGGCCTTCAAGGAAATAAAAAAAGAATAAAAAAAATATTTGTTATCTGTACAATTGTTTTTGCATGAATGATGTATTTGCCATCAATTGTGCACAGATTCCTTATAATGTTTCTGAACAGGCTTAAATTTGCTATCGTCAATGATTATGTTTATTATATCTTTGATATATTTAATACAATGTCCTGAAACTTGTTACATAGATTCATATGACTACAAGTGCTACACTCTCTAAACATCAGAATATTCCAATGAAGAGATCTTCATCATCTTGTGAAAGAATGTCTTTGAAAAATATCAATTTTGCAACTTGTGACTTATTTTGCTAAAACACATGTCCAATACTAACTTACCCTCTGTACAGCATGCTGTGTGTCGTATCATTTGTAATTTTAATCCATCTTCGTCCAGCTTCTACAGACCAGATGATCATAGTAGCGGTATAATAATCAAATAAAGATTAGAGGTTACTCTTTGTATTTACAAAAATCACGAGAAGAAAGGCAATAATATGTGATGTGCTTCAGGAAAATGAGTCATAAGTGACAAAATGCATATTTTTCACAGTGATTTATTTATAAGATATCTTTGTTGGAATATTCTAATTTTTGGGGTGCTTAATGCTGCTAGTAACAAGTATACCCAATTTCAAGGCAATGTATTAAATACATAGATAGATGCATTTGTAAGGTCATCCTATAGAGTATATTTAGGTACTTTATTAGTAATTATCCACCCAAAAATATTAATGATAGCTTTTGTTTTAAAAAATATCAAACTACTTATATGTTATATTGATTACCACCATTAGAATCGGCTTGATCTTATCTTTTCAAATATGATAATATATCAAAATCCATTTTTTGCGACTTGTGACTCATTTCCCTGAAACGCAACACATAATATGAGAATAAATACAAATTATTTAAATACAGTTTTACCGTTTTGAGCCGGTCCATGGCTGTATAATTACTGGATAGAAATGTCACAGAAGTCGCTCGTTCCCATGGCAATATCGTACCCAGTTTTACTGCGCCCAATAAAGCACTTGCCTGAAGCTCACATTCAATATTTAGCAGTTCACATTTGACTATTAGTATTTGGACAATGCGACTCATTGCAGCAAGACAACAATGGGGCACCGTTCTACCCACAACCAACTGATCAGGTTGACATAAACATTTAAAATCTACACTGTTATATTCCACCAGTGCCTTCCCATTCAGGTACAACGCCCGTATGTCCCATTGCTGTGCCAATGGTAACCAGATAGTCTTGTCGGTGGGAAGGTTGTTCACCGCTACGTGAAACATTACATCAGTACACACTGCTGTTTTGATTCGAGCTCGTTTCAATTGTAAGAACAAATTGTAAAATGCAGTTTCTTCACGTAACTTCCTGTTAAGAGTGCGAGATCTTAACGCTCGGGTTTGAGCGATAAATGGGCCAGAAATCATATCGCAATATGCACATGAATGATCAGACGATTCATAACCGATTTCATAAAACAATTTGTAGTTTTTATGTTGGCTTTGGTAACACGACATGGACCAGTGCCCCTCCAATGATCTGGTGGCGCCACCTATAAAGGCAATATTCAAGTCATGCATTTCCCTCAGAATCCGCTCCAAGTTTGCATCTTTATCAAAATGAATCAAATCACGTGCAACCAACACGTATTTAGTCTTTGCGTTGTTGATGAGATCGTTCCACACGTCACCTTGGTTACGGCTCTTTAGGACCTGGAGGAAGGTCACAGATGTGTGACCTTGTAATGGCATGGTGTAAACGTTCAGGCCCTGCGGTATGGCGGCTAGTATCGGCACGCCAGGGTGCAATCTCGTTATATCACTAATAATTCCTACGCCATATTTCCTAAAGTGTTCTTCACTATTGTGGAAGTTTAATAAAACTGTTAATACTGTATGTAAGGCAGGCGTCCCGTCACACTCCAGCGTCTCAAACCCTTCCTCGTATAGAGGTTCCCCAAAAGATGAACCCATATATATTTCTGGACAAATCTCTTTTTTGTTTTTTGAACCAAAAAAACTGCCTTTTTGTACCTTGCTCTGGTGCTTCATATCAGCAAGGTCCCATGGACTAATGACCTCTTCAAATTCTCTAATATAATCCAGGAGTTTTGTCAATGGCAGTGACTTGGGTTGGCGGGGGTCGTGGTCAATTATTCTCTTCAATCTGTACAGCTCCCTTAAATGTGTGGAAATAAAGTCGAGACGGTCTGATGTAAGCAGTGCATGTGAAGGTACCTGCTGGAGGTAGAACATGTGGTATATACCCACCATGGCCGTGTGGTAAACACATAACACTACAATACTCAGAGCAATGGTCTGTAACTTGGGCAGTTTCATTGTTGTTGATCCAAGCACTGCCCGCAATGACTCCATGACGCTTTTTTTAAAAAAAAGGACCGGTGTCAGGTCCAGAAGGCAATTTTGGACCCTAAGTTTTAGGGGTCATAAGCACTTTTAGCCTTAGCCTTGTGGTTAAGCTTATCGCTGGATGTGGAATCGAGGAATGTGGCCGTCTGGACCTGATTGCAATCAATGGAAGAACTGGCAAATGAAGGTGAACAAATCCGCTGAAAGGTACATCCAATCCCGTCGTTATGAATCGTAGTAAACAGTCAACTTGCACTTAGTGGTTTTACCTTATTCCCAATAATATAGGAAATAACGACTTCATGATCCGACTTCTCACCTGGTCTTGCTCCACAGATATATAATGTGTGTCGGTTGTACGCCGGTATGTCACCCTTTCTACTCTTATCTACTCTTATCACAGACCTTTGCTCTTCCGTATTTACAGTCTAGGCTGATAAGGATATGGGTCAGATTTTCAGAATATACACAATTCACCTTCACTAATCCTCTCAAATAACTCAAAGTTCAGAGGAAAATAAAGTTCAAAATCCAGTTCAACCTAACCAAACAGATTGCTAGAATCAATGCAATGCCGAATTTACCTAGTATTGGCCAAATTGCAGCGTTATTGTGCAGAATTTACTAAATGTGTACAGCTGCCAATTGTACATTTTCTGAAATCTGACCCAAATATCAGGCCCCATGCAGCAGTTGAAGCATGAATTAGAAATAGTTTCTTAAGAGCAGAAGAGAGACAGCTTTATTTTGTATTTGTATTTGTAAACGTTTATTACGATCTTAATCACGATAAGGGGGCAATTGTCCGATATTGGGAGATTTACAAGCTTAAGTTCTTACAATAATATTTATATGAATTAAGCGTATAGTTTTGTCCAAATGTTTGTATGAACCATCAATGGTTATAGATGTATAGATCTACTATATATAGGGTCAGACTTTCAGAAAATCTACAATTGACCTTCACCAATCGTCTCAAATAGCCCACATTTAAGACAAAAATGAGATTCAAAATGCAGTTTAACATTTAACAGAACTGATACTTTGAATCAATGCGATACCAAATATACTCAGATATACCCGGTATTAATTCTTCATTTTCAGCCTAATTTAGCAGAATTCCCTAAATGTGTAGAGCTGCCAATTGTACATTTTCTGAGAATCTGAGCCTATATATAACGTTAGGCAACACATTAATGCTTCTAACAGGCGACCATATAGCGCTGCCCTGCCCTGAGGCACTTAGTGTTAACTGCTGCTCTACACCATGAGGGTAGGGAGGTCATGACCCAGTGTAGTTCCCATCCCAATCCCCACCATTATATAATTGGCTCTTGTTAATTACAAACTAATTAAATGGGTTTCATCAACGTATTAGTCTGGCAAATAGATATGGGGGTCAGATTTTCTAAAAATGTACAATTCGCCTTCACCAATCCTCTCAAATAACCCACATTTAAGACCAAAATGAGCTTCAAAATGCAGTTTAACATAACAGAACTGATACTTTGAATCAATGTGATACCAAATATACTCAGATATACCCGGTATTCATCATTTTTCAGCCTAATTTAGGAGAATTTAGTAAATGTGTAGAGCTGTCAATAGTACATTTTCTGAAAATCTGACCCATCATGGATTTGTCACGAATGTACAAGTGTGTTGCCTTAATTAGGATGGCCTGATTAATGGAATACATAATATAAATAGAGAGAATGGAACGAGCCGGCAATAATCGAAAATTTATTTGAAGAGATTTGTCCGCATAAGCACGATGCCGTAGGCAGAGTGCTTATGCGGATGAATTAAGTCCAATAAATTTTCGATTATTGCAGGCTCGTTCCATTCTATATTTATTATATGGGCATAAAACTTGATGTGTAAAATCTGAAAAAAGGAGCAGACCTGGTGACGAAGTAGTTCATATAGTACACATACTATATGAATATTTGTATAGCACCCCACTTATAACACCTCTCATATGGAATGCGCATATAATAAAGCAAAATGATTCATAAACTTTTCATAGTGAATAAAAGGAAACGTTTCGGCCATTGACAATTGTGTCCACAAATAAATAAACATGCTTGTTACATACTCCAACAATTCCCGAGAATTCAAGAAGTTTATTTCAATTGCAATGGAGCCCAAAACTCCTTTAATTAAAAAAAACCAATCCTAACTAACATCCCAGACCAATTCAAGAGATGAGAATAGTCATACTAAAAGAATTAAAAAAAATTAAAAATTATTAATTTACTTTACTTTTTCATGATGAAGTTGTATTAATCGAATTTTGCATATTTTCGCGACATAAAATGTATCACAAACGTGAAATAGCTGGTAATAAACCTTTTTTCACAGAAAATACACATAATATGCTTTTTTTCAACGACGAACTCGATTTTGGAGATACATGTAGCATCCATTATCGTATTTTTATACGCATAAGGAGAAAAAATGGTGAAGAAAATAAGAACTTTTGAATATTTTTAAATAGTTTTTGTAGTAATCACTTTATTAACAATATCATTATTGTATTGATCTTTGTACATTATTATGACACTCCATCGCTCAGTAGTTAAACCTGAAGGTAAACATTCTTACCTACAGTTCTCAACTCATAGTTTTATATTAGATACATTAGGCTATATTTCATGTAGTCAGTTTTCCTATTAGCTTATCACACACCTGTCTCTCCACAATGGTAATGACTGGAAGCCCTGGATATTATCCCGAAGCCTTAATTTATTATGACACTTCATCGCTCAACTTTCCACCAATATGTATCCATTTGACAAATAAAATATTTTTCTATTTAATCTAGGCAGGTGGTATTACCCATATATAACAAGGAGGACAGGGACTAGTAATTTGGTTGCGGTTTGTGTTTATTGGGGTCCAACGTTTCGGCCAACACGAGGCCTTTATCACGGAGGATGGTGGGAGGATGGATTTTTCTATAATTGAAGGTATAAAAGTGACTTTAGAATTCAAGAAGTTGTATAAATCATGACACTCTTCATGTGACCCGAGACGTAGAATAGCTGGGGGATATAATTAACACGTTTCCCCAACTCTCATGCCCTTTCCCCCCTCCCCTCTCCTATTCCCCCCACCCTCTCCCTCCCCTCTCCAATTCCCCCCACCCTCTCCCTTCCCTCTTCTTCTCTCTCCCCCTCCCCATCGTCTATCTCTCCCTCTTCCTCTCTTTCCCTCTGGGATAATGAAGGCATGACGTCATTACATTTTCATTTAAGTGAGGGTCATGTGCTCCCTATTTTTCACATTCGTCCATACAAAAACCTATAAATAGAGTGGCACATTCTAATTAAACTTCACAAACCACATATAATGTCCTCCAGACAGCGCTGACGGATCTGTACAGAGCAGAAAAATACCTGGGGACATCACAGATTCCCAGAACATGCATGACACAAAATCACGGTTTCACGTTTATTATTTGGGTTAGATTGTCAGAACATGTACAATTGGCAGCTGTACATATTTAGTTAATTCTGCTGAATTAGGCTGCAATATGACCAATACTAGGTAAATTCGAGTATATTCGGCATTGCATTGATTCTAGCAACATGTTTGGTGAGGTTGGACTATATTTGGACTTTATTTTCGTCTGAAATTTGGGTTATTTGAGAAGATTGGCGAAGTTGAATTGTACATTTTCTGAAAATCTGACCCATAACCTGGGTTTGACCCACTAATTAGTCAGTTACCTGCTTTATTACACCAAGTTTATACCATCACATTATATACCTGTACCAGGAATAAATACATCTTTAAACTTCAATACTTCGTTATCCCTTATGTTACATCCATTATAACACATTGGTGGACAACCATTAAACAGATCCTGGTCTCATTACAAGTGGACCTCTCTAATCACAATGTGAGAAAGTAAGACCCTAAGTAACTATGGTTCCATGCAGGTACATTCCTAAGTGAGAGCATAATGAATATTCGTTCACACCCAACATAAGGACACTAAATATGGACACGTCGGGAGTATTCCAGCAGACCCTTAGGACCACATTTGGTATATTCCCAAGTGTAATGAATATTCGTTCACACCTAACAATAGTAGCACTCAACAAGGACACGTTGTATTCCAGGCCCTTAGCTAGGACGACATTTGGTTCATATCCAGGTGTTTTCCCCGTGTTCTTAACCTTATTAGGTGTAAGAATTGCACACGTAAAGTACCACATCACACGGTACAGAGTGTGTCTGTGATGTGTTCCAGGAAATTGAGTCACAAGTCACAAAATTGATATTTTTCAAAATGATTTTTTCACAGGATCTCTTTATTAAAATGTTCTGATTTTTGGAGGGTTTAGCACTTATAGTCATGTTAATCCATGTAACAAATTTCACATATCCTTGCATTTTGGTCTTCGTATGGAGTATATTTAGTTACTTTACTATAGTAATTATCCGCCTAGAAACATTGCAAAACTTTTATCTTCTTTAAAAAAATAAAAATATCAAACTTAAATATAAAAATGCATATTAGGTGTCCTAATGTTTACTGTCATTCAAATTGGCTTGATCTCCTCTTTCAAATATGGTGATATCTCAAAATCCATATTTTGCGACTGACTCATTTTCCAACAACGGATCACATTTATATTTGATTAGGTTGAACAAGAGAAAAATGATCCTTAAAACGAAATGTATCACTTGAATGAAATACAACTAGAACTGCTCTGTAAAGCCGTGTTTTCCCAAAATATTGAGAGGCATATCGGAGACGGGGTCCTTGTCCCTGAGATCATTCTCCGATGACATGATTACATAACCAAGTCTTTTTAAAATATCGTAACATCTTTCCTGAATGGTATTGGTTTCCTCAAACGATAACTTCTTGGTCCAAGCTGTTGCTGTGGCACTAGAGTTTCGCACTGTGCTGTACGTCGACTGTTTCCTTTTCATTAGTCCCGATGTTGAACGTCTGATCCATTCCTCCACTTTTTTATCCAAATTTAACCCAAGAAATTTGTAAAGTTCTTTAGCTTTTGTCATTGGATCAAACGCTATATCTTCGTAACGAACCAATGTATACATATCCTTTAATTCTGGATATGCAGCAATTAGGGTCTGTACGTGGTCAAGAGTGTTATTTAAGTCATTACATATATATTGCGCTTTTTGTGCGATCCAGCTGCGACTAGGATGCTTTCCCTTAGACGCAATCGCCATTATTGATGGAATTTGTCCTCTTGGATCACGAACTAAATTAATAACTTTGATGTTTTTTCTAAGAAGCCTTTCTATTATTGCGGTATCTCTCAGTCGTATCGTTTTCACTATGATGTGGGAATGGGTTTTGCAGAGTTTATTAGTGTATCTCACTTTGATGGAGTCCATATGTTTGGCGGTGCAGGAGCGGTTGTATACGGATCCCGTCCTATTGCCATCCAGTTGTATATGGTTGCAGAACAATCGCTTCCACACGCCAGACTTGAATTTTTCACTTTTCCCCGTTTGTACCGTGTACTTATAGAGATCACTTACGTCACAGTCGTAGAGTTTGTTAATGACGGATGAGGCGTATACGTTAACGTTAGTAGCTACGTCACTAATGAAGGAGAGAGGCCAGAAAGGCTCAAACATGTAGTAGACTTGTGGATGGTGAGAAAACAGATCACCAACAAAGGATGAGCCGGATCTATACCTTGTCCAGACTAAAGCTTTTACATTCCTCTTCAGGAATCCACTGTTATTGATATTGCTATTGATATTGCTATTGGTAGTGATATTTGTAGTGATATTTGTAGTGATATTGGTAGTGGTATTGCTAATGCCATTGGTATTGGTACTGCTATTGGTATAGCTATTGGTATTGGGATTGGTAATGATATAGCTATAGCTATTGTTCCTAATATTTCTTTCCGGCAAAGCTGGTAGACTTTTAATACTGGCTACATGATAAAAATACAAACCGCAAAATATAATGGATATGATGGCTAGAACATTTTGGGTTAACTTTTTTGTTTCAAGCCCCGACAACATTTTGGTTATACCAAAGTATTCTCTATGAGCTATCCGTCAGTGCTATGTCCTGTATCTGTGCGATGTCCTGTATCTGTGCTATGTCCTATATCTGTGCTATGTCCTGTATCTGTGCTATGTCCTGTATCTGTGCTATGTCCTGTATCTGTGCTATGTCCTGTATCTGT
This sequence comes from Sthenelais limicola, assembly GCA_942159475.1. NCBI lineage: Eukaryota > Metazoa > Annelida > Polychaeta > Phyllodocida > Sigalionidae > Sthenelais > Sthenelais limicola. Next base: position 4,186,376 of record OW804100.1, on the reverse strand, counting down.
GCTATGTCCTATATCTGTGCTATGTCCTATATCTGTGCTATGTCCTGTATCTGTGCTATGTCCTGTATCTGTGCTATGTCCTGTATCTGTGCTATGTCCTGTATCTGTGCTATGTCCTGTATCTGTGCTATGTCCCGTATCTGTGCTATGTCCTATATCTGTGCTATGTCCTGTATCTATGCTATGTCCTATATCTGTGCTATGTCCTATATCTGTGCTATGTCCTGTATCTGTGCTATGTCCTGTATCTGTGTTCTGTCCTGTATCTGTGCTATGTCCTGTATCTGTGTTCTGTCCTGTATCTGTGCTATGTCCTGTATCTGTGCTATGTCCTGTATCTGTGCTATGTCCTGTATCTGTGCTATGTCCTGTATCTGTGCTATGTCCTGTATCTGTGCTATGTCCTATATCTGTGCTATGTCCTGTATCTGTGCTATGTCCTGTATCTGTGTTCTGTCCTGTATCTGTGCTATGTCCTGTATCTGTGTTATGTCCTATATCTGTGCTATGTCCTGTATCTGTGCTATGTCCTGTGTCTGTGCTATGTCCTGTATCTGTGCTATGTCCTGTATCTGTGCTATGTCCTGTATCTGTGCTATGTCCTGTATCTGTGCTATGTCCTGTATCTGTGCTATGTCCTGTATCTGTGCTATGTCCTGTATCTGTGCTATGTCCTGTATCTGTGCTATGTCCTGTATCCTCCTCAGAACTTGGTAATCCCACCAATATGTGTTTGGGCACTTGGAGATCGCAGATATTTGTAAAATATTGTATAATGTCACGCAAATGTATTTGTTGTCTGATTGTCCTGAAAATAGAATACACATTATTAAATTCAATGTATTCGATGTGACTTCCAGAGAAAGGCTTAAGATAATCCAAAGAAAAGAGATTCAACTTAATTAAAAATTTCAAGTTTGGCAGGTAGGATTTCAAGGATGGTGATATTTTATACATAGTAAAGTTATCAGAATCAAGTAAAAGCTGGCAGAATGTGGCCCGATTTGGGTTGTAACGACCAATCGGTGCTGAAATCCTAGGAATCGGGCCTATTTTGTGGCCCACACAGAGCCGATTTGAGTCCCGATTATAATATTTTGTGTCCCGACTTCTCCCCAAACTGACATCGGCTATACTCGGCCCCGGCCACCCCACTCAGTGGTGGACCGCACCCGCGTTCCCGATTTCTCCGGAAAAGGGGTACTTACAGCTAAAGTTAGGGAAGATCTTTCAATATAATATGCTGTGTTGATGAAGCCAACACTCGCTCATCATATAATAATTCAATATAAAACAATAAATCACCAATGAATATTCAAAACCGAGTATCTAAAGAAGAATTAGACTAGTTCCATATATAACTGAATTTGTTGTATACATATATCCAAGTAACAACAACCTGTATGCGTATGCCTGAATATGCATACCATGCGTATGCCTAGAATGAAAGAGAAATAAATATCTAGTTCTTGTATGTAACCGAAAATTGTATCAGAAATGGGAGTCATGCTAAAATCGTTATCCATATAATTATACACCATTGATATGGTAAAGTTAAACACAACTATGTAATAATACTCAAAATAGAACAATTTCCACAAAGAAACACCCGCGTTTCAAATCCATAATTATTATCTAGATATAATGCAATCAGATATCTTTGACTCTGGTACCAATAAATGGACTTATATTTACCATATCACGAAAAAAGAAATGAAAATATGTATAGACACAATAGCCAAACTTTTAAATAAATCATATGGCATATGCATTGTATACATGTTTTAGGCTTCATTCAACCCATTTGTTATAGCTCTGATAATATCCAGAGATAAGCTTACCAATTTATGCACAAAAAACCTTCAAGACATCTAGTTTCATACTATAACAAAACATTATTAATCAGACCTATTTGAAAAATGACCATTTTTTTACCCCCCTGGACGCCAAAAATATAGAATTGACCATATGCATCTAGCATTGAGTAAAACTAATTCAGTCAGATACCAAACTATTATTTTTCTAAATGACTCATTATCATGAAATACAGGTCTATGAACTGTGTTGACTAATGTATCCTCAAACAAGTATCTGCGTATATCCACAGTGCAGAGGTGCATATGCTGATTAATTACTGCATACACATGAGGTGGGTTTATATCACATTAGAGATGCAAGGAGGCAACCCCTGGCTAAAACACCTCTGACTGTCAATCAGGGAGCAGTTGACTGATCAGGGTTTATATATGTCAGAATGCTCAAGACATGAACATTTACTCTACCGGTATCTAAGGCCTGGGAAGAGTTGGAATTCTCCACTAGAATGTGTTTATTATTTTAACTATTTCTAAAAATAAATCACAATACATTGTAAGATCCAGAAGGAAGATCTGCAGGTTGCCGACTCTGCGAACTTTATATCGTTAGATATTACGCAGCCTTATTGTGTACTTTGTAGTAGTTTATCCCATTAATGTCAAGGAAACGGCCGGAAGATCTGGGTGTAAATCCTAAATGGTACCCAGAGGCCTGTCGACCTGTTAGTCAGAAATCTGTAAAACCCTTGATGAATTAAAGATTGTTCTATTCTATTCTATTCTATTCTATTCTATTTCGATCTATTTGTACTATAAATGAAATAAAAATCCATTTATATATATAGAGAGAGAGAGACGCTAATGAATATTACACTCTATCAGTCTATGTCCAAACCCTCAGATCATACAAGAATGGTGTGTCAGTTTACTTCACTAATCGGTTTCCTGGCCTAAGACTCGGTATTTTTACGTAAATATAATGACATTTTGCGGTTTTAATGGAATTATAATGGCACTTTGCGGTTTGAGGTGAGAGGCTTTCCCTCCGTTTGAAGGGACTCTCCCAAACTTTGGGCCTAGACTGGTTATATTATGTGGCAAAAGATGATACTTTTACAAATAAAATGGATCCGTTCGTTCTCCCAAACGTAAATTGAAATGGTGGATATAAATATATGGTAGAAATGCTTGTACTTACTTTGAGTGAAATGGCACATAATCAATCTAATTCCCGTGTAATTGCGACCACGTATAGGCCGGATACGATGCTGCACGTAAATGAAGTGCTACAATAGCTGTAGGAGCTAGTGGTGGTGGTCCCATATACACGCGGTACGGAGCCCAGGATCAGGCTCGCCCCGACATCACCGCCATGTGGGCCCAACACCAGACTCATCCCCGCGACATGTGGGCCCAACACCAGAGTCATTGTTGTGCGGTATAGCTGATGGGGAACGTGGCAATCTGGGGAATCCCTGTAATACTAGATATAATATATATATGGGGGTCAGATCGTCACAGTCTAGGCCCAAAGTTAGAGAGAGTCCCTTCAAACGGAGTGAAAGCCTCTCACCTCAAACCGCAAAGTGTCATTATAATTCCATTAAGACCGCAAAATGTCATTATATTCCCATAAAAACGCCGAGTCTTAGGCCCGGAAAACTGATAAGTGAAGTAAACTGGCATTCCATTATTATCTGACCTGAGGGTTTCGGCCTAGAGTGGTCAGATAATGTACAATAGGTGCTTTGCATATCCGCTATTTTGAATCTTGATTCGAATGGGATTATGGGACTAATGGTACAGTGTAAAATCGATGTAAAATATGTTATGTTCAGCATGGAATATTTAACGATGATTTCATGTAATGAGCCACATGTTATACAGGATTCCATGAAACAAGACTTCATCTTTCCCATCATGCATTTGGTTTGTATAGATCATTATACAAGTTGTGATATTGGTGAAAACATTCTTGCAATTTTAGATAAGAATATAGCTAATATTTGCACGTCAGAATTGAACTGATTGCATCCCAGCGTGCACTGTAATAGACATGCGCAGTGAGACATGCAAATCCCCTATTGGCAGCTCTACACATTTAGGAAATTCTGCTAAGCTAAGCTGAAAAATGCAGAATACTGTGTATATCTGAATATATTTGGTATCGCATTGATTTAAAGTATCAGTTCTGTTATGTTAAACTGCATTTTGAAGCTCATTTTTGTCTTAAATGTGTGTTATTTGAGAGGATTGATGAAGGTGAATTGTACATTTTCTGAAAATCTGACCCATATATCTGACCCTATATTCCAAAGGCCTTCCCCACTTCCCCGACGCTCCTCCCGATCCTCCTCCTTCAATAGCTATTCTTTTCATTCCTCCCTCCCTTCTCCCCGTCTATCTGTCTTCCTCTCCCTCCTGCCCTCCCCCCTCTCCCATAATATATCCATCTCTCCTTCTCTCCTTGGCGGGTAATAAATTAAGATGGAATTGTATGATATGAGATGTCTCATATATGTATGTTACAATATAAGATAGTGTCTTAAATGTTACTACTCTTTTTCGAAGAAGATTTATATTTAGGAGGCTCTATAAATAAATAGCATTACTTGTTTTGTACACTCCTATAATATGCATATGTTTTTTAAATAACATGAAGCAGGATTGGAAATGAAATCATAAGATTCATCGGGAAATCTCAATCGGGGGCAAATCGGCTGGGTGTGGGCAGTGTTTAAGAGTATACTAGTCGGTGGAAAATGACCTCACAAACTTGCAATCTTTTAAATATGGAGAGAAAAATCGATTAAAAGCTGCTATAGCCATTAATATAGCTGTAAGGACAGGATTTGAAAGGGATCTTGTAACAATGATGTATTAGAATGTATAAAGAGTATCTTTTATAGTAGTTCAATCAACGATGACCAACGCTCATTCATAATTAATCTTCATTCTGTCCACTTCATTGCTATCATAATTTACTGTATTCGAATACTGTACCAGAACTTGGTCCAATACAGTAATGTGGGCAAGCTACCTATAAACTAGATGTAGAAGAAGAACATTACCGATAACTTACCCTATACACAAATTATCGCACGACATTTTGTATCCAGGGCAACAGACGAAACCTTATTCACTCAGTTGGGTCAGATTTCCAAAAAATGTACAACTGGCCTTCACTAATCCTCTCAAATAACCCATATTTAAGACCAAAATAAGCTTCAAAATGCAGTTTAACATAACATAACTGATACTTTAAAATAATATGCGATACCAAATATACCCAGATATACCCGGTATTCTTCATTTTTCAGCCTAATTGTCGCATCATAGGCGTATGCATAATGATGGATCATTGGTGCCACCTCTTGGACACGCCCCGCACCACTTTACCCATCATCCTCTTCCGCCATACCCCCCTTCCTCTCTTCCTCCCGCTCGCCCCTTCCTCTCCCTCATTCCTCGCTACTCCACGGTGCACCACACACGCACCCCTTCTTCCCTTTTTTGTCACCCTGTTTGGCGTGCTCATCTCTACAAACCTCGAGATGACTAAACAAAAGACAACTAAAACCACTACTCCTACCAAGAATAAGGGGAAGGGAAAAGGAAAAGGTATTACAAAAGCCAAAGCTACACATACCAGAACTTCGGCGAGGATAGCTGCGATGCCCAACGGAGATGAAGAGGAGACGCCATCCCAATTTGGCGAGGGTGCATCCGGAACTAACCACGAACTTAGGCTAGGAGCACTTGAGGGGTCTATGAGAGACATAGACACAAAGCTGGAGTCAGTGATCGACATAATGACCAAACAAAGGCCAGCTGCGTTTCCTATCATCCGCTCATATGCCGGAGCTGAAGACGTGGCTGATATCCAGGAGATCCCAACTCCCGCCGTCCTAAGAGGCCAAGAAAATCACGATGGTTACATAGAGAGACAATTCGCTAGGGAAGAGTACAGCATCCCTAAACATGATGGTAAGGTTCACTTTGCTGCCGATCTGCTTACAGAAAGGCTAATATCAAAACCATATATGTACTATGAGAAGGATGGCATTAGCACCATGAAACAAAAGTTGGAACATAGATATAAACTGGAACCATTGGACTATATCTATGGCATGGTGGCAATGATCAGAGATACCCGACGTACCGACCACAGACAGGACCATCTGATCTTAGCTCACATGCAGGACGTAATCGCTGATGCACGGGTAATGCCCTGGCCTGTGGTGAGAAAATTCAGCCAAACCCTTTTCGACGATGTAGAAAAGGGCCGAATTGGTTGGGGAGACTACAATAGGATTCAAATGGCCCGGGCAATGAACGCGGCCATAGGGGATAACAAGGCGACCGTTACGCACCAGTCCACCAGCGGGGGACACGGCTCAGGTAGCAACAAGCGCCCTGGGGCTCAAGGGAATTCTAGTAACGCTAACGCCAAAAAGGCTGCCTGCCAGGATTTCAACTCGATTAGGGGCTGCCGTTTCCAGTCTGACCATGTGGAGAATGGCACTACATACTTTCATGGATGTGCGTACTGCTATTCGGTTGCTTCACGAGTATTTGGCAGACACACTGTACTCAACTGCGAAAGATTGGAAAACGACATGGGAAAAGCGTCTGGCTCGGGCGCGGCGCGTGCCCCCAGGCCACCGATGACACAACAGATGCACCAGCAGATAGCGGCGGCAAAAAACGCCCGCTCCCCGCACGAGCAATAAATCGTGGGGGGAAGAATGTGAACAGAACATTAGTTAAACCTGTATACACGGAGAATCCATCCAACGGAGAACATGAGACACACATCATATCAAAATGCCGTCCACGCTTGATACACGCCAAGGAAGTCGCCATCTTGGATGATCTCGTAGGATCTCGCGCATGCCAAATCCAGCACGGGGCCTTGGGCGAGAATCAAGATGGCGAACAAAACAACAACAAAGCGGGAGGCGGTGTAAGTGAACTTAATGTATCATCAAATTGTATGAGCCTCACACAGTGTAACCTTGAGGCATGTCATGTCAAGCAAACAAGACATATAAATTTAGATAGTGAAGTGCCTGTGGACAACACTGAGCACCCCGCTAGTGCTGAGTCAGCCCTCGAGTCCAAACACTCGCTAGGAGGCCCCGACTTTGACACGATCAGAGCTATGTGTGAAACCAACAAGCCAGACCAAAAGATAGACACATTGCCTCGGCGATTCGCGGCCTACCGCCGAGAAAACTGGCCCTCCAAAATGTATCCTATAGGGCAGGACCATAGTCTACCGGAGATATATGCTCTTGTGAGGGAATCGGGACTACCAAACGCCATGGGTGCCCGAGTGAGAGTCCCGTCGGGGCTTGCGATTCAAGCCTGGGAGAACAGACTTCCCAAGACGCCGGAGGGTAAACAATTATTAGACCTACTGCAGTTCGGCTTTCCATTAGGCTATATGGGCCCGGTGAGCAACACCATAGATATACCTAATCACCCCAGTGCCACTAACTACCCTGAAAGTGTAGACAAGTTCATACGAAAAGAACTGGAGAAGGGAGGCCTGGTGGGGCCTTACGACCACGCCCCCTTTGCCGAGTGGTGTCATGTGTCCCCCCTTATGACGAGACCCAAGCACGAGCCGGGGGATAGGCGTATCATATCAGACATGACATACCCACCTGAAACATCAGTAAATGCGTTCATTCAAAAGAATGCTATCTTCGGGAAGATAAGAGAACATGGTCTACCGGGAATCGATGCCATATCACAAAGGATCAGGGACATAGGCCCCGGATCCCATATGGCATCAGTGGACATCAGCAGGGCCTATAAGAACTTTAGATCATGCCCTAGCGACTGGGCCCTGCAGTGTCTGCAGTGGAAAGAAAAGTTCTACATAGAGACAGCAATGCCTTTCGGGGCGAGGTGTTCCAGCATGCACATGCAGCGGGTATCGGAATCCATAGCGTCCATGTTGGCCCTGGAAGGTGTATGGGTCAGGGTATACCTGGATGACATTATTGTCGTGTCGGAATCAAAACAAAAATGTCAACATGACCTGCGGATAGTCACTGCCTTACTGGAAGAGCTTGGTCTCCCAGAAGCCAAAGAAAAGAGGCAGGAGGCTCATACGGAAGTCACATGGTTAGGAGTGACCATAAACAGCGCAAACATGACCCTCTCTGTCCCCAAGGAAAAGCTGACAGAGACAATCAAAATAATAAGAGGGATATACAAGAGAACGAAGATCACGACAAAACAAATGCAATCAATACTAGGCAAGCTCCTACATATAGCCAAGTGTATCCGCCCAGCAAGGCTATTTGTAGGGAGACTCCTTGAAGCCCTTAGAGAGGCTAAGGGAGCGGATATCGATGGTCTGCCCCTCAGTTAGAGCAGACCTAGATTGGTTCCTCGAATTCTCAATATCGTGGAATGGGGTGGCGATCATACCGGATGAACGAACCACCAGGAATATCGCCATCGACGCCACCACTACGGCAATTGGCGCGACTGACGGTCTGCTAGCCTATGAGATACAAGTAGCAAAACTAGGCAATGGTGTGCATAAAAAATCTGAGTTAGAAGCCCTAAATGCTGTCGTCGCCCTACACTCCTTCATCAGGGAGGAGGATACCGGATGCAGAGTAAACCTGCAATGCGGGGATGATGCTGTGGCACAGGTCCTAAAAACGGGGCGTGGCCGCAACCACATCATCCTAGAGTGTGCACGTTTTATTTGGATGCTACAAGCATCGATGCAAATAGAAATAACTATCATTCACACTTCCAGTAATTTGTCCAAACTAGCATCACACCTAGCTAGGTCACACATTTCAAACAGGCATAAGGGCCTCAGTCAAAAGTGCATGAATTCCTTACGTGTAAAATTGTGTAATCCTAACATGTACATATTCAACTATATGCACCCTCTCTTATGCTGTAGATCCGGGGATCCGGTCCCTCCAGATCCTGGCAGAAGCCAGACAGCGGCATGCCAGAGCCCCAGGAACAGACGCCAATAGAAAATCTGCGGCCAGCACTTTTCTAGCCTTCCTACGAAGGGCTGGAATGAGGATTGAAAAAATCGATCAAGACATCATCTGTGCATACATAGAATACTTAGCCCTACACATCCAGTGCCCCGCCACCATCAAAAATCATCTATCGGCGGTCAGGGAACACATGAGGAGGCGTGGCATAATAACTGTGCACCTAGACCACCATCGTGTTAAACTAGCGCTTGACGCTATCGACAGAACATCCAAATATAAACAGAAGTCCAAGGAAGCAATCCCCATGGATATATTCAGGAATGTGGTAATTATAATGTCGACCAACGAGGAGGGCCTATCTCTAAAGGCAGCTCTACTAACGTTATACTACGGGGCCCTAAGACAATCAGAAGTCGCCCCCAATAGTGTTAAAACCTTCGACCCTGCAAAAAACCTAACTCGAGGTGACCTCATCATACTCAGGACTCAATTGCAATTAAAATAAAGCATGCAAAAAACTTGCAGAAGTACAATCAGGAGCAGACAAGACAGCTATACACGGTACAAGAGCACACTTGGTGCCCAGTGCGTGCTATCAAACAAATGATCATAGCAATCCCTACTGTTACAGAAGATGATCCTTTCCTCATGTTCAAGAACAGGACACCCATGCCAGTAACATTCATAAAAAACTCATGGGCGGCCGCCCTCAAAACTTTAGGGAAAACTCCCCTAACTTTCTCGTTGCACTCAATAAGAAAGGCAGCAGCTACACAGGCATATGCCCAAGGACAGCCAGAATTGAATGTCCAAAGATATGGTGGGTGGGCATCTACCTCCCACAGAAAATACATCGACAATGACATTACAGCCTCAGTTCATAACTCTCTGGCTACTGCCATACACCCCACATAACTCTTACCCATACAAATTAAAATCTCTTCCCTCCCTCCCACTCCATTTCTTACCTCCTCGGAGACTTGGCATTTTATTTTATTTTATTATATTATCTTTAATTATAATTTCAATTATTTTAATAAACTTCAAATAATTACATACTTCTCAATAAAAATTACTTCTCCAAGCCAACGTCTTCCCTCTTGTGTCCGGGTGTGCACTCATGGTCGCATCATAGGCGTATGCATAATGATGGATCATTGGTGCCACCTCTTGGACACGCCCCGCACCACTTTACCCATCATCCTCTTCCGCCATACCCCCCTTCCTCTCTTCCTCCCGCTCGCCCCTTCCTCCCCCTCATTCCTCGCTACTCCACGGTGCACCACACACGCACCCCTTCTTCCCTTTTTTGTCCCACCCTCCTCTTCCCTCTTCCATAGGATATTCCATATCCAAAATACCTCTCCTCCCTCTGCATTTTATTTTATTTTATTATATTATCTTTAATTATAATTTCAATTATTTTAATAAACTTCAAATAATTACATACTTCTCAATAAAAATTACTTCTCCAAGCCAACGTCTTCCCTCTTGTGTCCGGGTGTGCACTCATGAGGCAAAATTCCCTAAATGTGGTGAGCTGCCAAATGTACATTTTCTGAAAATCTGACCGATGTAGTGGACGTAAACACACGAGAGGGAGAGTACATGATCTCACTTCATGGCATGTAGCGTGCCCAGTTTATTGTTTATCTTATTTCATGTTGTTATTATTACTGCCATATTAGTGTCATACTAGTGTAATCGCTGCTTCTGTCTATCAACTACTACTGTAAAAACGTAACTACATTTTTCAAAGGGGGCCCTCTGGAAGATTTATGGTTTTATAGAGGAGACCCACCCCGTTTTTCAGTGTAAAAATTGATTGATATGTTATTGAAAGTGTACGCTTCCGGAAATAAAGCATTACACATACATACATACATACATACATGTACATACACACATACATACATACATACATGATATACACACATACATGTACATACACACATACATACATACATACATACATACATACACACATACATGTACATACATACATACATGTACATACATACATACATACACACATACACACATACATACATACATACATGTACATGTACATACATACATACACATACACACATACATACATACATACATACACATACATACATACATACACATACATACATACATGTACATACACACATACATACATACATACATGTACATGTACATACATACATGTACATACATACACACATACATACATACATATATACATACATATAAAATTATACACTATACTTACTATGAAATAAATAATGAAGGAGCAGTTAGAAATTTATGCGAACAGAGAATCATGCACATTTGAAACGTTGGCCATTCTCTCCCCTGTATAGAGTTCCTTGATATAGAGTGACCATATGCTCCTGTAGAAACAAGTAGATCTAGGAAACAGGAAATTTAACCAGTTAGTACACACGTGAGCAGTTAGAATGGTGCAGTTTGGGGTGCAGTTTGGTTGATCCGAACTGTTCACCTGAACAGTTTGGGCAAAGATGCAATCTCATTGGTGCAGTGTAGGCCTGACCTACAAACATGAAACAAATGACGTACGTCATCCCCGACTGGGTAACTTAGGCCTACAAGTTGTAGTGAATTGAGCTTCCCTGAGCGAAAATTTAGGCTAAACAAGTTAAATTTACTTTTTAACATCCATATAAAGTGTGTAATAAATAGCAAATGGCACACTGGTCGGGTTCAAACTGATTGAAACACATCAGAAAACGGGAAGTCACCCCTTCGGGGTTCGTCCGTTTAATTAGAACCAGTGATAATAATTAGAACCAGTGATAATAATTAGAACAAGTGATAATAATTAGAACAAGTGATTTCAGGAAACAACAATGGGTCGGGGGTGTCAACCTCTAGCGGGAGAATGCTACCTCCCACTGCTGACGTCACAGTGGATGTTGAAATATAGGAACACCCTTATGGGTCAGATTTTCTGATAATTCAGGGGCGTCGGAACCGGGGGGGGGGGGGGCAGGGGGACATGTCCCCCCAAAAATTTATATGGCATAAGTAAAGGTCAAACCTAAGCCAGAGGATTTATCCAAATTAACCCGGCGTGTTTTCTAATTTGGGTCTTTAATGATATTGAGTATCATTCACACGATATCACACGATATCTATCCTTTTCTCAACCTTTTCTGCAGTACTGGATTTTAACATAAAATTTAATGGTGACCCTGTAGAATGTCTTGGGCTATACATTATACTGTCTGAGAGACCTAATAACGGGGAATTCCCAAGGTCACCTTTATGTGGTTTCAGCATTATGAAGCAAATTACTGCCTTAAAAAATCAAAACGTCAAAAACATTGTATTTGTATACATTTGTATAAAAGCATTATTAACATGAATATTTGTTTCCGACTATATCATATATATGGCCTAGAAAATGTCCCATTTAATGTCCCTTGTGTTTGGAGCCCAATTGGCTCCTGTAATTCAATGGTGAATGAGTGAGAAATGTCCTAAAACGTGGCAATACCCACGTGTACACATTAAAGAATCCCCTCTTTAGTTCTATAGTTTTAAAGTCTAAAGCAATTATTTGTTAATAATCCAGTTTTCAAGCCAATCACTATTAACCTTTAATAAGAGCGCAACAAATTAATCTTACCAAACTATGTTGTTCATGACCTTGTGCATCTAGACTAAATCCTAATTATTAAGCTGTTTATTTGTTTTATTAGCTGTTTAAACAGCATTTTGAAGCTTATTTTTGTCTTAAATGTGAGTTATTTTGGAGGGTTGGTGAAGGCCAATTGTACATTTTTTGGAAAACTGACCCTTAGAATAAATGTATTTTCATACAAATTCCTCTTACATAAGATTTTATCTCATACTTTCGGATAATTAAATATTTCATTATTTATTTATTTGTTTATGACACAAGAGCATATCTAGTAAAAGAATATTATTGATAATTAGGCATACTATAAGAGTGTACAAAACAAGTAATGATATTTATTTCAACATCCTCCTAAATATAATTCTTCTTGGAAAAAGAGTAGTAACATTTAAGATACTACCTTATATTGTAAGATTCATTGTATGATACATCTTATATCATGAAATTCCATCTTCATTTATTACCCCCACCCACACCCACCCCCAATCCCAGGAGAGAGTGAGTGAGATTGGTTGCTTTACGCCCTTATCAACACATTTAATATGGTTATATCAAGGGCGGGAGAGCTGAGAGTGAGGCAGTTTATGATCATACCAAGGAAATAGAGACAGAGAAGAAGGGAGAGAGAGACAGAGAACAGAGACGGAAAGGCACTTTATAGTAGTATATGGAATCGCATTTGCCGCTACCCTTGGACGAAAAGGTGCGTTTTCGTGTGAGAAGGCACGCGATTTAGTGTGTGCGCATTCCGCTAGGTGGCGCGGCGGTCGCGGCGGTCAGCGATGCGTTCAATGCTAGCGCTCGCCACTAGGTGGAGGCTAGTCGGATTGCGTTCAGCGATGCGTTCAATGCCAGCGCTACTCACTAGGTGTCGCCACCGCTTGGTCGTTTCAGCAGAGATTTGCGCGGTTTCCGCTAGTTTACTGATTAAAATGCGTTTGCATGAATATGCACTGATGCGTTTAATACAAGAACTATACGCATGGAATATTTTGCTAAAGAGAGGAAGTTTTTACCACGTGTTTACCATCTATACCAACCCTCACACGCTAGCTTATTAAACAGTTGTCATTAGAGCAAGACAGAGGATCAAACGATTTGTATTATACATATATGCTTGTTAAAAGTAAGGAAACAATACATATTAAATATGGACAACCCTGGGAATAAAGACCATGTTGAAGAAAAAATGGATCTAAAGAAAAAAAACCAACAATTAAAGGACACAATTGTCTTTATAATTCAACATTTTTCATCCCAGTCTAAACATAATTTGAATAGTCGAATTGAACAGGAGTTTTCCGCCTTAAAGCGAAAACTTGCAGAATTAAAGGAGACCAACGAAATATTAAGAATGCAGCTTAACCAATTTCAATCAAATCAAATGAAATTTTTAGCTGATCGTAGGGAAGAGGCTTTGGCAAAACATCGTGCAGAATATGATAGAGGACGACAAGATAACTTTACCACTTATGAAGATACTGAGGATGAAGATTTGGATGAGATAGATACAATTGAATGTAAAATGTCTCACCAAATTACAGAGGATAGACGTGAAAACGAGAAAAAAGTCATAGATTTTTTAGCATGTCCAAAATGTGACAAGCATTTTCATTTTACAGACCCGTCCTCTTTTCTTCTCCATTGTGACTTATGCTAGAATTCCGCATGCTAGACACTAGCGTGACTTTTTATTATACTCTCACTACAAAAACTATTCGCATCGTCAATCTCACCTTTTCTTACTAATTTCCACAAGGGCACAATGAGGATACGCGACACTTTTATGCAAATGAATGAAAGAAAATATGGTATAAAAATCATCTAGCTTTTCTCTTTTCACCATTCACTTGTTTTCATAGAATTAGTGAACTCTTGGATTTACCTAACTTTTTCCCTTTCTCAAAAGCTTCTCTGGATTTATTTTACACAATGGCTAACGCAAGTTTAAACAGAACACGACATATATGGGAGCTAGGACAGAAGCTTCATTACATTCGGGATAACTATTCTTCCTTGGTTTTATACCACCATGCGGACAAAGACCAGTTTTTCATTGCACACATATTTGAGGCAGGTTTTATTCATGAAATTCAATCTTGTGTTTCCTTTTCTCACCCTCAATGGTGTAGATTGGGAGACTCCGTGCTGAAATTATGCAATGGAGTTATCGATGAAACAAAAGGTATTATTTCTAAATTTAAATGCAGAATACATTTAGGGAATCATTTGTATATCAGCTCACATCATAATTGGTCCAAGGAAGAAAAGATAGAAATTAGACAATTTCAAAAATGTCACGAAGGAGCTCACATTTCTTTTTTACCTAGTACAAACAGCGATATCAGTGATTTTTACAAGGATATCTCGCAAACGAAAGATAGAGTTTATCTTTCGTTGAAAGATTTGGATCGCCTTAGAACAATTTTTTCATATTACACATCCTTACTTGTAAGACCTTTTATTAAACCTTGTCATGAGAAGTTAGGAGGATGCTCCGGTTGTGGAAACTGTTGTTTTAGAAAGCACAAAACCGGTGCAGAAATTGATTCTTTCACTGTTTTGGAAGGTAGATTCCCTCATGAAGAATCACATTTGTCTTTATCAGACTCAGTATATGAAGGACCAACTACCTCAAACTATCACCATGTACTAGACATTCATAATTCGTTTAATGACTAAAAATATAGACAGACGCTCTTCCCCCTCTGCTTCTGCTGCTGCTGCTGCTTAGTCAAGTGAATAGAAATTTTATCCTTTACCCTCCACACTTTAGTTACTGCTTAGCCAAGTGAATAGAAATGTTGAGAAAGGATATGTAAATTAGTCTTGGGTATAAATGTCACTTTTCCAACTTCTGCTGCACTACGTCCTCTCTGCAATAACAGATCTACACCTCAACTTCTGTTCGTCGCCAGTTTACTACTTTGAAAATGAATTCACAAACATCTTCATCCAAGGTGAGTTTTTTTTATATTTTTCCCCTTCTCTAGTTTGCTTTATTGTGTTTATTACGATTGTCTTTTATCTTTATTAGTATTATTTGAAACTACTCAGACTCTGATTCACAAGCTCCATTTTTTAAAAAATTATTTTAAATTGATACTGTAGCTAAATTTTATTTACGCTTTATTTTAAAGAAGGATAAGGGGGAATACATACTTTTATTTATTTAAAACATTATTTTAAACTTAAGATAAGATTATACCTAATTGATTGCTTTTATTTTTCAGCAACTTTCTTCCTCTCCTTCGCGTTCACCTCCCCTTACCCGAGGGCGTGCTAGTCGAATCACATCCGAGGACACCGTGATGGACCTTTCTGGAATAGATTGGGAGGAATCTTTGGAGGAAAACCAAGATTCTGACAGGACCGAATCAGCCCCGCCAAGCCCAGGTTCCGAGTCGCCTGACATCGGATCAGAGGTGGACTTAGAGTCTGGGAAAAGAGCTGATCCTAGACTTTCAGATCATTGTTACAGCAAAAAGGCGACTCCTCCTACAAAAACCACTTCCAACCCTTCTTCTCCTCCTCCTCTTCCACCTAAGAAAAGAAGGGGGAATGAGACTTTCCCCTTTGAAACCATGTCTGCTCCTGGAGGCCACTCATTTCCACACACACCTCATATGTCGGACTTACATTCTTTAGCCCTTCCTATTGGAAACCTACTTCAATACCCTCCCCTCTCAGCGAGAGACAGGGTAAGAAGGCGACTGGTGGAAGAATTTTCTGAAAAAAAAGACACAAATACCACTTCTCTTTCACAAAACTCAACTGTGACTTCTAGACAACCAGCAATTCCTTTACCTGCTTCATCTTCCCCTCCTGCATTTAAAGTGTTGGAGGAATACACTTTTGGATCCGGATTAGTGCTCCAACATTTTTCATTAAATAATGAAAAATCGTTCAAGCTAGTGAGGAAGGGAAAAGATGGAGTGCAGGCAAGAGGGATTAAACTTTCATATAGGAGGCTTTTTAAACTATCGAAATACCTGCCGGAATATGTGAATGAAGTTGTGGGAAATAAGTCTCAGGCTACTTCTTTAGGCGGTGGAGTTTTTCTTTCGGTAGAAAATGGTTGGCCTGGAGCTGACATTCGCTATTGGTACGAGGCAGAGGGAGAATTAAGACCCTCTCGCTATGGCGAACGAATTAGCGAGGGAGAAATTGCTTCACTTTTAAATATTTTAAAAGCCGTTATTGCAAAAGATGGCCACATTTTTCACCATGGGATTCTTGTTTGTTCCCACTCTTTAAAAGAAAAGTGTGGTGAATGCTTTCCATGCAATGGGGTAAAGCATAAACACCAATCATGCTAAATGAACAATTGTGAGCAGTGAGACGATTTAGAACTTTGAACACCGAATTTTTACCTAAGCAACTTATTTTTACTTTTTGTCATATTATTGATGCCTTTTCCCAACTGACTTTATCTGATTTTCCATTTTATATATATATATAAATACCGGTGGTTTTTTTACCGTTCGTTCCACGCTTGAATGTACATACCATGCTTTACATGCCTTCCTTTGACAAACGGGACGGATCAAAGGAATATATATTTAATCCACTATTTGTAGTCTTGTTTTAAATAATACGGGTGTGAATTAAAGAAAAAATAAAAGTTTGAGTTTAAAACAAAAAATTGTCATGCCTTTGTTAAATATTGATGTCTTGCAAACGCAGCGAATTAGGAATTAAGATAACAAATTATGTTTTGAAATGAATATTTCTCCTTTATTCATAATTTGATATGCATAAGTGAACAAATGATAATGGGAAACGTGAATATAAGTTATACATTAGTCGTTAAATATCAAATCGCTTGTGTGAAACACGATTACAATCTACACAACCAAAGTTTAACTACGACATACAAGTAGATCACAGTTCTAACTTTTTGTGAAAAAGCATGGAAGCTAACTTTACACTCCTCTTGTTCCTACTCCCGTTTGGTCTTCCAAGTTTGTTTTTACTTCCCTTTGGTCTACCAACCTTTCGTTTTACATCACAATCAGAGTTTTGTTTTCTTTTTCTTAGCTTTTTATCCTTTTGTAAATTAATACTTTCACTTTCTTTCATCTCATCCGTATGTTGCACACTTGTAAGGGGGGAAACAATTGTGGAAGTCTCCATATCATGATCCAAATTTTCACTCGGTGGCAGTGATAAAAAGTCTAGTAAAGCAGTGTCCTCACTTTCATGATGTTGGATGGTCTTTATAATTTTTTCCAACTCATCTTGAATATCTGAGTCGGGGAATAGGGGAGAAGGAGGGGGTGCTTGAGGTGAAATTTCGCTTCCAGATAATACAGAAAAGTCCACTTTTGCTTGCGTTTTATAATCCCAACTTTCTCTAGTCCCTGATTCAACAGATTCGGATTTATTTTCTTCGTCAGTTACCAAATTTCTACCCCCTTCCATAGTTGAGGAGGGGATAGATTTGAGCTCTTCTGCAACCACTTTTTGAATACTAATTCGTGCTTCTTGAATGGCAGATTCCAAAGTCTGAAGAATGGAGCAGATCGATTCCAACATTTTCTTAGTTTTCCTGTGCATAAAGATATCGCTAAGTGAGTTGTGTTTTTCTTCCCACACTTAAGAACGCTACTCTTAAAATGATGGCTATTTTTTTTCCCACCCTCCTCTCAACTATTTATTTCCCTTTTCCCTTGTTTTTGATTGGCCAAAACTAAATTACTGTATTTTACAGCTCAAACTTCGCATAACAAGACAATAATGACCTGTACTTAAAGTATGTTTAAAGGTATGGGGAAAGGTAATGTAAGCGCATGTTATACTGCTTTTACCAAGAAATGAAAAATAATTTTAACACGGGGAAATAAAATTGTAGAACTTGTTCGTGTCACGTTTCCCCACCCCCCTACCCCACCCCACTAAACCACACCCCTCCCCTCCCTGAAGCAGACACATGCATACCCACATACACACTATTTGCACTTGCCGATTGCAAAACCGCAAACTGACCGCACTTTTGTCTGGTCGCTAAGGAGCGCGGCGTGGAAGACCCGTTACATGAGTCACTAAGTGCAAACGACTATTTACTTATTTTCCCAAGTTTCAAAATCAAAAGCGAAATAAAGAAAGAAATATATTAAAAACTATTTCCTCATTCTCTAATTTAAAATATTTAAGTTAAGTTTATTAATTAAGTTCTTATTAAAGAATGGGGAAAAAAGTCTACCCGTATCCCAGCCTAGTCCTTTCCACGTGTTTAATCTTTTTTCCTATACTCTAGTTTTGGTAGAGAAATTTTTAGTAATGAATAATTATTATTTAAAAAACACCAATTCCCTCTTCCCTACCCACATTTCTATCTATAAATTAAAAAAAACTGACGTAAAAGAACTTTTTTCTCAGTCGCTTTACTTCACAGATGGACCCTCTCACACTGGAGAGAGGGTCAAGATCGGTAAGACTACTTTATCAAAGAAAGTTCATACACTGGAGAAGTGGTCAACATGGCGACGGTTGCATGGTTTTGCCTTGCTTTAACAATCGCTCTCCATCCTGGCTTAATTTTTGCCCTTTTGGAATATGATTGTGGGGAAGATGCGGGAGAATGCATCTGTACATCAGAATCGGTAATTTGTCAAAAAATCGACTATCCGTTTACATTGTATGCTGAGACGACCACCGTGCGCAAAATAACGTTCCAGAACTGTTGGATATCAAGATGGGTGCCGAGCTTCTTTTCTAAGTTTCCAAAACTAATGCTTGTAGATTTGAGAAATTTGCTGTCAGAGTTTGATTGTGGATCACTTCCAAAGGAACCTAAGTATTTAATCCTATCCGACTGTATCAATGAAAAAAAGGCGACGACAACTTACATCCCCATCCCCATCCCTTTACCACTTCCAAGACGACCAGGTGAGATCTAATACGGTGACTTTTTGCATGGTATTATTTATTATAAAAAAGAATTACACTGCATTGACTAAGGAAAACAAACTTTGATTTAATTTTGCAAGCGAGATACACTAGTTGTAATGCTCTGTATAAAATAAAGGATGTGCAGATGTATGCATAATTAGTTTTTTTTATTTTTCCCTAGCCCAAAACCAGGGAGATGGAGGAGGTGATGACGGAGACGACGGACCTGAAGGTGGTCAGGGAATGGGCCATGACGCGATTGACGAAGATGAATTAATGGATTCAGATTCTGAGGAAGAGGAGGGAGGTGGATCAGAGGAGAGTTTAGAAATAGGGGAAAATCATGAAGGAGACGACGACGACGATGACACCAATGATGATAACACCACTGGTAACTAGCTGGTTATGTTACTATGTATATAAATATTTTTTTATCCTAATGTTTACCCTGGAGTAAGATATTTCTTTTGCTTAAATAAAAATATGTAGACCTAGCAGGGGTAGTGTTTCATAATCTCTATCCCCATGCTCCCTACCCCGTTGTTTAAATTCGCTTATCAGCAAATATTGTGTTTGATGAATATTGTGTTTTCTTTTGTCTACTTCAGATTCAACTTTTTCTCAATCTAATGATGGAGACTTGTTTGATTTTGAAGAAACTTCGGACTCTGTGGATAGCGATTATTTACCCGAGTTAAATTATCCAGAAATGAACATTTCTTCAAGTGGAGACGAAGTCCGATACAGCACTGGACTAGATTCCCCCACTATAGTGTCTGTATTTGTTTTTTGGGGGCTTTTGACAGGAGGGTTGTTAATTAGCGTTATTTTGCTGTGTAAATTTGGGAAGGTAAGATTTGATTTGAAAGGGGGGTGGGATTTATCCTATACTAATATATCTACGTACATATATTCACACACATATATATATAGATAGATTTAGAGAGGAAATGTATCACCATCTGATGTTCTATCAAATAGGGTTTGTCCTTGCATTATCCTAAATTAAATTCACATTTTAACGTTTCAGTGCCCCTGTTCTTTCTGCAACGGATGTGGAAACAAAAGACTTCTCCCCAGCGTGTCAAACGATTCTTCCGTGTGTCACTACGAGTTACAAGGTCAGGGAAAAGGTAAGAAAGAAACAAAATGCACTCAATACTTTAATACAGTTTTCATAGTTTATTATTATTTACTCACTAACAAAGATAGATACAATATTACTTTTTGCTACATTTTAATATTACAACAACATTTTCCCGACTTTTTCTTGGGAAGTGGTGAACAAAATAAAATTGTGGTGATATTATTTTTAGACAAGACAAAGGATAAATCGGCAGCAGCAGTTTTGCAGACCACTTCAACAACAACCAAGTGAGTATATTAAGTTAAGCTAGGTGATTTTGACATTTCGCACTCCATCAATTTCCATTTGAGCCCGAGACTTGCAATACACAATTGCTGTCACCGCAGTGGTTAGAGCATTATGAAAACGGGCACAAATTTGAGTCTGCCCCTTTTTAATGAGTGGGGCAATTTTTGATTCCTGTTGTGAAATGTCAAACTTGAATACAGTTTGACCATCCTTGTACGATTTATAATTTGTATAACATTCCCCACTATCTTTATTTTTAATAGACAAGTATGCTTGAACATAGTTGTCCTCTTCAAAATCACACTTTATCGGTGGGCCTGGTACACTTTGTCCGTTGACAAAAAATCCAAGTTCTTGTAAAAAAAAGTGTCCAAATTTAAACGGATTTTTATTTGATGTTCCTGTTACCCGCTCTGTTTCCTGAAAGCAGATGCAAACGGATTCTGGAATTGAATCTAGTAATATATTATTTTCAACCCACTCAGTCGAGCCTTGAGGAATTGTGAATCTTCTAACATCTTCTCGAATAAAGGGGTATATAGCAGGGTTTTTTTGTAGAACTTCATTGTGAGCTAACATGACGTCAGGATTTATTTGCAAGTGACAAGCTTTGTAAATTGCATCCTTAATCTTCACTCGATAGCTTTTAGCCGCATCACCACTCAGCAACCTAAATTCTTCCGATGCTTGATGTAATACAATTTTGACTGAAACACCATTTAAAAGGGGTTTTGGTTGGTTACATATCCCTAGTCTAAGCACGCCTTCAAATTCAGCATCTTTCCCATTCTTTGTAAACTTGGCTCGTGATTTAAAACCAACATTTGCTACTCCTTGAATGTCAAAAGTATCATAATTACCACTATCCCAGTAAAAACCTTCAGAAATTAGACTTGTCTCCCTTTCTTGGTTAGTACAATCTAAAAATGAATCCAAAATAGCTTTCTGTGCATAACAAATTCCTATTCCTGACGTTGTGGGTTGGTGGTTTACCAAAACCTCTACCTGACGAAACAAGGTGGAAAGGGGGAGGTTTGGTAAGCAGACTTTTCCATCCTCTTGCGTGATTGGGGCATCGGTTGCTACATCTTCGATGACAAGTTTTAAATATAGTTTCCCGTCCTTTAATGATAAGTAGTCACCAGAGTTTCCACTAATAAAAAATTGAATAGGAGCTCCATTTGTTATTGCAGTTTGAGGTCTATAATGTCTTATTTCCCTACTTCTAATTGCAGAGTTGACATTAACGGGGGAAAATAAATCCAATTCATCTGTATGAGCCTCTGAATAGTTTTCTCGCATATACTCCATTATTTCTTATTTTTTTTCCCCTTCTTAGTCTCTGGTTTAGTTTTAGGTTTGTTCTTCTTTCGTTTCTTCGCTGCTGCTTCAGTCTTCACTCTTTCGTCACCTTTCCGCGAATGAGGCGAAGTTAGTGAATCAAGAAAGTTTAAGGCTTCCGTTCTCTTCCTTTTTCGAGTTGTTTCTTTAGATGCGGGGTGGAGAATATTATCCAACTTTTCTGCCCCCTCCTCCTCCGCAATTTGTTTTTTAACCAGTGATTTATTTTTCTCTGTCTCCTGTGCTAGCTGTGATACTAAGCGAATATTTGGACAAGGTTTATTTCCTGTTTTTTCTCTGTGATTATTTAAAGAAAAAACTCCCTGCCTTCCTATCCCTTCTTTTCCACTTAATAGTGATTCATAGTGTTTTCTCCACTTTTCTTTTGAAGCAGAATAAGGGATTAGAGCCATGGTTGACTAAAATATTTAACTCCTTGGTCGAAGGTGAAGTGTGCACTTTGTTTTACGGGCGTTGAATAAAGGTCTGGCAGCTGTATCAGTCTGTTTTATACGCAATCTTAGAGATTGGAGCACATTTCCAGAGACTGGTATATAGTATGGGATATAATTTAAATCCGGGCAAGAATGAAAATATCTCAATACTGGAAGGTTTTGTCCATGCACATAACTTGGTTGGACCGAGTCGCACAACACAATAATATCCCTACTTTTTCTTACCACGTTTTGAAATATTTTTTCCCTCCCTTTCTTAATCACATCCTCCCTTTCAGGAGGAGCTGCCCAGCCCTTTTTTTCTAAATCTTCTTTTTCCACCTCCACTGGGTAGAAATTTGTTGTTGTTGTGTGAACGTCAGAATGATCATTGGTGAACACATTCTCAAGCATAAAAATATTAGCATTTTTATCTTCGAACGAAAGATTAAGCAAGGCACACTCCCACGCTCCTTCCAAGAACATTGTCTTTTCCAAACATATTGTAAAGTCAAAGGCGGAATTTGTTGGGGATAATTGCAAATTATCCGTTGAAGATGCGAAGATATACATTTTTTCTTCCTACTCAAACAAAATATTTTCTAGAAGTGATAGGGGTTCGTTTTCTTCATGTGTTTATATAGACTCTAGCAGATTATCTTTTCCTTTTTCTCCCCCTTTTCTTTCCCAAATTTTTGACGTATGATTTTAAAGTCCAACTGTTTTGATTTTTTGAATATCCCATCCATTTCACCAGCACCTCCTTTTGTCCTCGCGCATTTGTCCTCTCTCGTATAATCTGCTCAACTTCGAAATAGGGATCATCATCAACAAGCACCCTCTGTAACTGTTGTTCATAAAAAATTCCACTAATGGGTTCATTTTCCCAAGATTTAATATTATAAACGGGAATGTGTTGATACACTTTTCTATCCATTATTATAAATATTTCTCGTGAAAAACTTTCATCATATTCCCTATCAAAGGGAGAGCTGTTATAGCTTATTCTCACTTTGTCGTTTATAGAATACTTAAATGCCGTCTTAGACCATGCATAGGGTAGTTCATTTTTAATATACTGTTTATTCCATAATATATAACGCTTTGTTACCCTTGCCTTTTCTGGATTCATACCAATTGAACGATGAAAAGAATTATTTTGAGAGAGGGTAATTTCTTGCAGAGATCGGATCCATTCAAATGTGCTTTCCTTTTTCATATGTCTTTGAAGTTTCATGCGAAACGTTTTAATAGCTCTTTCTGCATAATTAGCTTTTTTCTCTGTCCTGGTTGTAAAATGAGAAATGTTGAATTTTTCATAAACTCGCTTCGCATCCTTATTAACAAATTCAGTTCCCATATCTGTCCTTAAAGCTCTCGGTTTTACTTCTGTAAATATGGATTCCATAGCTTCAGACACTTCTTTTCCTTGCAATGTTTTCACTGCTCTTGTCCAAATTTTATGACTAAAAATATCTGTAGCAAGAACAATGAATGAAAAACCCTTATTCTGCTTTTTGAAATATGCTAAATTAATGCAATCTGCATCCCACTGTTGGTCAAAGTCTGACACAACCACTCTTGGTCTTTTAAAGGATTTTATTTTCGGGGTAAATAATGTGTAAGCATCCTGTGCAAGTAGCCAGTCCTTTACTTCTTCCCTAGTTAAACGATGATCTGCCTTTTTTTTCACTTCACGGTACAAACTTTCTAGCCCTCCTAATAATGGTACCTTATCCGCAGATCCAAAATATATATTTGAAAGGTATGAGTTCTTAGCTTTAGAAGAAATTTCCCCTTTTTTATTAACAACACTAGCCTTTCCCTTTCTCATTATTTTTTTCTCTCTCTTTTTTACGATATCGGTTTCCATAGCTGTTTCCATGAATTTTTCTTCCCCTTAGTAGGGGGGCGTTTTTTTACCGTCTTGCTTTCCCTTGAAGTAGTTGCTTGCTTTACATGTTTATTTTCCCCGCTTGAAAAAGGGTCTGGTTCAAGTTTTCTTCTTTTTTTTACAGGTATTCCGGGAGGGGGAGGGGGAGGAAGTGGTTCCTGATCCGATTTTAAAGACGAAGGCGGGGGTTTAATATCCTGATTTCCTATTTCAGTCTTGTCGGGAGGGGGATCAAGAGCGAGTGAAGTTGAAGAGTGCGAATCTGGTGAGATATAGCTTTCCTTGGATTTTTCTTGATTCATCATTTTGTCATACTTTTCCCAGGGGATAAGAACCATTTTCTTTGAATACTTCATAATAGCTCCAAAATTTTATCCTTAACCAGCATAAGACAGTAGTAGAATGAAGGAAAATGCTTTTGAATAATAGATAAAAGTTTTTTCTTACACTGTCGCACTTTACCTATTTTTTCAATAAGGGTTTTATGACGTGCTATTTTTCGTCGGATATAGGATGCTAAGGGAAGTAAAAGTAGGTTTGAAGCTATTTCACAAAGAGCCTTGATTTGAGAAGGGGTGGCAGTGAATACAAGTCCTTTCGCCTGAGTCCTACTTCCAGTGGAAAGTAGAAGTTTTAAATAATCCTTTTCCTTTGCCAATGTTGTAGACATTATAAACGTATTTTGAAATATTATTATTTACCGACTTCCCAATCCCCTCGCTAGATCAAGTGCGCATTGATCCTTCCTCACTTCTATAGTCGATGCAAATGATGAAGGGGTAGGGAAGTCACAGGGTTTTATTATATTTTTAACGGGGTATACACCACTACAACTTCCTCTGTTATGTTTGATTTTATTCGCATATCTGGGTTGTGCACATTTTGGTGTGGACTTAGATCTAGTAAAATATGTCCGTATTTTTTTTGTAGCACAGCTTCATCATAAGCTTCGATTAAACGCTTTCCTAATCCTGTTTGATAGGCTAATACATTAATTTGCTTAATATCTCGTTGGTTTTTTGTAAGTATAAAATAATGGGTGTTAATGCTGATCGATCTCGACTTTTTCCCTTGCTCAAATAGGTTTTGCATGACGTATATGACCGTGCAATTCAAATGATGGGACATTCTAGTAAATAGTCGCTCAGAATCTGCGTTGTTCACCATTTCATTCATTAAGTCGTCTAAAACAATGATCACATGTTCCTTTTCTGAAGCAAATTCCTTTACGTCCTCTTCTGTGGGCAATCCCTCTACAAACGTAATATAGTCAAGACTTGAATCTTCAAATCTTTCCTGCCAAATACCATAGCAATACATAACCTTTCGCGTCTGTTTTGAAAACAGCTTATTTCTTTTTTCTAATAATTTAAATAGGATCGTAGACTTTCCAGACCCACTCACACCTGCGATTCCAATAGAACCAGGGGCAGTGAACATATATTCTCCATCTACCTCCATAATGCGACCGAAACAGAGAAGAATACAGAACAAAATGAAGTTTATTTATGACTGAAGTTGGTTTTTATTATTATTAACAAGAATACAATACGTAAATACAAGTAATGACACGAGACTAGTAATACATACATATAAAAGCGTAAAAAATACTATCACTTACAGTTTTTCTAAAGTATCCCTCCCCTAATAATCTCTCTTTTATTTTAAGAAAGTAAGACACTATGAAAAATACTAAAAGGTGGGCCAGTGTCAAGTTACTAGTCTCATGATGAACGTACTGGGTGCCCCTCTGGTGAGAGAGGGAGCACTGATTGTCAGGCTCTGTCAATCGAGCAATTTGGCTCCACACCTAAGTGTATATTGACTAAGCCCCGGAGACTAGTGTGGCTGGCCCGGCTAAGTTTTGTTAAAACTTCTACTGTATCCAACACCATGAGCTGATGCAATGTCCCTGCTCCAGTAACCTGGTTTCTAGAACCCCAGCGTCCCATCAGCGTCTTGCTCACTAAATAAGTTGACCCCCTTACACAACAGCCTTGCTTCCGGTATTCATAGCTTCGCTCGCTTGCCGGCAAAGGATTAAGAAACAAAACAATCCGATTATCTTTTAACACCTACCAAGAAAATCTAAAACATAGACAAGTGTCATATCAAAATTGGAAGGGATAGAGAAATAGATGTTTTATAAATTTCCTACATTAATGAACGCAGTTCTCTATAGCAAAAATGCGTCCATATACTAAGTGCTAGGATGCAGCTAAGCAGTAAATTCCCCACCCTTTCACCAACATCTGAACACCTAGTATTTAGTTGGTGTAGTCATAGCAACTGAGGGTTTGTTTTTTTTCCCGCACTCTACTAACAGCAGTCAGTCTGTGTAAAGCTTCGGTGGTATTCACATGTTCATTCTCAGAAAAACAGCATGTGTAATGTTATATCTTGTCTCTTATCCTTTCCCATATTTTCCCACATGTATTCATTCCGGGAAGAAGGTGAGGTTTTATACAACCACTAATACTGGAGTCGAGACCAGTTGTCCAAAACGAACAATTACTGTTTCCAGGGTGAAGTATTTTTTTCCTTTTTAGTGTTGCAAGGAAAATTTTAATTTCCTCCCCTAATTTAGCCATTTTAAGCTCAAGTATCGACTCCATCACAGACTCTCTCTCTCTCACCCAATTATGATTTATTGCACATATGGTTTTTTTCGACTTTATCCCAAGACCTCTACCAAACAAAGACACCACCTTGTGCACCATATCTAGTTGTTTGTGAAACAAAACCTTTTCGTATTGAAACAAGTGCTCTGCAGATTTAAATGTAATGTTATTTTTTTCTAAATCGCATGGAAAGTCTAGTGAAAGCATGCAAGTCCTTTCTTGTATAACATAAACATCAGAAGCGTAGGGAGAAAGGGTTATTTGAAGTGGAAGTGTGTTAACACCGTCTGGCAACACTTCTCTTTTGCAGTAAAAGTATGTAAACCCATTTTTCACCTGATCATATGTGTGTAGCTCATTATTAAGTTGTCTAATACCGCAGTTTTTAACTAGACTATTCTCCTTTGTTTTTAGACAGGATAAAAAATTGTTGTACGGGTCGAGAACGCGTGATTTATTAACACCCTTTGCACTCATTTTATCCTTTTCTTCCCCTTTTAAAAAATAAGATTTTGAGCATAGGGAAATCATCTCTTCCCCCCTAGCCTCTAATTTAAATAGACCGACTGTGCGGTTATCAAATTTTGCATCTTTTTCACAGCATCTACGTGGAAGCCAATTTTTGTAGTCTGCTTCATGAACTAGTCCACACCTTCCTTCCAACAACTCAATATATTCTTTTTTCATGCTCGGTTTAACACTTTCTTCCAACCCGCCCTTAGCAAAAGCTATGTACAAAGAGTCTGTATCCATCTGTAAAACCTGGAACATGTTTCTATCGACAAATTTAAGTAGGAAATCATAGTAGAAGGATAGCATGTGTAGCTTTGCAGTTTGTAATAAACAAAAGGCAAGTTGAATAGGAAGGTCTAGCAATATTTTAGACTTCGCCATTTGAATTTCGTAGCAGTTGGAAGAAATTTCAGTCATATTTTTAAAAAGAGGATCATTAACTTTTGTCTTAGCTGAATATTCGTCTGGGGTATAAATGATATTCTGATGCTTCAACTTGTCGAGAATTAAACTGCCATATGCAGAATTCCCGAGGAGCTTAGAAGTGTCTGCTAAAACACTGGAGTCAGGGTTTGAATCTCCTAATCTTCTTGCTTGCTGCACCTGCTCCATAAAATCATGAAAACATTTTTCGGGCGTAAATTCAATCACCTGATACACTCGCGTTACTTCCAAGCCGTGAGATAAATACCATTGTAAAAGGTCGGTTGAAAGTAAGATTTTCTCAGCTGCCATTCCTCCAACTAGCAACCTCCGACTACCAGTATCTTGAATTGATTGAAGGGAAAATAAGTATTTGCTCATATGTTCCCCTATCGCTTCGATAGGAATGTCGGATGTACAAAATATGGGGGAGAATTCAGAGAAATATTGATAGGGAGACATTTCTTTTTCAAACCCTTTTCCCCACGTAGTAGGCACCCTAATATCTACTTGAATTAATCCATATAAAACCCCGTCTCTTACCCCTCTTAGCAGTCTTTCTTTATCTACTCTTCCTCGGTTTTTAGAATAAAATTGAGGCTGTCTACTATTGATAAGCTCTCTTAGTTGCAAATCAGAAGAAACAAGGTTGTTAAATTCACATTCAAATATTTCTTCCACTTTGTATCCCATTTTAATTAAAAATGCTTTTTTTTCCTGGGTTTTTATTCTTCTTGCAAGAAGCTTGGGATCATCAGTCTTTGGCATGCATTTTTCATGCTGATGCCACCAACAACCGTTAAATTCATAAATTGTGCGAGATTCATAATCCACTCCATCTAAAAGAAACCCTCCCACGCGAGATTCCTTGCCATGATTTAACTTATGTAATATTGAAACTTTGTTTTTCTGAGCAATCCAGTCCATCCAATAATACATAGAAAGATGCTTCCAATTAGGGACTGGGACAAAGCACGTTTCTTCCCTTCTTCGAACATAGTGGAAACAAGGAAGCTTTCCTGCGAGAGCATGCAGGTACAAACTATTCGCGTCATAACCTTCAATGCTTTTGCAAAGGAGATTAGTATTATTTCGAATCTTTGTCTCGTTCTTTTTTTGATGTCTGCAAAAAACAATAGATGGACCTCCCACGATGTTTTGATTAATGGTGTGATATAAATCCGCATCGTTCTCAGAAAAATTTGAAAAGTATATCTTTTTCCGACTGCTTGTGTTAAACAGCATAATGCGGGCAATTCCTGGAGCACTAATTGTTGACTTAAAAACGTCAATTTGTTTGTCAAAATAAAACTTTTGCATCTTTTCTACACCTTTCACAAATGGACCCACGTCTAAATTATTATAATTTGAGAGAAAGTCTGATAATGTCTTCATTTCTTTCTCTCTCCAGGTTTTTTCAAGTTGGGCATATTTTTCAATCCCAGTGTCTGGTTGGGAGCTTTCCATATTGGAACGGGACCATTTTTCATATTCTTCATTCAAAACATTGACATTTTTCAAACTTGAAAAAAAGGCTTCATAGGGAGGAAGGGAAGTTTCTTGTAGTTTTGACACATTGTCTAGATATTCGTAGGGAAAGTATGACTTTTGTTCTTTAATGTTGAACCCCTTTAAAAAGGAAGAATAGCTAACTCCCGGAGCAAGATAGTTTGAAATATCCAATATCTTAAACCTTTGAGTAGAAATGCAGGAGTAGGCGTTCCCTTTCTTAATTACATAGCTGGTTTTTTTTTCCCCTTTAACATGTGTTTGCTCATTCTCCCCATTATCTTCTCCAAATTCCTCATTTCCCTCCGCCTCCCCTCCCTCCCCCTCCTCCTCCCCCTCTCCCTCCTCCTCCTCCTCCTCCTCTTCCCCCTCCTCTATTTCAAATTCAAACCCACTTGTCTTCCTCCTTTTCTTCTTTTTTTTTTCCTTACCTATTGAACGTTTGCGCTTTGCACAAGTAGGTAAGTTAAGGGCAGAGAGGATGTACTTTTTCACAAGATTAAGGTCGTATCTTGAAGAATTAAACCCAAGTACTGGAATTGATGCACAATATTTTTCAAATTGGGACTTAAGTGAAAATAAAAGGTTAACCATTATCTGCTCACCAGTGGTGGAGTGTTTTAAGACTGGGTCTTGTTTTTGAATAATGTCGGATAATTTCTTTTCCCATGAAACCAGCTCTTCGTCCAGTTGTGCTATATATTGCTCCCATTTTTGAATCGCCAATTCTTCTGCTTTTGATGATATTTTGTCCCAATAAAATATCATATCTTTGATCAGAGTATTGGGGTCAGGGTTGATAAAGCAGTGTGGTTCTAAGTAAGACTCAACATTACTACACACGCTGACTGAAATCGGAATATGTTTTTCATTCCATTTTAATTTCTCTGTATCAAATTTGGAATCCGTTTTTTTCTTAAGCATCGCCTCAAAATCAAACACTAGGAACCATGGGTAGTATCTATCCTCTTTCGGTATCACCACCCCAACTTCTTCTAGCTTATCAAATATTGAAGATGGGGTAGAGTAGATACTACCGGGATACTTTAACTTTGTCTTATTAAAGCAGTTGGAGGAATGGAGAACTAGTCTATGGTGGAGGGGAAAGTGTCGGTTGCATAATTCGCATATGTATTTTTTGGCAAAAGAATCAATTTTTGTAATATAGCTAAAGTGATTCTTGAACAAATTCACATGCATAAAGTCATCAAATAAAGTTGACGGGTTGTAAAGGAGAGTAGTGTCGTTGTCTTCGTTAAGAGAAAGAACATAAACACTTATTGAAAAACACTTTTCAAAATGGGGCAAGTCTCTCATGCTAATTCCTTGAAATAGGGCGCAGTTTTCAGGAATTAAATTGTTACCATATTCACGATATACCTTATACAGTTCTTTAACCCTTTGCTCAAGAATCGGAACATCATTTTCAGACAAATGAAGGTATAGACATCTAAAAATGCATAGATTGTCTGTGTATGGTTTCCCTTTCTTATTTTTTGACAAAAGTCTCATCGAACGGTTGTTAACAAGGTGTGAAGGAAACGTGTTTGACCCCCCAATTGGAAAATTGATTCTAAAAATGAAAAAGTTGACATTTGAGATGTAAAGAACACTCCATTTTGTATCTGGTTTAGATAAAGTAAAGAGTTGAGAATAGTCCAACTTTTCCAATTCTGCGATAACAGTGTTTAAATGTCTCAGGTTGGAAATTGTGCGAGGAAATTGAAATAAAGTATTGTTCAAAAATGGAGTAAAGTATCGAAGTTCACCTGTTTCCCTATGCTTAAGAATTAGTCCAAATGAAATATTTAATCTAAATCCTGTTTTTTCTCTCTTGAATATCGATCGTAAAAAAGATGCGATAGACAGGGGGTCTTTTAAATTGTTCAAAGGGAAGTTGTACACTCCTCTAACTCTCCCTTTTTCGTGACCACCTAATATCATGTCTTTATTTTCCTCGTAAACGTCTCTTAATTCCGGGTATGTGATTTCACCTTCATCATTCATCCATGGGGCGGAATCGGGGGAAAAGGGGTAAGGGTGTAGGTCGGAGTCATTGTCTCCAATATTTTTATCCTCAGGGTCAAGCAAGCTGTGGTGTTTTCTCCTATGAATAAACAAGTCTTTATAGTTGTCAAACGAAGTTGCACAATCACTGCAGGACAAAACCCTTTTCCCTTCTGTCACCTTTTCCCTCCGTTTAGACGCTTTTTCACTTGTTTCTTCTGTTTCTTTAGCTTCTTCTGTTTCTTCTGTTTCTTTAGCTTTTTCTGTTTGTTCATCTTCTTCAGTTGATGGCGTGTTTGTGGGCTTGCATATGCATTTTAATTCATGTTTTCTTGCGTAAGAATGCTTTTTAAATTTTTTTTTGCAGTAAATGCATGTAGGTTCACCTTTTAAACTCTTGCATTTCAGTTCATGTCGTCTGCATATTAGTGGACGGGATAAGATTTTGTTACAATGTTTGCACGTCTTGTTTTTTAAAAAAAATTCGCATGTTTTGTGATGCAAAGCTCTTTCTTCCTTTGTGTCAAACTGTTGATAGCAACCTCGACACATAAATTTCTGAAGCCCATTTTCCTCCGCCATTACCACTATTTATTCGATCAAGTTTCAGCAGCTATAAAAATATAAAAAAACGGTTTAATACATGCGTTCTAATCATATTTTTTATTTACTATTTTCAGATTATGATAACAGATCCTAAAACAGAGATTCCATAAAACAGTGGTTGTCTATATTGACAACTTGTAACCATTCCAGTGCAGCCATTCCAGTAGCAAGCAACAAGAACGTTCTAAAGCAGCTTTTACCATGCAGCATTTATCATAAGACATCTCAAGTAAAGTTTCGAAGTAAATTACAAATGATTTAAGGGTGGGGTTGTTATTATTATTATTTTTTATCCTTACCTTAGACAGTGCGATCTTATCTTTCTTCCTTTACCAAGTTGATCCGATAAATAAAAATGCGTCTGATTGATTGTGATTTATCCGTAATGTAAAAATCAAGTCCTGGCACAACGTAAGTCAATAATCCTTAATGTATACTTTTCCCACACTAGCAAGTTCACTCTATATACTGCTGGGTATGTGTAAAACAACTAGTGTAGTTACTCATGCGAATAGTTTATTCATGAGGTTAAAAGAGTGCAAACATGTGAGTAGATAAGTTCCTCTACAAAACGAGTCGGGAAAAATATTTGCAAGTGTTTGTTGATAGTTTTTAACTCTGCAGGAAAAGTCCAGTTCTTTTTGTAGTAAACGTCCATTGCGTGTATGTTATGGTATGTAATAGCATAAGCATAGTGAAAATTCATTAAAGATCGATGAAATAAAGATGGATCTTCCATTAACATGTCGTCAAGCATTCCCATTCTTACTTTCGCCATTGTAATACTTTCTTTAATCATAGTGTCTTCTGCTTCAAAAATTTCCTTCATATTTCTTCTTCCAAAATCCATTTCTCCTTCCATGATAAAGCTGTGGCCACTGAAGCGACCAAGCAGTCACCACTAAAGCTAAAGCACCCAAGCGGTGGCCACCTAGTGAGTAGCGCTGGCATTGAACGCATCGCTGAACGCAATCCGACTAAGCCGCCATCTAGAGGAATGCGCGCAAAGTTACTGAAACGACCAAGCGGTGGCTCTACCTAGTGGCGAGCGCTAGCATTGAACGCATCGCTGACCGCCGCGACCGCCGCGCCACCTAGCGGAATGCGCACACACTAAATCGCGTGCCTTCTCACACGAAAACGCACCTTTTCGTCCAAGGGTAGCGGCAAATGCGATTCCATATACTACTCTTTATAGTCATACCCGGGACCATAAGGAGAGAAGGAGAGAGGGATATATTAAGGGAGAGGAGAGGGAGGAGGGCGAGAGGGAGAGGAAGACAGATAGACAGGGAGAAGGGAGGGAGGAATGAGAAGAATAATTGTGGAAGGAGGAGGATCGGGAGAAGTGGGAGAAGTGGGGAAGGCCTTCAGAATACAACAAGTGCCTTCGGCACTTGGATTGTAGAGGCAGTTGTGTTTCTACTTCTTATAGGAATCCAACAATTTACTGGACGTTTATTTTAATTTGGAGATATTAATTTGATTGCCCAAAATGGCTAAAATCACAGGGGCTACATCGGGGTAGTAGGCCTAAGGTGTAGGAGGGAGAGAGAGAGAGAGGGACAGAGAGAGAGGGGGAGGAGAAGAGAGGGAGAGGAGAGATGAGAATGACTGATATAAGAGGGTTTCATGGAAAAAAATTGTAGGCCTAAGGTGTAGAAGGGAGAGAGAGAGAGAGGGACAGAGAGAGAGAGGGGGAGGAGAAGAGAGGAGAGATGAGAATGAGTGATATAAGAGGGTTTCAAATTTGCACACCCCCCCCACACCCCTGCACACCTATACTATACATCTATCCGTTTTCCTTCTCCCCCTCCCCAACTGCCTCCCTTGCTCTCCCTCCTCTTTTATCCCCCCTCCTTAACAATAATGAGTAATGTGTGGACAGGTACATTCTTTCTTTAAAAAAGTTGGTCGTAAATAAAGTTGGTCGGAAAAAAAGTTGGTCGTAAAAAAGTTGGGTCGAAAAACAGTTGGATCGAAATAAAGTTGGTCGTAAAAAAGTTGGCCGAAAAAAGTTTGTCTCCCTCCACTTTTATCCCCCCCCCCTCCTTCACCTCTCTTCTTCCTCCACTGCTTCGATCCCTTCCTTCTCCCTCCTCCCATTCCTACCTTCCTGTCCTCATCCTCTTCCCCCCCCCCACACACACACACACCTATACCTCTTCTTTCTCCTGCACTCCTCATCCTCCTCCCCTTGATATAACCATATTAAATGTGTTGATAAGGGTGTTAAGCACACATTAGCTTCCCGTATGTAACCACTGAGAGCTTGCTTACCTTCCTGTCCTCATCCTCTTCCCCCCCCCTCTTCCCCCCCCCCCCCCACACCTATACCTCTTCTTCCTCCTGCGCTCCTCATCCTCCTCCCCTTGATATAACCATATTAAATGTGTTGCCAATCGCCGTCGGCACTTGGATTGTAGAGCCGTTTTTTTCTAGTTCATAATAGGAATCAGACCATTTATTACACGTATATAGGAGATATTATTTTTATTACCACTTTTTGGCCAAAGAAATGGCTAAACCCCCAATAGGGTTAGATATCCATATAAAGCCAATAATATTCATGAAAGGAATAAATCGATTTGAAAATGTATGGGATAGGCCTACTGCTCAAAAATTCTTTTCCCACCAACTTCAACTGCTAAAGAATTCATTGGGGAGTAATTTGTGGGCGGGTGAATTTCTCCTGATTCCCATCACACATTGGGGAAAAAAATAAAATATCTATCTTTTTATCCCATTGGGAAGAAAAGTTTTGACTTTACTGAGTTTTTCGTTGCAATGCTTTTAATTTGGGAAGAACTACGGTGATCTTCATTTATTTTGCATAATATTATCTCTTGTATGCAACTTAAAGATACCACGTCTAAATATATAAACATACAGCTAACTCAGCAAAGTTTTCCATGCCTTTCAGGAGAAAGTACAAAACTCATTAGATATGTTGTCAAATATGTTGGGAAGGGTATAACGGTAAAAGCAAATTCTTGCTGGGCATTAATTCCTCCTGAAAAAATGACAATTGAAATCACCCATTGCCCCCATTTCGTGAGAATTGACCATATAATATTTTAATTACAACAATAATCATATAAGAACAGGACGACTCCTGGTAAACAGATCTTCCAGGGTGTCCCAAAGAAAATAGATTATAAAAATAGGTTGGTACGAATGCAGATCAAGAATAAAGTACATTCATGTAGATTAATCTTAATTATGCTCTGTCCCAATTCAATGCATTGAGTGAAGTGAGCTACGGCTGAAAGGTTGGTCAGTGCCTGGTCAGTTTTCGACTACCATTAAACATAGATGTAGAGTTCCTTGTATACACTAGGGTATGTACCGATGAGACTTTTACTCCCCATCCCCTCCTAGTTCACTAAGGATTTTTCCCCACAACTTATTCCTGGATTTCTTTTTTCCTGTTGCTACATTGTTGTACTCAATAACTCTTATGTTTACCTTCATCTCATTAACAAATGCAGTGAAGTTTATTTTGTTATCATTAAAGATTCTCTGACGATGAATGTACACTTTGGCTGATAATAGTATCCAATTGAATGCATTTTTAAATTTACTCTTTCCACTGTATCCCAGCAAGAGCTAGCAAGATGTTAGTTTTATTGATCTCTCTTTTACTGATACCGGGGAGTAATTTGGTTTTGTCTACCCATGTTTCTATTTTTTCCCAGAGGCGTTTGGGGTTGGAACAACCTATAAAGAAGTGATCAATAGAGTTGATCTCATCACAGAAATTAGAGTATGAGGAGGGTTTAGCATGTACCTGTTTGAGATAGCTATTACAACCAATTGTTCTGTGGAACACTCTATACTGGAGGGCCTGCCATTTGATGATATTACAGCATTCACCAATATATCCATATTAAATAGATATATACTGTATTTCAACGATAGAACGCCCGGGCGTTTGTTATTTTCAGGCCAATCTTACCCCCGGCGCTTTTTCGGGACCCGGCGTTCTATCGTTGAAATACGGTGCATTCCTTAAACAGTTTAACATATTTTACAAACATTATACATATTTCTCAGTGACTGATAGAGTGATTGTAGCATTGTTTGCTTCCATTCAATTAAACAATTGTTTATTGCTGATGTTAGTACAAGTGGTTGGTCACCTCTGTCATGTCAAGTCTTCTGGTGATTGCCATCAAATTAATCAGCTTAACTATCATAGGGGTTGAGATATTGTGGATGTGTGTATTATTTCATCAAATTGCTCAATTATGTTGCTCAGTTGCTCAATTATGCGTGTTATTTCATCAAATTGCTCAAATTGAATGGTAATACTTACTTATTGTGATAGATTGTGGTGATATTTGTTATGTAATGTTACGTAATACGTTGGTCCCTCTACCGGACAGTGCATGTACACAGGGGCAGGGCTGATTATGTAAATACAGGGATCTTATAAACAGTAACAATTCCCTATAATCTGGCACATATACATTAACAACAAACAACAAATAAGTGACATATTTGTTCCCAATAAACATATATGGGTCAGCTCTTTACAGCGGACATAGAGGCTCCATCTGGTGGATCAACACAGAACCAATCAGCAGGGAGGCCACATCTCACATCAAGGCTCCTTCAAGCAACAACATTGGAACATATAGAAAGCACTATTATGTATTAAAAAGATAAAAGGATCATAGTAAACAGGTCATTCAAAACTCAATATATTATTATTATTATTTATAAAATGTGTACAGCGCTCTTACCAGCAAGCTGCTCAAAAGCGCTTAATAACATGTGTGTAAGGTAAATGATAGAGAGAATATAGTTAGAACTAACCGCAGTGATGTATTTCCGATCGTTCTTCACCGAGTTGGAGGCGGGGGAATCCCAAGGTGCGGATCGTAGCATTTCTGCCAATTAACCTTCTCAATTTCGTTTATATAAGCAGCAATATGTCTAGATTATGTACGAGAAAGAATAAATCAATGGAAGCAATTTTTAAAAATTATTATGCATTTTCAGCCCTGAATGGCCAAATGACGCATTTTTGGTTGAATTGCTCATATTTAATTATATACAGGTTAACACCGACAACGACTGGGGTTTGGAGTTATTTATTTTAGAAGAAATTAAGGAATTTAAGATGTTCCTGAAGCACAACTACCAACCAAGTCATTATTATGTAAATGGGTCAGATTTTCAGAAAATGTACAATTCACCTTTACTTATCTTCTCAAATAACCCACATTTAAGACAAATTCAGGTTCAAAATACAGTTCAACATAACCAAACGGACTGTTTGAATCAAGGCAATACCAAATATACCCATGCGGTTAGTTCTAACTATATTCTCTCTATCATTTACCTTACACACATGTTATTAAGCGCTTTTGAGCAGCTTGCTGGTAAGAGCGCTATACACATTTTATAAATAATAATAATAATATATTGAGTTTTGAATGACCTGTTTACTATATCCTGTTGACGATGTGTCAGTCCAATTTAGTAGAATTTACAAAATATGTTGATCTGCCAATTGTACATTTTCTGAAAATCTGACCCAAATATGTAAAGTACAGTCAGACGTCAATAGACCTATGTCTGATATAAAAGGATCTGTAATGAATTGTAATATAATTGTATGTCCATTGTTCATTAATTCAAAGAAATATCAAAACAAAATTTAAGAGGACAACATTGAGGTATGCAAAAGTTAATGCTGAATAAACAGGTATTTTTATGTAAATACCTGCAACCAGTCCAGGACAGCATCCAGAAACAAGTTTATGATTTTAAAATACAAGTAGAAATAATAATGTACAAAAATCGTCTAGTACAGGACGCAGAGCATTATACATAAATGGGTAATAATTTACCAATTTTGTAAATCTTATTATATAAATATTACATTATATTAGAATCTACAAATATGTATAAAACAAATATTTGGCATGGTCAGATTAAGATTATTGAATGTTAGCTAGTAAGGGTACCTTGGAAGATCAGGATCTATTACAGGTGCTGAAAGGACCATCCTGTTTCATATCATTGTGGTTAGAATGTAAATGTATAAAATGAAATAAAGTTATTTACATATTTAACTCAACTATCTAACAGACATGGATCAATAACCAAATTAAACAATGTATCAGCTGGCAAGTATTACAGAAGTTTAAAAGATTATACAATGTTCGAGCGCGTGTTTATGGTTTGGTGGTCAAAGCTGCAGTGACCAGAATGAGTGATGTGGTCAGTGAGCAGCACATATTTGTGATGTGTTCCAGGAAAATGAGTCATAAGTCGCAAACTTGATATTATTCAAAGTGTTTTATTTACAAGATCTATTTTCAGGAATGTTCTCATTTTTAGGTGTCTAGAGCTTTAGGTCATGTGAATACAAATATCAAAATTTCAGGCCTGTGTATTAAATCAATCCATGCTATTCCAAGATTATCATATGGAGTACATTTACCTACTTAACTAGTAATTTTCCTCCCAAAAATATTGAAATTTTTGTTTTCAGATATAGAAATATCAAACTTAAAATATAGAAATACGTTTTAGATGCCCTTAATGTAAATATTCATTGGAATCTCATTAGTCTCATCTTTTCAAATATGATGATATCTCAGAATTCATTTTTTGCGACTCATGACATATGGTGTCGAGTCGGTGCTAATATAACCTCAGCTTAACCCTCCGTGATTAGCTGTACATGGGTCAGATTTTCAGAAAATGTAAAATTAGCAGCTCTACACATTTAGTAAATTGTGTTAAATTAGGCTTAAAAATGAAGAATACCGGGTATATCTGAGTATATTTTGGATCGCGTTGATTTAAAGTATCAGTTCTGTTATGTTAAACTGCATTTTGAAGCTAATTTTTGTCTTAAATGTGGGTTATTGGAGAGGATTGGTGAAGGCGAATTGTACATTTTCTGGAAATCTGACCCACATAGTCATGGAAAAGAGCGAAATAAGTAGTCAACCAATCAGCGAGGCATGTGAGACATTGTCTAACCGAGGTTGTTATGAAAAAGGTCCCGACTCACGTGGCCGCTCGTATATGGGTCAGCTATCAGAAAATGTACAATTGGCAGCTGTACACATTTAGTAAATTCCGCTAAATTCCGCTGCAATTTGGTCAATACTAGGTAAATCTGAGTATATTCGGCATTGCATTGACTCTAGCAATCTGTCTGGTTAGGTTGAACTCTATTTTAAACTTTATTTTCATCTGAAATTTGGGTTATTTGAGAAGATTGGTGAAGGTGAATTGTACATTTTCTGACGATCTGACCCATATATGTTTGTATATACCTATACCGGTATCTCAGTATCAGTTCACTGAACGTCTCCATCCTGCCATAGCCATATATTTCACACATCATTATTAGGACCAGCAAGTCGACAGACTGTCACTAGATCTCTACAACTATATCATGGACGGTATATTCCGCTCCTTGTCATAAGGTAAGATTCAAAACATTTGTTCTAGTGGAATAACAAAATGGGTATTTATTTTGGTCCCGTCGATTGCGGAAGCAAATTATACCGTATAGTCACCGTTTGGCTTTTGACTGTGTATCTAGCACAACTCCAGACAGATTCTATACACCATATATAGCGGGTCAGATTTTTAGAAAATGTACAATTCACCTTCACCAATCTTCTCAAATAACCCAAATTTCAGACGAAAATAAAGTTCAAATACAGTTCAACCTAACCAAACAGATTGCTAGAATCAATGTAATGCCGAATATACTGGAATTTACCTAGTATTGACCAATTGGTGGGTGGGAGGACACCGCTTTGGGAGAGATAGTTTTGTTTTATTTCGACTTGATTGTTCACTTACCCCAGACCGAGTATCTGTACTGTCCCTGAGGGACGGAAGGGCGGTTGTGGGTCAGATTTTTCAGAAAATGTAAAATTTAACATAACAGGACTGATACTTTAAATCAATGCGATACCAAATATAGTCAATTATAACCAGTATTTATCATTTTTCAGCCTAATTTAGTAAAGATTTCTTAAATGTGTAGAGCTGTCATTTGTACATTTTCTGAAAATCTTACCCTTATACTGGCTACAATTACCTCCCCCCCCCCCCCCCCCCCAGCTATAGGCTAACAAACTAGAATAGTGCATTGAGAGTGGTACAATGCGAGTAACCTAACAACTGTCGATCAGCTCAGTATTTCTGTGCATACGATGACGATTATTTCCCAATGTGAATCGTAATGGTTAGATATCATAGATTAAATAGATTATTTAATAGATATATTATACTCAATCACTATTCAGGAAATATAGGTGGTATATTACAGATCTTGTAAATTGTTATTTATTTATTTTGTTAGAGCGTATACATACAGTTCGCCGAGATACCGATTGCACTTTTATTAATTATATAAAGCCACTGATGAACAATCTAAGTAAAGGTCAATGTTATATGAGTCAGATTTTCAGCAAATGTACAATTGGCAGCTCTACACATTTAATAAATTCTGCTAAATTAGGCTGCAATTTAGTCAATACTAGGTGAATTCGAGTATATTCGGCATTGCTTTGATTCTAGCAGTCTGTTTGGTTAGGTTGAACTGTATTTTGAACTTTATTTTCGTCTGAAATTTGGCATATTTGAGAGGATTGGTGTAGGTGAATTGTACATTTTCTGACGATCTGACCCATTTAACTAAAGGTATTATTCATTGGTGAAGTTGGAATCTTCAATCAATGAAATTAAATGAAGGAAAGAGACGAAAAACTCAGAGTGTATTTGTGGATGAAACAGAAAGGGGGAGGACTAATATAAATAGGATACTATATCAGGTCTGGTATTGATCAATTGATCGAACTGTTACCATGTAGTGATAACACCCAGGGGAGGTTACAGATACACGGTGGTTTAACTTCTATATCTCTATCCCTACTATTGGGGTCATGTGTAAAGTTGTGTCCTGTTAAAAAGTTGTGTTCTATTAAACTTGTGTGTACAGGTCTATTCTGTGTATGAAAACAGAATGCGTCCGGGGCACACTTCCATATTGGTTTGTTTGTTTTTATGTACTACTAGCAAAGTACCCGTCCTCCGGATAGAACCCACTCTCTCCCCACACTTCCCCTCTCCCTCTTTTCCCTCCCCCTCTTCTCTGTCTTTCATACCTGTTTTTCTCTCCCAACCCCCAACCCCATCTCTGATTTCCCCCCTCTCCCTCCCCTCTTCCTTTTGCTCCCCCTCCCCGCTTTCTCTCCCTCCCCTCTGTCCCTTCCCATACATCCTCTCCCTCCCCTTGCGGTCTTAATGGAATTATAATGGCACTTTGCGGTTTAAGGCCAGAGGCCTTATTGCCTTCGCTGGAAGGGACTTTCTCAACTTTGGGCCTAGACTGCGTCCCCCTTCCCCCTCAGGTTGTATCTTCCCTCGGTATCACAGTTTTTATCCTAATATTGACTGACCCATAGAGCTCTAACCCACATGTCGCCTCATTGACAGAGGGAGAAGCATATAACTCTCATGCGGGACTCGTACAAATCAGATAATAATAATACTTTTGCCTATTTCAATAACAATACAAGCTATTACATGTAGCGCCTTATTGTGAACAGTCTGGAGCCTGCTCTACATTTGCTTACGTCCACAATCCACGATCTGACATCAGTTTGTCAAGAATATTGGGGAAGTTTATAAGGTAGGAAAATAATCACTATATGATCTGAGATGTAACATTGACGAACATAATTATAGTTATAGGTGGTGACTTTAGTAATATTTCCAACGTTTCGGGGCTTCAGTAGCCCTTCATCAGGGAAAAGTATAGTATGTTCATTGATCAGTGAGGTTACATTGAAACATGTGTAATAGGGTCAGATTGTCAGAAAATGCACAATTCGCCTTCACCAATCAATCCTATAAATTAACCCCCATTTAAGACAAAAATGAGCTTCAAAATGCAGTTTAACATAACAGAACTGATACTTTAAATCGATGCGATACCAAATATACTCAGATGTACGTGGTATTCTTCATTTTTCAGCCTAATTTAGGAGAATTTCCTAAATGTGTAGAGCTGCCAATTGTACATTTTCTGAAAATTTGATCCATTAGCGGAAGTTTACTTCAGCTCTCCTTGGATACTTCATTCCATGCTTGGTCATTTTATCGCGGGGGCTCCTCGCGGTGGTTTCTTAATGGTCCTTATTCAGTCGGGGGCTTATGGAATATTGGGGAAAGCTTATTATAGTATTCAGTATTATAAAACAAAAGAAGCGACGACACTCATTTTCATGATGACAAGGAACTTTAAATTTGCTGTATGCAATAGATTTTAAGCTTTTGAATTTCATACAATGAAGAACAAATTTGACATTTTTAAAAAGATATTTATAATTATTGAAGACGAAGGTATACATGTGAATTAATTGTGTACATTAGAAGGACAGCTAGCCGAGATAGATTTGGAATTAAAAAGGAAAACATGAGTACCCAAAGGGGTTTATAGGAGGCTGAATGGCTCCTGCTGACTCAGGTGCATGGGAGGCGTGGCCAACCTAGCAACGTGTGGCCTCAGTGGTGCCATCTGTTGTTAAATAATTATAATCATTTCCCGCCTTGGGTGAGATGGATACATACTATACGTCCTCTTCATTCATAGGCATTCATGATTTTCATAAGGGTACACAAGGGTACATACCATGTTGTGTCCCAGTGTTGTCATCTGTACGATATATGTAATATTACAGACTTTTCCTTTTTTTTACACATAGCCAAAATACATTACTAAGACACCTTTTCCTATTATCGACCAGATATTCCTATTCCTGGAACAAATAGTTTCATGGCACCGACTATTTCTTCATTACTGGGATCTTTTCTCTCATTACTAGGATAGGGGTCCTTTCACTCTTAATTCTCCCCTTACCTATATGACCTGTGTCATCTGCTGCTATGACAGCAGTTGCTTCTGTTCAAATATGACAGTTAGGATTGCTTCCTTTTCGCTTCTTTCCTAATTGTCATGGATAGACTTGCGTACCTTGATTATTTAAAAATCATATATATAACATTTTTATTTCAATACATTTCATACATATCTCCTTGTACATAGGTTGTATACATATTTTCATGAATCAAAAAGGGGTGAAACATCTTCTACACTTAGGTTTTCCTGACGACCCTTACTAAATAAAATAACTGTCTCATCTTATCAAGCGTTGTTTGTAGTTTCAATTTTCATTGTCCTCTTATATACCTATCTTATAATTATTTGATATTTTTGAGTCTTTTGAGTCTATAAGTGTTCATGCACTCTCCTTGTGTTTTGTAATATCAATATAAAATAAATGCAATTTATCCACACACAACCACTATTCTTTGGGCATTACCTACAAAACAATTATTAAACTAATTATTCTTTAACAGAAATGAAATGTATCATATAATAACCAACTTCACTTTGGTCTGATTTCTGGTCTATGAGTATAGCCTAAGGGACTCAGTGCTGGTCTACTGGCCACTACTCAGATACCACTTAGTAGTATATGAAAATGAGCAAGTGGAACATTCGAGATATCTTGGTGCAAGAAAGAATTTCCAAAATCCAAGATAGTTTGTGTCTTGATAATAAGATATCCATTAGTTCCATTGAAAATGTGTTGAAATATCTTGGAAAAAGATATTTTTAAAAAAATATGTGGATATTTCCTATTACATATAAATATCCTGACCTATTTGGGACAAAACACACCACAACACGCAAAATTGATTTTCTATTATTTTATTTTCAGGACTAGGTAGACCTGGGGGAGGAGGTGGAATTACAGACCACACCTGACTCTTGGGCTGCTCTTGGTTCGCTCAGCCGTGACAACAATTAAACAACTTATTTAAGTTACTAAAACACTCGATGGACACCCATACATGGAATAATTGGAGATCTACCTTCTGTTGATTAACCTTTGCATTCCACCGATATTTTTTTTTTTAATAAAGGTTTATTATGAGTATACATATAATTAACTGATAAGAAATAGATCCCTCGTTGCTTGGAGGATAATCTTTGACAAGTAACTGTGCACATTGATGTAAAAATACTCACAAAAGGCATAACATCTCAGCTCAAGGGCGAACCTTTTGCTGGTTTTTCTGATAAAGTGCCTTTACTGGTCTGTTGAAATTGGACATAGAGAATTGTGCGTACATACAAGAGAAGTCGGCCATAGCTATAGGAGAACAAAACACAACAATGGGAGACTTTGTGCTTGGTGTGATGTCCATTATATGTAGTCTATCACTGGGGTGTCTGACGGCAGTATTTACAGGTATCACCCTAGGCAGACTAGGTTCAACACTTCTCAGTCCTGATGACGCCAGAAACAGGATCACAAACATCAGGATCGATTCTCCAGTAGATATTGCGTTGTCTCTTGTTTATATCTTCATGAAATATTCCTTTTCTCTTCTATCTTTGCCAATAATTGGTGCGTTATTAGGTGCGTTAACTGGGGGTGTGGTCACGGGCCTCGTGGATACGTGGTTACGGGCAGCGGATTATACATCAGTTGTGGTCTCAGCCAATGGGTTTCTACTGGGTGGAGTGTTCTCAGGGTATTGCACGGTCAGATCCGTGCGTGCACTGAAAATATAGCATTGAGTCA
Source organism: Sthenelais limicola (assembly GCA_942159475.1). Classification (NCBI taxonomy): domain Eukaryota; kingdom Metazoa; phylum Annelida; class Polychaeta; order Phyllodocida; family Sigalionidae; genus Sthenelais; species Sthenelais limicola. Next base: position 4,141,657 of record OW804100.1, on the reverse strand, counting down.
AAAACAACTAAATCACTTATGATCACTACTGTACCTACTTGTTGTCATGAACTGTATTACTATTTCACCAGTTACCATATGTATCATAATACTCACCATTCCTCCATTCACATGTACTGAAACTAGTCATTACTTAGCCTAATAGTTTATTTTATTTGCAACTTAACTCAAAGTTCTAAATCGATTGGCAATCAGCGGAAGATTTGACACGTCAGAGGTGACCAACCACTTGTTATAACATCAGCAATAAAGAATTGTTTAATTGAATTAAATTGAACACTGAATTCAATAAGAGGGTCAGATCCGTTTGTGCGCTGAAAATATAGCACCGAGCTTCCCACAATAAGGGACTTGCATAGCCGCCATTTTGAATCTTGATTTGCAAGGAATTATGGGACTAATGGTACTGTGTAAAATCTATAGAAAACATGCCATGTTCAGCATGGAATATTCATTGGTATTCCAATGTCAATATCCATGTGTCATGCATGTTTCCATAACACAAGACTTCTGCTTTCCCATTGTGCATTTGGTTTTCATAGATCATTTACACAAGCAATAATATTGGTGAAAACATTTTTGCAATTTTAGATAAAAATGTTGTCAAATATTTGTATGCCAGATTTGAACAGAATCCATCCCAGCATGCACTATGACAGACATGCGCAGTGATGCAACTCTCCTATAAGAGGATCAGAAAATGTACAATTGACCTTCACTAATCCTCTCAAATAACCCGAATTTAAGAAGAAAATGGGTTAGATTTTCAGAAAATGTACAATTGGCAGCTTTACACATTTAGGAAATTCTGCTAAATTAGGCTGAAAATTGTGAATACCAGGTATATCTGAGTATATTTGGTAATGCATTGATTTGAAGTATTGATCAGTTTAAAATGTTAAACTGCATTTTGAAGCTCATTTTTTGTCTTAAATGTGGGTTATTTGAGAGGATTGGTGAAAGCGAATTGTACATTTTCTGAAAATCTGACCCAAAAACAGTTCAACATAACCAGACAGATTAATTGAATGAATACAATAGAGAATATACTCAGATATACTCAGTATTTATCATTTTTCACGCTAATTTAGCAGAATTTGATAGATGTGTAGAATTGTAAATTGTGCATTTTCTGGAAATCTGACCCCAGAGTGACTTCAATCGTTGACACATGTGTTTCTGGCCTTGCCACAATGTGTTCATGGCTCTATGTAGGGAGCTTTTATGTATGAGGGTGCAGAGATGAGGGCGTGATCAAAGGGTCACTAAAGGGGTTAATGGTCACTTTTAGAACAACAAACATTTTTAATGGGTTCGAGATGTTCAAGTCAATTCAAAACAAGGCGGAAGCAGCACATGGGATGTGTGAGGTTGGTTTTGGTTTATTAGGGTTCCGACGTTTCAGTCAACATAAACCTTTATCAAGGACATTATTAATCCATGATTGAGTACAACACCCAGGTCTAATTTCCTTGATCTTCATTTATGACTAACACAGGCGCCAACTGAGAAATATTAGGTAAACAGATTCTGTTAAACACGATAAGATCGGATCTGCTACTTATTGCAGTTCTATGGTTTCCAGATATTTTAATTTTCTCAATCTTATTGTTAATGGAATGGATGTACATTTGTTATATCAAAGATTGATATGCAACCAGTTGTATTACTCACTACGGTTAAACAGTATTGTTGTAAATAATAGTCTGTATCCAACTCATTTCATCTACAATAATTACTATTCTCACACCTCATAACTTCATACCATTGAATGTATTATAATAGAGCTTGATCTAAATTGTATATAAGAATGACATTAACTATGAAACGTATTGTAAATAGAATCTAAGAAGTAATCGCACCCTATTAATGTACGGCAATAGCAGGGTGCAACGAAAAACATGCTAACGGATGAGATGTGTATTGTACCCTTAATGTACAAGTTTGAACAATACAAAGAGTCCTGTGTGACGTCACAATGTGGCACCTGAGACTACATTAGTTCTCTTTATTGGCTGCAGGGCGGTGTCACGTGCCTTACCTTTGTATTTCTATCGCTAGATGTCTCTGTATTTTATTGTGTCTCATTCTATGTAAATTTTCAATTTCACCTGTGTGCCGTAACTGTGTATTTACTGCGTGTCCATCTTTTACCATTACCAATGTCATCATGTACCATCTTCAAACACCCTTATGTATGGCTGTGTAAATATACCAACATCTCGCCTTGTGCTCCATTAAAACCAGAGCAATAATGTTAGACACTTGTCTGTGTTATTTATTCTCCTCCTCAAGGAACTATGGGTCATTATTACACCCCTGTGATGTTGCTTCCTATACCTTCAGCATTGTATGTCACACTTGGTCAAAGTGGTGCATAACATGTGAGTTATGTCACCCTTGGCGCATACAACAAGTAGGTCCACCAAAAACTTAAATTACTTCTTTTATTTTTAATTAATTATATTTTTTATTTATTAATGGGGTGTAATAAATATGGAACAAAGCTCGGGTGAAGTCTGTACACTTGTTAGTGACCTCGGGAGCGCAGAAGATCTCGGGCTAACGCCCTCTATCTTCCCGCGTTCCCTCAGTCAATAACAAGTGTACAGACTTCCCCCTTGCTAGGTTCCATCTATTTACACAACGTTATTCCATACATAATATGGTTGTAGTAATTTTAAGTCCCCCTAAAATTATTAAAGACTATGTGTAATACAAATGATAAGATGCAAAATGGCATTGGTGAATCAGTGTTAAATGATAAGTTCTCAGCTGTGTACAATTGTTTTAATGAAAATGGTCAATATATTCCTTGCATATTGATAAACAGTCAAAATGGTAGAAATATTAATGGTTGGTTTTAGCATTATGATCGAAGGCTATAGAAATTCAGGATTAAAAATAATAAATGTTACCAAGGTTAGAATCAATCCTGGTGAAGAGAAGTCGCGAATCAGGTATTTCTATTGTATTACTTTAACACTATCTACTCGCTAACAGCCCCACCCCCCTACACACACACCTTTCTATCTAGGATCAATTAGTAGCTTGTTTATAATGTATGTTGCATGTTTATTTCAACACTTAGGCCACGATGTAGGCAGTGGCAGACTGTGCAGCTATTTTCCCTCTTCTTTAAAGTGTCAGTAAACCCCAAAATATTATGAGCAAATCCATTTCCTTGCTATTATTGAAATGTAACCACCCCGGTTTTACTTAATTCAAGTTATTATTTAGTGAGTTTTACCCATTTAAAGGAGTGAAAAAGTAGTTCCACAGTTTAACACTCCATTCAAGGCGCCACTGTTTGCCTACGTCATAAAGGTGCGCCAATCTTGAAATGTACATGCAATGAACTTAATAAACAACTCTCATAATTGCTGCTAGAAAGAAGGAGGGTGGGGTGGGAGGAAGGAGATTGAACAACACTGGTGTGCAAACCAAAACAAACTGTTTCAATTGCTGGGAGATTGGAGGGGGAAGGTAGAGATATTATGTTCATTTCTGGCACACCTTTATGATGTCACACAGCACTCTCAGTGCCCTCTTGTGCTAAACAGACTTTTTCAACTAGGATTTCTCAATTTATGCCTGTAAGTGACTATAAGTTAAACATTAATGGAAGTAAAAAAATCGAGACTTGGGTGTTGTATTTATGGCTCCATGAAGTTTATTGTCCTAAAAGTGACCATGAACCCGTTAACTGACCCTTTAAATGGGTAAAACTCAAAAATAATATTAGGTTGTACCGAGCACCACTGAGAACGTTGTATTTGAATACTAGAAATGAAGTTTTCAAAACGATTTTCTCATAATTATTTCAGGGTTTAGTGACTCTTTAAACAATTCCTGGATCACCCATTAATCATTTTTTCTTGCTTTTAATTGTGAAGAATAAACAACACTGAGCAACACTGAGCAACTCACCTAATTGTTCAGAATAATACAGCCCTTGGTACAAGCATGGCATTCATCAACATTCATCATTCTCTTGTTCCTCCAGGTCTGCAGGTCGTTCAACTCAGGTACTTTGACTGGAGTAAATGTAAAGCATTGTAATCACCTGGTCCTCTCAATAACATGTAAACAATATGCATCACATTGTGCCAGAAGCTATTGAGACAATGAAATATTAGTGTTTGTTAACATTTTCCGGTTCAATTCATTAACATTTCTACGCTTGGAGACTCCTAAATACTGTGTGAAATTCAGTTCAGGCAATATATACATTTGGGGATATAATTCTTAACATTACATATGCATATATATATGTAGCCTAATTGTAAAAGAAAACGAAAATGTTTTAACGTTAACAATGTGTCAGTTTAGAGTGTAGACTTATGTTAGACCTATTGATTTGACATGACGTCACCTGGGTGGCTGGGGAACCCTACTGGCCACCATTACCAGGGTCAGCGCTTTCCTTGCCATCTATGGCGTGGTTATCAAAACAAAGTTGATAAACCTCACAATGGTGGATACTTGAGTAATACTACACTAAAGGAAGATTATTTAAACTATCAAGAAGGGTTTGTTGAGGCACATTAAAACTGGTAAATGTTAAAACAGCCAGAAAACGGTATTTTCAAGTATCACAGCATACATATATACATCTAATGAGCCCCCAGCAATGGCTACTGCCGTGACGTCATTGGTATCTATGTATATGTAGAGAGAGAGATACTTGGTTATTAAATAGCAATGATGCTATACTCAGGGCTCTTGAGGCCTTAAATTGATAGATCGACAAATCGACATGGCCTTTTCTTAGACAGACAAGTCAACATGCCCTTTTCTTAGACAGACAAGTCAACATGCCTTTTTCTTAGACAAATCAACATGGCCTTTTTTTTTCTTAGACAAATCAACATGGCCTTTTCTTAAACAGACACATCGACATGGGTGTCTAATGACAGATGACAGAAACACTTTCTTAGCCTGACAAACAGACATAGACGTGCAATTCTACTGGATCGCTATTTTGGTCCGCTCTTCATCCGCTTTTTTATTTTCCCAGGGCGCCTAAGAAGCAAATTTAGAGCGGTCCAATGGAATCAGTTACTGCGCTTCCTATACACTTTTAAGATGTGTTGTTTGCGCGTCTATAGGTGACTCAGGACGTTGTGCTAATATCTGCTGTGTTTGTTTGTGAAGCCAACAGCGCACTGAGAGCGAACCAATGGAATTATTATTGGTTTCATAAAGGTGCGATTCCACTGGATCTCTCTTTTGGTCCGCTCTTTTATTTTCCCAGAGCGCTTAACAAGCACAAGTCTGAGCAAAACCAGAGCGGTCCAATAGAATAGGTTACTGTGCTTTCTATGCGCTCTTAAAATTTGACGTTGGCTCTTCTTTTTGATATTGCGCTAATATCTGATGTGTTTGATATGAGCGCAATGATGGCCCATACATTCCACGTCTTTTAGAAGTGGTCCAATAGCGCACAGAGTGCAGATCAACTGTCTAGCCATTGATTTCATATAGGAAACAAGCAAACCAGTAGAATCGCTCTGCACTTGTATTGCGCTAAAAATAAAAGCAGATGAAGAGCGAAAATCTGATGACAAACGACAAGAGAACTTTCTTAGTGACAAACAACAATTGCTGTTTCTTGGTAGTGACAAGATTAATCAAGACCCCACCCCCACCCCCACCCCACACACACACTCTCAGGAGACCTATGCTCCTAATATTGCTTATCACGAAAGTATTTCATGAAATAATCCATTTTTTTTTAAATTCCTCTCCTTTGCTGTGGCATGGGGATCTGAGAGAAGAGGTCTCTCTTTTCTCTCCCCTTCCTCAGAATTTTGTTTCTCAAGCGGTCATATAGGAAGGGAAACATTGCTCCGTCTATCTACATATTTCATGAAATAATGTAATTGGAGAGTAGACCTGCATGTTCAGTCGATAACACCTGAATATCATTGCACCTTCCAACATGTGACTGTGAGGTATTTGAACAGATAACAGGGGACAGCCACCCACACATTCTACAGCAGCCACGGAGGCAATTGTAAAGAATTGCATTCTTTTGGGCTGGTTTACCAACGCATTAAGCCGCCGCCCGCATGCCACCCTGGGGTCAGGCTGGGAGCTGGGGGGGGGGGGGGAGATGCTTGGACACTTGTTGTGTGTGAATTTGTTGTCCTAGCAACCTGTCCGATCTAATTAATGTTCCCTGCACTAATCTAATCAGCGGGCCGGGAGGGCAAGGGACTATACACTTGGGTTGTGGGTAAGGGAGGCGGGGGGGGGGGGGGACTGAGGTTAAGGACCAACTATCATGTGGACAATGCATGACCCTGACCTGGAGGAGGACTGGGGGGTCAGCCTGTTGGAGGGATTCCTCTCAGCCAATTAGAAGGGGACAGCGCAGGAGAAGCATTGCTAGAAATCCTTTGTCTCTAACTAATTCATTACCATGTTGAAGTATAGATAAAGGCGCAAGCCAAGCTATTGGTACACTCCGCTGCCTGGGCTCATGACGATCATTAACCAACTTCTCTGACTCCTTCATTATCCTAGAAGATCAAATCTCTGGGCAATTTTGCCTTTGAAATTCCCACTCGATATTGAGACATTTTTAAATCAAGATTAGGGACCCAGTAAAATGATAATCCATGTTCCAACGTTAATGATTAGTCATGAAAATCAAGTATTAGTTGTGAACGCTGTGAAGATTGTGGAAAACTTTGCATGTTTAACTTTTGTCCCTGTACAACAAAATAGTTGTACATATGTAAAATGAAATAAAATTTAATTTAAATTCATTTTTATTATTGAACACATCACGTTTGTTCAACTGTTAGTTTTGTTGGGCACTTGTGGGTAGATCTGTGTTTATGTTCTAACTTTGTTCTAACTTTTGTTCTTCTTTGTTCTATTGTATTTCTATTTAAGATTTACTCTAGTGAACGCAAGAGAGTCTCTTGTGTATAGGCGTTTCTCTCGACAATATCATTTTGTGATGAAGTTGTCATTTTACAAAGCATCTCATCTTTCTTATCCTCTGTTTCGTGCTTATATCGGTGGTTCTCACTAAGTGCTGGGTACTGGCCATCCAGTCATTAAATTATTGCAGTCGTTGAATTGTTGAATTGTTGAATTATCTGAGTAATTCGGTGCACTACTAATCACTCAAAAATAGAGTCTTACCAATTTCTACTTACCTTAAATACTGACAGGATAGACACACATGGGTCAGATTTTCAGAAGACGTACAATTCACCTTCACCAATCCTCTCAAATGACCCAAATTTCAGACGAAAATAAAGTTTAAAATACAGTTCAACCTAACCAAACCGATTGCTAGAATAAATGCAATGCCGAATATACTCGAATTTACCTAGTATTGACCAAATTGCAGCCTAATTTAGCAGAAGTTACTAAATGTGTACAGCTGCCAATTGTACATTTTCTGAAAATCTGACCCTTTAAAGAAGGGCGTGGGGTGCAATGTAACACGCAGTATACAAGTATATAAGTGCCTATAGGCACTTATAGCGCAGTGAAGTACATTGCATACAACTGGGATCAACCACCAAGGGACCTTTGAGCTGTGGACAGGGGAGACTGAGTAACTCGGTGCACCACTAACCACTCAAAACTAATGACTTACCTTACTGACAGGATAGACACACATTCTGATCATGATATCCCAAGTAAATACATCGAGCAACTTGAGCATGAACCACTTCTTCCCACTGACTCGTGAAGAGAATGTTCTCCTGCAGTCTATTGCCTTGGTTAGCCTTGCCATAAGCATGGCTACCAGTGTAGGGACGGTCGCATTCTGGGTTAAAATTGAGGGTAATATAAAATGGCAAAAGAGAAAATTTGCTGAAAGGATCGTAATCTATTTAGCGATAACAGACTTACTTTACAGCTCAGAGCAAATTGTTGATCATTCATATTTACTCGTCATGGACGGTTACCCGGATGAACTGCTTTGTAAAATCTTGGGATTTCTTGCCGAAGGTAAGTGAAACTTTGTAGTAAAGTCTTTTTTTTATATATAACTTTTTATTTTTTTTCCCATTTCTTTGAAGGCCAATGAATTTAACAATCATTCAATAAGTGTCTAGTGTCTCATAGCATTTAGGGCATTTAAAAAAGGGAAATAATGCGATAATTTGCTGGACAAAGATTTAAGTATTTTCAGTTACAAAGCAAACGCTCTTAAACTTTGTTTTTACAGCATCCTTTATTTTCCTTTTCCTGCCTTCTAGGCTTATACAATACTAAGACATATCATCAGAAAGAGTTGTAATCTTCACACCAAAAATATCTCTATGGTTGGTTTTCTTTTTCAATTTCATCTTGTCAAGATGGAAGCAATTAATCATACTTTTCCCTTCTTACTAAATAGAATTTTTCAGTCTAACTTAGCAGAATTTGAGAGATGTGTAGAACTGTAGATTGCATTTTCTGGATATCTGACCCATATATCCTAATAACGTTTGTCTTTCCCACAGAACTGTGCGTGGCGCAAGGTCTAATGGTAACCTTCACTGCATTTAATGCCTTCTCACTCATAGTGAGGAACAAACCTATACAGACGGGATGTCATGATTGGAGACTACTGCTCCCATCCCACGCCCTACCGACAACTGTGGCCAGTATCATGTGGATTCTCAATATACTGGGACCCAGTGAATCATGGTAATTATCATCGTTGACAATATACTGGGACCCAGTGAATCATGGTAATTATTATCATTGACAATATACTGGGACCTAGTGAATCGTGGTAATTATTAATCATTGACAATATACTGGGACCCAGTGAATCGTGGTAATTATTAATCATTGACAATATACTGGGACCCAGTGAATCATGGTAATTATTATTATTGACAATATACTGGGACCCAGTGAATCATGGTAATTATTATCATTGACAATATACTGGGACCCCATGAATCATGGTAATTATTATCATTGACAATATACTGGGACCTAGTGAATCGTGGTAATTATTATTATTGACAATATACTGGGACCTAGTGAATCGTGGTAATTATTATTATTGACAATATACTGGGACCCAGTGAATCGTGGTAATTATTATTATTGACAATATACTGGGACCCAGTGAATCGTGGTAATTATTATTATTGACAATATACTGGGACCTAGTGAATCGTGGTAATTATTATTATTGACAATATACTGGGACCCAGTGAATCGTGGTAATTATTATTATTGACAATATACTGGGACCTAGTGAATCGTGGTAATTATTATTATTGACAATATACTGGGACCCAGTGAATCGTGGTAATTATAATCATTGACAATATACTGGGACCCCATGAATCATGGTAATTATTATCATTGACAATATACTGGGACCTAGTGAATCGTGGTAATTATTATCATTGACAATATACTGGGACCCAGTGAATCGTGGTAATTATTATCATTGACAATATACTGGGACCCAGTGAATCGTGGTAATTATTATCATTGACAATATACTGGGACCCAGTGAATCGTGGTAATTATTATCATTGACAATATACTGGGACCCAGTGAATCGTGGTAATTATTATCATTGATAATATACTGGGACCCAGTGAATCGTGGTAATTATTATCATTGACAATATACTGGGACCCAGTGAATCATGGTAATTATTATCATTGATAATATACTGGGACCCAGTGAATCGTGGTAATTATTATCATTGATAATATACTGGGACCCAGTGAATCGTGGTAATTATTATCATTGACAATATACTGGGACCCAGTGAATCGTGGTAATTATTATCATTGACAATATACTGGGACCCAGTGAATCATGGTAATTATTATCATTGATAATATACTGGGACCCAGTGAATCGTGGTAATTATTATCATTGACAATATACTGGGACCCAGTGAATCATGGTAATTATTATCATTGACAATATACTGGGACCCAGTGACATAGGCTGCCTGTTACAATTGTCAGGAGTTTGAACAGTCTGCAGTGGTCTTTTGGGGCTCTGGACCCCAACGACCCAGCAGGCAACCAGCTGTATTAGTCACCCCCATAAACAAGCATTGATCCCCCAAAAAGTGACTTAAAAATCATTATTCATTATAAACATAAAAATCATTATTCATTATAAACATAAAATCATTATCCATTATAAACATAAAATCATTATCCATTATAAACATAAAATCATTATCCATTATGAACATAAAATCATTATCCATTTAAACATACTAAACAGATAAACAAAAAAAATGATATAGGGGTAATGTTAATGAACAAACTGACTCATTACATAATAATAATAATATAAATCAATAAATGACTATTCCAAAATATATTAGGGGTTGATGACAACATTATTTGTTTTCTTGTATACAATAAACACATGATACATTGTCACACAATACAGAAAGATTGGAATCAAATAAAACATTTTTTTGTTAGGAAATAAAGCTAATAAAGTTTGCTTTAAAACGAGCCCAGTTGGAAGACTCGGTGACCATTTTTAAACGAATGACAAACAAAAACATTTGTGCTTCACCATTTCCCATCCACCATACCTGTTTGGCCCTTATATAAAGCCACCTTAGCAAGAGTACACTTTTAAATGTACTTTTTTTTAAACAATTTTATTAGGAAGATTTCCACAATGTGGTAGGTCTCATCTCCTACAAAGGTATTTACAATATTTAAGTTTAACGCGATATTTGACAATTCAGTTCTTTAAACATCAATATACTATTACCTGGTATGGTGCGTTACCGGCAAACCATCGACACATGGCAATTTCCACTAGTTCTCTACTAAATCTAAGAGTATGATGGATTGTATTGTATAGGAAATTCAATAACGGTTCTTATGACAGTATCCAGTTTCTACAACAAATATAACTTGTGTAGAGCCTGTACAACTCCAATGCTACATGGACACTTGGGTCAGATTTTCAGAAAATGTACAATTGGCAGATCTACACATTTAGTAAATTCTGCTACATTAAGCTGCAATTTGGTCAATACTAGGTAAATTCGAGTATATTCGGCATTGCATTGATTCTAGCAATCTGTTTGGTTGGATTGAACTGTATTTTGAACTTTATTTTCGTCTGAAATATGGGTTATTTGAGGACCTTGGTGAAAGTGAATTGTACATTTTCTGACGACTTCACCCATGTAATGGAATATAAAGTGTTGTGTATCCAAAGAGAATTAGTATCGCATTCTACCGGTTGACACGATATGCTTTTATTGTTAGTTTCCGCATAAGTTTCCAATGACCATGAATGTACTGAACTATATCCGAGCATGCCATTGTCACTATGGCACACTGATACTTTAAATCAATGCGATACCAAATATACTCAGATATACCCAAAATGTATCATTTTAAAGCAGAATTTAGCTGAAATTACTAAATACATAGAGCTGCCAATTGTACATTTTCTGAAAATCTGACCCAAGTCATCCTTCATCAGCGCTCCACGATATCAGAGTGTCTCCTCTTTGTACAATTCTTTTACATTCATATGTGTCTTCTTTGGATCTTTTGTTCTTTGATTCTTTGGACAAATAGACACAGACAATAATTCCTACCATCAAGAGAATCAATAAAACCAACGATATAACAATCCAGTGAATGTGATAGTCCTCCATGTCTTCAGTGATATTCAGAGCGTGACGAAATGTAATGTTTTTGCTCTGGATGCAGGATGGGTCTGTTTAGATGTCTCACGCGTAGGGTTTAAACTTTTTTTTTCAAACGTCGATAATTAAAATCCCTCAAAAGTTACAAAGTGGAAATTTGCAGATTCGAAATTAGCAGATTCTGGAGATTTAGAATCAGTCATAATACTTTGCTAGAACCCAGAATTCAACGCTCACCAAATAAATGATGTTCTATTAAAATTACCATTAAAAATGACGCCAGGCCATCGGCTCCATAGGCTTTGCACTGTCAGATTGATTGCTCAATTTCTCAAAAACTTGCACGAATATCATGGAGAACCTTTGGGATATTATAATGTAGACTATTAGCATTAGGAAACTGCTCACAAACAGTAGTGCCCAAACTCCAGAACGAAAATCACTTTTTAGCCACAGTCTGGGCCTCAGCTGATGGCCTACATTAAGTAATACAATGTCAACATTACGAAACAAGAGGTAGTCCTTCGTTCCTGCGGAGATTTTCCAACTATTTTATGTTTCAATAAATGTTGAATACTGGCTGCGACACCAACTGCTCTACAGTAAAATCCATGTTAGTCTCCAATATCGACTGTAGGTTTAGTACTATCCAATGTTGAGGGCTTAAATGGATTCAAGTATATTCTATTGGTGCATTTAAACTTCCTGGTAGGTGGGTCAGATTTTCAGAAAATGTACAATTCGCCTTCACCAATCCTCTCAAATAGCCCACATGTAAGACACAAATGAGCTTCAAAATGCAGTTTAACATAACAGAACTGATACTTTAAATCAATGCGATACCAAATATACTCAGATATACCCGGTATTCATCATTTTCAGGCTAATTTAGTAGGATTTCCTAAATGTGTAGAGTTGCCATTTGTACATTTTCTGAAAATCTGACCCATATATTATTAAACACCAAGGATGCGAGACTAACAACTATATATCTATTAATAGGCAAACATAATAGGTGTGTTTCCGATTTATCTGGCTGGAAACTAGGTAGGCGGGTGGTAACTTTTTTTCATAATTTTTTTCTTTAGGTAGGGGGTGGTAACTTTTTTTTATTTTTTAAGGTTTCCCCCGCCAAAGGCGGTACGAGCGCCAAAGGCGGTACGAGCGCCAAAGGCGGGACCTTATATAGGTTCCACTTTTCTGCCTGCTGCTGCCTGCCTGCTGTAGAAGCGTGATGTCCATAAATAGAATCACAACACAAACACAATTCTGTCTATTGCCACCTGACTTTCCGACACATTCGCGTACACATCGCGGTGAATTTATGCTTCAGAAAAGTAATAAAAAACGCTATTTTTATTCGAAATACATGGCCAAGACGTTGAAATTAAGAAAAAGCATGCTTTTCTACCCCTAAGTATGTGTTTATATCAATGTCAGTCTTTAAATAAGACAACTAGGAGGGAAATGGTACTGTTATTGATAAACAACAATTTTCAGCATTTCCCTGTCAACTCAGGACTGAGAAAATTCTGATCGTCGTGCAAAACTGGGTTGTCTAATATGGTATTCTAAGGCATTAATTTATAGAATAACTGCCTAACCCTATACACCATCGGAAAGAGAAATGTCTGAGCTTGCATTTGGTGAGAATCATATTTATATTCCACCCTTATTGATGCCATGACAGATCAATGGAATTTAGGTTTGTTGGCGGCCGCTTACATTTTTCTAAAGTTGATCGAGGAATACAAAACATGCTCCTTCATGGATCATCACTGCACCTCCGCGAGAGGGTCTGGGAGCCCGAGCTACTAAAACAGTGACAATCATAATTATTTTTCACCTCATCATTGGAGTACAACATAGGCCATCACCCAATTTTCTATCTGCTGACAACACGAGAACAACCATTCAAATCATCAGGGGGTTTGGCGAGACCGCCACACCGGCAAGGACGCAATAATTTAATATCCTGTACATTGTTACGTCTTCTAATTTATGCAACGTTATTATGAGGGACAGGTGTTAGACTTTGTCCTACTTGATTCTACTATTATTGGCCCTCATTTTGCCATGACACATGTACTCAAGGCTAATTGACTGCTAAGTCGCACGTGGGGTTTGTTTACATTTCAGTGCTGTACTGTGTGACTCACCACTCTCACCAGCCACAGTGGAGGTCCCAGAGTGGTGGTGGTGGTGGTTTTTTCCGACAAACTTTTTTCGACAAACATTTCCGACTTTACAACAGACTTTTCCGATTTTACAAACAATCACGGAATACACATTACCTATATACAAGCTCTGGACTTTGACTTTATTATTTCCTAAATAGCCTAAACAGGGCTCAATATTCTAAGCAGATCTTCAGGTATTCGAGACATTTTTAAAAATAGCAAATACTTAATAATATCTAATAAATAGCAATATACACAAAATCCATATTTAATTTGACAATGCTAAGGAAAAAAGGATATAAATAAATGGGTAAAATAGCTTTGGTTATGTTAGCTGGGAAAACAGCTTTAAGTTTGTAAGTAAATAACTATAATAAACAATAGGAGCTAATAGGCCTGCGGTACATATGGAAATAGGTGGGCTCAAATGTTTGGACATATATAATACTTTATTTTTTTATTTTTTTTAAAGAAATTTTATTGCATGAAAGTTTCAGCGGGCTGATAATCTCATGCGCACAAGAAAAGTTGGTTGATAACATTTAACATCGAGATGTTCACAGAGTTCATAATCCACTACGGCAAAGCATTGTATATGCATTGCATATTTTTTTTTTCCGCAAATATATTTATTCAGGAGAATTATTACATTGAAATTACAGCACGCTCATCCGGAGATGACTTTTCGTTGTGCCCTGAGATTACTAACTTAATTTAACATATTTCAAAGAGGGCATGATGTTACAATGGAGAGGCATACATTTCAGTCAGTACATATATACATCGTTTCAGTTTATAAACATTTGATGAGGTGAGTGATGATGAAGGTAAAGGTGATTAGTTCCGGGCTACTTTATACAGTTCATTTCGACAGAGGTGTGTGAGAGGAATGGTGATCTTAGAACAGTCATTCATATAATATACATGTGTTGGTAATGAAGTTCAGACGGTTTACATTCATCGTATAGTCGGTAGGTAATAGACCTCAGCAAGCGGGCTGATCGAGGTCCATTTTATATAATCAAAGCCAGACATAGGCCAGTTCGAACATATGTACATTCAGGTTTGTCAATAGATCCCCAGCAATGAGCCGGTAAAGCATTACATAAGTGGCAATATAAACAGTACAAACAGTACAACAAAACAATCATACGATAGGCACAAGGGTGCGTTATAATACAGTCAATTCATACAGCAGAGGTGGAAGTGGATTAATCCGCTCCCAGTGCAGGGATAGGGGCCGGAGCCTGCAGAGCAAGGAAGTACCTTTTTAGTAGAATTTTAAAATATTTAGAGTCACCAATAATTCTCAGATAAGGTGGCAGTTTATTCCACGTTGATACCACAGAGTTATAAACACATTTTGAATCCCTACTGGTACGCGGTATGAAGCTATTTAGGACCGGAGCTTCGGCCTGCCTAGTGTGTCTAGCCGGTATGCTGCCTTTATTGTTTACATAGACCTCCATGTGCGCTATCTTAGACAAATTAAATGATATCCTATTAGTAATACTCATGGTTTTACACAATTGAAGAAGCACTGCATTAGGTGTATAATAATCACAGCTGAGGGCAATACGCAATATTCTGTTTTGAATTCTTTGGAGCTTTGTTAAGCATGTTTGACTTAGGGGAGTTAATGAGAACAGGCAGTAATCAAAGATAGACAGCAATTTTGACTTGGCTATCATAATAGCCGCATCTTTAGTCAAATTACCCCTAATTTTCCGGAATATAAATATCTTACTGGTTAGTTGTTTTATCAAGCTATTATATTGAGGCTTCATTGAGATAGCTTGATCAATAGTAACACCAAGGTAATCATATTTATCTACAATTTCAACTCTTTCAGTATTTAATATCACATCCACTCCAAGATTTCTTACCATATTAGCAGTACCAAATAACATAACTTTAGTTTTTTTAATATTAACAAGCAGTTTGTTAGAACAACACCATTTGAAGAATAACGATAAGTCCGCATTGAGCCGATTTACGCATGTTGCAGGGTCGGAGCCTGAGGTATATAAAATCGTGTCGTCAGCATATTGAATTATTTTGCAGGTCAAATTAAGGTGTTTTAAATCGTTAACATAAATCAAGAACATAATCGGCCCTAGTATTGACCCCTGTGGTACGCCATAATTTATTTGTCTTTCATTAGATAGATGGTCTTTTATTTTTACTCTTTGTTTTCTATCACTTAGGTACGATTTAAACCATTTAATAATGTTTTCGGGTAAGCCGATGTCAAGCATTTTTTCTAACATAATATCATGGATCACTGCATATGTATATTGTTTATTTGTTATTGTCAACTCCCGTTGAACTTAATTATAATATTTCGATTTCTTCCCCTTCTTCACCCCCCCCCCCCCTCACCCCCTTAGTGTTTAGTTGACATGTCTCCAACTTCAATTGCAAAATATTCTCATTTCCCAATATCGCTATATCGATCTTCACTTTTCAAGGTAGGATTACAATCCCAGTTCATGTACATATTTTGTGGTTTCTGGACAGAACACTGGTCATCAATTAGCGCGTTACATGTTGCTCTAAGTACATCAGTACTAATGACACTTTTAACATAATACAATTCTTTTAACAGTCGGTGATGAAACAATTAAAGTCTATAAATCCATTAAAGTTACCATTTACATGGTTTCAACGATGGCTGTAATGTACTGGGTTCAACCGAGCTCCTGTACTTAAGCATGATTTACATGTTCTATTTCTAGGTGCCTGGTGGACAGAAGGATTGCGTGGACATCATACATTGGCCTTGTGAATGTAGTGTACGCCATCTTTGTACTTACATGCGTCATAGTATGCTACAGTCTGGTATACCATCAAATCAACGCCACCAAGAAACATCTTGCAATGTTCAAAGAAATGAAGTTATTGCAACAAAGGCGAGCTCATGCACGATCTGCGGCGTTGATGGGAGTCTTTGTTATAGCCTACATCATACAATGGAGTGGCTATATGGTGTATTGTGTGTGGTCACTATTCTCCCCACCCAACACCCTGATACTAGCCCTGGTGGTCAGCTTCACTAATCTGGGTGGACTGTTTAATTGTCTGGCGTATACTGTACTCAGACTGGTTGGAACTAACTCAACCTCCAGCAAGGGTCGGTACTCAGGGCGGTGTGGGTCTAGGAACAGCGGGATGGAAACTATGAGTAGTTCTATAAGTACCATACAATTGAAAGGGAATGATTAAAGTAACTCGGTTTAGTAGGGTATTGGGTTATAAATATGATCTTAGATTAACATCATGCAGTAACCAGTATCTATCTAGTGAAGCACATTTGAATATCTATCTCTTTTGTCCAATATTTTGTCAATTAATGAAGATTAAAGATTCATATTTGACATTTGACTGGCCTGATCTAAATATATAGAAGGAGTAGATACCACGCTGTAGTATACGCCGTCTATTGTTTAATTACAAATACCGCATACTAGAGCGGGACTGATGCACTAACCACGGCAGCCATCATACTTTGGATGACCTCGATAGATGCCTGTAACGGGAAATGGACAGCAATTGAAAGTGTTCCAGGTTTGATGGATGCTATTCCCACCTGAGTTGGAGAGGTAAATGTGACTGATAAAGAAACTACTACTAATAAATATTACAGACTGGATGGGTGCTCTTCCAGACTGAATAATTAATAACTGAACCCAAAAACAAATTAGTTTGCTAATGTGCATTTTTACGTCTTATATAAATTTGGAATTACAAAATAGAATATTTTTGCTGTTTTTAATTCCATTTTTATGTGTTTTGGTTATATTTTATTACAAATGATTTGAATGGGAACCGTGTTTATATTAAGGCCTTTGTAAAATTGATTTTAATCAGGATTATCACATCATTAACAGTCATAGTATCATGAACAAACAAAACAACTGTGTTTTACGCCCACAGCCATGCACAAATCATCACCAGGACAGAATCATACTTTGAATATATTACTTCCATAGGGCCTACAGCTGCCTAACCCGCCTTTTGACGGGGCACACACCTTTTTGCAGGGCACAGACACAGGATCCTATTCATTGGTTGAAAGTCATTGAGCAACACCCTTCTGTAAGATTTCTGGGTCAGGTATCCGGAAATGTACAATCGCCAGCTCTACACATTTAGTAAATTCTGCTAAAGAATGCTAAATACTAGATATATCTGAGTACATTTGGCATAATTTATTCAAAGGATGTCTGTGGTTATGTTGTTTTGTGTTTTGAGTCTCATTTTGTATTAGATTCAGGTTAAATATCAAATTTGAAATATAGAAACAATTCTGAGACAAACAGGTCTTCCTATGACTGCCGACTTTGGTATCTTTGAGTGTTGTTACAATCCCGCCAGTCAGAACCCATCCATGCCAAAACCCCGCCAGCCAAAACCCCGCCAAAACCATACCAATTGTGTGGGGTTGGGATAGGGGTTGGGGTAGGGGTGGTTGGGGGTGGGGGCATGGGGGGAGTGATAGTTGCATAGAATAGAATAGAAAAATGTTTTATTTGTCTAAGCGGTACATGGGGTATAGAGAAAACAGGTCGACAGGCCACTGAGAGAGTCCCAGCTCTTCTGGCCGTTACCTTTGCTTTACAGGATAGTCATCTATGTAGACGTCTAGTATTAATCAAGTAAAATAATGATAATACAAAATAGAAAATGGAACAAAGCAGAACTAGTGTGATATGTTTCACTCCAAATCTGTTCGATATTCAGTGATGATAACGATAAAATAACAGTAATAATATTATTCATGTTTCAAACTCATTGGCGTTGACATTAATATGGCACAATACCCTATACTCTGTTCAGAGGGGTGTACATATTCATTGTTTTTCTTTAATATTTGGGATCGTTTTTGATAGATGACCATATAACGACAGACATGCTTTCTCCCATCTCAGAGAATGGACCTGCACCCCCCCCCACCCCCACCACACACACACACTCTCAAACATCTTTTTTACCGGTATATGCATATGGTAAAAGGCGGACCAGACTCAACGGGGCGGACCAGACTTGTGAAATACTTGTAGGAAATGGATCTCTCAGGAAGACCTGCTTAGGCAAAGAGTATGTATCCAATTTCGGAATGTTATTGTCTGTTCTGAATATAAAAAAAATGCAGTAATTTTATTTTTTTATTTAACATATTTATACCGCCATTAGTGATAAGGATATACAAGGCTCACGGGGACTATTATTTAGCATTGTCCATGATTTTTTCTGCCAGGGGCTGTTACGTGCAGTCCTACAACTATAGAAGGAAAGGAGTGGTGCATGAGTAAAGGTAATTAGTAATTAGTGTAGAAGGAAAGATGATAGTTGTTAATCTACATGATAGGATCAGTTATGCTGTCCGTCCGTAGCAGTGTGTTTTAATCATCTGTCATATTGCGTTCAGTCCTGGGGAGTTCCTGTGGTCATGGGATATTCATTTAATTCTGTGGGTTTCCCCCTTGGGTCAGGTTGTGTGTGATTTGATTTTGTGACTGAAATGCTTGTGGTTGTCTATGTTTTTTATGTCTGGGGGTAGTTTGTTCCATGCCTGGGCACCATAGTACTTAGGGGCTCTCTTAAGTGACTCGGTTTTTGGTCTGGGCAGAGGAAAGTTGCGTTGTCAAGGTCAAAATCCAATACAGCGGCCTTTTGGAACCAAGAATAGTTTGTCACAAAAGCTATTGCCAAATATTAAATATCAGGGAATCCATATTCAAAGTTATTCTGAAGCCATTTTCAAGATCAAATCATATTTTATGAATATAACCCTTTAATTTAAATGAAAATGAGACTACTCAAACCTAAAATGTGTAAAATCGTGTGATGTATATTCATATACATGAGTATTGTGTTCAGGTGACCACAGGTGGCGTCATGCGCATGCCCACCGGTGCCTGCTTCCAGTCATTCATTCTCCACCTTGTCCACCTGTCAACACGAAAGTTTTTGTTAGGTGATAATAGTAAAACACAGTTGTCTTTTAACTAGCACAAATCCGACAGCTCAGATTGTGTTCAGCAAAGCGTTACTGAAGCACAGAAATGTCAAGGATACTCAATCATATACATGTATATATGATTGAGTATCCTGTGTGTGTATACACTTGATGTGGAGGTCTATTTAAAACCTCCGATCCACTACATATGTGTGCAGTTATGTACGTGCTGACTGTGTATCCAAACTGTGTATACGAATATTAGTGTGAAATGAATGGCCTCAGCCAGACCAGCAATGAAAAGTGGACTACATGGTCAACTTTAGAGGTCTCTAACTTTTTTTGATCGTGGTAGGATATGATTTTTTTTGTTAATTTGTGGGAAATGACCTCAAATAAAAGTGTAGCAAATCTAAATTTATTTGGACCGGAAATTAGTTTATTATTCCATAAAACGTGGAAAAAAAACATTTTCTCATAGGTTACCATAGTAAACCACCGTTCTTTTCATGGGACCCTACCAAAAACCAACGGGGTAACATAACTTGTTTTTTCATTTATTTGTTTCCTCTGTAGTAAGAAACTATCGCTGAAAGTTTCATGGCAATTGGACTGGTCTTTTTTTTCATTGAACTGTGCTGTATACCTTTAAGTGACTCTCAAGTTTATAGTAGCTACAATTATAATTTACTTAGATATTTTAAGATATACCATTCGTTTTTGTCACGGGTTCATTATCCTCCCTGGTCCCATGAACCGTTTCACCAACGGGTATATTACGTCGTAGGCACTACGTACAGTGGAATAAAATCAACATGTGGGTCGGATTTTCAGAAAATGTTCAATTCACCTTCACCAATCTTCTCAAATAACCCAAATTTCTGACGAAAATAAAGTTCAAAATACAGTCCAACCTAACCAAACATATTGCTAGAATCAATGCAATATCAAATATACTCAAATTGACCAAATTGCAGCGTAATTTAGCAGAATTTACTAAATATGTACAGGAGCCAATTGTACATTTTCTGAAAATCTGACCCATGTATGTAAGCAATGATGGCCAGCCCATCTCATTCCAGTGGTACTAGGGTCAGATCTTCAGAAAAATGCACAATTGGCAGCTCTACACATTTCGTAAATGCTGCTAAATTAGGCTGAAAAATGACCAATCCTTGGTATATCTGAATATATTTGACATTGCCTTGATTCAACCGATCTGTTTGGTTGTGTTCAACTGAATTTTGAACCTCATTTTTGTCTTAAATTTTGGTTATTTCAGAGGATTGGTGAAGGCGAATTGTACATCTTCTGGTGATTTCCCCCACTATGACTAATTTGGCAAGTTAAAAGAATAAGAACCGGTTGCTCTGGTTACACATCGTAAAGCCTGGATGCGCGGTCTAAATAGTATATCTTATTTGTTTGTTTTTTATCTTTTATTTCGGTAAGCTCACAACTTATATTGCTATTCTCAGCTTATAATTATAAATTACATTGAAAATAATAGAAACTACCAGAGATCTACAAGATCAAATTAGCAAATAATAACATCAATACTAGACTACTATTCCATCGGGCTAACTTTTGAGATAACATTAGCCTATAAAATATTTTTGGCACTTATTCGTGAGAATAAAAGATGATACAATGATACCTATAGTGACATATGGATGTAAAACCGCCGTGCATCTTACACATATTCCACTTAGTAACTCACTAATCTGGTAATTGTTTAGTTCTCTAATAAGACGGTCCAGTACACGAGAATAAGAATTATGGTTTATATAAATTTAAACTTCAGTCTCTCAGTCATCATGTTGAAGATGAAAAATGAAAATGGTCTCTCAGCGGGAGAAAAGAGTACACTTCTCTTTCTTTTTTTTCCTTCCTCTTTCCCATTCTGATAAGATAAGATAAGATAAGAAACTACTTTATTCCAACTCTGCGAGTACAAAGGGTAGACATAAATAACAAGAAGAATAATGCGTGAGATATAGAAAGAATGGGTAAACCGACCTCTAGATAATATCCAGATCTCCCGGCCGTTACCTTGGCCAAAAATACATGAGACTGAGATTATACATTATACCGTACTTGTAGCAAGTGGTAAAGCGACTAGTTAAATGTAGACAAAAGCAGTAGAAATCATATATTCATATATATACAAATATTAAGATTAAGATACTTTTATTTTCGAACATGTCGCTGTCAGAAAACTTGACTCCAGCTAAGGGAGGTTTGCAAGTTTTCTGTTAATTACATTGATGATAAACAGTGTACAATACCACAGTCGTCATGGACGAAGGTAGCTCACTGTTATTTACATTGAGATTTGTCTCTTACATTGATAGGTTAAGTGTAAAGCGCATTAAGTCTTTTTATAACGATTTTCTCAGAAATAGTAATTCTTTCTTTTGTTAAACACAGTCATCCATGAGCCTTTGGATATGTACTGTTTTTACTTAATGAAATATTGGTCTGACCATATAGGAGTTTTTGGAAAGAACCTGGATTGGGTGATCATCTAGTAATAAGAGTACTCTAATAAAGCGATCATTTAAACATTCAAACAAAGCAATAGATATCATGTAAATATAATATATATATATATATATATATATATATATATATATATATATATATATATACATATAATATATATATATTCTGTGTTTCATACACATGTTATGCACATACACATCCATCATAATGCAATCAGACCAAGGACATGGAATCTGCGCAGCAATCAGTGAAGAGAAGCAGAGTTAGTAGTTCCTAGAAAATTTAATAGTTCTTAGAAAATCATGCAAATATATGTAAATCAGTGGGTTGGACGCAAGTATATAAACTAAATAAGACCATATAGGAGCGCTATAGCGTCATAGCGTTCCTCGGACTGAGCAACCAACTACGAAATATCCAACTTCATCAACGCGCACTTTGGTGAGTATTTATTTCTGTTTCTGCACGCGCATTGCTCTGAAACCAACATTATCTAGAGTGAGTTACGCATAGTACGTATTTCACTAGTGAGTTATGTAGTGTCTTCATGGCAACCAATCTGGGTTTTTCTTCACTAAGATTGCTGCTGAAATTCAAATTTATGACTGGATATTTGTCTATTTTCATAATTGAAAGCATATATATATAATAAATCTGTTAACTAATTCGTTGGTTTCAGTCGCTTAGAACCCGTTCAAATCTTCTTTAACCAACTCATTAGTTGCTTGTGGAGAGACAGTCTCCATGCTATAAGGCAAGATATTCAGAAAACACACAAATAATAGTTCGAATTTTAGAAAATATCTATCCTATTTATAATGGCGATATATTTCAATAGATGTATTGTTTAATAGTTCCCTTTTTCGAAGTGAGAACGACAGAGACGAGATATTATATGTGAGTTTTTTACAAGTCGCAAAAATGAGAATTTGAGATATCATTATATTTGAAAAGATAAGATCAATCCGATTCCAATGATGGTAAACAGTAGGACATATATTTTACATACTTGTATGTTTTAAATTCGAATTCTTGGAAAAAAACTTTGCTGGATTTTTATGTGGAAAATTACGGGTGTAGTCACTAAATATACCCTTTAAGGTGATCTTAGAAATACGTTTTATTATTTCTGTATTTTTAATGTTATACAAGTGAGATTGATCTCATATTATACAAGGATCCTTGAAATTAGAATTGAATTGTCCTACTAGGGGGTCCTCTTTTTTTATGGGGGGGGGCAGGGAGTAAATGCCTGGGAAATCTGCATAAAACGATCATTTGACCCCTGAGGCGAGGGGGGGGGGGGGTAATAATGTATCATAACAGATATTGAACATTTGCATTGTTCTACTGCTCCAGAACTCATTGAGAATGGACAGGCACGCCCTTGTTATCCTCTTGGCTGTGTTTACACTCGGTAAGTATATCGGTCAGATTTTCAGAAAATGTACAATTGACCTTCACCAATCCTCTCAAATAACTCACATTTAAGACATAAATGTGCTTCAAAATGTAGTTTAACATAAGAGAACTTTAAATCAATGCGTTACCAAATATATACTCAGATATACCCGGTATTCTTCATTTTTCAGCCTTATTTAGGAGAATTTCCTAAATGTGTAGAGCTGCTAATTGTACATTTTCTGAAAATCTGACCCATATATTCTATATCCTTTTCAGTGGGATACATATTTACAAGCATATCATTCAAAGACAAAACCACCAAGCGCCCGTATTTACATGTCAGAACGTCAGAAAATGTACAAATCTTCTTCACAAATCCTCTCAAATAACTCAAATGTAAACCAGAAATGACTTTCAAAGTATGGTTTACTTGTTTTTATTGGTTATTGGTGCTTTGCGCATGATAGATAATTCCTCATTTCATACCAGGTTTGAACTGTGTTATCTAAACTCATAGATCTGTACTTGTTTCCTTTATTTTGTGCAACAGGGATCATCACATCTCAAGTCAAGGCGTAAGTTATTTTTGTTATTTCGAAATAGGCCTATGTAAAAGTGGCCTACCCTATTATATATGGCCAATTTAGTCCTATAGATATATTTTGCCGGAAGGTTTGAATTTGCATGTTGTGACAAATGTTTCCTATTATTGTAAACGTATTAATGTTCACGCAGTATTTATTTTCGCTATTTTAGCGCACCCGTCCTTGTGCGCAAAGATAAATTGAACGGTATTTAGGCTGCGATTCCACTGGCTCGCTCTTTTGGTACGCTCATGGCCCGCTCTTTTTATTTCCCTGAGCACCATATCTCTCTCCTGTATCTGTCTTACTCTCTGTCCTCTCTCACTTGGATCTCTCTTCTCTTCTCTCTTCTCTCACCTGTATCTCTCCCCAGCTCTCTCTTTTCGTTTGCGGCCGTTTTTTCGGCCGTTTTAATCTTCTCCCACCTGGCCCTCTCCCCAGCTCTCTCTTTTCTCTCATGTCTCTTTATCTTTCCCCTTGATCTCTCTTCCTCTGTCTTCTCAGTACAACATTGCTACTCATTTCCCTGTAACACATCACATATAAGTATTAAATTAAGGTATGCAGGGAATTGGACTAGACTAAACATTTTAGTGTGACAAAAATTCATCTCAAAAGGGAAAGGCGAGAGGTGAGTGAGGGACATGAGAGGATATAGGGACTAGAGATGAGGGACGAGAGGTGAGAGATGATGGATGAGAGATGATGGAGGGAGAGGCAAGAGATGAGGGACAAGAGGTGAGAGACGAGAGGTGAGAAATGAGGGACAAGAGGTGAAATATGAGGGGTGAGAGGTGGGAGATGAGGAATGAGGGATATCTTTTTAACAGGTTTTTTATTTGGAGATATTTCCCAATGCTGATACATTTCAATCTAATGAGATGTCACTCCTGGGCCACCATACTTTCCCCTCACACTCTCATCGCTCTACCCGCTCCAGTTCCCCTCTCCCCATCCTACATTCCTTCCTATTAATTGCTCCCCACCACCACCACCACGATGATATGGATGATCCAGATTGTTATGAAATCATATTTTGGTTTGCTGCTGTGAATACTCTCTAAATAAATAAATTGTGATGTGTTTCAGGTAAATGAGTCACAAGTCACAAAGTTGATATTTTCCAAAAGGATTTATTTACAAGATCTATTTGGTGCGATATTCTGATTTTTGTAGGGCTGAGTGCATTAAGCCATATTAATCTATGTACCAAATCTCAATACAGTGTATTGAATATATCCATTCCTTACAAACCTTTAAGATAAAGTATACCACATTAAAATTTTAAGATTTATCTATTTAATTGTGCCCGATTTCCTGATAAGGTATTGGATATGTGTGAAATTTTTTCTGAGCTTTTTTTGTTTTTTTGTTTTTAAAGGTTTTTATTCAACATAGTCTGCCATCGTGGCTCTTACAATTCTAAAATGACTTCCTTGTCGTACCTTTGTATTTTGTAGTTTTTTTTGGTATTTTCTTGATTTTCGTTCACACCCTTAACAATATTGGATTTATAACACTTCTCCAACCTCCCCCCCCCCCCCCCCCCCCCACACACACACACACAATATTTTATCGGTTCCGCCGCCCCTGACTGTAACTGTACGGTAATACATGATTGTAATAAGTGACGGCCGATATGACGGCCGTTAAAAGTGACGGAAAGTTTGATGGGGAAGTGCGCCGAAGACGGCCGAAGTTCTGCGCAATGTGTCCTTGACCTTGCCGCATTTTCGGTATGGAAACAAATGTTGATACTGTGCGGCCGAAATCGCGGCAGGCTCCTCCGAATTCGCGGCCGGAATTTGGTGAAATTCGGCCATACGTGTTTTTTGCGGGACCATGCCGGACTTACGGCCGTTTTCACGGCAAACATTAATAATTTCCCATAGTAATCCTATGGAGGGCCCGGAATTACGGCCGTTATTGCGGACTGGGTCATCCCTCTTTCCATACTTAACAAGCGAACTCAGAGTGAAGCCAGAGCGGTCCAGAACCAGAATCAGTTATTGCGCTTTATATACGCTCTTAAAATTTGACGTTGGCGCTTGTTTTTGACATTGCGCTAATATCTGACGTGTTTGATTTGAGCTCTTTCTGCCTCTTAAACTAGCGGACCAAGAGCGCACAAACGCATTTGCTATTGATTTCAGAAGGAAAGAAGCGCACCAGTAGAATAGCTCTGCGCTTGTATTGCGCTAAAAATATTAGCGGATGAAGAGTGAATGACAAGCACGCTATAAACAAGCGCAGCAAGAGCGAGCAATGAGCACATATATACAAGCAAACCAGTGGAATCGGACCTTAAAAGGGTGTGAGACTTTCTTGCTGCACGAATTTAAATCCACGCGAAAGGGTGTCAAAGTCTCAGTGCGTGAAAAATTATCTGCGCGAAAATAAATACGTTTACAGAATATCTTTGTCTGTAGTCTCTAAGCATTAGTGTATTTTTTTTACCTGCATATTGTTCAGATTTTCAGAAAATGTACAATTGACCTTTACCAGTCCTCTCAAATAACCCAAATTTAAGACAAAAATGAGCTTTAAAATGCAGTTTAACATAACAGAAACTGATACTTTAAATCAATGTGATACCTACTCAGATATACCCGGTATTCTTCATTTTTCAGTCTAATTTAGGAGAATTTACTAAATGTGTATAGAGTGGCTAATTGTACATTTTTTGAAAATCTGACCCATAATTATGAACTATACCGTGAAAGGCAAAATCATAATGATATATGATCCGTTTCAGGAAAATGAGTCATAAGTCGCAAAATATGGATTTGGAGATATTTTTTTATTTTAGAAAAAAATTGCAGTGTGTCAGGATGGGTTATTACCAGTAAAGTAACTAAATATACTCCATACATTTCAAAACGCAAGGATATATTTAATACGTCCTGAAACTTAATTGTTTCATGGACACATATGACTATAAGTGCTAAACCCTCTAATAATCAGAACATTCCTACTAAGAGAACTTGTGAATATATTACTTTACTTTGAAAAACATCAATTTAGCGACTTATGACTCATTTTCCTGGAACACA
This sequence comes from Sthenelais limicola, assembly GCA_942159475.1. NCBI lineage: Eukaryota > Metazoa > Annelida > Polychaeta > Phyllodocida > Sigalionidae > Sthenelais > Sthenelais limicola. The sequence goes on along the minus strand of OW804100.1, from coordinate 4,114,334 downwards.
TATTTTATGATTCCTCCAGGAACAGGGACGAGAACCCGCAGGCCTACGAGTCCCCATGTGACCCCAAATGCCGTGGAAATCAAGAATGCATTTTCGCAAATTGTTGGAATAAGTAAGTATATCAAAACTGTATTACCAGTTTTTCATATTTTTGTTGTTGTTTTTTATCCATTTCAAGGCCAAAACATTTATAGTACATATGAAATTCAAATGTAAATACGTATTGTCCTCCATGGACGTATTGCATACGGTACGTGCCTATATAAATGACATCACCATACAAAATTTGCATGTGTGAGACAAAAGAATCAATGACAAATAAAAAAAAATAAAAAAATATGACAAGATAAATACAATAAAAAAACAAATTTAACTTTTTCTCTAACGAAAAGATTATTATAACTAAGTTCACAGGTCGCCTGTCTTAAATATAAGATAAGAAAAGATTTTTATTTGTCATGATCAAGGGTACAGGAGTGAGTACAGTTGAATGATATCTTACTACGTTTTAACACATTATATCCATTAAATCGCCATATATGTCATTGATTCTTTTGTCTCACCTTTGTCATCATTACTCATCTATTGGCAATAAAAGTTACAACACAAACAACCACAAAATGTCTTGATTCCATACTTGTTAGCTTGTTAGCTCATTTAGCATGAGCCGTTTTTTATCCTTTAAAGTTAGCCTTAGATAATTGCACATCACAGTTGTAGCTCTCACCTCAGCATCAAGTCGAAAACCTTGTTTTCATGTATAAGAAAATTTTTGTCATGTTAAATCATTGGAGAAGCAGTCGAAATAAAGTCTTTAGAAACAACAAGAAATAGTTAACAGTGATCAGTTTACATTTATTTATTTATTTATTTCTGGTTCATGTAGAAGATTGCGTTTCCAAGGGAAACGGAGATTGATGTCAGTTAAATGTAAAGTTCGAGAGGGAGGGATAGTAGGAGGGAGAGGAAGTGGAGACAGAAAACATGAAATCCCTATCCCATATATGACTGGTCATTCCATGTGATTCTGTTGGTCCCTTTAACACCTTTGCATATGAGGCATCTTATTTCGCAACTTGCCACTTTAATTCACACATGGTCTACCCTTTAATTCACACCTAAACGCCATCCCCTCCCCCTTCCAGCCATTACCAGCATGATTCTGATCCCATCTGCTGATATCAGAATCAACAGATTCTTCACACTGATATCCAGGATGGGAGGAGCCAGGATGCTATCAATGATTGACAGATCTCACCCCAATCCATTTAGATTGATGATAACATCAATCTAAAAATTAAGTCAATAACCAAAGCGTGTTTTGTGATAGGTTGTAATGTATCTGACTTGCCACATACTATGTCCGCAAGTTTTTTTTCAACCAGGGATGTCACGAGACGATGCAGGTTATCCTAGATCAGTTATCATTTATTTGTATTTCAGGTGCAATCACCTTGGAAAGTGTAACAACCATGAGGTCTGCAATACTTATTGGAACGTTTGTTTGGGGCTGTAAGTTCTAGTTTTTACTTATAAGTATGAGTACATGATTATGTAGATTCAGCAAAAAGTAGATTTGTGATGTGTTTCAGGAAAATGAGTCACAAGTCGCAAAATTGGTATTTTTCAAAGTGTTTTTTTCACAAGATCTCATTATTGGAATGTTTTAATTCTTGGTGGGTTGATCACTTATAGCTATATCAATTGATGCATCAAATTTAAGAACAGTCTATGTAACATATCCTTTTGTTTTGAAGGTCCTCATATGGACTACATTTAGTTACTTTACTGTTTTCTGACCCCCAGAAATATTGGAAACATTTTTTTTCAAAATCGAAAATATTAAACTTAAAATCTAAAAATATTTATTAGATTATTAGACTGTTTACTATCATTGGAATTGGCTTGATCTCATCTTTTCAAATATGGTGATATCTCAAAATCCATTTTTTGCGACTTATGACTCATTTTCCTGAAACACATCTCATTTGGCTTACGCAGAAAATGACAATCCAGGCATATTTTTGTCCAAATATAATTGGACATTCAGTTCTGATAGATTTGCTCAAATATAAAATATATGTGTGTAACCTCTCTCTATTTGTAGAAAGCTCTTGGCGGACCTCCAAAGTAAGGGACGGTGTTAAATGGAACCGCAGAACTGAGTCTTATGTAAGTATCCTACTATATAAATCAGCATGTTTTATCTACATTTATTAGGGATAGTTGTACTATTCCCTATCTTTCTATTTCTATTTTTACAATAAAAAGATGTATTGTAATGTAAAATGAAAGTCCACTTGTATGAGATGGGAGTAGAAAACCAAAAAGAAAAGGTTTCAATAACAAATTGTTTAATCATCTCTCTCTCGATTATTAGGGAGACTAGGAACACCTGTGCTTGCACAGAAAGTTTTGAAGAAATTATGTATCTTTTTCTTTATCCCTTTTTCTTGACGATGCGTTTATTCTTATGTAAATGTACGATCAGAAATAAAGTTATTACATACACATAATCATCATCATCACTAAGCCTCATGCATCACATTTGGGTGAAATCGCCAGAAAATGTACAATTCCCTTTCGCCAATCCCCTCAAATAACCCAAATTCCAGACAAAAATAAAGTTCAAAATACAGTTCAGCCTAACCAAACCGATTGCTAGAATCAATGCAATGCCGAATATATACTCGAATTTACCTTGTATTGATCAAATTGCAGCCTAATTTAGCAGAATTTACTAAATGTGTAGAGCTGCCAATTGTACACTTTCGGAAAATCTGACCCAGTTCATGCCCATTAGAGAGAAAAGGCAGAACAATATGTACCGCACTTAGATTCATAGTATAGTTAATAATTCAGAACGGGTTATCGACATTCATACAAACGCCAAGTACCTCAAATATGTTGCTGTATCCAGGGTGAGTGAGTGAGGTTGGTTGCTTTACGCCCTTATCAACACTTTAAAGTGTTATATCAAGGGCAGGAGAGCTGAGAGGGACTCAGTTTATGATCATACCCAGGAAATAGAGATAGAGAAGAAGGGGGAGAGAGAGAGAAAAGAGACAGATTTAATGTTCTTCTGTGTCAGAAAATCAACAGTTAACTGATCGGAAATATGACTGTCCTAACTTTAATAGTCAGCTTGGAGACAGGCGGGCAGACAGGTAGACCTGATGTAACCTTTGGTCTATTTTTGATCGATTTTCTATGTAAACAATTGTCATTATAGAACAATGGGACTTACAATTATTGTAGACTAAACTATCCCCTTGCAGAATCTAGTTTCAATTAATAAATGTTGTACCTAGGAGCTAGAGTAGCAGTGGAAACGACAGCCAAGGTTTCTGTGAAACAAAACTTCATTTCACAGGAAGTAGAACAAATGGCTGTTCCTAAAAGCTCCCCCCTCCCTCCGGTGTATCAGTGAGATGCTATGTAACAGCATAGCAAAAGGAGGGAGGGAGTTTGCATGGTAGCAAACCGGAAACATGCTGCTAGGTTGCATGTAATCCTACACACATGATTACACAGTAGGATTACACTCCCGCCCATACAAACTGCAGTTAATCCTCCCTTCATCATGGAGTAATATTTCGACTTGGAATCACGCATATGGGTCAGATTTTCAGAAAATGTACAATTGGCCCTTCACCAATCCTCTCAAATAACCCACATTTAAGACAGAAATGAGCTTAAAAAATGCAGTTTAACATAACAGAACTGATACTTTAAATCAATGCGATACCAAACATACTCAGATATACCCACAATTTAGCATTTTTTAGCAGAATTTAACAGAAATTACTAAATATGTAGAGCTGCCAATTATACATTTTCTGAAAATCACAATATTTCGACTTGGAATCACGCATGCATATATGAGGGCACTCTGAATAATAGTTGAAAATTGAAATGTACGACATGATAGGAAGCGAAGCATAGAAAGCTCCATTATTGTTGGGTAAAGCACAGGTTTCTGTGTAAAACAGTGAAATATTCATTCAATCGTTGCTTCTTCAATACTTTAATATACTCCCACTGACATGTTATTCTTCCCTTTGTAATTTAGCTTATTTAAATATTTCAGTGAGCAATGCGCAGAACCTAGACTGTCCCTCAACGTGGATAGTACCAAGAGGACGAATACACATCTGGGTCATCTTTTCAGAAAATGTACAATTCACTTTCACCAATCCTCTCAAATAACCCAAATTTCAGATGAAAATAAAGTTCAAAATACAGTTCAACCTAACCAAATAGATTGCTAGAACCAATGCAATGCCGAATATACTCGAATTTAACTAGTATTGACCAAACTATTAATTATTGACCCTTGTATCAATCAATAAATGTGATGTGTTTCAGGAAAATGAGTCATAAGTCGCAAAATTCCTATTTTATAAAGTGTTTTATGCACAAAATGTCTTTATGTGAATGTTTTTATGTTTGAGGTGCTTAACGCTGGCTATAGCATGAATACATGTACCAAGATTCAAGACAGTGCATTAAATATATTCATACATTTCTATGGTAATCTTATGGAGTACATTTTATTACTTTACTGGTTATTGCCCCCAAGATATAATGCAAAGTTTTTTTTCCAAGAACAAAAATATCAAACTTAAAATATAGAAATATTTATTAGATTATTAGACTGTTTACTATAATTGGAATCGTCTTTCTCTTATCTTGTCAAATATAATGATATCTTAAAATCCATTTTGTGACTTGTGACCCATTTTCCTGAAACGGATCGGAAATAAAAGCTTATTTTGTAATGTTAATTCTCAATAATGTCCCCTTGAAGCTCAATAAAAAATACCTGCGAAAAATGAATTTTGTTCTTCCATTTCATGTTACTGCTTTTCCTGTTTTTGTGATAAACATGTAGAACAGGTGGAGGAAGGGACTTGGGAAAGGGAGGGGAGGAAAGCGGTTTTGTGTGTCACTGCTGGAAAATAAATTTTGAATAGATCTAGGCCTACCTGTTTGGAATTTATTTCATAAGACAATTGAAATATCGTTTACACCAGACCAGTCTTTTGAGTAATTTGAAGAAAAATGTGGCTCAGCTAGTGGGGAATTAATTATTACTACTTGGGAATTACTATTAATAGTAGCAAGAATATTCTTTCCCCAACACCGGATCTTTTATTGACCCTATCAACAGATTCACCCTCGGGTCGTGCACATTGAGATCTTACATCCACTCTTCTGTCTCATCCCTAAACCATTTCTACAAGTTGGATACATTATTACTTATCTGAGATTCTTTGCATCTCCTTGCAGGCTATTTATATCAATAAATATACCTGTATCCATATTCCATCTTTTGTTTCTCCTTTCTTATTACATTATTATTATTATTATTATTCTTTTCCTAGCTTTTACCTTCTAATACCAGCGACTCGCGCTTATAAATGTTTCAATCCTAATTAATAAATTTACAAATCATTAAAGAAGCTTGAACTCCTTCTCATTGATAGGACCATAGGCAGTAATATTTGCAAGAATTACTATTACTATTTGCACATTTTATTTTATTTTAATTTACCTCTAGGTCTTACATTCAACACAACTATTTATATATATATATGATTGTATGTATTTATATCATGAACGGAACATGATCGACTAACCGGAACTGGCCCCAGCCTGGCAACGCCCAACGCATGCGCGAAGCCTGAACATTTCAAACACTCATACAAAGCTGTTGGTGGAGCTCTGGTTTGTTTTTTAGATTAGACCTACTGAATTATAAACCAGACAAATACATATATCTAAGAAACGAAGACAATGAGAGTAAATATGAATATATATATTTATTTGGCTAGGCAGGCAAGGGTATTGAATTCTCTCTTACAATTTCATACGAAAGTAAGAATAATAAGGGGAAAAAAACAGAGCTTCACCGACTGTGAACGAGGATCCTCGTTCATACATTTATCTTAGGCTTGGATGTATATTGATTAAAGTTCTTTGAAATGACATTGTATCCTTTTGGGTTGTCTACTAATTAAACATGATAATTATATCATTTATATCCCGTGAACTAATGAGAAGAGGCAATTGCTTGATATTATTATTTTATTTTGGCTCGGTGGCAATGTTATTTCAGTATTCATTTCAAACCAACTCAAATATAGGAGAGAAAACAATAAAAACAATGTTCGTCCGACCGACTGGAGCAGTTTTTGTTTGAATGTCAGTTTGTTTGGCTGGGTGCCTGGTTGCTAGGCAACGTCAATATGTTGTGATCCGGTTCGGTAGACAGTGTCCGCAGATAAAACGTAGGCCTATATAAAATATATACATTCCATATGATCATTTATATTTTTCTCCTGTCCAATCCGTTCTGGGGCTGAACCCCAATAGTTTATAGGATTTATATTTTTCTTTGCTTCTTATCAGCCATAACCAAACCAGCCAATAGCACAACTAAATTTATTAATTTAACTAATTGAAGTAATCTTGAAGCAGGGATGAAATTATACTTGTGTAGTGATCTTCGGATCCAATCTGCTCTGCTAAGGTAATAAAGGATTCACACAAGGAAAAGACCTTTTGCACAATCTTTATTTACCAACTTTGGGACAAGTTCCCCACGGCCTGTCCAAGTGGAGGTGGTCCGGCCACCTCTTATCCTTCTCACCAACACAACTATCCTGCAATGGAGAGACAATTTCACCAAAATTGGGTTGGGACTCCCTATAATAAGAAGCAAACCCAATGAACTGTCTAACCTCCTTAGCATTTGTGGGGACTGGCCAATTTTGAACTTGCTTGGGATTGGCTTGAATTCCCTTACCAGAAACAATCCGGCCTAGGTATTCAACTTGCCAACGGAAGAATTCACACTTCTTCGGCTTCAATCTCAATCCATAGTCTTTGATCCTTTCTAGAATGAGCCTGAGATTATGGAGACACTCATCAAGCATCTTTCCAAAAACCACAATATCATCTAGATAGACCAAACATGACTTCCATTTGAGTCCATCCAACATATTGTCCATCATACGTTGAGAGGCAGCTGGGGCATTACACAGTCCGAAAGCCATAACTTTGAACTGAAATAAGCCCACACTGGAGAGAAAATTTTTTTCTTTACTATTCTCATCCATGGCCACCTGCCAATATCCGCTTTCAAGATCTAGTGTGCAAAACCATTGGTTTCCACCAAGAGCCTCAACACACTCATCAATTCTAGGCAGAGGAAAACTGTCTTTGATCGTGACAGAGTTCAACTGACGATAATCTACACAGAACCTCTGTGTCCCGTCCTTTTTGGCCACCATAACAATAGGAGCTCCCCAGGGGCTACTGCTATGCTCAATCTGGCCTTCTCTATACATCTTCCAGATTTCTGCTTCTGCTTTATCATGTTTAGCAACTGGAATCCGTCTGTATGCTTGTTTGATTGGACAAGCATCACCAGTATCAATTACATGATGGACCTTATGGGTACATCCCAAAGCCTTATCTCCTGGTAGAGAAAAACAGCTTCGAAACTCCTCTAAGAGATTTAGAGCATTTCGTTTTTCCTGGACTTCGGACAAATCTGAGTCATTAATCATTTTCACCAGCGGACACTCTGTAGTGGGCAGAATAGGAAGAGTAGGAGCGATCAGATCATCATCCGCTACAGGACACTCCAGCACCTGTATGGAATTGATGATTGCTTCTCTGATCACTTCTTCATTATTCCCATCATCCGACAGAGAATCTTGAGCTACCAAAGCAGCACTAAACACTCTGCCAACCACCCTATTCATCTTTATTCTCAACATGCGACCGGTCGGATTGGAGAAAGCCACCACGGCTGGAGAACCATTACCTGGTACATAAGTATTCAGGCTGCCCAAGGCTAGATCTTTCAACAATCTTTGATCTGGCTCGAACATCATACCTTCATTCCCTGTGACTGAGCCACTGCCAAGGTCAAGTTTGGCCAAAGTAACTGCTCTAGGTTTGAGGATAACTGCCTTTAGTAGTTTCACCTCTCTCCCCACAATTACATCCTCTACCTCTACTGACTTAACAGAGGAACTTTCAGTTCTGCTAACAGGTTTCTTCCATAACTCACAAGCTACAGAAGACCCGTAATTATCCAAGAAGAAAGTCCCTGACCAATTGAGATTACACTGGTGTACGTAATAGAAATCCGCACCCAGTATCCCGCTCTCAGGACCTTGTAGTCCACTGACTATGAGACAAATAATCATATATGTCCGGTCGCCAACTTCCAACGGACAAAGCACGCTCCCATATGTAACAATAGGCGTTCCATTTCCCATCGCACACACCGTTTGTACCGAAGTCATGGGTGGCGGATTTGGAAGGGAGTCATAGAATTTCTTAGTGATCAAACTGGTAGTAGCACCAGGATCAACCAGAAAATTCCCATTTCCCCCACCTACTCTCACAGGGGCATACCATCTCTCCCGTACCAACAATTTGGTAGGGATCTCCAAAGTTCCCTGTTTGTGTACAGAAACCTTCTGAACTCGAGCTGATTTAGTTGATCCACTTTTGACCAACACAACCTGATCTTGTTCGGCTTGGAACCCAGATTGTCTCCATCTCACTCCTGAGATAAAATCTGAGTCACCACAAAGCTCTTGGCCTTGAGGTAAGGCTCTACTGTCCGGCAACGATCCGGAATCTCCAGTCTTCAGATGGGGTTCACCTTGATGTGATAGCTCCAACATACTAGCTGGTGCCTGAGTCTGCCCGCCAACTCCTGTACTACTCACAACTTCACTTCGGACTGTGGTATTCTGAAGCGTCCTCTCTCCGACCACCATCTCGCTCCTTATGAGGGTCCTACCGCGTTTCCCGAGTCCTTAGCTACGGAAGCATCGGACTTGGGAACCAATCCGAGAAGAGCCAGTCTCTTGGGGCAACCTGAAGCAAAGTGCCCCTCCTTACCACAAAACCAGGAATCTCTATTTGGTTTCCACCGCCTGAACCTGCCACGCCCACCTCCTGAAGAGGGAGCGGAAGATCCAGCCTTAGGCATGGTTTTCTTAGCTTGCCATGCTTGTAACGCCTGCACAATCACTTCTCCGATATCATCCGAAATCACAGGTTCAGATTTAACCTCGGAAGCACTTTCAAACAGTTCAGTTATCTGAGCTATGGCTTTCTCTTTCATTTTCTTTCCACCTAGCCCGCTAGGAGCTGCAGTCACAGGTGGGAGCATAGAGCTGTAGGGCTCAACACTAGCCTTTTGGATACTAGTGCAGTCTATATCCTGGGTGCAATTCTCATAGACTTCTGACCAGTGGGCGCAATCGTTCAGATCGTGTGGTTCTTTAAACCGGATCCAAAGAGCCATTTTCGGGTCAGATAATCAACCCCCCTTCCCCCCACCTTTAAGAAGATTTTGTCCAGCAATGACTAGTTGATAGTTTGTAACTTAATAATTAACAATTACACAACCATATAATTAATAATTATATAGCTATATAATTTAATAATCAGACAATCACAATTACATTATTCCTCCTTGAGGAATTTATCGAATTCTTGAGGGTAGACATTTTTTAAATAGGTTCTGAATTCTTTCCTGGTCTTTATCTCTCTTGGTTTTTGAGGTAGTTCATTCCAGAGGGATGTTAATTTGTATAAGTAAGAATTTCTAAATTTTTCATTCTTTGGTTGTGGGACCTTGAGTTTTGTACCTTTACTAAGGCCTCTAAGAGCTACTTTCCTGTCATCAACATTATCAGGCGACAATGCCCGTCTAAATGCCATCTCAAGCAGATGTGCATTTCTCCTGGTAATAAGTGATGGGAATTTTACTTCCTGATGTAAAGCTTTCGAGCTGGTATATTTAGGAAGCTTTAAAGATATTTTCAATGCTGAGTTTTGGAGGGCTTGTAGCCTATCAAGATACTTTATAGGGGCTGCCTGATAAAAAATATCCCCATAATCAATGTGGGGCAAAATTGTAACTTTATAAATCATTAACATAGTCTTCTTGTCACAAATACCGTATAGTTTGGAGAGTGACTTTACCTTGTTTCTGATAACTGCTATTTTTTTGTCTAAGAAAGTTTTAAAATTCAGGTTTTCGTCAATGTCTACTCCCAAGAATTTATAATGTTTAACCTGTTCGAGTTGTTGGGTATAAATACTATATTTATCCACCATATTCTTCATTGGTCCTGAACTAATTGTCATTGATTTGCATTTCTTAATGTTTAATGATATCTTGTTTCTGACACACCATATTGCCACTCTATCAAGATCCTCCTGAAGACTCTTTATACAATCAGTTTTTCTATCTCTAGAATTATATATCACAGTATCATCTGCGAAATGTTGTATTTCGCTATTTAATACCACCTTATTTAAGTCATTAATATATAATATAAACATAAGAGGTCCTAAGGATGTTCCTTGAGGAACCCCACAGATAACTTTTTGAATGGAAGATAGAGATCCATCGACGACTACCCTCTGGGTCCTATCATTTAAATAATCTTCGAACCATCTAAGCGAATCGTTTTTTATACCAAAAGTCTTTAATTTTTCTAATAGAATATTGTGATTAACCGTATCAAAAGCTTTTTTGAAATCTAAAAATACCATATCTGTTAATTTATTATTATTTAATTTATCGTAAGTATATGTGAATAGGTGGTCCAGAGCATCGTTGATGGATTTTCCATTCCTAAAACCAAATTGATATTTAAACAACAGTGTTTCTCTTTCAAGATAGGATGAAAGTTGAGATTGAACGCAACTTTCCAACACTTTTGCTGGAAGGCTTATGCACGAAATAGGTCTATAGTTGCTAGTGTCATATTTTTTTCCCTCCTTGAATAATGGAGTGACAATGGCTGATTTAAATGTAGAAGGAACTTTTGCTGTCCCTATCGAGAGATTATACAAAAAGGCAAATTGTTTGCTTAAAGCTAACATTATTGGTTTGAGTATCTTAGTAGGTATTAGGTTCATGCCCGAGGCTTTGTGATTACCTATGCGGGCTAATGCCTTTTCCACTGCTATGTCAGTTATCGTTGAAAATTGAAAACCATCTGTAACTAAATTATCAACCTTAACATCATTTGGTTGAGAATAATTATCTATTTTTCCAGCCAATTCCGGGCCAATATTTATAAAGAAGTTGTTGAATTCTTCGGCTGCTTTGCCACCAGATAGAGATTCATCTTTACTATTTTTTACAATAATTTCGCAGTTTTTAGTTTTACATTTTTCTTTAGAGACAATAGGTTTAATTATCTCCCAGAATTTGTGGGGGTCCGATCTATTTAATTCTATTTGACTAGTAAGGAAATCCCTCTTGGCTTTTTTCACCTCGTCATTAACCTGGCATTTCAGTTTTCTGGTTCTTAGACATGACGATGATATTGTTGTTATACCATTCGGGACTTTTATTTACTTTCTTAAATTGTTTTATAGGACACATCCTATTCAAATATAATTCAATAGTGTTATAGAGTATTTCCCACGCTTCATCAACCTCACGACAGAGATAAAAATTGGACCAATCCAGATCTCGTAGTATTTCTTTTAATATTTTTAAATCTAAATTCTTTGTGTTCCTGGCTTCAAAAGTAACCTTGTCTTTTTTGTTTCTTTCTTTTTTTATTTGGATGAACACTGGAATGTGATCGCTTAAATTTAAGTTTATAGAGCCACATTCATTAACATTCTTCATGTTAGTGTATATATGGTCTATGCTAGATTTTGATTTTTTACTAATTCGGGATGGCACCTTTATGCTCTGGTGGAGGTTATATTTGTTTAATAGGTTATTAAATCTGTCCGCATGTTTAGTATTTCCAGACTGAATAACCTCAGAATCATAGTTAAAATCCCCTAATACAATAATGTCCATTGTTGAGTCAATGGAGTTAATACCTTCGTCAAGTTGTGAAAGCGCTTCACTAATATCCCCTTGGGGCGGTTTGTACACATTGAAGAGAGTTTTACTCATGAATTTTTTTGACAATTCAATTATTTGCATTTCAATGTCATTGCTGGACTTAGATATACCCAAATTCCCCCCCCCCCCCCCCCCTTTTATATTAATGGACTTATGAACATAGGTGATCAGACCACCACCCCTTCTTCTGGTAGACCTGTCAAGCCTTACTATATTATAATCGGTAATTTCAATTTCAGAATTCAAAGATTTCTTGTTTAACCAGGTTTCCTGAATGGAAAGTATTTGTGTACCCGATTCTTTTAGAAACTGGCGAATCTGATCTATTTTACTGAGAATACTTCGAATATTCCATGAAACGATCTTAAGTCCATTAATTTTATCATAAGCTTATACAAGTCCCCTTCCTGATAACCAGGACCAACCCGTGTATCCGCAAATGTGGGGTCATAGCAATCCTTTCCGCCATATCCGCTTCTGCCTCCGCCATCTGATTTTGCAGTCTTGAAAAATCATCTACCCGCGAGGCCTCTGCTCTCAATTTCTCATTTTCCTCTTTCAGTCGTCTGATGGTAGCTGTAGCTTCTCTAGCCACTTCCTCCTCGGAACCTAGAATAAAATCCAGTTCTCTATCAAAAAACTTTGCCCCAACGCGAGCTTTGGTCACGGTACCAATTGTAGTGATCTTCGGATCCGATCCGCTCTGCTAAGGTAATAAAGGATTCACGACAAGGAAAAGACCTTTTGCACAATCTTTATTTACCAACTTTGGGACAAGTTCCCCACGGCTTGTCTAAGTGGAGGTGGTCCGGCCACCTCTTATCCTTCTCACCATCACAACTATGGTGTCTAATCCGAAGGCACAAACATATGGTACACAATAGCAATATACTCATTCTGAGAAGACATGGATACTAAATGCAATACATAAGGCTTGTTCTTTGTAAGATATAAAAGTGGCATTCACATAGAAAGGTAAATATGAAGTATGAGTAAGTATGAGTAAAGATTCAACTCTAAAGGTGAAATGTTAAAGCATGAACTAGTACTGCCCACTGGATTAGTACAGGTGTACCAACCTCAGCGGACAGCACCACACAACAATATGACTGGACATTACATGTCCCATACCTTTCACACATATTAAACTCCAAACCTACTACACTTGTAGTTTGAGTCAAACATATCGAGATTCAGTCACTATGATTCAGTCTTCATTAATGGTCATTATATGAGGTGGTATCCTAACTTAATCTATTATAAAATGCCTGTATGCGATGGTAACCTGACTTTTACTATGCCAAATGTGAACCAACCAACTAGTGTTATGGTAACTTGATTTAGTGCCATGACAATGTTGCGTGTCCTCAGATTACAATACTATCCTAGAGCTACATATGTTGGACTGTGAACCATCCAAACAGAGTCTCATGGTAACTTGACTTAGTACCAGGGCAATGTTGGATGTCTTATATGGGTCAGATTTTCAGAGAATGTACAATTGACAACTCTACACATCTAGGAAATTCTGCTAAATTAGGCTGGAAAAGGATGAATACCGGGTATATCTGAGTATATTTGGTATCACATTGATTTATAGTATCAGTTCTGATATGTTAAACTGCATTTTGAAGCTCATTTTACCAAATTAATTAAGGTTACCGTAATAATAGAAGCATGGAGGGCGAGCATCAGAACCAGCAAGGCCAAGGACAGGTGGTTGGAGGTGAAGGCCAACAGCGACCCGTAGCCCACCAGTTTCTACAGACGAAAGAATAGCTAACATGGCGAAGATTAAAGAAACCAGAAGGCACCCAGGGTCCGCCAAATCTGGTGCCCGGGACAACCACAATTTTAGTCTGAGCAACTAAAAATGTATGATCAGTTGCCCGGCAGGCAACTGGCCCAAACCATTAAATCATTTCCAAACCATTAAATCATTTGATAGCATCTCGATGCTATCAATATAGCCATGCACTCATCTCTTCTATCAGTAATATTTTTTAACAGCTTTGCACAATATTTATAATGAATTCAAGGTCTGAAAAATGGGCAATTTGGTCAAAGAGCCTGGGAAATTATTATGGGCCTGGAATTCTGTTAAAATTTTCGAAGATCCTGTTTCTTACTTCGGTAAAAGATGGTGACTAATAACGGCTAAAAAATATCTTGGGATATATATTGGTTAAGTATCTCAAATAATCGTTTTCGCCACAACGTATGCAATTACTATGTTACATACAGTAACTGTATATCTCTTATAATCCTCCGTTGATGTATAAGGAATTTACCATCTCTCTGAGGTCTGAGTGGCAAGTGTTGTCATCCTGCCATTAAAATTAGTCATAAAATTGTGAATCTAGTATCTGCGAACCGCAACACTCCACCTCTTTTTGAGGTCTGAGTGGCATGCATGTGTTCTCAAGTAATCACTATACCTTTATATTTGATACAAAATTTGTCTTTAAATGTTGATCTGTAATGCTCCTGTTTTCTTGTGTACATGAGAATATCGGGTCTCCCGAAATTGTGATATAGATAACATTTCTTTTAAAAAGAGGTATCTTTTCAATGATGGAGGGTGCATAAACTGTTAATATCTACGCTGATATTGGGAGATCAGGGGTAAGATTGGGAAAGTAGGTGGGGTTGCAGGGGATGCCAAACCCCTCAGAAATATGGTTGCCCGATGGGCAACCAGGATTTGCGGACAAATGCGGACTGTACTATGTAATCAAAGGTGAAATGTAACTTTGCATTTTGATCAATTACAAATCAGACTCCATTGGAGTTGGTTGAATGTAATTTCAGTATTTAAGTTGAGAGCTCATTCATTAACATGTAACATTACTACTCTTTTATTTCGAATTAATCTCTTTAAATAATTTGTCTCTAGATTTTAACCAAAGAAAGTACTGGGCAACCATATACTGTTCCCGGGCAACCACTTTTTAAATCCTGGTTGCCCGTCGGGCATATTTCTGAGGGATTTGGTGTCCCCTGGCACCTAGAGATGCATGGAAATATGATCGGGGCAAATGAAGGGTCTGACAAAGGCAGTTTAAAGGAATGGCTCCATGGGTTAGACAGGACTATCCGCTATTGCAATGCTAATGATATTTTGATTCTAGAAATAGTGGGAGTGCTGGCCACTGGGGCGCTGGTTAGATGTGTGTCACTGTGGGCCGAGATTGTAGCCTCTTCATGAATGAGGAGGAAGAGCAACAGCTACAAGCCCAACTAGTTGATATTTACCAGAGAAATTATGATGATGCCAAATCGTATGGTAGTAATTTTATGTTAGTAGCACAGCACGCTTATGGAGGCCAACACCTATAAATCTGGCCCAGATATCCCAGATTTGCCCTCGAACTGGCCCAAAATACAGTTCTTGCTATATTACCTTAAATAACCTAATCTAGAATTGTCGAGTCATTATGAATAACTTGTCAATACAATACAGTTAAATATAGGGAACTGTAGGAGCAAACAAGAAAGAGTCTCAACACATGAAGTACAAAATCTCAACTGTTTTATTCATAGAATGCACTTCCCCAGCTAAGCAGCACAGGGGGAACTGCATGTGGTGCCCTCTTTGAGCTAAGCCATACATCAATACTGATTTTATTTATTTGGAATTTTTATACCGCCTCTTCCGTAAAATGACAGTTGAATCATAGACAGGCATGCACAGTGTACACTGTATGTTACAATCAATGGAGTTCATTTACATATCAAGATAATGGACTCATGGGCAATAATTCAATACAGAATAACCATGGTCTCCCACCCACTGCTGTGTCTAGTACACTTGGCTCCAGGAATCAAAGCTACTTAAAGAAGCGAATAACTCTTTTCTAAAAAGTAAAGCTGTTCGAGTGCATTCTACTGATTTCACAGGACTCAGAGCCTCAGATCGATAATACTGACTTTTTGACTGATGCACTTTGAAAATTACTGACCTTTTAAGGTCCATGGCATATTCTTGCCAAATTCCATCTGTAGATTACAGGAAAAAAATGTATACGGGTCAGATTTTCAGAAAAAGTACAATTGGCAGCTGTACACATTTAGTAAATTCTGCTAAATTAGGCTGCAATTTGGCCAATACTAAGTAAATTCGTGTATATTTGGCATTGAATTGATTCTAGCAATCTGTTTGGTAAGGTTGAACTATATTTTGAACTTTATTTACGTCTGAAATTTGGGTTATTTGAGAGGATTGGTGAAGCTGAATTGTACATTTTCTAAAAATCTGATCCATTATACATGGATATAACTCAACGTCTTAAACCTTTTGCCTTAACTTTCCCCCGGATTACGACACAGTTTTATTCTCCTTCAAGAGCCAGGGCATATTATTCCTGACCCAATCAGTGATATCCCCATCAATAACCAAGTTCTGTAGGCGTAGAGACAGCTTTGTTTCCCCCTCCCCAACAACTCTCACAACTCCGTCTTCGCCATTACTCACATCAAAGTCTTCTTTAGATTGTAGTAAATTCCACCATCGAATAACATCTTTGGCATTTATATTTCCACCCTTCATATGAATAGAACCCAATCCAATACCACCCACACCACCTATTAATGTCGGTAACCCTTCTAGCACAGCTAGCAGAAGTTGGTTCATATCAGATTTCTCCCCGCTCTCAATGATAACTTCCTCAATATGGTTTCTAGCATTAGGATCTTGATTGTGGGTCACTGCCTGCATGAGGATATCGTTCCACACGTGTTTGTCTTGTATAGGAGGGTCTGCCATCGCCTTGGTGATGATATAGACTTTCCTGGGACATGATCGCAACAGGTTGGGGTTGTGTTCTACGAACACAGGCAAATCAGCAAGATGGCAATGTAAGTAGAGGAATAAATTTTTAGTTCCGAAACCATCGAATTCCAGCCGTCGTTTCGGTTTGTCTGGGAGACAAATACATCCTGTGAACCCCCTGGAAATATAGAGTTTATATTATGCACTGAGAATGCAAGCCCAAAGTATTAAGATGTAAAATATAGTAATTGCGTTTTAACAGGTAAATCAAGACCAATTTAAGAACATAATTGGGCCACGTTTTGAGAAAATAAATGTACAATTGGCCTTCACCAATCTTCTTAAATAACCGAGATTTAAGACAAAAATCAGGTTCAAAATAGAGTTCAACAAAACTCAGATATACTCAGTATTTATCATTTTTCACTCTTATTTAGCAGAATTTGAGGGATGTGTAGAAATATAGATTGTGTATTTTCTGAAACTCTAACCCAATTATGTAGCACATCACTACAATATTTTTTTTTTTTTTCTGTACGGAAAGACACATCACTATACAATCTATATATTAATAAAATAAGGGTTTGGAGCCTTAAACCCCTATCTTCTCTGAAAGCGCTGACCAGATCTTCATTATATTCCACATGCACATTGCCAAAAATGGTGCCGAACCATTCCACTAAGTTCCATTAACAAATTAGGGTTGGAAAGGGGTTAGAAATGGGTTTACATCGTGCACCCCCATCAAAGGCCCCCAGCACCGCCTGAAAACAAACCTATCAGTGCCCCTACACCAGGTTTCTGGGTCACTCAAAGCATGATGTCATGGACGGGCACATCATTGTTTCACTACGGGACGGGAGTTGATATATTTCCACCGAAAGGAGCATCATCAGAGTTGAATCAGTTCATAAACCATTGTTTGTGATGGTTTTTGAAGTTGAGCGGGGGGAACCCGCCCACTAATTACCTCACAATGAAAGAGGGAACGGGAGAGGGAATGGGAGAGGGAGCGGGAGAGGGAGCGGGAGAGGGAGCGGGAGAGGGAGCGGGACAGGGACAGGCAACACAACAACAGCACAACACTGAACAGTGACCAAAAAAAGCATCCAAACAGGGCTCCATTTATAGAGACAACTTGAAAGAGAAAGATAGTGGGAGAGGGAACAAGGAGAGATGAGGATGTGGGCCCCACTGTCCCATGTACAAAGGGAAGTTTTGTTCTATCGGAAAAGACAAAAAGTGAAAAATCGGGTAGAAATAGTTGACCCCTGGTTGGGTATAGGTAAAATGTAACTGCTTACTTTACAGACAGGGGTGAAGTCCTGTTTAATATCACTTCAGACAATCGACGCTTTTGATTAACGTCCAACTTCGCGTCAAAGCTAAAAGGCAGAGACACAATATATGATTGAGGAACACATGACACATTTATGTATTAGCATCTTATATATATATAAATAACTTTATTTCATTTTATACATTTACATTCTAACCACAATGATATGAAACAGGATGGTCCTTTCAGCACCTGTAATAGATCCTGATCTTCCAAGAGCCACCTAGCTAACATCAATAATCTTAATCTTAATCCTAACATGGTTTAACATCTTGTTGTATACTATGTTGACTTTGCCCTACAATCTCCCACGTCTGAGTCAGAGAATCATAATTGGTACTTCAGTAATAAACTCAACTTAAAAGGAAAATTAAAACTTACTCAAAACTTTCCAGTTGAACATTAGTCGCCAAGGCATCAAGTAGTTTTGCAACTGCTTGTTTAGAGAACTTGGTTTCCCGGAGACTAAAATCAAAAGGTGGAAGGTAGATCGCTTTATATCGGGGGAACCGAGGATGGAATGGATGATGAAATAGAGAAGCTCTTTAAATAAAGTTGATGTTGTTTATTATTTAACTCAAGGCTTTCGGGCTTACTTGCCCTTCATCAGGAGTAGTGTGGAGGGACATACAAAATTCAAGTGCTGAGGTACATAAAAGTGTAGTGGTGGGATACTTGGGTTCTGTCCGCAGTGAATACATTCGTGTGGTGGTGAGGTGCTGATCTCACCAAACAAATTTTTTTTACATATACAATATGGCTAGATATTTATAATTATCATTTTTGTTAAGGAATTATGAGATTTTTTTGTATTATTAATCAATTAATAGTTGTAAAATCAAAAGTCAGTATTATCATTCCATGCATATCATAGGCAGAACGGGATACACACTTACTGATGTAGATAGGTGATTGATTGATTGAAAATTTTTATTGCTAACAAGTAGCCATATAAGAGGGGGTGTTCTCCGGCAGATGGGAGGTTTTCTGGCCCCTTAAATTCTATTACATTTGCTAGTAGTAGAACAACAAATCCATCTCAGTCGTAGACTGTCGATGGTTCTCTACAGATTTCCAGTTTAAGTTTTCAATTACAATAACTATAAGAAACAATGTGCCTTAATATAACAGCGATGATTTGCTCGATGTTAAACTCAGATGTTGCAAGTTTTAACTGAGAGACATTTTTATACAATCTTGTTTTGCAAGCTTTCTAGTTTGTCACCCCAGTCTACTGGTGGACATACTATTCTTTGCAAAAATCCCTATGACAAAAAACGAGCGAATTAGAAAATCAATTTTAATTCAGGCACCATCCCTATTCAATAAACTACCACAAGCTGGTAGGAACTGCCCCACCATCCCTGATCTCAAAATATACCTTGACGAAAACTTTTTCTCATATTCAGGGATGGGGGACCCAGCACAGCCAAATTAGTCAGTGACAAAGTAGTCGCTCTTTCTTCTCTCCCCAACACCAACTGCTGTTAGATTATTGTATTATTATATTACTGTTGCTGTAATTATAAAGACGGCCCAGTGTTCGCCAAAATGCTGCCTGCAACTGTAAATACATAAGGGAGTGCGGCCAGGTGGTGAGCCAGTGTTCGCCAGAATGCCACTCACCGACTGGCTGCAACATCCCCATATAAATCTACATGAAATGTAAATATGATAAGGTGGGAAAACAACCTATAAACTAGATGCAAAGAAAACATTACTGGTAGTTATGATAGACAAGAAAACTATCCACAGATTATTGATCCAGGACCACAAACAAAACCCTATAATAATTCACTCACATAAGTAGTAGACTTAAACACACACATGCAGAAGAGTACATATCTGATCTCGCTTCAGGGCATGTAGCGTGCCCAGTTTGTTGATATTGCAAAGCCAGTTTTCCGGTCGTCCTGCAAAACTGGTTTTGTTGATATTGTTTTATCTTACTTTATGTTATTATTTTGCATATTAGTTTGTCACCGCAGTCTACTAATCTACTTGTTCAATAATGTAGCTCCACTTTATCAACATGGGCCCTATGGTTTCACAGAAGACATGCACCCCTTTTTCAGAGTAGAAATTGTTTGTTTTAGACCATGAAGAACCAAGCAAAACCCTTTAAAGCTGCTTTGCCTAGTAATAATATTGAATGGTTCTGTTGAAATTACATTCAAATTAGTTCCCAAACTCACTATTATCCATCTGTTACTTAATGAAAAGTTCAATAAATGTCTGTATTCCATGATAGGACATACAAGACAGCCGAGTTCCGAGTTTGCCATAGTAATATAGATACTAGACACTAGGGGTAGACACCATCTAGAGGTGAGGCCAGCCTCTCAGCCTGGTACACACTTAGTGTGCCTGTGCGAGGTGACTTGCCCATGCGCAAAACGATTAGACTGCCATCTACACGAGTCTCTTTGGAATCATTCAGTGTCATGGGTGTCTACCCGTGTCCACCGATGAATTGATTTGATTATTTAGACTCAAATATTGATCTTCAACATTAAGACAGAGACCCAACACTTGGGGAATAGGGTATTTGTGGAATAGGGTATTTGTACTCTAAATAAGTGAAATATGACATTTGTGTAGAAAATAGCTGGGAATGTAGCTTTAATAGTCCATCCTGGGGAATTTAAGATAGTTAAAATGACACATACCACAAGTGTTTAATCCTTTTATTCTTTGATATAAAATCTGCAACGTGCATGTGTCCACCCTGTTTCATCTTCATCTGCTTGAACCTAAATTAGAAATTAAGAAGAAATAAAATCATTAAGTTTGAAAGGGGATTTGTTTTACTGTCCTTCAAAATAAAAGTCAAATGTATGACTTTAAGGAACCGTTGAATATAGTTGATCTAGGCTTAATACATCTGGGTCAGATTTCCGGAAAATGTACAATTGGCAGCTCTACACGTTTAGGAAATTCTGCCAAATTAGGCTGAAAAATTGGAGTATATTTGGTATCACGTTGATTTAAAGTATCGGTTCTGTTATGTTAAACTGCATTTTGAAGCTCATTTTTGTTTTAAATGTGGGTTATTTGAAATTGTTTTACTGTCCTTCAAAGTAAAACTCAAATGTATAATTTTCTGTATTCCCTGCAACCCCACGAGTTGCCTCGAGAAAGACATAATTTTAATTCACCTTACTGCTTATCAGGTAATCCTCTCAAAATTCTAAAACTTTACGGAAGAGTTGAATACAATTGATATATAAAATGATCTAGGCTTAATACATTTGCGTTCTTTCTGCAATAATAAATAAGACTTCTTTGGTACAGTAATAAAAATCTATAAAAGATAAAACAACTCACTCTAGTTTCTCCAGGCATGAATTCTTTTGAAGTGCCTGCAACAACTGCTGCAGTGCGCTACCTTCCAGGCTAGTCCGGCTAAAACTGTGTTTAAAAACATGGATACTTATTCAAGGGTTTTCATGACAACCAATTAATATGTTTGTGTGTTTAATAGGTTTATTCTACCTGGAAGGGCACTGTTCTCAATTTGATAGATACAATCTAGATAAATATTTAAACAAAATAATCATTTCCTTACATCGATCTTAAATAACAAAATATTTCAAACCCCTTAGTATGAGATCAGAACTACATATTTATCCAAGATTAATCAAGGAATAATTTACTAACTGTATATATAATCGTCATAACACTATTAATAATGCTGTTTTTCATGTTGAAGTGGATTAATATCATACTAGCAAATACCCGTGCTATGCACGGGATTTGCTAGTGGGAAAGTGGGGCCCACATCCTCATCTCTCCTTGTTCCCTTTCCCACTATCTTTCTCTTTCAAGTTGTCTCTATAACTTAGTATCTTCATACCACAAATGGAACCCTGTTTAGATGCTTTTTTTGGTCACTGTTCTGTGTTGTGCTGGTGTGTGTTGCCTGTCCCTGTCTCTGTCCCAATGCCTCTCCCACTCCCTCTTTCATTGTGAGGTAATTAGTGGGCAGGTAAATTTCTGTGTAGGTGGGCCTTGTCCTTGTCTCTGTCCTGTTCCCTCTCCCACTCGTTCTTCCTCTGTCGTTCCCTCTCCCTCGCCCATTCCCTCTCCCGCTCCCTCTTTCATTTTCAGGTAATTTAAATTAGTGGGCAGATAAATTTCTGTGGGGGCGGGTAAATCTCTGATTTCACCCGCCAATGTAGCGGGCAAAGAAAGAAAGTTAATTTCACAAACTGTACACAGAGTGCTGAAAACTGAGGCAAAGATTCAATTCTGACGATGCTCCTTTCGGTGGAAATATACCAACTCGCATCCCATAGTGAAGCAACGATGTGCCCATCCATGACATCATGCTTTGGGTGACCCAGAAACCTGGTGTAGGGGCACTGATAGGTTTGTTTTCAGGCAGCGCTGGGGGCCCTGGATGGGGGTTCTCAATGTAAACCCATTTTTAACCCCTTTCCAACCCTAATTTGTTAATGAAACATAGTGGAATGGCACAACACTATTTTTGGCAATGTGTATGTGAAATATAATGGAGATCTGGCCAGTGGTTTCAGAGAAGATAGCAGTTTAAGGCTCTAAATGCTTATTTTTATTAATATAGAGATTAATTTGGAGGGAGTGAATTGTTGTTGGGTTCGTCCAAGCTTTAGTTTGATATAAAGTATGCTTCTGAATTCGTATTAGACATTCTAGCATAAGTTTCACCAAAACATGTTAACAACACCGGTCGGGACGCAATATTTTAGGACGTAACATCCCCTAATTTATACAAAGTTAGTAACACGTCCTTAATACACTTTTCCTGCATAGCTCAGTGGGTGGTTGGGTGGGAGGGGGATGCTTGAGGTGTGTGTGTTGGTGGGGAGGGGGCGGGGGACATCTAAGGAACACCTAATAATTTCACCAGTGCCTGATTGTTGTACTGATATTCTTATCATGCACTTTACTGTCAGTAATTTTATATGTGTATATACAGTTAGTGCAGTTCAACTTGTAATAATAATAACAATAATAATAATTAAAACAAAGTAGTGTGATAAAACACTCATTTACCCTTACGGCGCTAACATGCACTAACAGATTGGGATTTACAATTCATATCATTCGAGTAACAAAAGTGTTAATTCTTAGATCAATTTGATATGTTTTTTTATTAATCTGAAAATAATTTATAATTCAGATGAAATATTAAATGTATTCCCTGCAGAGGGTAAGAACACAATTAATCGTGTCTTAGTTTCAGTAAATGGTTGTAGACCATATACAAGATAGCGTGGACATGAGTCATGGAATACCGCATACAATTCTATTTAATTATATTAATATGTCAACGGTAGATATTGGCAAATGGGGTATATATGACAATCCTGACATGGAAAATATGTTTAGGAGCTTACGAATATTGTGTTCCTTTCGGTCAGCCTTGTAAAGGAAAACACAAACACACTGAAATTCTGATGAAAGTTTTGGGACCTTCTCAAAAGAAATTAACATGGAAACCAGTCAATTAGTGCAATTAACCAAATGATGAAAGAATTAAGAACAGAAATACTTGAACCTTTCATATATAGACAAGAGAGGATAGCAGGATAAATATTTCGCTTCTAGAAATGAATTACGTGAAGGCGTTTTACCATGTGAGGTGAAATTCCACATCCAGTGTGAGCCAAGCTAAATTATAAGAGTTGCAGCCCTTACCTAATTCCTTTCAAGCAGGAATCCTTTTCAAGAAAGTCTCCGAGGTAAACCTGTGATACTTCATCCATGCGAAGATCTTCTAAACTGTGAAAAACAAATAAATCTTTCAATTCTACTATTGGTAATAATTAGAGTACTTAAGCTAGCTGTCTCTACACCAGTCCCGATTGTGCATCGGCGATAGTTGGCTAAACTTGCCAATGCTTTTATCGGCCAACTGCCGGGAGTAATGTAGAGGCTTTCCCAATGGCCTCCCGACACTTGTAGCTATCGGCAACTCTTGGCGACAGTCACCAACAATTTCAAACATGTTTGAATTATATGTGCGAAGCCGACGTGTCGGCGATTATAATCGCCAATGTAGAGGCATTGCCGCTACTCAGGACAGATGGCGGCGATACTTGGTTGCATCGCTACCATTGGGAACATTTGTCAACATTTGCTATCAGCTAGTATCGCAAGTATCGTGAGACAGAATCGGGACTGGTATAGAGACAGCTTTATTCTCCTATAAAATGGGTTTTTTGATTGATCCCAATACAGGAACCCAACGTAGTCATGATGACTTCAATGCTAACATTAACATTAATGATAACAAATAACACACATAGGAAGTAGAAATACTAAAGGTAAGAGTACACTACTACTAACACAAGTTGTTGGATCTTGCTGCTGCTGTTGCTGATAACAAACTCCATGGCTTTGACCTCCACTGCAGTAATGGTTCCCTTAATGGTCATCACTGATGTGGTGAATACATGTGTAGCAACTTGTCTCACAACAGCTTCTGACTGGGTCTCGTACAGGAGCTGAACCAGTCTCATATGGTTGTCCTTGGCCTTATACTTCTAAACCATTAAGGACACATAAGAACGGTTAGCACAATCTAATAAAGCGATTGGAAACTATCTATAGGTATATATAGTATTCACTGACGTCACAGTGCTAGCCGCGGCTCGCCATACTGTGGGTCAAGCTTTGTAAATGTTAGCTGGACATGTGTGCTCCAAGCCTCGAAAATGCTATTTTCACCTCTGAAAGTTTTAGCGAATGTACTTGTTTAGTATGCTGATAGGTTCAATTGTAATTTTTTAGTGTGTCATGATGGAATAATGAGTATAATCGCCATTATCTTTTTTTTTTTTTACACATCACCGATAGCATGGACAGGGGCACATCACTTGAAACTTTTGGGCCCCAGGATGGCACCAGGACCCGCCAACTGACATCAACATTGATGCCATCGGCACCCGAGTCATCATTTTTGACTCAAACCTTCTAAGTTATAATTTTAACATTATAGGCATCGCCTATAAAATTATAACCCCCCCTTTTTTCACATTGGCAATAATTTATTTCCAATTCTTGGTTCAGTGGGGACCTGTAGGAAACCCCCACTGGCCTGTCCAGCCACCTCTGCCCCTCTTTGGCAGTAGGCAACTGAGACAGCTAGGAGAATGGGCTTTGATATCAAACTGATGTCCCTCCCCCCTAACTCCTAAAGAGACAACAACTGTTTATTTTATTTCTTTATATTATCATCATTTGGTGGCTAGCCCATCAACTGTACCCTCACTGGCCCTCACTCATGAGAACCAGTAGCCTGATGAGATATTATTAGGGAAACCATGTAGTGCCAAACCAGTGCAATAGCATTGGGAAGGAGGTCTTTAAATAAAGCATAAATAATTTATAATTTATTCCAATAGGATATTATGAATTTATTTTGCTATATTGACTCTCTTCTATTGTAATTTCCTAATAGGAAAATAACAATAGAAACAGCCTAGTGATTCATTCCTAGCAACAATCGCACCCTTGGAGATGTTACAACAACATCACCAAGGTAACAAGTGAGGTCATGGTAACCCACGTATGAGAACGTCGAAGTCCTCATTCACATGGTAGCTGCCCGAGGGTCGGGATGTTGTTGCTTTGTTTAATTAATCGCCATTATCTAACATTTAACACGGGAAAGCCTGTCGATCTGGTGCTTCCCGCTCTGTCTGTAGCCACACAGTATGACTACCGCTGACTGGGGTGACGCCATGTGAATACTATGTATATGAAGATCAAATTTAATGATGTTTGTTAAAATTAAAAAGTAACAGAAAGAACCACCAAAAAGCATAGTTGTATTTACACTCTTTCACTTTGGTACTATTGAAGTATAAAAGATAATTGATGATGGTTAAAATTTATAAATAACTACAAAGTACTATTTAGATAGTGCAGTTAAAACAACAATATACAGAACAATACCTAAGTGAAGTTGCACCATATAATGTGAATACATTAAATATGGCGTTATATGGCTAAGATAATCTGGCACTGGGTAATAATGCATCAACAAAGCAACTAAAGTACTTTGGACATTATACAATTTTATGATTTGTTTATTTGTATTGAATGAACCTAGTGATTTGCTACTTAATCTGTTTGAATTAATTGCACCAGGGTGGTGGCCTCTTATTATGCTGTTTATTTTTATTTTCTATCAATATTTGCTAGTATAAATCGTCTCTAAAAATATTAGTAAAATTCAAACGGTACATCGTTTTTTCATCCATAAGCAAAGACTGTGAAAAGTGTATGATTACATAATGTTTTCAGCTGAATAAATATATTTAAAACAAACACAATCAACTCACTTGTAAGACTTCAATAATAGGATCGGGGGCATTGGGCCGGCTGGGCACATCAAGAGCATGGCACATGTTGCGGTTGTATAGATTGTGTTGGTCGTATCTCAGGCCCAGCAGGTAGAGCTGAGCCATGGAAAGATGTCCTTTGGTGAGCAGCTCATTGAATGCCTTCCTTATTTTGGAGGCTGGCTGGCTGAGCAGATGAGCCACAGAGAGCATCTCCTGCACGGAGAGGTGAATGAACTCCTTGGTCTCAAACTCACCAGTTCCAGAGCTTTGGAGGAGGCCCGTGGCATTGGCCTTTTCCACTGGGCAAAAAAGAACAAAAATTTCACATTGAGGGCTAGTGTTAAGATAGTGTGATTATTGTGTTATCATCGCTTAATCAACAAGAAAATGAGTCACAAGTCGCAAAAAGTATCATCATATTTGAACAGATGAGATCGAGCGTATTCCAACAACGATAATAAACATTAAGACATGAAATATATATTTCTATATTCTTAGTTTGATATTTTTAGTTTTGGAAAGAAAGTTTTCAATATGTCTGGGTGGAAGTAAAGTAGCTAAATATACTGTAAAAATGACCTTAGAAATACATGGATATAATTGATACACTGTCGTCAAATTTGTTACATTTCCGCAAATAAATCTTATGAATAAAATGCTTTGAAAAATATCAATTTTGTGACTTGTGACACATTACAAATATCCCACCACCTCAGTAATGGATGGCAGACAAGTACAAACACTAATCATTGTTGAAGTTGGATCAAGTGGTGCAGCACATATCAACTAAAGTTGAACCTACATTGTTCAGGGCCAAGGCAGTCTTCCTTGAAATCTTCACTCAAGAAAAGTAACTTTTCCAAATCGAGTTCTCTTGTTGATTTAGTATGTAATAAATACCTAATAGCACTCTGTTCGGTTTGTAATCGATCGAGACATTGGGTCCCCTTTGGGGTGTCATGCGATTTGACCCAACGTCTCAATCGATTATAAACCTCCATTGTGCCATTAGGTATAAAGATTGAACCTACATTGCTCAGGGTCAAGGGAGGCTTCCTTGAGATCTTCACTCGAGAAAAGTAACTTTTCCAAATCAGTGCCTTTTTTCTGGAAGAGACCGTTGAAGGCAAGCTTTGACAAGGCTTTGAGGCAGAGTCTGGCGTCACTAGTCAGGCTTGTAGAGGAACATCTTCCACCCAGGGCAGATCTGGAGGAACAGCGCTAGAAATAAATAAAAGACCATCATAAGTCAAGTAACAACCGCTTGTAACCATGACATTTCTTAAATACAGATATCTTAAAACCAACACGGACGCAGTTTAGATCTGGAGGAACAGCGCTAGAAATAAATAAAAGACCATCATAAGTCAAGTAACAACCACTTGTTACCATGACATTTCTTAAATACAGATATCTTAAACCAACATGGATGCAGTTTAGATCTGGAGGAACAGCGCTAGAAATAAATAAAAGACCATCATAAGTCAAGTAACAACCACTTGTAACCATGACATTTCTTAAATACAGATATCTTAAACCAACATGGACGCAGTTTAGACGATGATGTAATGATTTTTAAATTAAACGAGAAGTACCGTAGGGAAGGTGAAGTTTAATTTTAATTTAGTCAAGGACGACATGAGGGGTGTGGAGGATACCCATACAGAAACTAAAAGTTAATAGACCAGTAATAACAGATCAATGACAGACCAATAGCCCAGTTTTTCTGGGTATTGATCCCAATCCCAATTTACATAAGCTGGTCCATTGCCGTTCAATTGAACATAAACTTATTCCAAAGGCTGCCATTGCCGTTCCATTGAACATAGACTTTATTGAACAAACTTATTCCAAAGTCTGCGGTTGCCGGTTTATTGAACATTGCACAGAGAATGATGACATCACAAAAGTGTGTGCACACACATCTTTGGAGCCAAGTTGAACTGTCATTCAGTAAGCAACCTGATGAACTTGGATTGCATTGTATTGTGCTGAAGAGACTGCTTAAGTTAGCAATGGTTTACATATGTACAGTGACATATATGTAAAGTTACATCCAGGTTGGCTGGTCCTAATTTAATTGCCTTATTCTATTTGATTATCCTACTATACTGTAATTGTATTGTATTTGTTTATTGTTTTTTCTAAATTCATATACTCTGTACTGAGTCATGGTAGCGGCTGGGAGAGCTGGATTTTATCTAGATGTCTGCCTACCTGTTTTGTCGGTTTTATCTATTATATTTGCATTGTCTGTTTCATTTGTGTACTCTGTGAATCTCGATAAATAAAGTAGCATCTTATCTTATCCCTTGGATATCATATTGAAGCTGATTTGAATTCAGTACAACAGGGAAATAGTTACAACTGTAGGTATATGGATACTAGATGGGCTTGACATCTCTCTACAGTATGCTGCATATATTTCATTAAGACTTGAAGTAGGTTTATGCCATATCACCAGCAAGGATTATCCAAGAGTGTCTATGTTTATGACAAAAGGTAAGAGGAAACCCATGAAGCAGGATGATTAAATAGAATAGTAGTCTTTAAACTTTTTTCAATTTGGATCTCTGCTTACTCTGGTGTTAAGAATGAACACAGCGAGTAGCATTCAAGCATTGATGGATTTCATCATATCTGACATGAAGTGATATTAGTTGTTAGGGATATTAGGAAGAGCTATGACCTATAATAACAACTGCTACACCAATACTCAAAATAACTCAAATAGTAGCAGTCAGGATATGTAAGACCGCAAAATGGCATTATAATTCCATTAAGACTCTAAATCTCATTATATTCCCATTAAAACGCCGAGTTCTAGGCAGAGATACCGATTAGTGAAGTAGGCTGACATACCATTCTTATCTGATCTAAGGGTTAGGACCTAGAGTGGTTCAGAAAACAGAGAGACTAAGACAGGTATTTCTATCCTTCAATGACAAAACCCAAAAAATAAAGACCAAACATATTTACCTGAA
Organism: Sthenelais limicola; assembly: GCA_942159475.1. Lineage (NCBI taxonomy): Eukaryota > Metazoa > Annelida > Polychaeta > Phyllodocida > Sigalionidae > Sthenelais > Sthenelais limicola. The sequence continues at coordinate 4,084,984 of OW804100.1, read as the reverse complement.
CTATGAATGAACAGATTCTGGTGTACGTAGTAAGGTCTTCTGGCACCGCCGCATCACTTTCCTCAAATATCTGGCAGAGCTTCTTACAGAAGAAGGTTATAGTGCAGATAGAGAGCAGCACCCTGTTGTGTTGAAGCACAGCCTTTACCTTGGACACCCTGTCTGGTCTTACATATGTCTCAATAAACTTGAACACATGGGCTCTCGTTAAACCAATCACTTCAATCACAGGGTCGAGGTTGAGCATCCGCAAGCTCTCGAACGGTCTGAAAGAGTAAACACCGAACACTGAGTCAATTAATGGGCTAGAGTAATTTAAAGATTTGTATTCAGCAATAGAACAGTATGTAAAAGTTACACTATTCTCAGGACGTGCTGATTTTACTTACACAAAGTAACAAAATATTACTATAATTATATTAATCAGATGACAAAGACATTTTACATACCTTCGATTTTAATAAAGATACTAGAGTAACAGAAACATTTATAAGAGCCTAGCACTTAGGTATTTTAAACGAAAAAAGGAATAATAAAGAAATTTTGAAATCCACTCCCAGCGTTGTGTCTGAGTCAAATAATCCTAGTGGGTGGATACTTCTTATGTATATATTAAACATCCATAGAATAGTTCTTTCTCAACGAGAAGGGTCTTAATTATATTTCACACACAAACCATCAAAAAACGTTTCCCCCTAGACACCAGATCTCCCTTGTGTCATTAAACATACCTATACAGAGTGTCTTGACGTCTTTAGAAAAAGGTTTTTTATCATTTGAATCTCTAATTTCAGGTGGTAACGAATTCCAAATGACCTTAACCTTAAATTTCTTCAAATACTTTCTAGTAGATTGGCGGTTTTTCCAAAAATACAATCAGAAACAAAGGGGGGAATTCAATTTATTACCCCCATCACTTACCAAATTAATATAGATGAAATAAGTTCACTACTTACCGGGAGGCAAATATGTATGTTGCAGCTTTTAAAATGTCCCCGCGAAGGAAGCTGACCAACCAGAGAATAGGCTCCGCTTGGCTCTGCTCCTCTAGCTTTTCCATGTATGTTATATCATTGAGGATCTGCGGATACTCGTCAATACCATCTGAAATATCATACACGTTTCTCCACAATATGATAATGTGATGTGTTTTAGGAAAATGTATCACAAGTCGCAAAATTGATATTTTTCAAAAGTGTTTTTTCCACAAGATCTCTTTGTTGAAATGTTCTGATGTTTTAAGGGTTTAGCACTGATAGTCATATAATCCATGCAACAAATTTCGAGACATTGTATTAAATATATCCTTGCGTTTTGAAGGCCTTCGTATGGAGTAATAGTATATTTAGTTACTGTACTGGTAATATCCGGAAATATTGCAAACTTTTTTTTCAAAAATAAAAATATCAAACTTAAAATATAGAAATACTTATAAGGTGTCCTAGTGTTTACTATCGGTGGACTCAGCTTGATCTCCTCTTTTCAAATATGATGATATCTCAAAATCCATATTTGGCGACTTATGACTCGATTTTTCCAAAACGGATCAGATATAGTAGCCCAAATCAGGCATCCCAAATAGTATAGAAGCAGAACAAGGTCAATATATCTCAGCAAGATAACACTAGAATGGAATTTGGAATGTTAATTTGGGGTAGGAGGATTCGAGATTACCTAGGCCTTTTCACAGATAACGCAAATGCCATTTTTATCAAGTAAACCACAATAGGGGCAATGTCTCTGGGCAAGTAAAATTTAATGTTAGTTGCCCGAGTAGGCAAGTGGAAATCTCCACGGCCCCAGATTTCAAACCCCTGTTGTGATGCTTACTTACAATGAAACAAGATACATACAGATCAGTGTGATTTTGTTTATAATACATAAATAAATTTGGGCAAGTGAAAAATGATGTTAGGCAAGTAAATCATGGCTGCCAATGGGCAAGTGAAGTTGGTAGGTATTTTTCGAGTCCTGCACAAGTTTCAAACGTTTATGGAGTAAACACTAGACATATATAATACATACCAACAAAGAAGAGTATGTTCTTCTGGTTCTTCTGGAGCCAGGAAAGGTCTACATCCGGGCACCTATACAGGGCTCTCTCTTTGAGCACAACATCCAAGGTCACTTCCCTCCTGGGGCATGAAGTAAAGTCACGAACCCTCAGTAAGAAAACACATTTGAGATGCTCAGCCCACGAACCACTCGCCCAGGCAAAGGTTCGCTCTTGAATGAATGTCGACTTGCCGACTCCCGCCCGACCTTGAATCATTAGGACCTTATTTGGTTTAATCATTTTCAATAAATCTTCGGCGTTCAGCTCCTCGGCCTCCTCTTTACAAAGATACTTGTTAAATTTTTTAGAATTCTTTACAAGTTTGTCGTCCTGATAGTTTTCGTGCTGAACATCAGAAACCATTCTGAGAGAGATGAACTTGCTGAATTCAATCCGTCCGTCTTCTGGCTTGTCAGGACAGTGTCCATCCCCGAGTACAATATCCTTCATTTTCTTCACAGGGGATAATTCTGTAAACAAACAAGAAGTGTTATCATTGTTCAGCACTTGTATGTACATGTATGTGTTATTTTACCAAGGTGTTTATTTCAGTTCTGGGTAGTACATTACTATATACTGCTGAGAAAACATGCTAACGGGTGCTAGACCCTACTCTTTTCCAATATTATAACTGAATATTTAACGTTGGGACTTTGCTTTGCCTAACTTTCAATCGCAATAATTTCTGAATAAAGATATCACTGATTTATTCACTAACTTTGTAATTCCTGACGAGTTAAATGTTTTCCATTCGGTGGTGAGTCGGAGTTAGTGTTCTGGAATAGACAAGACAAGCTATCAGATCAATCATACCCTGGAAATATACTCATACCACCTTCTGATGTGCTTTAACAGAACCATAAAAAGTAATGATTCCAAAAAGGGCTCGACCAACCTTAATACTGTCCCATCCCTACTCATTATTACCACTCCAACTATGGTATAAGAAATAAGTTGATGCTATAGTATGGCCTAACTTATCTATATCAAGGACGAAACAATGACAAGGCTTATTTGTACATATCAATTTCCTGGGTGGAACCATTATTTCGGAAATAATGGTTCCGCTGGTTTGCCCCTGAGAGAGCTACGGTACACCCCTCTCCACAGCTGGGAAGTAATCCAAGTAGACCCGTTCTCCTGAGTCACTGGGCTGCCTCGACGAGAGGCGACCAATGACCGCCTTAAGAAGGCGGTGCACAAGCAGGCATATTTCGAACCTTTCTGTCGCCCCGGGCCTTCACAGCCATGTCTCAGTACATTCCACAACTCAACCTGGCCGTGTCGTTTTCCTATTAAACATACCGATAGCTGACAACCTTACACAGAAATCGCAACAATATGACTTCCTCTGCAAGTTCTGTCCGAAGAACTAATCAATCTAGGCTGTAAAATAGATTTTCGATATTTCTATACTAATCCTATGGGGATGCGTTGGGACTGCCGACCGCCATTTGCGCCACCCCGTTGGAGCCCTAAGGGCACCCAGGCCAGGCTTATAGCATTGAGCGTGCTCCCCGCACACACGGTGGTGTGTGCGGGGACGGGGCAGGAGAGGTGGGGGGGGGGGGGGGGGATCATTCAACAATCTGTAAGGTAAACGTCAGTCACAAGCACCTCATTTATCACAGGAAAAAACATATTATGGGCGGTTTGATACTTCTGGACTATGATGGCCCAGTGGTGTTTAGATACATGGTAATACTTGATATTCATTTAGCATTTAACATTCATAATTCATGTGTATTATGATATAAAAATGAAAACATGAGATTTAATGGAGAAGAAAACATGTTAATGTTAAGGAGATTCTGAATATTTTTGGATGTATGGAAATTATGGAAATTCATTAATTCATGGAAGACTGGCATCCCTGAATTTTTCCGTCTTCCAAATTGATGCACTTATAACATTATTTGTATGAGACCTTCCTTGTAAATGTCTAAATATTATATTACCATGTACATACATTGAAACACTATAGAAATTACCATCAGACTATAAAAAAATGAAATATTGAGTTAAATGTTCAGGTTACTGCGGAAAATATGGAGAAATCCAATAATTTTTTATATGGAAGATGAAACGTTCTCAAATCAAATCAAATAAAAAGCCATATCTTGATTGCATACAGAACATGAATCAAATGGCATGTTGCACAAGCCCTGAAGCAAAGTTGTGTATCAATGTTATTCATTCAAATATATTTTCCTTACATAAGATAGCTTCGGACTTTTTTGTCTAGGAGACAAACCAGAAAGTCCATCCACTTTGTCCTCTGCTAATTTCCATTTCCTCTTCTTGGAAACAATAACTGGCTCCTAAAAGTACAGAATTTTTGACAAATTAATAAACTGATTTTTCTGGAAGATATGTATAGGCCTACAATACTCAATACAACAATGATTCAGAATGTTAAAGGTATAACTCCACGTTGGTGTTTGTATGGGCGGGAGTAGTGTGGTAATTTGCACCAGTTCAACGCGTCTGGTATGACATTGCCATTCCCTCTTCCTACCCCCAGTACACAGCTATATACTAGCAATGTGGGAGTAAATATAGAACCTGATGAGAATGTGGTACTCGGGACACTATTGCACTGTCCGATATGTTTGTTTTTTTCGTGGCCCACGAGCCGATATTAGGTTCTATCTATTTATAAAATAAAATAGACGTACCTGACCATTTGTGGCCATTCTTGCCCTTTGTATTTCCGGACATATTTTCTCTGCAAATAACACATTATAACTTTTGTTACGACAGTGTGAATTGAATTGAACAATACTTTATTTCTCTGAGGTTATACACAGTTTAGACAAATAGGTGACCAGGCTTCTGGATATAATCCAGGTCTCCCAGCCGCCACCTCATAATAGAAAGACATCTATACTAACAGAGAGACTGGCTAAAAGACAAATACTAACAGGGCATAATACAAGTTAAAGTTAATTAAACAAATCCTTACGTTATAAAGTATGTAAACTGAACATGGTTACTAAAACCTTCAAATTGCGCTAGATGTCCTGATTCAAATAATGAGAACAATAGTTAACTTTAATTAGTAAATCAACCTCACCTTCAGCTCTTTCAAAACATTTCAAGCACTCAATCTGCTGTGTCTGTGCCAACGCGTATTTAACAATCTGGTAGAATTGTGCACCTTTTTTTCTAACTAAGGTAAGGAGATTCTCCACACGGGCGGACAGTGGGAAATAAACCTGAAACATGAACAACAGAATTTCAAAGAATGTCAGGAAATGAACTCATGGGAAAAGTTAATTATTTAGTGGATAAAATATGATCTTAGACTATTATATAGGATTCATGGCCTTCAGAGCATCTTGTTATATCAAGAGGTTCGATGGAAACACGCTAGGGGGCGCACTCGTACACCGCGATACTAATTAATACTAATTACCAATAATTATTAAAAATACTAATTAATCACCAGTATTAAAAATACTAATTAATCACCAGTATTAAAAATACTAATTAATCACCAGTATTAAAAATACTAATTAATCACCGTTATTAAAAATACTAATTAATCACCGATATTAAAAATACTAATTAATCACCGATATTAAAAATACTAATTAATCACCGATATTAAAAATACTAATTAATCACCGATATTAAAAATACTAATTAATCACCAATATTAAAAATACTAATTAATCACCAATATTAAAAATACTAATTAATCACCAATATTAAAAATACTAATTAATCACCAATATTAAAAATACTAATTAATCACCAATATTAAAAATACTAATTAATCACCAATATTAAAAATACTAATTAATCACCAATATTAAAAATACTAATTAATCACCAATATTAAAAATACTAATTAATCACCAATATTAAAAATACTAATTACCAATATTAAAAATACTAATCACCAATATTAAAAATACTAATTAATCACCAATATTAAAAATACTAATTAATCACCAATATTAAAAATACTAATTAATCACCAATATTAAAAATACTAATTAATCACCAATATTAAAAATACTAATTAATCACCAATATTAAAAATACTAATTAATCACCAATATTAAAAATACTAATTAATCACCAATATTAAAAATACTAATTAATTACCAATATTAACAATGCCATTTTTTTATTCCAAATTAAGGTAACTGCTGGAAGATATGCATTGATTTGATGCATTAGTATGTCGACCCATTTGTCTACACATCATTGTAACTGTTTTAACTTTAAAAAAAAATTAAAGATTTTTTCTATTCTATTCTAATACCAAGTAGCACATGGCCAAACTGTGAAAGGAACCGAAAATAAAAGCTACATAGATGAAATATGTCCTATTTATTACTTACATAAGTCAGCTTTTCCTCCTCCTCCCGAGTTATGGACATTTCAAGGCCATTAAGCTTGTACGTGTATGCCAGAGTCTGAACGAAGTCCTTATTGTCAAGAATCGTGGCATGATTCGTAAGTACATCGGGACCAACCTCATTCACTATTTGTGTGATATACTCTTCAGTAAATTCAGACGCCATCCTAATAACGCTGCCTTGGAGATTCCTACAATGGACAAGCAGAAGAACAGTGCTAAGTTTTTGGTTTTTTTTAATTATTTTATTTATACTTGGGATACAGGATCCTCAAATTGGGATTTTCATCAGTTCCAAGTCTCGCACAAGTCTCGCATTACAAAATTTGATTATCAGAAGTCATTCATTAACTTGATTTAATCATAAGGAAAGTCTTAGAAGTAAGGGTCAAATACACTTGCTACTCAGGCTATTACAGCGGAATGTTGGTGTTGTCCAGTGCAGAATAAATGAAGTATAAATGACAGATGAGGAAGGACAGCGATAGGAATGTCTAAAGGTAAATACTGAGACGCAGGGTTGATAAAATCCCGCGTCTTGGTTGTCTGCAATAACTATATATGTTAGCCAGGAGCACCAACAAAAATCAGGGTATGGAAGACCCCCCTCCCCCCTGAATCGCGTTTCCCATTTTGTAAAAGCCCCATTTCCCGAATCCCGCAGGTATTCAATTTGCAATCCCGCTTTTCTATAATTTTCAATCCCTACCTGGGTAAATTAAATTCGGCTTTAAATCCCTTTCCCTGAACCCATAGACCCTTTCAAATCCTGAATCCTGATATAGCATTTTAATACCCGAGGTTTTGGATGGTCGTAGTGGTCTGTTGCCTCCAGAATTTTACCAAATCGCGTCTAACCTAAAATACACCCCAATCCCAGCTCCTCAATAGGTATTCCTTGCCCTGAAAAATGTATATTACCAATGGGCGTCCTCCGGACAACCAGCTTAATTTTACCTATTGTTTGGTTGCATGGTTTGATTGGACAACCAGTGACCACCTTATGACATGCATATTTTGTCAGATATAACGGTATGTCAGACAACCATATTTTGAAAAGTGGTTGACCTTAGGACAACCCTGGACTGCATAACGCAATGTTATGCCTAAGCCCTAATGCATGGGACCGTAACACATGGTCTGACCCCCTCCCCGACCCCACCCCCACCCGCTGCCCTCGAGCGTTACATAATGTATGGACGGACGGTCCGACCCATATTTAGAAAATAAAGGAGACAGATAGCTACAGATCACATGCAAGCATTAAGGGTTAATATCCCCGAGGCAAAGCTAATTAATCGCCTTAATAAATAACATTATAAATTCAATTTATATTTCATATTTATATTTGCAAAGTTATTCAATAATTAAACATGATTTTACCTACAGGTGTAGGCCTACGTGTATATGTAAATGAGTTGTCTTCCGGCCTGCGTGTGGAGGGCAAGAGAGATCAAAGAGAAGAAAATAATGGTGTTATATCTAGTCTTATAATTATGGTTTATTCTCCACTGACTGATACTCATACTGTGATGTACTTATATGTACATGCATAACGTTATCTAATACTGTTACATAATGTACAACGTTACACACATTAATAATTTAATAAACCATGATGATTAATGACCATTGCATAATATTACTAGGCCTATGTCATATTGAATAATCAATTAAAGCCGAGACCTGAAATCTAATTTTAGATAAATTGTGGAGATGGGCTGGGGCAGTTCGTTTTACCAAGCTTCGTTTGGGTAGTTGGAATATCTAACCCTAGTCGCAGACTAGCTCGCGGAGATAGGCACCCTGGTTACGTTTGGGGAAAATGAAAATTACGATTAGAATATAAAAACAAACTTTCTGGCGGCTTTTTGTCTGGTCCTGTGGCGGGACTCGCCGACAGACGGTGGCGCCTCCTTATGTGAGTTTAATGTAACGCTCAATTAATAATAAAGTCTGCACTAAAGTTAGCCTTCATGAACACATTGCAGGGAACATTGTCTTTATAAGAGAAGAATACCGACAGTGGAACACACTTATGTGAGTGACCCTACTCCAGGGGTAGCTATGAACACAGCCCTTTCACTCTACCTATTCAATCAAAATATTCGGGGAGTTGTTGGTGGCTAACCATTGTGTAATCGCCTCACCCCAGTCCCACCCCATGCGGTGATCCGTGTCTCGGGAGCGGAGAACTCGGGGACGGTTGATCATCTGATCATACTTCCCCAAGATACCGTAATTCAAAGAAAAGTATGTCACTTACGTCAGATTTTGATCGAAATCCAGGTCACCATTTTTCGAACTTACGCAACAATTTTGGATCCAACCAAAAGGCCGGGGCCTGCATGAGGACGGTGTGGTCTACGTGCCGTGGTTAGAGCAAAAAACCACAGATCGTACCTGGCGCCGTACGATAGGCCGGAAATTCCGGTCTAGTTCTGGTGGTCATGTCACTGTCACGTGATAAATAACCTATTTTTAACAGTCATGAATGTTGACCATGGTTACCATGGCAACGTGCGTGGGCCCGGGTAAAACCTCTGCCCTCCTTGGCAGATGAAGGAAAGACAGATCGAGAGAGAAAGTAGAAACTAACGTCCATTATGATGTGTTTCAGTGATTCAGTACCGTATTCAAGTATATTCTTTAATAGTGTATGATGATCTTGCTTAAAATAGCATGACGAAATATATCAAGATAAGAATGTAATTAGGAAATTGATAGATAGACAATCCATGAAAACGCAAAGGTTTTGCGTTTTTGTGAGGTGTTTTTTTTTTAATGTTTGGCCTTTATGAGTTTATCTTGCTCTTTAATATTGTGAGATTTTACAATACCGTACCGGTAGCCTATGATGTATAATTAGGCCTAGGCTAATAGTCCGGCAGCCAGAGGGGGTTCACGTGCACCCCCCTTAATTGTTGTGGAAACCTATTTTTTTACATTGCTAAATATGCCTAGTTACCAAAAATTGTTGTTAACAGTGCCAACAAATGTCCCATCGGGCTCGTTTGGCGGCCATCTTGGATTTTTTATCGTAATTATGGCTTTTTAAAAAAATTCATATTAAATATTGTTAAAAATGTAATTTTTGATGGATCTCTTTGATTTTCGGCATTTAGATGCTACCCATGGTCCTTTCCATTTGATAAATTTCTGTGTGACCTTGGTCAAGGTCAAGGTCACCAAATGGAAGGTCAAACACCAAAAATACACCTAAATTTGGATAGTGAGGTATTTCCGTTTCCTACCATTCTGTCAAATATCCTAAATGTTGAGACATTATATATTTTTACAAAAGAGGACACCATGGCAACTTATGTCAGAAATTTTAAGTGTCCCAGAATGCATAGTTTTCTTGGTATGAGGTCAAAGGTCAAGGCCATTTTTTTATCCGGTTAGCCCTAAAAATATACATTCCCTACCATAACTCATGCAAAAAAAAAAAAATTTCTTTGATTCAAGGTCTTCCCAATGACAAAATATTTGTTGACCTTGGTCAAGGTCAAGGTCACTAAATGGAAGGTCAAATGTTAAAAATACATTAAAATTCAGATAATGACCTATTTCTGTTTCACATTGTTCGGTCAAATATCAAAACTGTTGAGAGATTATCAATGTTTATGAAGGAGGATACCATGGCAACTTATGTAAAAAAAATTTAAGTATCCCAGAATGCAATGTTTTCTTTGTATTAGGTCAAAGGTCAAGGCCATTTTTTGCAGGAGATTATGTACCATTAGAAAATGGCAAATCTGGCAGATCAAAGGAAGGGGAGATTCAATGATGAAACAGGAAATAGAAGACCTGTTTTGGAAATGGACATTTATATGAAGTTTCTGTGTTCATTTCTGATGCTGAATGGATATTACATACGAGGGATTCTACTCAACATCTCCATCACCATTCTTCATATTGCATGGTGTCTGTTGTTGTTGATACACAAAATTCTTTTTCTCTATGCAGTTATTGATAGATATTTGTCCCATTCTGCTTTCTTTTCAGGTGGTTTTATGTTGCCAAATGCCCCTGTATATATGTGGTACCTGCAACTCTCAGCAGCCCCAGTACACATGGGTTTCATTTTGTGGATAGCATTTTCACTGCCTCAGATGTGTATGTCTCTAGATGTCCTTGACTTGCAAAGAACCATCAATGCTACACAGGCTAGGTGCAACTCCCTTAAATGCATATTGTGTGCCTATGTTATATTTCTAACAGGTGCATTTCTTGCATGCGACTTCTACACCAACATGGCTGATAAATTCGACACAATCTGGCAGATGGTATTGAATATTGTTCTTGATATGATGATAGCTCCAAGCGAATCACTCCTTTATCTATGTATCTGTTTCCCTGCTCTTAAAGTCTACAGTCTTTCCTCTCAGTTTGCTTTGGAAATTGAAAAAGAACTTGTTCAGGAAAAGCCAACTCCTGCTTCTATACAGAAATACAACAGCAGGTACCACCATCTGACAGAGCTGGTCGATATGATTGATGGCATCATTCACATACCTCTTGGGGCATTTTTGTTGATAACTCTGATAAAAGCTTGTTTTATTCTGTATTTATTTCTGGATATGGGGTTCATATTGAAATGCATACCTGAAGCTTTTAATAATGCGGTAACTTTGCCTATTCCCTGTTTCTTGGAAATAGTTAGCCTGAGCATCATCGGAGGCCTTGTAAAAGGGCAGGTAAGTAATAATCATATTGGGAATATTTTAATATATTGGGAATATTTTATGCTTGGGGAGAAAAATCCTCAAAAACCAAAACATTTGTAAGCATGTAGAGTTGTCTGAACTATGAGTTTGTCAAGTACCACCTAAAGACAATACATACAACACATGAAGTAGGCTAGACTAGCTCAGTCCCTCAGCCCAACTCAATGAGCGTACACAGCAAAGGCCTTACTGATGCTTGGGTGATCTGTAGTGACTCTAATAGGATAACTTTATTTGGTTTTGTAGTTTTTTTTTCAAAACTTTGTTAATGAAACAAACAAAATCAAAGACTTATACAAGTCTAGAGGTAGGCCAGTAAGATAGCTAAATTGAACCTGTTTGTTCAGCTAAGAAAGTTAGAACAAAAGGGATATTGTATACTTTATTTATTCCAGGGTAAACTGGTGGCTGCCCAGCTACGTAAGGTGAAGCTGGAAAATATGGATCAGCTTGCTGCCCAACATGTAGGTCTTTAGCCAAGCTTCTAATAGACATGTAATCTGTTCCAGTAAAATGAGTCACAAGTCACAAAATTGATATTTTTCAAAGTCTTTTTTCCACAAGATTTCTTTATTAAAATGTTCTGACTTTTAGAGGGTTTAGCACTTATAGTCATATGAATTCATATCACAAATTTCGGGAGAACGTGTTAAATATATCCCTGCGTTTTGAAGGCCTTTATATGGAGTATGTTTGGTGACTTTACTGGTAATTACTCATCCTAAAACATTGCAAACTTTTTTTTCAAAAATAGAAATTTCAAACTTAAAATATAGAAATGTTTATTAGGTGTCCTAGTGTTTACTATCATTGGAATCAGCTTGATTTCCTCTTTTCAGGTATGATATCTCAAAATCCATAATTTGCGACTTATGACTTATTTTCCTAAAACGGATCACATATGACCTTGTTAACCTCTGGCTGTACCCAGTGACCCATTTTAATCCTTTTAATTAGCCCAACCTGTAAAAGAAACGTTCTGCTGTATCATCTTTAATAGCTTTCTTTTTCTTTTTACAGCTGAATATCTTCATGAACTGGGCAAACACTTATGAACCAGGACTCACAGCAGCAAAACTCTTTACTGTGGACTTCTCTACTATTCTTACTGTGAGTGTGAAAGAACTTCATTTTTAAATACAAATACTCTGATATATCTGTGTGTAGTGAACTATGTTTTGTCCCCGATCTGACAGGATATCTGTGAAATAGGAAAAATCCCAAATATCCAAGACTTTTCTTTTTCCAATATCCTTTTTCTTTTTGAAATATCCTAATTCCTTTTTTGAATATCCTTTTGCTTTTTGGAATATCCTTTTTCCTTTTTGGAATATCCGTCTTATGCTATTCTCTGTCCTTTTCACCGAAATGTACCATGATGTATTCCAATGAAACTATAGAGGGATGAGAGGGAGAGGGAGGTAGGGTGAGCGGGAGAGGTAGGGTGAGCGGGAGAGGGTGGGGGAGAGCGGGAGAGGGAGGGTTAGAGGGAGAGGTAGGGTGAGAGGGAGCAAGAGAGGGAGGGTGAGCAGGAGAGGAAGGGTGAGAAGGAGAGGTAGGGTGAGCGGGAGAGGTAGGGGGAGAGGGAGGGTGAGCGGGAGAGGTAGGGTGAGCAGGAGAGGGAGGGTGAGCGGGAGAGGGAGGGGAGAGGAAGATATCCAATAAAATATATAATTTATCCACACACAACCACTATTTCTTGGGTATTACCTACAAAACAATTATTAAACTAATTATTCTTTAACAGAAATGAAATGTATCATATAATAACCAACTTTACTTTGGTCGGATTTCTGGTCTATGAGAATAGCCTAAGGGACTCAGTGCTTCAGACACCATAGTAGTATATGAAAATGAGTAACTGACTCTGGCATAAGAAAGATGGCTATGTGTATATCTCTGTGAGAGAAAGAATACAAAGTATCTCTTCGGATATTAGGATATCCATAAGTTATGTTGATTATGTGTTGGAATATCTTAGAAAAGGAAAATGATATTTGAAAAAGAAAAATGTTTGATATGTTTGATATTTACTATGACACATTTTTATCCTGACAGTTTGGGGACAAAACAGCAGTAGACAACTATTTACAGCAGCGTACAATAATTATAGTAGGTAAAATAGATATCAATATCTCAATCATTGAATGAGGTATTACACACCTTAGAATTGTATTACTCACATGTTTTATCAAGGAGTACTTTCATGACGAGCATAAACTCGCAATGGGTGAGTATGATTTGGAACAGTATTTTTACATAGAATTATTCTCGTCATCTACCCTTAAATATTGGTCAATGGTCAGGTAAAATTCTCTCCTCAAGTACCCTCTGAAATCTGTTTGGGTTTCAATCATTTGAACTCTAGCCGGCAAATCATTCCATAGTTTTGGCATATTAAACAAGTAGGATTTCTTGTAAATTTCATTATTCAGATGTGGGACCTTCATCTTCTTGCCTGATGACAGGCTTCTAAGGTTTCTTTTTCTTGTATCAGTAGTTAAGGAAGGGGCGAACGTCTGGGTACCTGCGATGTAGGTGTTGTTAAATAGGTCAGTGACCTGATGAGGTCACTGACGTCACTAATTGGTGACCTTAACCTTACCCTTATGAGGTCAGGACACCCCCTTATAAGGTCAACCTTGTTTATAGTATTATATAGGTCAACCTTGTTTATATTGTTATATATATATATATATATAGCCCAGGGTTGTTTATATTGACTTAGTGCATATTATTAACCCTAGGATATGGGTCACCATAGTGAGGGTATAGACCCTTGTTTATAGTATTATATAGGACAACCTTGTTTATATTGTTATATATATATATATATAGCCCAGGGTTGTTTATATTGATAGACAGGTGGCTTAGTGCATATTATTAACCCTAGGATATGGGTTACCGTAGTGAGGGTATAGACCCAAGGTTATGTATGTAAAAACCTTTATCTTAGAAGACAAGTTCAGACTTGTCATACCCTTGAGATAATTATTGGTATAGACACTGTAACCCTAGGGGTGAGATATGGGTCACCATAGTGAGGGTATAGACCCGAGGTTATGTATGTAAAACCCTTTATCTTAGAAGACAAGTTCAGACTTGTTATCCTGAACACAACACCACATTCGTATACTACACTTTGAGTGTATGGGAACCCTGGCTTATAGGTCACATTGGTATACTGCTTATGACCGCGCGCGCTAAGGATAAACATACACCCTCCCTTTATACTCCCACCCCTTAACACATAGTATATAATGCTGTTCACTTCGACGTTTGATATGTCACAAAGGAAAACACGTGCGTCTGAACCTAATAAGGAAACCCCACCAACCACAAAGAAACAACAACGCATGGATTTACGAAGTTGAAAATATATATTTGGAATCGCTGTGCGGCATTATAACAGTAAGTTTACCAATCACAGTAACTTATTCACAAACTGTATTTATCACAAGTGGTAATTAATGCCGCCTATAGGTGAAATTAGTTTAATACTGGTATGTACTGATGTAGTACACATACCTTACACCATTTATCATATTAGTGTAATACAATCACGTACACAAGCTATAGATGTAAAATTGCAAAATTAAAACATGTACATCACATATATCCACCTGAGTTATAATAAAATGCTGCATCGAACACTGGTTTACATGACACAATAAAATTTGGAGTAGAATTGATGAGTTATAATAAAATGCTGCATCGAACACTGGTTTACATGACACAATACAATTTGGAGTAGAATTGGGTTTATTATTATAAAAATAATTAACACCCCTTGAACTAAAAGAAGATGTTGAACACATGCTTTGGAATACTTTAAATTTTTTATAATGTTAAATTTTGGGGTTTAAACTTCCTCCAAAATTAAATACAAAATTACATCACACATATCCACCTGAGTTATAATAAAATGCTGCATGGAACACTGGTTTACATGACACAGTCCATATCACGTTTGGTTATAATAAAAGTACAAAATGCTGCATTTAAGCACCAAAACACAACCAACAAACTTTTACCCGTTAAAACATTATCGTAATAACAAGCACCAAAACGTTCATAATACGCATCCAATATGTTTATATTTTAACACAAAAACACACACCTTTAATCACAAAAAACAGATTAAAGTTACGTTATGCAAATCTATGCCACCCATTAAAAACCCATTATAAAAAATCACACATTTTGTGCGAATCACCAAAATGTGTAAAATACAAACCAAAACGGTACACCTCTAACAACCAAAACATGCACCCAACAACCCAAATTTAGACTTTTATAATTTGGAATTGAATATGTAATCCTGCTGAAAAAACATTATCGTAATAGCAAGCACCAAAACGTTCATAATACGCATCCAATTTGTTTATATTTTAACACAAAAACACACACCTTTAATCACAAAAAACTGCAAATCTATGCCATCCATTAAAAACCCATTATAAAAAAATCACACATTTTGTGTGAATGACCAAAATGTGTAAAATACAAACCAAAACGGTACACCTTTAACAACCAAAACATGCACCCAACAACCCAAAATTTAGACTTTTATAATTTGGAATTGAATATGTAATCCTGCTGAATCTATTGTAGCACCAAAATGTGTAAAATACAAACCAAAACGATACACCTTTAACAACCAAAACATGCCCCCAGCAACCCAAAATTTAGACTTTTATAATTTGGAATCGAATATGTAATCCTGCTGAATCTATTGTAGCGATGGTGAAATGTGGTGTAATGTGGATATGCCGGCGAAATCTGAAAAATATAAACAAGTCAATCTATTTATTTATTTATATTTTAGGTTATGAATACGAATGAAGAAAAGAAGAAAAGCATCTGCCGGAGTTGTGCGCAATATTTTGATTCGAGGGAAGCTGTTCAAACCCACCAGAAATCATGTGAAAAGTACTTAGCTAATAAAACCTGCAAATACTGTAAAGCTGTCTATACAAGACCTAATAATTTGCGAAATCATGAGAGCAAGTGCACAAATTTAATTTGTCCCCACTGTAAAGAAAAATTTGATACAAAAGATATGCGCGACAACCATATCCAATCATGTTTACTTAACAAAAAGAACACCGGACACAAACAAGATCATAATCGGTCTGATTTGCCGCTAGTAAATGAATCATCTGCTGGCGCACAGGCTGCCTCCAACCTATCTGAAAATACTAAAAAGCGCACACAATCCCCTAATCCACTCAGTTGTCACGATTGTGATCAACAATTCTATAGCTGGAATGCGTTATATTTTCACAGGCGAGAAAACCACTCGACCTTAGGTGTTGGAGGGAATAATGAAACACTCCACCAGAGACCATTTCCCCCTGAATCGGCTCCTTGGATGGGTGAGGATGGCAATATTGCTCACCCTGAGCTAATGCGAGTTTATGAAGAAAATATACGTCTTATTCTTGGGGGTCATATTCCAGGGAGGGTTAGAGGTGTATATAACTTTCCTTTAAATGATATCAACGACTCAAATCAAATAGGCTCGTTTTTAACAGAAGTTTATGAGCAGGAAAACAACATGTTTCGATTTAATGCATCCCTGGGGTTTATACTCAGACATAGAGAAACACAGGAGTTGCGCTACTTTACCCCATTTTTGAACAACACAGTGTATGATTTTCCACAAACTCTGTCAAACTCAAACAATCTTATGAAAATAGTCGCCGACCTTAATTCAAAGGACTACTATACGCAAGCTAAAATGCAAAGGCCGAACACAAAGTGGGAAGTTGTATATATTTCAAATATCAGCTTTTTTGTGTACAGATCTAACTTTTTGATAGGATCACCAAGAGAAATTGTGTTTCCTGCACACCTTTACAACAAATCTTCATTGCGTTTGCTGCACAAAAACTCCAACCATAAGTTATATGCAGATAATTTGTGCATATTTCGCTGTTTGGCTTCACATAAGTCAAATCACAGTGACAATATAAGCAAACGGACAGTACATAATTTATATAACACGTTTAATGAATTTAACAACAACACACTTCCAGAAAACCCTTATGAATTTGAAGGTGTGACGCTAGATCAAATTCCGATGTTTCAGGAGTGTTTTGACATAGGTGTTTATGTACTTTCCCTACAGGAGGATGATTCCTGTTTTACATTACACAAACCCATTGAAGAACGCGAATCCTATATGCATGTTAACCTGTATAAAACCCATTTTAGTATTATTACAAATATTGAGGCGTTTGCAAGCAAATTTTCATGCTTTTTGTGCCAAAAAACGTTTACGCGAAGGGATAAAATGAATGTACACACCGCTAAATGTTATAATAAAACAAAACTCGTTTTTCCAGGTGATGTATATTCACCACCATTAAACATATTTCAGGAGTTGGAAGATGCTGGAGTGCATGTTCCAGAAAGATTGCGCACATTCGAATCATTTGCAGTTTATGATTTTGAAGCAATTTTGCAAAATATTGAAAACTCCAATGCAGACACTGCAAACCTTAATTGGAAAAGCGAACATATGCCTATTTCTGTCAGCATTTGTTCTAATGTGGATGGGTATGAAGAACCTAAATGTTTTGTTAATGAAAATGGAGATCAACTTTTGGCTGGTATGGTCTCATACCTTTCAGAACTTTCCAGTAGATCATATGACATAGCTCGAGAGAAGTGGAAGGATTCTTTTGCATTACTTGAGACGAAAATACACGCTATTAATGAGATTATTGCTCACGACGCTGACATTGCGAATGAGCAAGTTGATAAAAATAGAAAAACTCACGAAGAAAAAATGCTTAAGTACTTATCAACCCTCAACTCAAAATTTGATATGTACTGTTCGCGTCTACCCGTATTGGGGTTTAACTCTTCAAGATACGATCTAAATTTGGTGAAGAAACACTTGCTTACTAAGCTTGGCTTATGCCAAAATTCTCGGAAAAAAAGAAAGAACGATTCTAGAACAGTGCAGACGAGAAAACGTTTGAAACGAAACGATGAACAATGCGAATTTTTATATGAAGTTTCAGAAGATAAAGATTGTTTGAGTGAAGACGAATTAGACCACAGCGAAAATGAAGAGTTTTGTGAAGAAGATGAAGTAAACAATGTTATAGGAGGGGGACATGACGACCCTTTTGATTCATCGAACAAGGAACACACGTCTCACTCTTCATATGTTATTAAAAAAGGAAATTCATACACTAGCATTTGTACAAAACAGTTTAGATTTTTGGATCTTATGAATTTCCTTGCTCCATGCACGTCCTACTCTAACTTTCTAAAAGGGTATGGGATACAGGAGGAAAAAGGTTACTTTCCGTACGAGTATTTAGACTCAGCGCATAAACTAAATGATGAACAACTTCCTTCATACAATTCTTTCTATTCCTCCTTAAAGAAAGTAAATGTGTTAAATGAAGAGTATGAACAGTGGGAGAAGACAGGGAAAAAGTCACAAAAACCCCAAACAGGTGAACAAAAATATTTTGGTTTGATAAATTTGTGGGAGGAAAAAGGAATGAAATCCCTTCGCGACTACTTAGCTCATTATAATAATTTGGATGTGGGACCTTTTGTTCAGGGGGTGAAAAAACTTCAATCTTTCTATTTTGAAAAGGATATTGACGTATTTAAAACTGCTATTAGCGTGCCCGGAATAGCTAGACAGCTTATGTTTTCAGCGTCTACAAAAGAGAATATTTTCTTTGCAAACTTTCCTTATAAAGATGCTGATTTATACCACTCCATCAGCAAAAACATTGTTGGAGGCCCCTCGATAGTATTTTGCCGTCACCACAAAAAAGATCACACTTTCATCAGAGGAAATAAAGAGAAAGTGTGTAAATCGATAGAGGGGGTTGATGCAAATTCATTATACTTATACGCTCTTGCAGAAGACTTGCCCTGTTTTAACTACATTAGACGAGAAAAAACAAACAATTTTTACCCATCCCCAAACTGGAAAAACTTGAGCATGTATTACTGGTTGGAGTGGACAGCTTTTACTTCAAAATGCGACATCCTGCACAAGTTGAACAGAGGACGAGAGGTTTTTGTAGGGCCATACAAATTGGACGGTTTCGATCCAAAATCAAGAACTGCATTCGAAGTAAGGAATTTATTTCACTTTAGTCGACAAAATATATATTAGCGTAAATATACTACTACTCTTATCAAATTATGTTACTGCACACACCCACTCACACTATCTCATTTTGACATATTCTACCCATTGTTCTTTTGCAGTTTCATGGTTGCTGGTGGCATTACCACTCCACTTGCATGCCTCCAACATCTGACCCTGCTCTACTAAAGCGGCAAAAAGACACTAAGGAGAAAGAACAATTTATTCGCTCTCTTGGATTGAATTATGAATGCATATACGAGTGTGAGTTTAACTTGCTTTGCAAAACAAACGACGAGCTTATGTCGTTTATTGATAAGTCACAACCCAAATTCTACCGAGAGAACAAAAGCAGTGTGACTCAAGAACAAATATTATCTGCAGTATCTGCAGGAAATCTATATGGAATTTTAGAGGTGAGCATTAAAGTACCAACAACGTGGTCTAAGCACCATCATAAAAACTCAAGTCCATACGAATACTTCTCCGAATTTTCACCAATTTTCTGCACAACAGATGTGCCGTTTTCTTGTATAGGAAAACACATGCAGCGCTATGTTTTTTCATCTAACATTTCAAACCAACAACCTGAAACAAGACGACTTCTGGTTGGAGGGATGGAAGCTACAGAAATATTTTTATCTTCAGATCTTTTGAAATGGTATTTAAACCACGGACTTGTTGTTACAGACGTACATCAAGTCGTAGAGTTTACACCTCGAAAATGTTTTAAATCGTTTAAGGATGAAGTGTGCAAAGCTAGAAGACAAGGTGATTTAAACCCAGATTCGTCTGTTCTTGCAGACACGTCCAAACTTATTGGTAACAGCGGTTTTGGATCGCTAATTATGGATCGTTCTAAGCATGAAAACGTAGTATATGCAGCTGATGAATACACAGCTCGATTCCACGTCAACAACCCCCAGTTCAAATCACTTGATGAGATAACACCACACTCATTTGAAATTCATATGGCCAAAAAACGAATCAAACTCGACCTGCCTATCCACTTAGCCTTTTGCCTACTACAAACAGCCAAGCTGAGAATGCTATCCTTCTACTATGATTTCCTTGTACCTTTTGTTGATAAATCAGATTATGAACTCTGTCAGATGGATACAGACAGTATTTATGTAGCGCTATCAAAGAACAGTCTTGAAGAGTGTGTAAAAGAAGACATGAAAGAACAGTATAATAATAGAGTGTATAACAGCTGTCAGCAGGAATATGCTTCTGACGAGAATACATGGTTTCCCAGAAAATGCTGTGAAACTGATTCTAACTTCGATAAAAGGACGGTAGGGTTATTTAAAAAGGAAGCAAGCGGGAATGAAATGATATCTTTATGTTCAAAGTCATATTTTCTTGCAGGGGAAGAGGGGAACAAGATGAGCGCCAAAGGTGTTAATAAGGCGAGAGTTAACGATCCTTTCACATTGTTCCTGTCAACACTTGAAACACAAAAAAGCAACTCAGTTGTGAATAAAGGGTTTAGACATCGTTTAAACACTGTGTGTACATACGAGCAGAAAAAGGTTGGGTTTACTTATTTCTATTGTAAGAGAGAGGTGATGGAAGACGGAGTGAACACCCAACCTTTAAAATTAGTCTTATGTCCATACTCTCGAAACATATTTATCACACCCGGTCAGGACTGCAGTCTTCTGTTAAATGACAGGAGTGACTTACAAATGCACGGGCTCACATTTACTTCAATTGAACATTTATTTCAGTATGAAAAGGCTGTATTCCACAACAAAAGCAAAATCCAATACCACCTTTCAAATTCGATGGTGAGTAACTACTCCCTCGACAAAAAAGTAGATATTTGTGATATTTCTTTTGATTGGGTGCAAAAGCGCAATTCTGTAATGAAATCAATTCTTATGTTGAAATGTAACACATACAAAACACGATTCCGCTCCATTGCATTATCGCTACAGGATAAAAAAATTATTGTAAGCGGTGTCAATCATAATAGATACTGGACTTGTGGAATGAACTACCGCATAGCAAGAGCTGTGGATGAAAAGTTTCACCCTGGAATGAATATGCTAGGGCTGCTTTGGAGGGAAGTGTTAGCAGAATTTATTTAGGTTTAATAAAAATGAGACATCGTTGATATTATGCATATGTTGAATAGACGAATGTGAAATAAAACGTATATGAACAACTTTTTTCTTATTCTGTGTCATTTCCACATACGAAGTTGGAGGGGAAGCATGCTTTTAGTACAAAATGGAAATTGACATGCCTCCCACGTTCATCTGCCCAACAAGCATTGCTTTAGTAGGGGTGTCTGGTTCGGGTAAGACTACGCTAGTCTTTGAGATTTTGGATAATATGGATAAGTTATTATCTGAAAAAACAGAGAAAGTGATGTATTGTTATGGTGCATGGCAGAAAAAGTTTGAAGAGAGGGAGGGGGGAATCATATCTTTTCATGAAGGTCTACCAACAGAAGAGACTGTGCGCGACTTTTCATCCAAGGAATATCACACACTTGTTGTGATTGATGATTTAATGTCAGAGTTGGTTAAGGATGAAGAAGCAGAAAAATTGTTTACAAGGACGTCTCACCACTATAATGTTACAGTCATATACATGTTACAAAACGTGTTTGAACAAGGAAAGAAATCTCGCTCCATAAGCTTAAACACCCACTATTTTATACTAACTAAAAACACAAGAGACGTTAACCAAATAGCAACACTAGCGCGCCAAACAGGTCTAGGGAAAAGAATGATTGAGGCCTACAAAGACGCCGTCCTTTCTCGCAATTATGGTTATCTTTTATTAGACGTCTCCCCTCACCACAAGATAACGTCACCAGACACAAGTTTGAAAACAAACATATTTGGAGATGAGACCGTGGTGTACGTGCCGCTTCGAAACACTTGAATGAAGGAGGTCTGGCTATTAATCCGCACTGACTGCTAGTGTCATACTCAACTATGGAAGGTGTGTGTGTGTGTGGTCAACGTGTGCAGTCGACCGATTCAAAACATACTTTATCTTCATAAATACCGTTTCACACCATCACTACTCATTTACAAGTGAGATGTCGGCTAGTACACAACTATGTCTTCTCATTTAAAAGCGGAAAAACACTTTATCCACCTATTGTTAGAATCTCCCAGTCGACTTCAAGCAAAAGCTTTGCTATTTACTGCTACTCCAGCACAGGTTCGAGTGTTGTGTGAAATAGGGTTGAACATTAAACATATGACACCTCCTCCCAACTCTCAGACAAAGCTAAAAAGACATCAAGGATTGTTGGAAAAACTATCGAAGCAACGCCAGTGTAAGAAGAAGCAGTTGTGCCTCATTCAAAATAACTATTCTCCGCTCCTTTCGATATTAAGGATTTTCAAGGAAGAGATACAGAAAAAATTATGAAGTCAACTCGTAAAATGATATTAATCCCTATCGTAAAATACACCGAGCTTTTGGAAAAGTGCAAGAACATAGACAAAATCAAACAAAGCGAAAATCAATCCGACGTTGGAAAAAGAGAAGGTTCGGTCGATTCAAATGAAAAAGCAGAGTCTGCTAATACAAAACCAACGTCTCAAACTGAATCAAAGTTTATAGCTCCTCCACCAGGAAAGTCAGACAATAACCCAATTTCAATCACTTCCCCTGCTGGAGAGGAAGAAAAAAAAGACCAAAAACAAAACACGCCGTTCATGTACACACCTCAAAAGAGCAGGAGGGTAACATCGCGTCGCAAGCCTTTACCTAAAATTAAAAAACAACAACCAACAATTAAAAAGAAACGGATTGTGAAAAACGAAGTTGAAAACTCTTGGAAGACGTTACGCTAATGCAATAATGACTAAACATAATGCTACAGCAAAATCAAAAGAAAAAAAGAAAAAAAATGTCAAAAGTGAGCAGAAATCATCTATTTCCTCATCAATAGCTCCTGAAAAAGCTGAACACTTGCATCAAATCTTTTACACAGGACCATCACAAGCGTTTTTAGGGAGTGTTAATGATGTGTATAAGGAAACAAATCGCAATAACCCAAATTTAAACATCTCCAAAAAAGAAATAAAAAAATGGCTCCTCACCCAAGACGCTTACACTTTATTTTCACCTAGAATATTAAATTTTGATAGGCCTCGCGTTGTCGTGTCTGAAAAGAATTACCAATATGATGGGGACTGCATCAATCTATCGTTTTACAGCAATAGTAACGACAAATATTCGTTCATTCTTCTCCTCACTGATGTGTTTACCCATTTCATATGGACAAGACCTTTGCGCGCTGTGACAGGGGTTGAAACGTCTGAAGCTTTGAAATCCATATTTAAGATACAATCCCCGAAGGTATTTCGCACAGATAAAGGGACTGAGTTTATCAACTCTAATTCAAAAGCGATTTATTCATTATTTAAAGTCCATCATTTTTCATCCAATAATGATAAAAAAGCAAACTATGCCGAAAGAGCTATAAAGACGATACGAATGCGCTTACAGAGATACATGAAATTTAAAAACACATTTAGATGGATTGATATATTAGACGAAGTGACATTGTCTGTAAACACGAGTGTGAACAGATCTATTGGAATGACTCCGACAGAAGCGCTTTCCGCTGACAGAGCACTTCTTTGGAAGAGACAGTACTTGGAAAATGAAAGACCGTACCTTTGGTCAAAGTCGGTCTATAAGTATGATGTGAATGATAAGGTGCGACTTAGCTACAACCGCTCAGCCTTTCACAGATCATACGATGAAAACTACACTCGACAGCTGTATATAATTACAGATAGGCAAGTGTATCAACACACCCCTGTCTACTCCATTAAAAACTGGGCCAATGAACCGGTGGAAGGAGTCTTTTATGAGGAGGAATTGCAGCTTGTTATTGTTGATGAGAATACGGAATATGAAATAGAAAAAGTCGTTGCTCGTAGGGTGAATGAAGATGGGGAGAGAGAGGTAAAAGTGAAATGGGTTGGGTGGCCTGATAAATTTTGTTCATGGCTGCTAGCCAGCGAGGTAAGGGATTTAAGACCTGATGGGGTTGCAGAACAAGATGGGGGAGGGGAGCATGATGTTCAGCAGAGGAGGGGAGGAAGGCGAGGGAGAGCGAGGGGGAGGGGGGTTAGAGGGCGTAGAGGGAGGCGAGGGCAGCAAAACGGAGATAATGAAAATAGGGAAGGAGGAGTTGGGGGGCAGAGAGAGGTGGGGAGGGGGGTTGGAGAACGTAGGCGAAGACAAGCACGCGAAAATATTCAAGAAGAAGATGTGCGAGGCGAAAGGAGAATATTGCCTAGAAGAGCTGTTCGAGATAGAGTTGAAAGAGAACGTGGGAATAATGATGGAAGGCGACGTAGGGGAAGAAGAGCAGCGTAGGGTGGGAAAGTGTATTTATACAAACTCACAACTTTAATCGTCGCACTTGGAAGTAGTCAAACAGGCGGTAATCATGTACATTTTTGCTTGCTCAACAGACAACGCAGACGCATACCCATCAAACTGTGCATTGGACTTTACATTCTCATTAGAAAAGTCGATACTGCTTAGCGGTGCATGGGAATGTTGTCTAATCGATTTTACTATTATAGATAAACAGGGGTATATATCGGTGTTGAACGAAAAACAGAACAGAGAAGTCGAAGTTGTGAGTAGGGAAGTAGAAAAAGCGTTCGAGCCGACAGATGATATAGGGCAATACAGCGAAACTGAAAAACTATTAAAGCGGTTAGTTGAATTGAAGGAAGAAGAAACAAAACCTTATACCATAAATCAAAAAATAAAGAACAGAAAATTGATTAAGAAAGTGGGGATGGAAGTGCATTGCAGCATTGTAAGACCTAGCTATGTGCATGGTGTGTACGCTCCTATTATTGCCATGTTTGACACTCTGCCTGTCAAATCTCACCCGACCCCGCTGTACTTTGCAATAGGTCAATCAGTCATACAGACGATACGCATGAGTATAAAAGTCACTGAATCGTTTAAACATGTGTTATTATCTTCTGGTAAGGCTTGCTGTACACTACACATCCGCGCAAAAAGCTAAACTTGAAAAAACGAGCATGGCTCTCCTCCCATACACTCCTTCAACTGAAAAGTGGACAAGTCATTATAACAATCTTCTCAAGAAAAAATTCAACCCCAAAGGTGGGGTATACATGCTTAAGACTTCATCCGGGAAGGAAGAAAAGCAAACAGGCGGGTCTAAGGGGATGGTAAGCGAGACTGAGCAAACAATAAAGCAGGCGAAAGTAATGGCGAAAGAGCAGCAGAGGGAAGAAGAGGGGGTAAAATCTCTTGATAAAATCATCCACCCCGTCAGCATTTCGAACTCAAGTTCAAAAACTATAAATTTCGTTAAATCTCTTAAAAGGAATCACTCTGCTTCCGCAACTGCAAAGAAGAGGACGTCTGCAAATAAGAAGTCGAGTAAAAAGTAATCATTATGGAGTATATGCGAGAAAATTTTGCTGAGGCTCATGGGGAAGAGTTGAATATATTCTCTCCAGTGAATGCAGATGCTGCTGTTCGGGGAAGGGAGATGCGCAGTTATCGCCCAGTCAGCACGATTACTCAAGGTTCTCCAATTCAGTTTTATCTAAGCGGACATTCGGGAGATTACATTTCTTTAAAGAACAGTCTGCTTTATGTAAAAGTATGCATAGAAAACGTTGAGACCGGACTGAAAATTGGGGCGGAGGACACAAAAGTCGCGCTTGCAAACAACGCTTTGGGCACTATGTTTAGACAGGTAGAGGTTTTGCTGAACGACACCCCAGTAGGATCGGGTGTAGGCGTAAACTTTGCTTACAAATCGTATGCAGACGTTCTTTTGACATCGACTTCTGACGAAAGGGCTACATCGTTGTATACACAAGGGTATTGGATAGATAGTGGTACAATAGATTCATTCGATAGTTCAGGAGAGGGAGCTAACAACGGGTTCAAAAAAAGGTTTCTCTTCACAAAGGCTGGAAAGAATGTAGAGTTTGAGGGTCCTTTAAGAATGGGTGTCCTTAACATGTCCAAACCTTTGATTAACGGAGTTTCTGTCAAAATTGTTTTACATCAAGCGTCAGACGAATTTAGGCTGTGCAGTGGCGATTCAACCAAAAAATACAGACTTGCTATAAAAGACGCGGTTTTTAAAGCGTGTCACATTAAAATAAACCCAAGCATAATGCTTGCTCACAACGAGGTGTTGAAAGATCATCCGGCCATCTACTCATTCCCTAAAGAAGAAGTGAGAAGCTATGTTATATCAAAGGGCGTGAGAGAGTGGAGCGTAAACAACATATTAATGGATACTGTTCCGGATTCAGTTTGTGTTTTCTTTGTTGATTCTGATCGCTCCAGCGGAGATTTTTCCAAATCTCCGTACAAACTTTCTCACTTCCACATTGGAGAACTTGGGTTTTTTGTGGATGGACAAAGTCTTCCTGGAGAGTCCATTAAATGTGACTTTTCAGAAGGAAACTACATGCAAGCATACAACTCGATGAAAAGGGTGGACGGATCAGACTCAGTATTTTGCAGCTATGATGCGTTTAAAGACAACAACGTATTTTTCAACTTTAACATTTCAATGTCACACTGTTCAGAAGAGGGTATTGTGCCTCTCATTAGAAAGGGTCAAACTCGTTTAGCCGCCACATTCAATAAAGAATTGCCTAATGCTGTCACAGCATTTGTTTACTGTAAATCTCAAGGAATGGTTGAGGTTGACATGGTCAGAAATGTTAAGGCTATGTAATTATGTCAACAAAAAAAAAAATGTATTACAAGCGTTGTTATTTTATGTCTGTCAATTAAAGAAATAAAAAAATATAACTCATAAATAAAACATTATGTTGTTTGTACATACACTTTAAAGATGACATGTTCCCAGAGTTTCGACGACCGTCTCCATCGTCTCTGTGTGCTCGGCAGACGTTGAGTCTTTCACCTTTCCGCCGCTTCGGTGCAACCTGCTCCCGCACGAATCGGAATAAACCGCACTTCTGAAGCTTTCCTCCGCTGTTTCGTGTACCTTCCTCTAAAATAATTATAAGAAAAAAAAATTAAAAAAAAAAACCAACTCGGCTATAACAATTTAACATGTTGAAAAGGAAATGTGCATTATGTTTTGAAATAATTAAGAAAGTATTCTGCTAAAATATTCGCTAAATTCGCCTGACTTTAGTCAGCGGTTGTATATTATCTAACCGTGTTTCCTCTCCTCTGTCTTCTATGGCGTTCGCGCCGCGCCATCTCCCGCCGCACCAAAAGCCTTCTTGCGCACCATGCTCCGGTGCATGCGCCGCCCACCGACAAAACGCCAAATGCGGCGATCAGCCCTGCGATCAGTTCTGGTTGAACGCCTGGAGTTGATGGTAAAGGCATCGTAGACGGATCTGCTGACGGTTGGACAGGAGAAGGTTGGATTGGAGAAGAGTGTGGGATGGGGGAGGCTGTTGGAGGCGGAGAAGAAGAAGATGAGTCTGGGATGGGCGAGGTTGTAGAAAGGGGAGAGCTGTCTGGGATGGGCGAGGTCGTTGGGAGAGGTGAAGAGGTGTCTGGGAGGCGTGTAGAGGAAACTTCGTCTGTAATGAGAGTTATAATCATGATTTCAAAATAAGTGATTTAATAACAATGATTTAAATTATTATTTGTTTTACAAATTTTAGCATTTGTTGCGTTAATAGACGTAATTTGTAAACAAATAAATGGTAACACACGCTATGCAATAAAATAAGTGATTTAGGGTGGATGATTGCCTTATGTCGTTAAGTTGAGGGACAAAAATGACAAATATTGATGGGTCATGAAGCGTTTGTGTATCATTTTAGCATCGGCGCGATTGACAGACTTAATTTTTAAACAAATGAATGGTGGCACATGACATGATTTTAAATTATTATCTGCTTCATTGATAGGCGTGGAATGCAAACAAATGAATGAGAACACATGTTATGATTTCATTGTTTACCATCATCGTCGTCTTCATCAGCAGGGTTTCTGGGAGGGGGTTGAGGGACGTGTTTTACGGGTGGTAGAAAGGGTTTGTCGTGGCGAAATGACAGCTTCGGGGTTGTCGGTCGAGGTGGTGGACATTGGCTTTTCAACTGGAATCTTGTCCACTCGGGGATGGTGGAACAGTCGAATGGTAGAAGGGTGTTTACTATTTCTGCAGACTTCAAGTTAAAAAAGGAGGAAAAAAAAGCCGGGTCGTACACCGAGATGTACACCCTTTCGAGCCGTATGTGGTGTACGGCGCTCTTGGCGATCGATACCGATCGAGGATACCCTCCTGCAAAGCATTTGATCGAGTTTGCAGTGCAGGAGCATGTATCCTCGATCGGTCCACAATCATATTCGGCGGTGACATAACTTGTCACCGCCAAAAGAAGCAAAGATACTGATACGTGCATCCTCCCACCTTGCGATCGAGCCGGCCGGTGATTGCACGCGGGATGGTCTGTGTTTACATGTGTGTGCGTGTGAATAGCCGCCGCGTAAAATATTAAATATGTCCTAATAAAGCGATTTCAACATTATATTATGACTGCATCTAAATGTAAAATCATGGGAATGCATATTCTGTTGGTTGGAAGGAGGGGGCATGCGCGCTATTTAAAGCTGGAAGTGTGTGCTTGCATTTTGGAATGATACACCCCCAGCGGGTGTAGCGCCGTCTACACTCGCTGGGAGTGTCTGTAAAGGGTATCCGTTTCGCGCTCATGCATTTCTGGATGCTGTACTGACGCGCTTTTCTGTACTTATGCGTGTGCATCAAACACAACAAAAAAAAATAAATAAACATTCTTATTGCAATT
The DNA here is from genome assembly GCA_942159475.1 of Sthenelais limicola. Lineage (NCBI taxonomy): Eukaryota > Metazoa > Annelida > Polychaeta > Phyllodocida > Sigalionidae > Sthenelais > Sthenelais limicola. Next base: position 4,055,889 of record OW804100.1, on the reverse strand, counting down.
TGATTCAAAATAATTTAACTTAAAGGAAAATGTGTTCAAAGTGCTTAGTATAGGTTCCCTAGGTCGATATGCATTTGCTGCAAGCGTTATCCGGTTATGTAATGGAAGCGATGCAGTAACACTTGGGCCCGTAGGACGACTGCGTGATCAAACCTTTATTCATACGCAACCACTTGTTGAGTTAAGTCGATATAATCCTAACATTGCAGACATATCTTTATTTGAGTCTACTTATCTGCTCATATTGACCCACCGTGTAAAATGAAATAATGGGAGGAGGGATTACAGTGCATGCTGTAAAGGGTTAGAAAACGATTAAAGTGCATATGTCCGTCTGCTCATATTGGGCCGTCGTGTGAGATGGAATAATGGGAGGGGGATTGTAGTGCATAAATAATGGGAGGGAAGGTCACAGTGCATGCTGAAGAGGGTTAGAGAACGATTAAAAATCTGATAAAATAATTCCGCCTGCTCACACCGACATTATTTAAACCCTTGCTACTCCCAACACAGATTCACTTATATTGGAGCTTTTGCGACACAACATAGACATAGACTGCAAAATGGATTCGAAACTAAGGTGAGTGACTGTTTAGGGAAAGGGTTGAGTTTACCATTAAGCTAATTTATTCCTTTTAAACTCGGTTTATAATTTTAAAATTACCCCACCCCACCCCTTTATTTTTCAGCTTAATCACCTCCAACTTCCAAAAGGAGATTGAAAAATACGTCGAACAGCGTATAAGGGAAAGCACGCTTCCCCTTAAGAAAAGGAGGAGGGTGGACCCTGCGTCCTCCCCACCCCCTGCAGAGGAAGCATGTACTCTACCCGGTGGTAGGATATCTCCTGTATGCATATCGTCGGATGAGGCCGCATCCCCAACATGTGTTTCACCAGGCAAAAACAGAATAGTCGATACAAGTAACAGCGATTCTGAAGAAGCTGATTCCAAACCATCAACCTCTGCTACGACCCCGTCTCCTCTTATGGGCGAAGAGACGTATGCGGAACTTTGCACCGTAACGCTGGACGATCTTATTGAAGAGATCGACTTAATCAACAAGTAAGCACGATTACTTTTTACATCAGGGGGTTCGTTCTAGGGTAGTTTTTAATATAAATAGTCAGTCTTAAACTGCGTATGTTCATTAGTGTGGAGTTTTTTTGCTAAATAGGGGGGGGGAGATGTGTGTAAACACTCGTTTGTGCAAATGTGGTGTGAACATGTTGTTTATTATTGTTTTTATAGGGAGGGCATGAACGATTTAGACTATTTGAACGATAGTCAAAAAGGAGGTGAATATTCTTTATTTCTATTTGTTATCTGCTATCAAATTCATATGTTGATGATTGTGATGCGTGTATGTTTGTACATGATACATTCGCACCCAGTTTTATAGACGTGTTTCACACAATCATTTCAGCTGCAGAGCACGATTGGTTGGCGGATTTAATTGGGGCAGATTGAAGAATTGGTGATGCGTAATACATGTCTGGAAAATAGCGTTAAATCCGTTCATTAAGATAATAAATGAAAAAAACTAGTAAGTTGTGATGCGTTGTTTCTTTTATTCACGAGCAAAACGATCAATTGTTTATAGGCGAATAATTTGTGTCATACATATATCGATTCTATCCTTTAATTTGCAATACAGTGTAAACCAGAATCTCCTTTGCTTCTGCACATGTAATTGTGTGGTGTTAACCGATCTATACATTAGACATTTGAATTTGCGCGCGTGTTTATACACTATTCCAAACAACAAGGTAACAGCGATTAAAACCAGCTGTTTATTCTTACACATTAAAACGTTTACAACTTTAAAAATATTCTTTAAATAATCCATTAGTATGTCTGATGGTGTGTTGACGTCGAAAGCGTGCGTTCTTTTTAGTGATGGTTGTGTTACGACTTTTGCGCGAGCAACAGTTTGAAAAGCAAAGTAATAATAAACAAGTCTTTACAAATCGCATTCCTAACAAGTAATGACCAATAATTTAATAGCGAGCGTTTTATATGGGCGGGGTGCAAAATTGAGTCTATCGACTGGTGGAAAGCAACAAAACTAATGAGATGGTTTTTTCATTTTTTTTATTTTTTTTTTTTTCTTGCAATAATAAAGCAGTTACAATGCACATAAAGCATATCCAATATTTAATGCATGCAATAACCAAAATTATATAAATGCAGCTGTTGCAGCAAAGGTGTTACATTCCCTGCATGATTCTCCATCATCACATTTGCACAGTTTTTCATTCATGATGGATGGATGCATAGCTTTCAGATATGTTATCGCTTCTTTAAAACTACTCCATTCATGAACCTTTAAAAAAACTCCTCTTTTAGAAGGGCAAATTTTGTGTGCGTCGGGGGAAAACCATTCCCTCACATCCACTCCATAAAACTTTCTTGATACGGAAACTACCAGACCGCCTCCAATGTGGTGGCGAAACTGTTCCGGAGACGTAGGAGCCTGCTGTAACCATGAATCTATCAAGTCGATAAGTTCAATTAATCCGTGTAATCGCCCATACGTCAGAACAACTCCTTTTGTCGTTCTCACTAAGTCGTGCGGTTCGCAAGGGGATTGCTCCCACTTTCTAAGCGAGAAGCGCCTTTCACCACGCCATTCCCCGTGTTCAAAAAATAGATTTTCAGCTATTTTAACAGGGGATTGATACTCCTGGTATTCTTCATCTTCTCCAACCTGTCCAGTCGACGGTGATGAAGGAGGGTTAGTATACTGACTCCCACCATCTTCCCTAAACTTTGATGGGGAGTAGCAGGCGTTGATGAACTGAATTTCTTCGTCTTCCAGGCGCTTGAAATGGTCTAGCACAGAACGGGTGTTAGAAAAACTTTTAAGACCAAGAAGTTCAGAAGGGCGAGCGTTTGGAGAATTAGCTCGCTTATAGAATCTGGTAGGAGAAGGAAGATTGCGTCCAAGAAGAGTTGGGGATGGGGGTACTGCTGCAGAAAAAGTTGAAGGTGTAGGATTCATCATTGAAACCGTTGGGGTGGGTCTTGGTTTTTTTGAGCTAGTGGCGCTTTTCCCGCTTGTCGATGCATTTAACTCTGGAGTTTTAGGACGTTTAAACGCCACTTTTTCCCCAGTTGGCGAATCTGCATTTGAAGACTTTATGGAAAGATCCAAAGGTTCGTCTTTCTGCAATATATAAAAGCATAAAATAGTAAATGTTAGCAAAGAAAAAAGCAAGAGGCAGTTTGCGCTTCCACTCTAGAGGAAGGCGTTATAAATGCACATTGTGTGACCATAGAGCTGCCCCGGGACTCGAACCCGGGACCCCCATCGGACGTGACGAAACAGAAGCCAACCAACATTACCACTGGACTACGCCTACTGCTGAAAGAGCAACCCAGGATTAACCTTAATATGTAAGAGAGTGGCCTATTTAACCCTTGACATCTACACACGTGACTGGCAACGGTGCAGAAGTAGGGCGCACAGGGCATGAATGTTTCTTTCGATATAAGGGGTGTGAGGTCTATATGTCGTGTCATAGTAAGAATCTGCAGGCTATAATTAGTGTCAGCAAATAATTTCTAATTCTGTTGTAAACTATGCAACCCGCTCTAGAAGAATGCTTTATAAATGTGTATGGTGTGGTTATAGAGACAGTGCGCGATTTGGGTGCTGTAAAGGAGCTGCGTGTCCAAAAGACCAGCGTCTCTATCCGCTCGGTTGCGGCGGCTGCATATTAAGGTTAATGTTTGCTCGCTTAATATGTACACAAGTGGTGTGCGACTGCTGGAGAAGCGAGCAAGGGTTAACCTTAGTGTACAGACAAGGGGTGTATTCACCCCTTTATTATTAATAAACAGGTAAACGCATCCCTTGTCTAATGAAACAAATGTATTTTCCTCAAAGATCAAAAATCAAAAGTAGTCGCCGTGCTCATTCTAATGAAGAGCGTCATAAATGTACATGAGTGAAGCCGTAGTCACGCCGGTCAGTGTTTCGAACCTGCCACGGCCGTGAAATACATGAAGCAAGTTAAGGAGCGTCAGCGCTTCTACGCTCTTGACCACAGCAACTACTGTAGACGGGAGGCTGGATTAGGCTTAATGAGTGGTAAAGCGACCTATTTACCCATCGACATCTACATCACGTGACCAGGGTCGAGTGACCTAGATGTCATGGCCAAGTAACCTAATTACCCCTCGGTAACTAGTCACGTGATCACAGTGGATGTATAGATGCGCAACGTATCTACACATTCCTTCATTAAACAGGTAAAATGCGACATTTCACCTGTTTAACAAACGCATTTCCCTCAAACATAATATCCCAAATAATTTGTAATCAAGTTGTAAAAATCAAAAGTGGTGGGAGGGCTGTTCGAGTTAGATACCTATCTATGGACCTAGTGGAAGGACGCTCGCCGCAGGCAGGATTCGAACCGTCAACTGATGAGACTGCAGCAGTTGGCACTTCAGAACCAGCGATTCGTAGGGGAAAGCAGGCTAGGTCCCAGCGAGTCTAACCGTTCGGCCACACACACCATGACAATTAGAGCGACCATTTAGCTTAATAATCAAACAAGTGACCTATTTAACCCTTGACATGAGCACACGTGACCACCATCGTAGCAGGAGTGGGACGCGCGTTAGCATTGGGTATAGTAATAGTGTGTGTGTACCCACCTTGTGGTTAGTGTTTGAGATGGGCGGCAGAGCAGACACATACAAATCCTTCTTTCTCTTTCTGGATAAAGGTGTAGAGTCGCCAGAGTTAAAGAATTCGCTCCTTAACCGCGAAAATGGGTGTTGAGAAGTTGATGCGCTGTCATCGTCAGTCTTAGTTGCGTTGTCGGCTGCATCCTGCAATAACAATATGCATATAATTTAAACAATGATTAAAAGAGCGAACAAGCGATATGTGTTTCAGACATAATTTTAAGTAAAATGATGAAATTAATTTCATTCATGTGCATAATGCAATAACAGCAAATTACATTCATCACCTTTTTTGCCTTCTTCATCCTAATTTCTGCCAGTGTAAAAGGATCCACAGAGTCATCCTTGCAAAGGGACGCTTGTGGTACGGGAAGCGTATCCTTTTTCATCATGCTTAATTGCTCGCCCTGTAATAAAGTAATGGAATAGCGATAATGACTAAAATATTTTCCATTCCATTAATGCAGCAAAACATAAATGTACATGATTTAAAATTTTTAATAATAATAATATGTAACTCACCATTGGTGCATCCTCACGCGTGTCGATTACAAGACTATCTGCTGCAGGTGATTTCACCACCAAATCTTTTGAGTTTAAAGTATCCATTTTCTCAAAAGTAGTTGTATGATTTGTTGCGGGGGTAGCAGATCTAGTGTTGTACTTCTTAGTAGATTTGGATGCGTCCATGTCTCAACGAGGTTTAAAGGTGGTGATGTTGCGATGTGTGCTATGTGAATGTAATTTCCAACTTGAGTCCAGCTATTCTGTCAGACCTGCGTTTTATACCCTTTCATACCCATTACAAGTCCCCCCCCCACCCTCTCTTACTCCCACCTCCCAGACTGCATGCGCACTCCCTCCCACCCACTCCCAAACAATAAGTGTTGTTATGATGAACTTAAACCCAAACACAACCCATATTCTATCTATTAATACCCACCTAGCTATACCCCATACTTAACACTGCTTGCTCTAAAAACAGCTATCAGTCTCATCAACCCCTATTAAACATTCATGGTCGGGTTTAGAGGTGGGTTTGGGACTTGAGCAGCATAATGTGCAGCGTTGATTTATTTTATGAAGTCGGTTTAAAAAAGGTAAAATGTGAGAAAATACTGTGGATTTCTCATCTTCTGATTCTGATTCACATTCAGTTTCACCAATGTGTTTTTGCCAATAGCGCTGGTGTGTTTCTACTATAGTATTCAACTCGCGATGTTTTAAAATAAGATCGCTAATTAAATCGATAACGTTGGTTGAATTGAGTTTAGAGCAAGCAAGTTCACATTTTGGGGAGTGTTTAATGTGCTCTATGGTGGGGTTGTCTCCTTCATTCCAAGAATGAAGTATTATTCCGCAGTGGTAACACTGAACAGAATCACGCCCGCCAAGATAAAAAAAACCAGCAACAGCTAAATCATCACAATTTATAAAAGATGTTTTCCACGAGGTGAAAGTGTTCAGTCTGGTATATAATTTGGAATAAACTGTAAATTTGGGGTTTGGCATAATATTGCTAGCCATTATAGTGTATTTAGTTGTTTAAGACTCTGTTTTGTTGTTCTAAAAGAAACGATATATGGTATAATTGTTTGAATGAAAAATATTTCCCTTCTAAGTTTCTCCAATGAATTATTATATTCCTCCTTATGCTCATCCGATAATGGGTAGTCTGGCTTTCCTTTAGCTAAACTGGTGGTGTATTGTCCAAGTTGGAATAATTCATTTCAGCAAAAGCACACAATTACAACCATCAACAAGCATGTGTGTTAGTCGGGTTAAGTCGAGTGCAGATGGGGTGATTGACACGGCTACATATATATACACACTCCACATCTAAAAATAGACTGCATTAGTCATTTATCGTCAATAACCCGATTCGTTCTGTTGTCCCCCCTTGTGTTCTCACCCTCCTAAGATGAATGGTTTTACATACATAACCTTGGGTCTACAGCCATACTATGGTGACCCATATCTCTCCCCTAGACTCACAGTGTCTACTCAAAGTGTGGTCATGTGTAGTATACGAATGTGGTGTTATGTTCAGGATAACAAGTCTGAACTTGTCTTCTAAGATAAAGGGTTTTACATACATAACCTCGGGTCTATACCCTCACTATGGTGACCCATATCTCACCCCTAGGGTTACAGTGTCTATACCAATAATTATCTCAAGGGTATGACAAGTCTGAACTTGTCTTCTAAGATAAAGGTTTTTACATACATAACCTTGGGTCTATACCCTCACTACGGTAACCCATATCCTAGGGTTAATAATATGCACTAAGCCACCTGTCTATCAATATAAACAACCCTGGGCTATATATATATATATATATAACAATATAAACAAGGTTGTCCTATATAATACTATAAACAAGGGTCTATACCCTCACTATGGTGACCCATATCCTAGGGTTAATAATATGCACTAAGTCAATATAAACAACCCTGGGCTATATATATATATATATATAACAATATAAACAAGGTTGACCTATATAATACTATAAACAAGGTTGACCTTATAAGGGGGTGTCCTGACCTCATAAGGGTAAGGTTAAGGTCACCAATTAGTGACGTCAGTGACCTCATCAGGTCACTGACCTATTTAACAACACCTACATCGCAGGTACCCAGACGTTCGCCCCTTCCTTAACTACTTGTATCTATGTATTTCTCGTTTCTCATTTTTAGAAATGTTCTGTTTAATGGGTGGTTTTCTCTCCTAGCTTTGAGAGTTGGGATTTTTAAATTCACATGTATATCTCTAGTGCTTGTTAATTTAGGTAACCCAAGGGCTATTTTTAATGCTAATGGTAAATGATTTCTGTATGAGTAGGAATTATATCTTTAATATATAGATGTACTGTTTTCCGATATTTTCCAATGGAAATTCCGACCAGCTTGAATTGAGAACAGTGTATTAAATAATATCTTGCTGAAATAAAATGTATTAAATGTCTCTTATACCAGGCAGGAGGCACATTACTGACCTACACAATCATCATGCTGCAGTCACCAACAAGTGAGGAATGTCCAGTTGACCTCAGTAACGCATCCTCTCATATACTCATTTAACCTCTACTCACAGATGTTCCTTAATTACTGCATTTTTATAAACTATTTAAATCTACAATATAATGAACAAAGGCTGGAACTATTCACTATTATTCACTACCAAGAAATGTTTACTCCTGAGAAGTGTTCATGAGACTTCCTTCTGTCATATATGGGTCAGATTTTCAGAAAATGCCCAATCTACAGTTCTACACATCTCTCAAATTCTGCTTAATTAAAGTGAAAATTGATAATTACTGAGTATATCTGAGTGTATGCTGTATTGTATTCATTCAATAGATCTGTCTGGTTGTGTTGAACTGTATTTCGAACATGATTTTCGTCTTAAATTTGGGTTATTTAAGGGGATTGGTGAAGGTGAACTGTACATTTTCTGAAAACTTGACCCATATTCAAATGTATCACCAATGTACAAATTGTAAAAATGTTATATTTGAACTATGGAAATATATTGATAACTTTATCTGGCAGAATTTGATATTTGGTAACAAGTAGGGTTAACAGATAAGCTAGGGGATTATCTCTTGTGCATTGGGCGACTGGTGTGTGTAGGTATAGCACCTTTAGCATTGTACTAGCCTAACAACTACCGCTCTATCTTTCTCTGCTTTAGCTAGTTCAACGATCATGTGACCCCTGTACCTTTCTTTTCTCCAATCATATATTAGCTCTAGACTTTAGACTTCTCCTTGGTTACTCCTTGGTTACTCCTTGGTTACTTCAGAGTAGCAGGATGTTAATACCATATTTAATGTCTGTTTACCTTACGTAGAGTTAGTTACGAATTGAGTTAGGAGTTGGGTAGTAAGTCAGAACAGAGTCAACATGGAGTGAGAAGTAAGTTAATATCAAGCTAGTTCTGAACTAGCCATATTGCTGTATGTATGTGCTTTTGATATAATAAAATACAAGTTACTACAAACAGGATTTGACTCGTCATCATCATTTTGATCTTTACCATTTATTCAAATACATGACACAATGTATCAAGAGTAGAATGTGTACAATTGAGAATTGTTCATACAATGTAATTCATTTAATTGAATGTATGGTCCAACTAATACACAATCTACAACTGTAGAAATGGATTGGATTATGGGACTTTAGTATTTAGTATAATATACTAAATCTAATAATAATATTATAATATCACTTATTGGTATGTGAATCTAAATGTTGATTATCAATTACCGATAATTATCCCATAGAATATGTAGTGAACATAGTAAACGGGTCAGATTTCCAGAAAATGTACAATTCACTTTCACCAATTCTCTCAAATAACCCAAATTTCAGACGAAAATAAAGTTCAAAATACAGTTCAACCTAACCAAACAGATTGCTAGCGTCAATGCAATGCCGAATATACTCGAATTTACCTAGTATTGACCAAATTGCAGCGTAATTTAGCAGAATTTACTAAATGTATACAGCTGCCAATTGTATATTTTTTGAAAATCTGACCCACACAGAGGTATTATTAGCCTATTGTATATTGTTGATGTAGTTATCATGTAATGCCATACAGTCACCCATATCTCATATACTACCTACATTACCTTGCCTTACTATGTATGTGTAATTCCCTGTATTACATGTGTAATACCATACAGTCATCCATATCTTATATACTACTTACATTACCTTGCCTTACTATGTATGTGTAACTCCCTGTATTACCCACAAGATGGAACCACGATTTACTGCACTATTTTACCATTCCTTCTTCCTTACCTGTATTACCTGAACAACGTTTGTATCTACACACTACTTTATATGCCTCTGTAAAACTACCTAGTCTACTCTCATAGTCTCATTAAAACAGAGTAATAATAGAATGATTTGTTCTGTTGTTATTTCACCTCCCCAACGATACCGAGGGTCATTACACATTCAGTATTGGTAATGGAAATGGCATCAGGACAGGTCACAGGTAATCAGCCCTTTCCCATTATACACATATAACCCATTATATTTAGAATATACATAAATATCAATAACATTGTTCCCCCCTCGTTTTCTTGTTAGGTTGTTTATGAAGGTAAATATAAGTTATATTTAGGTATTTAGAGGCAATATTTGTTGGGGGAAAATTATAAAAAATAGTTTCAACCCCCCACCTGGCCCCCTGTAAATCCCTGCTACGGCGACATGGGCGCCCTCTAGACCCCCACTACGGCGACATACAGTTTTATGCTTGTGGCTCCTATCCAAATTAGTTCAAAAACGTTTTTTGTATTTATTTTTGTGTCCTCGTGTTTCTTACATATTTTAACCTTTTCTAGTCGTTTACATATGACTACCTCAGTTTTTATGGTTGGTTTTGGCATGAAAATAAGTATATTGTTAGCCTTGTGATTAAAGAAATATACGTACAATTGTAGGACACTTTCCCATTAGGCGATTTTTCTCCCCTGAATCCAAAAAGAACAACGAAAATAATCTCAGATACATATCTTAGCCTCTGGATGAGCTGTTGTTTTTCAACCCAAATGATGTATTTTTGGCGGAATTGCTAATATAAACACTTACATTGATTCATCACATTTTAGGTTTACTTCAATCTCCCATTCTCCTCATGGTGATTGAGGAGAATGGGGACATAAATTATCTTTGAAGGTCCCTGTGTTTGCCGCAGGCGATTAAAAAATAAAATGAATCATAAAAGTATATCTTGCATCTGTTATCTATTTCTATAATGCCAATGCAGGACTTCTAGGTCTGCAGGCTTTCTGGACCAGGATTTCTGGGCTTAGTTTTTCTAAAAAACGCCAGGGGTCACCACACTCCACCATCGCCGATTATTGACACCATAAAGGAAGGATGTCCATTGCAAAGCCTTGCATAAGGGGGTTATCATTTTTACCTCATGGTGGGGGGCATCGGTTTTCTGTGAGGGGGTCACAAAAACATGGCAATTCTTACAATGGTAAGAGATTTACAAGCAGGTCAAGACAGTGAAGCTTCTAGGGAGAGTAAGCTAGAGGAGGACAAAAGGTACAGAACGTGATGACAATTTTAACTCAGACTAACAACCTGGTTTCAGACTCATGTAAACCAGAAACATTATGATGGAAGGGAAATGAAGTCACCGATGAGGAGAATAATGTTGTAATTATAATGAATCTGAGGATGAAGGAGTCATCTTTGTGGCCAGGTCTCAGTCTGTGACACATCATGGCAGATTAGCTGGAACATGGCAAATCAAAATCAACTTGTTTAAGCCATTTTTTTTTATTTTATTCAGACCGGTTACATACGCTCTACCCTTCAAGGATGTTCTCAGGCGTTGCCTCTTAACACTTTATTAACTTATACCAAATACCCCTTTTTCATAACATATTAACTTTGCATCCAAGACCAGATAGGAATTAGCTCCGATGAATCAGCTTCCTATAATATTATTGTTAATCAATCATCATGTCATAAGAATTGTTTCTGTTTATAATGCATTATATGGCTCGATGTTTATGCTCAATGCACAACTCATACGTACTGTCATGTTTTATGCAATAAAGATTCGAAGTTTAAAAAAAAGAAATTAAACAGATCGTGAAGTTAATCCAGGTCAATATTATGCATATTATAATATCTTCCTGTGAGCGCTGTTACGCTAGGGACAGCCTCTATACTATAACACCTGAACCAGCAGCTCTACCTGGAGGACTTCCACTATAGTTCCTCCTCCCATAGAGGCACCTGGGCACAGGTAAGTACGTGACTGGTAGACGCACACAGGTGGTAATGGACGCTCAATGGACGCTCAGGTGTTCCTAGTCAGCCCTCCTCCACTCCTATACCCACAGGTACATGGGTCAGATTGTCACAAAATGTACAATTGCCCTTCACCAATCCTCTCAAATAACCCACATTTACCAATGCAATACCAAATATACTCAGATATAAGGGTAATGCCATACCCGGTATTCTTCATTTTTCAGCCTAATTTAGGAGAATTTCCTAAATGTGTAGAGCTTCCAATTGTACATTTTCTGAAAATCTGACCCACAAATACCACATAAATAGTGCCTTCCTTATTCACATCCCAACCACCAACTCCTTAATGTCATCCTTATCCATACCACTCACAATAACATTAACATGATATAGAGTTGAAACAACCACTCTAAGCAACCGGTAAATCTTCTCTTAGCGATTGTTATTTTTTGTAAACAATCCATGACTGGTATGGGATGTTTCCAGTGAGTGAGTGCGGGCGTAGGGATACATTAAAGTTGGATCGTGGGGAATGGAAGTAGTCCTCCACGTCCTCCTCGACTGCTCCCCGGACTTGGGTCAGATTTTCAGAAAATGTAAATTCACCTTCACCAATCTTCTCAAATAACCCAAATTTCTGACGAAAATAAAGTTCAAAATACAGGTCAACCTTACCAAACAGATTGCTAGAATCAATACAATACCGACTATATCCGAATTTACCTAGTATTGACCAAATTGCAGCTTAATTTAGCAGAATTTACTAACTGTGTACAGCTGCCAATTGTACATTTTCTGACAATCTGCCCCACGTGCATGGTTGGTTGGTTTAGGCTGCACCTGTAGCGGCAGTGGTCCGGCGCTGGTTGGTTGGTGTCCTGCTGCTTGCTCAGAGAGCGGTAAGAGTGAGAGGTGGGAGAGACAGGTGAGACAGGTGAGATAGAAGGTCCACGAGTGGGAGAGAACAGTCGCCGGGTAGAGTACGTGTGAAGGATTATTTAGTGGGATTAGCATAGCTGAGATATACCGGTCCAGTTAAGGTAAGAATTGCTTTAATTATCTTGTTGTTGGTTATGGTAGTATTGCTTCATTCACAGGTATATATATAGAGTGGGTGGAAGGTGTGCGCTATGTAGACTAAGAGGGAGGGGTGTTGTCATGTCCCATACTTTCTAGGATTAACTTATTTGTGTGTGGGAACTCTATGGTGGGGAGGCCGGGGGTGTGGGGACCTGTAACGTGTAAGGGCGAAGGGACAGGAGGGGGAGTGACGGGGGAGAGAGCCGGTAGTAGAGGGGAGAGAATGTGAATGGAGTAGTCAGCAAGAATCTGAGTGGGTGAGATTGCTTTACGCCCTTATCAACACATTGAAGGTTATATCAAGGGCGGGAGAGCTGAGAGGGAGGCAGTTTATGCTCATACCCAGGAAATAGAGATAGAGAAGAAGGGAGAGAGACGGAGAACTATATGGTCCAAGAATAGGGGAAATACATGTTTGAGAGTAGAGTAAGTGACAAGAAAGAGAAATGTGCACGAGGTTTGGATCCTAGAGATCAGGGAGGTGTGACAAATGAGGAGGCACATTGACTACATGAAATATACATGTGTAAGAAATAACTCAAATTTAAAAGTCTCTTCTGTGATTGGCCAAGGTAACGGCTGGGAGATCTGGATCTAATCTAGAAGTATGTCCACCCATTTTATCTGTATTATCTGTATTATTATATGTACCCCCTATACATGTACTCTACGAGATCAATAAAGTAGTTTCTTATCTTATCTTATCATTGGATAGAAGTACAGAGGGGGAAATACAGAAAGACGGAGCATTTAGAGAAGGAGGGCTCAGGGTAATTTGAATGAGAATAGACATTATATGCCAATCAAATCACATCAATTTATGAGCATTTTTATGTAAATATTGATCTCCCTTAATAAAGATCTTCAGTATTTTATTAGTTCATAAGTAGTTGGTGTCCATGATGACCCTCAGCTTGACCACGATAGACATATTCTATGTAGGGTAGATTGGTCCAGTTAAGTGACTTCAGCCAATCAGTGTGGTGCAGAAGTCGTTGATTGATTACCCTTGGATCCCGTCCACTGCTAACCACAACCAGGCAGCAATAGGTATTGATCATGACCGTAATGCACTGGATACAATGTATATCAATATCATATAGTTACTCCTGAGAATGCACTCAATTATGTGTAATTAGCTTCAATAAAATATGATAGTTATTATTATAGTAGAGGGAAAAAGGCTCGCTGTATATCGGTTATTATTATAGAATTTTTATTTCAGACTAAAATAAGTACAGAATCGGGCTCGAGCCTCTACAAGTAGATCTCCCGGTCGGTCCTTAAACATAAATTAATGCTTCAGAATACAATACATGCGTCTACAGAATAACAATCCGTTAGGCTACATTACATTCAGTTTTTAGTATGAGATATAATCTTTAGATATCAAATCTGGAAACATGTGCATGGTCAGATAACTGATCCACTTTTGGATATCCCTCCTACTGTTTGGAGTTTGAAACCTCTCGCTGGTACCTGGTCTGGCTGGATTTTTGGAGGGTATTTTCCAGTCTAGGCCCAAAGCTGAGAGAGTCCCATCAAACGAAGGGAAAGCCTCTCGCCTCAAACCACAAAGTGCCATTATAGTTCTATCAAGACCGCAAAATGTCATTATATTCCCATTAAAACCTATTTCTATTCCTAGGCCAGGAAACTGATTAGGGGTGTAGCCTGACATTCCATTCTTATCTGATCTGAGGGTTTGGACCTAGAGTGTTTCTGCCCTAGCACCCAATTGTTTTTACCAAATGCCCTCCTGATGGGTATGACATGGGGCTCCTGAGGGGGTGGGGGGGGGTATCTGATTTCTCTTGTCACTACCAAGAAACAGCAATTGTTTTGTCACTAAGAAAATTCTCTTGTCATTTGTCACTTTTTTTGGTAATATGAATTTTGTCGCTAAGGTCTATCAAGGTCTATGTCGATTTGTCAGGCTAAGAAAGTGTGTTGATCAATTGTTGCTGGATGCCCATGTCGATTTGTCCATCAAAAGAAAAGGCTATGTCCATTTGTCGAATTAAGGCCTCAAGAGGTCTATAACATGTGAGAGTGATCTATAGGTACCTGAACTAGTGGTGGTGGTGGTGGTGGTGGTGTTGAGGTGGTGGTGGTGCTGAGTGAAGGAATGGAGGCAGGAGGTGGTCATGCACCAGTAAACACGGGGGCCCTGGTTTGTAAGAGCTACAGACCGTAAAGTCGTTAGGATCTGGAACCACAGTAGCACACAAGTCCATCCAGTCACTGTTAGTGTGTATATACATGTTACAGCCAACTCCTAGTCGTTACACCCTCTGTATTCGGGGTGGAACCAAGCAATGTAGCAATGTCTTCATATATTCATTTTTTTATTACAAAATAGGCCGTACATGATATCATCTGAAAAAAAACCCACCAAGTTTTCTTCCGTCGCCTCTATTTACACACTATAATAATTATCAATCATTTACCAATAATCTTCTGAGTCGAAGTAATCTCAGAAATCCCCCGTCATCATCTATAGTTCTTCATTTAAATAGAAGCAATAAACAATATACAAAGCTTACCAAAGGCAATGCTCTACATGTACTCAATTTCAACACATAAGAAAAACACTTTTTGTTCCACTATACTGTAGGGACATAATCGCCTAGCCCTTATATAGGCTTATAAGGGCTTTTAGCTACAAATGGGCATAATCTTAATAACTACAACTCAGTCAGATGTAGTACTTAGACATCAATCGATTCAGTAACTCTCTTCCAATATATTTCTTTCAGTAAACTATCAAACGATGTTAAATCATCACAATTTCTTACATCCTCTGGAAGGTTATTCCATATTGACACACCCTTATAGTAAGCACTCTTTCACATTATAGGCAAACATTATGGTTCAGGTCATTGTATGCAATATATAGGGATTCATATTTAAGGATATGTTGAATATATATGTATTAGATTAAGATACGTGTTTAGAAGTTTGATAGAGAAATGCTTCCAATGACCTTGCAATCTGTAAAGAGTCAACCTATAAGGTCACACCCTCCTGGGTCAATCGGTGGAGCGCTGACCTGTTTTGCCACAACATAGGCATGTCAGTTGTATGTAGTATGTATGTATGTATGTATGCACGTATGTATGCACGTATGTATGTATACATGTATGTATGTAGGTATGTATGTATGTAGGTATGTATGTATGCATGTATGTATAATGTTTTATTTCCAGAAGCGTACACTTTCAATAACATATCAATCAATTTTTAAACCCAAAAAAGGTGCCTCTCTTCTGTGAAACAATAGATCTTCCTGAGGGCTCCCTTTGAAAATGGAGTTACGTTATTAAACAAATACAGTTGTATACATATAGTTGATAGATAGATAGATAGATAGATAGATAGATAGATCAACATTTTGCAATGATTATGATTAATAACTCGCCATCACCAATCCTCTCAAATACAAGTTTTCTACAAACATTCGGTTCACAATAATATATTTCTGATTTTGTCAATCATCGCAATACCATTATATATTGAAATATACATGATAAATATCATTTTCAGTCTGATTATCATATTATGATGCCCTGACACACGAACATAGGCAGATACATTTCCCGTATGATTATAACAATTAAATACAAATTGCAATATATGCCATTGAACTCCTTAGATGAGTGAGTGAGTGAGTGAGTGAGTGAGATTGGTTGCTTTACGCCCTTATCAACATATTGAAGGTTATATCAAGGGTGGGAGAGCTGAGAGGGAGTGAGTGAGTGAGATTGGTTGCTTTACGCCCTTATCAACACATTGAAGGTTATATCAAGGGTGGGAGAGCTGAGAGGGAGTGAGTGAGATTGGTTGCTTTACGCCCTTATCAATACATTTATATATGGTTATATCAAGGGTGGGAGAGCTGAGAGGGAGTGAGTGAGTGAGATTGGTTATTTTACGCCCTTATCAACACATTTAATATGGTTATATCAAGGGTGGGAGAGCTGAGAGGGAGGCAGTTTATGATCATACCCAGGAAATAGAGAGAGAGAAGGGAGAGAGACAGAGAATTTTTTTTATTGAGATCACATACAACGACACAATGGATACCTATTTTCTGGTCGTTGTTTAAATAATATAACTCACAGAATTGTTTAGATACAAAGGAAATGCATGATATAAGATAGGAATATTGTTAATATTGTAACCTGGCATTTCGGAGTTTATTTTTTTGGGTGGCTTTAAAGAGTTCTGATGTGGGCAGGTCTCTCAGTTCCCTTGTAAGGCCATTCCAGAGAGCGGCTGTCTTGTAGAAAAAGAGACAGAAAGGCACTCCATAGATATGCATCCAAGTTAGAAAGCTGCAATATAACAGTGATTAATACAAAGAAGGCAGCCTTGTTTCCCGCCTTGTTTTCAAACTGGTCTGACTAAAAAACCTATATCGATTGATATACCATTAATCTCCGACAACCCCATTCCCATATGTGATGTTTTTCAGGAAAATGAGTCACAAGTCGCAAAACATGGATTTTGAGATATTATGATATTTGAAAAGATTAGATCAATCCGATTCCAATGATAGTAAACAGTGGGATATCTAATGGCCATTTCTCTATTTTAAGTGCGATATTTTTATTTTGGAAAAAAGTTATGCAATATATCTGGGTGGGCAATTACCAGTAAAGTAACTAAATGTACTCCAGACGAAGACCTTCAAAACGCAGGGATATATTGAATACAATGTCCCGAAATTCGCTACATAGATTGATATGACCAAAAGTGCTAAACCCTCCAAAGATCAGAACAGTCCGATAAAGCAATCTTGTGAATAAAACACTTTGACAAATATCAATTTTGCGATTTATGACTCATTGCCCTATAACACAATATGCTTTCATTTCAACGAGTACTACTCTAAGCTTGTTGATGCTTCAGATTGCACGCGTAGTAAATGGCCTGCATGGGAGAAGTCGCCAGAAAATGTACAATTCGCCTTCACCAATCTTCTCAAAAAATCCAAATTTCAGACGAAAATAAAGTTCAAAATACAGTTCAACCTAACCAAACAGATTGCTAGAATCAATGCAATGCTGAATATACTCGAATTTACCTAGTATTGACCAGATTGCAGCCTAATTTAGTAGAATTCACTAAATGTGTACAGCTGCCAATTGTACATTTTCTGAAAGTCTGACCCAGTAAATGGCCTACGTTTAGTAGTAAGGCGTTGCATACAAGAGACCCACTTAGAGGTGGCTAAATTTACTACCTGAAGTAAGTCTGGTTACGTCATACAGTAGTAGAATAGCCTGTAGGTGTAAAGATGAATTCTCTCTCACCTGTTCCTTGGAGCCGTAAACAAATTTGGCCTTTCAAATTTGAGTTATATTTGGGGCATATGGAAACAAGCGATGGGATATTGTGCACGGAGTTGGCCTGCGTCTATGAGCCCCAATATTGTGACTATTATTCCTGTAATGGGAAATAATAGGAATTCAATCCAGGTTTATGCCTAGGATTTTAGATTTATATCTAGGGAATTCTCAAAGTTGTGATTATGTATAGTTTATTATAGTAGTACATGTACCGCTGTCCCCACCCATGGTAGATTTGGCCCTTCTGAGTCAGGGAGGTGAGTGTAGGATTCATTCCTAGTACAGGTTTGGGCTTGAACCAATAAGTAGTAACAGGGCCAATGTACAATTGGCAGATCAACATATTTTGTAAATTCTGCTAAGTTGGACTGAAAAATCATCAACACTAGGTATATATGGGTATACTTGGTATTGCCTTGATTCAAACAATCGGTTTGGTTATGTTGAAAAGTTCTTTTATTTCTGTCTTAAATTTGGGTTAATTTAAAGAATTAGTAAAGGTAAATTGTACATTTTCTGACGATCTCACCCACCTACAATTCTCTCATCTACTGAGTGACCAGTAGCTTAGTAAACCCTCTGAGTTAACCCCCCCCCCCCAACCCCCATAGCCTTGGCCTGCTCGCCCATTGCCTTTATGTACAAGGTCGAGGCAGAGGTACTTACCAGGAACCTATGCTGGTTGCTGATGTGGGGTATTAACAGCCACCTGTTAGACCCGACCCTGCATAGGGTGGGGATGATCGGATAAACCAGATCAATCTCCTCCAGGGTCAATCAATACCTATAATACCCTGGTAACCTACTACTAGGCTGGGTGCTAACTAGGGGTGCTGCACTGCATGCTCATTAACTTTGTATGAGTCACTTCGCCCAGCTACAATCACGTACTATGTATATACCAGAGTCTGGTCAATTTCATTTTTCTTTTTTACTACATGTTGGTGTATGTACCACATGCTATTTGTATGGGTGGGAGTAGTGTGGCAATTTTCACCAGTTCAATGCGTGTGGTATGACATTGCCATTCCCACCTCCTCCCCCAGTACACAGCTATATATACTTATACATAGCAATGGGGGAGTAAAGATAGAACCTAGATTCAAATGTGGTACTTGGGACACTATTACACTGTCCAAGATGTTTGGTTTTTTTCGTAACCCACTTGCCTATCGGCTTGTGGGCCACGGAAAAAACAAACATCTCGGATAATGCAGTAGTGTCCTTTGCACCATATTCTCATTAGGTTCTATCTGGATATAAAATACATGTAATATTACATCTAACGGTAGAGATTCAAGTAAATCTGGTGTCATACAATCTGAGGATATATATATATATATATGTCAGAATTTAAAAAAAATATAGTTTCTTCACCGGCGGGTGCCACATGCAGACATGGACACACTATTGTAAATATATACTGTGGACTTGGTGTAATTAGTCTCACCCTTCCTGCCAAACACCCATAGAGTTTTTTTGTTTTTTTTTATTTCCAAAATAAGCCAATTACATTTAACAGTCATATCAAATACGCGTGTCGACTCTGTCGATGTTTTGTTTTGTTGCGTTGCTTCACTTCCTTCTTTACCACAATCTATTCCACAATACAGCAAGGGTATAGGTATTGATTGTATTGTCACCCAGATAGTAATCAGTGAAATGTAATAATGAAGTTTCGTTACACTTATATCTTGTTTCTGTTCAATTTTGAAAACGGAACGTATGAATGTTAGTGAGTTAAGAGTCCCCTGGAAGATCAACATCTCCGATGCTGAAAGGGCCATCCTACTTCTTTCTTTAATTTCTATGTAATTGTGTGTGAAATAAAATTAGTTATATATATATAAATATCAGCTCTATACTCTTGGATATCATAAGCTATACCAGTTTAATTCTTTACTATCATTGTCGTTATTATCATTTTAGCATTTGAAGTTAGTAACTAAATACATGTATAGAAGGAGAAAACTTCAAAATGCAATGCACCTTGTTCGCTTCGCCCAAATTGCCTCCCAAACCATCTACTGATTTCAGATCAAGGCTCAATATTTCTGGCTGATGAAGCAAGGTTATTTATAGATGCAGTAATTTATGGTTTTGTCGCATGAGTAAAGCTGGTGCTAGTAGTAGCGATAGGGACATTAGTGTCGGGGAGGCCTGGGTCAGATGTTCAGAAAATGTACAATTCACCTTCACCAATCCTCTCAAATAACCCACATTTAAGACAAAAACCAGCTAAAAATGCAGTTTAAAGGAACACAGAAGTCAGTCCAGTAACGCCTCAGATAAACTTAAACATTCATATTTAATTATTCCCAGCAATCATTTCGTCCACAATGGTCATATTTCACTTGTAAATGAATAAAAACTATTGAGATATAGACGTCTGGGTCAGCGCCATTGGAACATACCCTGCCCTCTATCAGTCAAAAGCATTCAGTTTCACTGCTGACGTCACAGTGGCACCAGGACCATACATCGCACCAAGCATGCATGCCTATATCTCAGTGACCCCAGCACCCAGAACTTAGGTCACTGGCTTTGTTTATATACATCATGTCGGATTCATCAGAGATTGAGGAGCTTTCAGAGGCTGAATCTTTGGATATGGAACTGGAAAACTTGTTGGCCAATTCCATTACATTTGAAGGGTTTTCTAACACACCAAGGCGGGAGGACTATCCTGATTTATGGGAACAAGAATGGGGGGAAGATGGGGATGGGGAGGGAAGCAGTGAGGGAAGCAGCACACAGTCGGAGCAACTTTTGGTTCCAGCTGATGATAGGCTTGGAACAAATGACTGGTGTATATGTACTTGTTGCTCATCAATGCCCACAGCTGTTGAGTGTGTATGCTGTAAAGAATTATCAGCTCTAGAGAACTTCTTTAATGAACAAAATCGTAAGTATACCTTCTTTTATAATTCACATAAGTCTCTTATTCAAACCTCAGATTAAATTATATATCATGTCTGCCTGGGCTTATGTTTATTTACATCTGTTCATCTTTACTTTATGGTTGTTTCATGAGAAAGAGCGGGGGGGGGGGGGGGGGGGGGGTAAGAGAGATAATTTCCTTTATATGTTTTATTATTCAGAAAATCGTTGGTTAAATATCAAGGGAGATGGGGGAGAAAGATAATATAATAGAAAAATGTATTTTCTCATTTATGGGCCAATGCTTGAAAATAAAATTAATGATATCAATAATCAATTCTATGATATTAATGAATTAGGACATCAATCATGTTTCTTATAAGTATGAAGTATTGTAGAAATAATTGGATGTTGACGTAATAGGATATTTATATCATATCATATCATATAGAGAAGTTATATAAGTATGACACATTGTTCAATTTGTGAAATACTTTTATTGATTAATTACTTGATTTAATTTGCCATTCTTTTCTAGTTACCTGCATCATTGACCATCCTTCCTATAGTATTTTTACAAGTCGTGTGGTATTGGAAAATACACTTTGGGTCATCCACCACACAAGAAATGATCCAATAAACTTTGATGATCCAAAGTAGGTATTGGTCTTCTATTAGCACCTGTTACATCTAATATTTTCCTTCTTTGTTATGCAGAAACACGATACCTTATCATATAAAATATGTTTTAAAATCCCAACAAGTAATATGTGTTTAAATCGAATGAATATTTTCTTAACCTTATAATATATTTTAAACCAGAGTAGATCAAATTGATAGCACAAGTTGTTCTTTATACATTTCTGACAGATCACTTCGTTGGGCTGCCTTCAAGCAATTCACAGCGTGGGTATATGGAAGGCTTGGAAAGGGAGTAAGAAAAGTGATTCCAGCATGCGTTGTGACAGATATTAGAAAACGTTATCCAAATCCTCCAGGCATCGACTACATAGGATTTATTGATACAACATTGGATGACTGAATTCAGCTTCAATAATTCTAATGAACAATTACATGATATTGTTTATCATGAACAATAAAAGGCTTAATGTTATATAAGTCTATTTGAATTCGCCTATATGTTTGTACATGCCTATACGATTGGTTGTAGAAAGAATATATATCGCCTATGCAGGTTTGGGCTGAAAGTGAGCTAGAATTAAAATTTATGCAACCTAGACTTTTGAGTTGAAACCACCTCTTCTTTGCTTGGTCGGGGATTCCTTGAGATGTTAGGTGGTAATTGTGGGACATGAATACTGCCTAGAGCCTCTGGTGAGGGTCTCTTTTGGCAAAGATCTTCCACCCTATGCAGCATGTCTGTGACGTATTGGTAGTTCTTTTCTTCAAGAATAGGTTTTGCAACCCAACGCTTACGACCCTTTGGGTAGACATATTTATATCTCTTCTCACCAACATTTTCTCCAGATTTTATAGTTGCTTGGGCTCTCCCTGTGTTGTTATTATTGTCCAAGGCAGCCAACATCGTGCGGGCCACCATGCCTATGAAAGCAATAGATTAAACAATTCATTTACTTATAAATATTGACTTTGATAAATTTTGACAATTCCGTTTTCCTTTTTTCATGTATTCAAAATGACTAACTAGTTACATAATCTAATGGTAAATCCACCATGAGCTGATCGATAATAATGAGTGTGACATGCATGGATACTAATTAAAAATGATAAACAACAAATGAAAAACAACATATCTCATATCACAACCTACCTTCATATGTGAAATGCTGTCGTTTGGGACAATACTTTAGGTATAAAGAGTGAGCCACCTCAAGTGCTCCAGTGTGACAAAATTCAGTCAGTTGACCCATAGCTTTAAGTAGTTTCGGGTCAAATACAATGTCTTGTAACAACTTGTGTGTTGGCGAACCAGGTTTCATCCATAGCTTGCCCCTTGAATCTTCATCACTTAGTGCCTCGTGTTCACACCGATGATAGACAGTACCAGTGTCCCATTCATGCTGGCCTGTCACATGATGTATTACCGATATCCATCTCTCCCTATAATTAAATAAATACACAAGAATTTCATACTTCATTCCAGTGTAATTTATCATTTACACTCTCACCTAAACAGTGTTTTTCATCTTGTGATGATTTGATCTTAATTTATTTTTCAAGAAAGAAATTGTGCTTAGACATGTTTTTAAATAATAAACGGATATGCAGAGTAATTGGGTTATGTATACCCAGAATTGATCATGCTTACCTCAGTGACTGCTCACTTCCACCACAAGTTGCCGCACTCCACCACAAGTGATTTGTGATGCACTGAATCCATGGTCGAAGGATGGCATGTTTTTTCGTTTTGGCTCTTTCATTCAGTCGACTGGTGATATTTTTAGCAAAGTGCCATATGTCATACTGATGTGATATACCAGGACGATCTGTAGCCATGTATTTTCCAATCTGTGCATAAATAGTGTACACATGTTGAGATTATGTTTGCTAGAATTATTAATCCTCAGAGAAAAACATAGGGTGTATCTTTATCAGAATAAATAAACCAATACCTGTAAATTCATAATAATAACATTTTATAATCAATACCTGAATATGTCGGTCGGTCGCAAGTGTTGATATTTTTACTGGGGGCACAGCATTGTCTATTTTCTCAAGAGTCCTCTTTAACCCTTCCTTCTCCATGGCCACAGATGAAGATACCTGGAATGTTTAAATGTGGAATCGGATTGTTCATTACCATTAATATTGAGGGAAGGAAGCAATGATATCAAGACATAATAACAAGAATACCCAAAAGTCAGTATTTTTAAAGATTAGAATTATAAAATATAATTACTTCAGTAACCTGTACCACTTCAAACTCAGCAATCTTTGATGTCTCGCTATCCATAAGGGTGTACGTCCCATATTTGGCACAATAGCCAGGTGAGTCGCACCGTCCATCTCCTACCAAAACAACCTTTTCTCTCTGGGACAGCTCCTTGATCACGTTGGCTTTTTCCAATTTCCATGCTCCGGCAATAACTGGGAAAAGGATGTCACTTTGATGGTCGAAAAAGGTTTTGGGGCAATGGACAGCTAGCCCAAGAAATGTGGCTATTTGATGGATCCTGGTGTATGTTGCACCAGCAAATAAACAAGCCGCAGACAGGAGAATATTGCCCATGGCATATCTGCCACAGACTGGTTGAGATAACCATTTCTCACTGTGGAAATTGCTGCAATGAAGGTTGACAGTAAGAAGAGAACCTGTGCGAACTGTGTCCTTTTCCAGGACAGGAGCCCCGCACCTTGGGCAGTGCTTTAGCAGTTGATTGAGGGAAGACTCAAAAATTAAGAACTTCAATTCAGAAACTGCTGATGAGGTGGTGACAACATGCTCTACAACTTCAACTTCCACCTCTTGGTCGGATTCACCAGGCTCCCAGTCAGGATCATCCAGATCTGTAGGCTGTTCATCAGAGAATTCCTCATCATGTGGCTCCTGTTCATCATCCATCACTATAGGCTCTTTGTTTACTTCATGAGTATTTCCCTGTTCCATCTCTGTTGAATATTTGTGATCATGGATTATTTTTGAAGGGGAGCCAAAAACATTGAAGATAAACTGGTCTTCTTTTACGGTCTGTGTTTCTGCTTCTGTAGGATTGACTAATCCACACTGGATCCCAATTGATCTGGTTTCCACATGTGTCCATATCCCAACATTGACCATTTTTGGTTTGGCACACTTTTTTTCCTTTGTGGTTTGAGTTTGCACATTCCTTGAATTAGAGTCCAGCGTCCCAGGAACAGACTGTTGAAATAGATACCATTTGAGTTGAAAAGACTATGCAAATTATGTTGTAACTATTTTCAGAAGGTTGTAGATATAGAGGAGAGTGGATATAAGGGGGCGGTGCAGATCAAAAGAGCAGGAAGGTAGGGAAGGGGGAATATAGGAAGGGGGAGAGAGTCCCCCCAGGGAGGGGGGACAGTTATAAGAGAGGGCGGAGAGGGCAAGAAGAGGTGGAGAGAGAATTGAAGTGGGGTCAGGAGGGATAAGGATGTAAGGTATTATTTTAATAAAAAAATAGGGTTTAGTTACACTTTAGTAATACTTATGGTTGTCAATTTTTCTATATAATAATTATATTAGGCGTAAGTGCGTATGAATATTGTAATGCATACCTCATCGTCATGGACAGCATCCATTGGAGGAGTATTTTCTGATTCAGAGGGTTCATTGTATGTTTCAAGAACTTCAGCCACCTCCTGCAATATAAGTTTCAAAATAATATGTTATATAAATACATCCGATATGGTCAGAAAATAGGGGATTTAACCTCAGTTTATGCATGGAGCAGACCCTATTAACCTAATCGTAATGTATATATGAAATAGAGCCTCATTCATTAAATGTTAGTTACATTATAATTTAAGATCCATATTTGCGATCACTATATTAATAATGATGCAGAATACATAACTCATTAAATATAAATCATTATTTGGTTTTTAAACAAAATTTGGTTTATGTTCGAATTATCTGATTTGAATATGTATCAATACCAATGCATATTAATACAGGGTAATAGGTAATTACATTGTCATTATCACTAATATCATTATCATTGATAAGTAATTACATTATCATTATTACTAATATCATCATCATTAATAGATATTCATCATCATTAATAGATATTATCATTATTACAACCTCACTCAAATTGCCATATATATATGCTATCCCTATTTTCAGCTTCCCAGTTACATTTATAACTCTCACACATCACATTACCTGCTCTTTCCATAAATAAAAACCAGAAAGCTAATAGAGCTGGTTATATCATCATTACATAAACATATAAGTAATTATATGTAATCCAACCAAAAACTTTACATAAATTAATCAATGTCTACAAAATAATTAAGGGCCAAATATGTGATGTGTAATGGGAAAATAAGTCACAAGTCATAAAAAAAGTTTTGAGATACCATCCTATTTTGGAAGGTGAGATCAAACGGATTCCAATGATGGTAAACATTAGGACATCTAATAATTATTTCTTACTTTCCACACAAGAAAAAAATATTTTCTTGGTCGACACTCACTGTCTTTGCGATGTGTGACTCATTTTCCTGTGACGCATCATATTATGTAGGTGGTTATCCTTACCTCTAATCTGCGTTTTTTATTGAGTCTTGCCTCCGTATGCACTCTAGCCTTTGGTTGTGCTGTAGGTGTAGGCCTCACAAATAATGTTGGAACAGCAGTGGGCAACAGCTGCCGTTTTACCTTCTCTCCTCTTTGAACCTATGAATCAAATTTAGATATTACTATCATAAGTTCTTGTCCAATATAAACGCAAGGTAAATAGTGTAATATGTAACTCCCATGATATCTGAGAAATGCATGCTGTAGAAATGAAATTACTCACGTTTTGCCAATACGACTCTTCAAAGCAGTCTGGCTCAAAATGTATTGAGCAGAGCTTGTAGTGTTTGTGAAAATATTGTCTTTCCCTATTCCAATTACCGATCCATTGATCTCGGAGAAGTCCTGATTTGGGGAATTTATGAAAACTTAATTTCTCAGTCAAAAGTTGTTTTCTCTGTGCCCTGCGCAGCTCAAGGCTCTCTGGTTGTGGGCCATGGCAATGAGAGTCCTCCCCCACACAACCCATAGCTATCCCACTAGCCGATTCATTGGGGCCATTACTAATTAGTTTGTTATTACTTGCTCCTACTTCAGACTCACTTTCCACCTTCTCCTTGCGATCACTCCGGTTGTTGCATCCATATGCAGAACACAAAACCATCATTAATGTATGTAGAGAATCGAAATATAGGGAGAAATAAAAGTCCTAGGGTGAAGGTTGAAGGTCGGTAAACAAAGCCAATTGAGTGTATGACTGTGTGACTGGGTCGGTGCTGAGGGGCTCCACAATTAGTGTGGTGCTCCTGTGACGTATCACACAGTGAACTCATGTTTCTGTGGTCCAGAGGGCGTGACATGTCTAGCAGGGCCACAATGGCGCCGACCTAGACGTCTATATCTTGATAGTTTTTATTCATTTAACAGTGAAATATGACCACATTTGACTAAATGATCGCAGGGAATAATTAAATATGAATGGTTACGTTTATATGAGGCATTACTGGACTGACTTCTGTGTTCCTTTAACATAACAGAACTGATACTTTAAATCAATGCGATACCAAATATACTCAGATATACCCGGTATTCATCATTTTTCAGCCTAATTTAGGAGAATTTCCTAAATGTGTAGAGCTGCCAATTATACATTTTCTGACAATCTGACCCACCTGTTCGTGTCACTACTCACTGATCTCTGTCAAGATCAAGTTGCCTAAAGGGGTAGTGATAGGTACACAGGTACATACAGGTGTAGAGTGATTAGGATATACCCCATATATGCAGGTACATCTATGTATAAAGGGGTAGTGATAGGTAACACAGGTACATACAGGTGTAGAGTGATTAGGATATACCAGATATATACAGGTACATCTATGTCTAAAGGGGTAGTGATAGGTACACAGGTACATACAGGTGTAGAGTGATTAGGATATACCAGATATATACAGGTACATCTATGTATAAAGGGGTAGTGATAGGTAACACAGGTACATACAGGTGTAGAGTGATTAGGATATACCAGATATATGCAGGTACATCTATGTCTAAAGGGGTAGTGATAGGTACACAGGTACATACAGGTGTAGAGTGATTAGGATATACCAGATATATGCAGGTACATCTATGTATAAAGGGGTAGTGATAGGTACACAGGTACATACAGGTGTAGAGTGATTAGGATATACCAGATATATGCAGGTACATCTATGTATAAAGGGGTAGTGATAGGTACACAGGTACATACAGGTGTAGAGTGATTAGGATATACCAGATATATACAGGTACATCTATGTATAAAGGTGTAGTGATAGGTAACACAGGTACATACAGGTGTAGAGTGATTAGGATATACCAGATATATGCAGGTACACCTGATGGCGATTAACCCCAACCACAGGTACATTCCCTGAGAACTTACTTGGAGGAAATGGTATCAAGTCATTTGCTCAATGCTTTAATGTTGTCCTCGCAAAACGACTTGTCAAACTGATGAACTATTATTTCAAAAGGAATTTCTTTGTGTTTGATGTATGGGGAAATAAAGATACATTTATTATATATTTGATTTGATTTGAAAATTGTTTATTCATCACCAAAGATAGAAAATATACGGAATTAATGTGACAAAAAGGTCGACAAGCTTATAGAATTAAATTCCATGTTTTCCCGCTGTTACCTTCACTTAGTGAAGAAAACATAGGAAAGTTTTATAGTGACTAAATGGGGAAGTACACAAAGGTCATAATAGAGAGTACATTATCAAACTAAAAAATATAGAATATAAATGTATCTGCACTAAAAGTAAACGCTGAGACAAATATACTATATACATTTATATGATATTTCCGTGTCCTGACATATATATATATAACCTGATACCCGTACCTTTCTATACGCTCTATATATAGCCTTACTTATATCTTACCACACAGCTTAGCCAAGCTTGACCCCATAACCCGCTATTGTACATAGGTAATAGTTTACTTACAAACTATAGGAGCTCAGCCTAGGCTGGGCTCTCATGTTTGGTCACCTCCTCTTCCTCCTCTTCCTCCTCTTCCTCCTCTTCCTCCTCTTCCTCCTCTTCCTCCTCTTCCTCCTCTTCCTCCTCTTCCTCCTCTTCCTCCTCTTCCACCTCTTCCTCCTCTTCCACCTCTTCCTCCTCTTCCTCCTCTTCCTCCTCTTCCTCCTCTTCCTCCTCTTCCTCCTCTTCCTCCTCTTCCTCCTCTTCCTCCTCTTCCACCTCTTCCACCTCTTCCTCCTCTTCCTCCTCTTCCTCCTCTTCCTCCTCTTCCTCCTCTTCCTCCTCTTCCACCTCTTCCTCCTCTTCCTCCTCTTCCTCCTCTTCCTCCTCTTCCTCCTCTTCCTCCTCTTCCTCCGCTTCCACCTCTTCCTCCTCTTCCTCCTCTTCCTCCTCTTCCTCCTCTTCCACCTCTTCCTCCTCTTCCTCCTCTTCCTCCTCTTCCTCCTCTTCCTCCTCTTCCTCCTCTTCCTCCTCTTCCACCTCTTCCTCCTCTTCCTCCTCTTCCTCCTCTTCCACCTCTTCCACCTCTTCCTCCTCTTCCTCCTCTTCCTCCTCTTCCTCCTCTTCCTCCTCTTCCTCCTCTTCCTCCTCTTCCTCCTCTTCCTCCTCTTCCTCCTCTTCCTCCTCTTCCTCCTCTTCCACCTCTTCCTCCTCTTCCTCCTCTTCCTCCTCTTCCTCCTCTTCCTCCTCTTCCTCCTCTTCCTCCTCTTCCTCCTCTTCCTCCTCTTCCTCCTCTTCCTCCTCTTCCACCTCTTCCTCCTCTTCCTCCTCTTCCTCCTCTTCCTCCTCTTCCTCCTCTTCCTCCTCTTCCTCCTCTTCCTCCTCTTCCTCCTCTTCCTCCTCTTCCTCCTCTTCCTCCTCTTCCTCCTCTTCCTCCTCTTCCTCCTCTTCCTCCTCTTCCTCCTCTTCCACCTCTTCCTCCTCTTCCTCCTCTTCCTCCTCTTCCTCCTCTTCCTCCTCTTCCTCCTCTTCCACCTCTTCCTCCTCTTCCTCCTCTTCCTCCTCTTCCTCCTCTTCCTCCTCTTCCACCTCTTCCTCCTCTTCTTCCTCTTCCTCCTCTTCCTCCTCTTCCACCTCTTCCTCCTCTTCCTCCTCTTCCTCCTCTTCCTCCTCTTCCTCCTCTTCCTCCTCTTCCACCTCTTCCTCCTCTTCCTCCTCTTCCTCCTCTTCCACCTCTTCCACCTCTTCCTCCTCTTCCTCCTCTTCCTCCTCTTCCTCCGCTTCCACCTCTTCCTCCTCTTCTTCCTCTTCCTCCTCCTCCTCCTCTTCCTCCTCTTCCTCCTCTTCCACCTCTTCCTCCTCCTCCTCCTCTTCCTCCTCTTCCTCCTCTTCCTCCCTTTTCTACCCTCACCTACATTTGGATGAAGATATACCCCAGCCAATATTTGAAAATCTAATGTATATGTAGCTCATATAATTATAAGTAAAATATTGCTTTGAATTTAACGTTGATTTCATTGATTGCCTTTGGTGGGGGCGGAATTATTGCTTGTGAATAATTTCCCCTCATTAAACGACAGGAAGTATTGAGTGCGGGACTACCGGAAGACTGGTCCCCCTGGTGCCACTTCCCATCGACCCTACTTCCGCTTCCGCCTCCTGGGTCTCGCCCACTTCTCCAGCCCTTCCAGGAGTGAACGCACCTGTAAACCCGCCCACCTCCCTTCTACCATGATTAAATGTATCGTCTAGCTTAACATTTTAAGAGGTAGTGTCATATATTAGATACCGGTATTATTTCTAGTGGTACAGTTTCATCTATATGGGCCAGATTGTCAGAAAATGTACAATTAGCAGCTGTACACATTAAGTAAATTCTGCTAAATTAGGCTGCAATTTGGTCAATACTAGGTAAATTCGAGTATTTGGCATTGCATTGATTCTAGCAATCTATTTGGTTAGGTTGAACTGTATTTTGAACTTTTTTGGGGTCTGAAATTTGGGTTATTTGAGAAGATTGGTGAAGTTGAATTGTACATTTTTTCTGAAAATCGTATTTCTTATATGAAATATTGTCAGGTACAGTATCTACCTCAAGATCTGTAGAGGTACAGTATCATGTATCACCAGATTTAAGAGGTACAGAAACATTTCAACGTCTACTCCAATATTTCAAGACATACAGTATCATCTACATTTGCGATATCAAAATTGTCAAATAATCCGAATGTTTCAGTTTATTGTCTTTTTTTCTAATTTGACAATTAGGTAAACATTTCATTGTACAAGTCTGTGAGTTCTCACGCATTCCAGTAATTCATGAACGAAAACATTCATGTATATTTTAAAATAATGCCGTTTATCTGATGTGTTTCAGGGAAATGAGTCACAAATCGCAAAATTGTTATTTTTCAAAGTGTTTTATTCAGCGGAAATATTTGTTGGAATGTCTTCATTTTTGGGGTCGCTGAACGATGTTTGTACAATGAACACATGTAGTTAATGTCAAGACGGTGTATTAAATATATCCCTGCATGTCTTAGGTTATCATATTGAGTATATTTAGCTACTTTACTAGTAAATGTTTACCCAGAAATTTGGCAAACTTTTTTTTAAACTAAAAATATCAAACTTAAAAATATAAGATATCCTAATGTTTACTATCATTTGAATCGCCTTGATTTCATCTTTTCAAATATATTGATATCTCATAATCCATTTTTTGCGACTTGTGACTCATTTTCTTGAAACACATCACATAATAAATTACCTCATATAATTATTTACTTTCCTTGTGCATGAAATAATAGATTTCTGTCATATCAAAAACTACCCTTCGGACATACAAATGCAAACATACATTGCAACCTATGGATTGTGAGTATGTTTGTAGGTTGTAGCATGCAGGGCATTAAAGTAATTTATTTTCCCACCAGCGTGTAACCATGTCCACACAATTACATGTCCCCATAACCCTCAGGCCTTCCTCTCCTTGCGTGGGGAATATATTCCCCTCTGGCTTCCACCTTATAATAGGGTGTGAGTCTGTGAATGTAGTGGCCAACGTTTCACTCAGT
The DNA here is from genome assembly GCA_942159475.1 of Sthenelais limicola. Lineage (NCBI taxonomy): Eukaryota > Metazoa > Annelida > Polychaeta > Phyllodocida > Sigalionidae > Sthenelais > Sthenelais limicola. The sequence goes on along the minus strand of OW804100.1, from coordinate 4,024,342 downwards.
AAAACTTGTGGTAGTATCGTTTGATATTTTATAGCTACTTTCTAAGCTAGATGTGTATCTTTTATTGATTCTTTTTATCTCCTTTTTTTATGTTTTAAAGCAGTATACAACAATCATAGATTCGTCTTACGGCGTTCCTCCTACTGCCTGCTTGTTAAAAATATATATAAAGTTAATTCTATTAGGTATCTTTTTCTCAGTGGTTAGATGCAAGTAATCATTGTAAGAGAATATTGTGGAGGGGTTGTAGGACAGACAGCACACGGACCGTGTGTTGTGGCTCAGCTAGTGGATTGCATTTGGAGCTTGTAGTATTTCTTTCTTAAATACCTTTTACATTTTATTATTGTCTTGGTACACGGAGGTAGTTTTCTTGCTGGGAAACCTCTCCTCTATATAAGCCCGGATTAGCTGATAAACTGCAAGGTTTCACGTTATTTGCTCAAGCTTCAAAAGGGGAAACAGAAGCATTAGTGAGGGAATGTATGTGAATTGTCTGGCCGTGCTATGCTTTGCTAAACCTGAATATAATACCATCGCATAGCATCTGAGCACAAAACAGTAAAGATATTGCAATATCAGACATCAGAAATATATTCATACTTCGAGCTCCTTATACCTGCTCAGCAATAATACAAGAATTTGAAGGGAGTGAATTCAATCCAGTACAAGGACCAAACAGGACGTGGGGCATCAAGTGTTGGATTTGTTTATTGGGGTTCTGACGTTTCGGGCAACATACGCCCTTTGTCAAGGAAGAGTTATATAATAAACAAATCGTTTTGTTTCAATAAGTCTGCCCTGTTCAATAAGTCTGCCCTGTTCAATAAGTCTGCCCTGTTCAATAAGTCTGCCCTGTTCAATAAGTCTGCCCTGTTCAATAAGTCTGCCCTGTTCAATAAGTTTCCCCTGTTCAATAAGTTTCCCCTGTTCAATAAGTCTCCCCTGTTCAATAAGTCTCCCCTGTTCAATAAGTCTCCCCTGTTCAATAAGTTTCCCCTGTTCAATAAGTCTCCCCTGTTCAATAAGTCTGCCCTGTTCAATAAGTCTCCCCTGTTCAATAAGTCTGCCCTGTTCAATAAGTCTGCCCTGTTCAATAAGTCTCCCCTGTTCAATAAGTCTCCCCTGTTCAATAAGTCTCCCCTGTTCAATAAGTCTCCCCTGTTCAATAAGTCTCCCCTGTTCAATAAGTCTCCCCTGTTCAATAAGTCTCCCCTGTTCAATAAGTTTCCCCTGTTCAAAGGAACTCAATAACCAAGATGGCGACCTTTACAACTTCCCATAGGCTTTTACTCTACTGAGGACCAAGCCGGCCTTCAGGCGTTTTCCCTTAAATAGATTTCTAATCTGTCATTGCCAAACGTTAATTCAATCTTGAATCACACTTTTTTTCCCCACTTTTAGACCAACAAATGAATTCTTGACGTGTGAAATAGAAAACTGGCCAAAGTTGAACTTGTTCAATTATATTCTAAGTCTCATTCCGTGAAGGGATATAGCAATTTGCTTCTTACATGGAATGCAGTCGTGACTCATATAATGTGTTTATCCTTTTATTTTTAATCATTTTCAAAAGAGCTTTTGAAATACATGTTTATCTCCAATCTGAATGTTAAATACTTGAGTCATGGCTTACTTTAAGCATGATTTAAATGCACTAATAAAATAAAACAAAAATTGTCTAGTCTATACCTTCAATGTATTGAGAACATTTAAAATATGTGGTATTCAATAATCTTGGTATACTTTAATATGATATTTAGTACTCAAGGAATTAAAATAGGGCGTGAGTGATAATCTATTTACATGGTATGTTATATAATCTTAAATATTTCAAGTTATTTACAAAACAGGTAAAGTTGTTTACATCAAATATTTCAAAGTAATATTTGTTCTTACAAGATGGGGAAGAACCAAATAAAAAGAATAGGGAGAAAGTCTACATTTACACATATTGGTCATTCATTTCTGACGGATAATTTTATGTAATAATTATCTATATGATTTTAAGAAAGCTGGGAATGTGTTTGATAAACCCTTACTCTAGCTCGTCTTAAGATTCATTAGTAATTTGTTATGTGTGTATGGGACATTGTGTATAAAGCCGACTACCTTAAGGTATGCATGCCTTGTGAATTCTTGTTTGGGTATAAGTTTTAGTTAATAATAACATTTTCAGAAATACATGTACAATCAATTTAACGGTCATAAAAAGTCCCACTCGTGATTTCAATCTGTTATAATCGTGACAAGTTTCTTATAATCACTGCCCCACGATGGTATTTGTACCCCCGCTGCTGGTATGTGTCAGCGTGTGCTGCTGTTATACAACTGCACAAGCGGTAGGTAATGTCCACATAACCTCATATGGCCTATAGTCAGTTCATTTCCATGCTATGGTTTATAGCAGGGAAATTGTAGAGCGGGGGTTTCTCTCTGATGTTGATGTGTGGAAGAAGGCATATTCCATTAGTCCCATTTAGTCCCATATTCCATTAGTTTGTTGGGTTTTTTTGTTTTTTTTTTGGGGGGGGGGGGGGTGATTGTTCCCCTGTCTTAGATATAATCCTCTCCCCTCTAAGCCAGGTCATAATAGCACATACCAAGTAGGCAATGTTTAATGACACTTAAATGACCAAAGCATCTGGCCTTTTTCCCCTTCCCCCTTCCCCCTTCCCCCTTCCCCCTTCCCTATAAAGGAAAAGAGTGCCAAACTATAGTGCCGACGTTACCTCATATGACCTAGTCAGTTCACTTCCATGGCCATGGTGGGCAAGTGTGTTTCTTACAAGAACCAAAAAAGGTATACATAAGGTAACATCAGAACTACTAACCTATTTCACAGTAGAAGACATTCCACTTACAAATCAACAGAAATACAAAAACTATCTTTGGAAAGCAATTAAAGCATGCATTCCGCTATTGTGTATGTGCACCAGGAACTGACTCTGGCATCTATAGTCAGAGGTACAGGAGCATTACCTAACACTCATGTAGTTCTAAAGTGAGGAGGGGAGCAGGAGGAAGAGGGAAGGGAGCAGGGGGGAATCTGAGATGGGGTTGGGAGAGAAAAACAGGTATGAAAGACAGAGAAGAGGGGGAGGGAAAAGAGGAAGAGGGGGAAGTGTGGGGAGAGAGGGTGACCGTGCATGGTATCAAATGTCACAGACTTTTTCATAGGAATGTTTTAAGCTGAAATATTGTAAGTATTTCATCAGAAAACCTGACCCATGAAGCCTGTTTGCCAGGTTAGAATGTGTGTGGGCCTCATTTTTAGCTTCTGTTTTTGAAGGTCATAGGCTTATCAACTTTAGGCACTCTGTCCTATATATACACATGTTGTCAATGTCAGAATAACATGAACAAGTCCTCTGTCGTTTGACTACCTTGGATCTGGCTCACTGATGTTATCTAAAAACTGTTTTACCTGACTACAAAAGAATGAATCCAACCATTACAAAAAGTATCTAAATGTTTGACATTGAAATAGGAAAATCGGTCACTGTTCAACGCGAGGGATTCGGTTGATTGTCAGCCTGGGTTTATATAGTGCTCGTTATTATTACCCAGTCTAGGCCCAAAGTTGAGAGAGTCCCTTCAAACGAAGGGAAAGCCTCTCGCCTCAAACGGCAAAGTACCATTATAATTCCATTACGACCGCAAAATGTCATTATATTCCGTGAAGTCGTAGGCTAGGAAATCGATAAGCGAAGTAGGTGTCCAATCACTGACATAGCATTCTTATCTGATCTGAGGTTTTGGACCTAGAGTGTACCCCAACATTTCCCATTTTCTTTTCTTTCTTTTTTATTGATGATTAACTAGATTAGATGTGAGGAATAAAAGGAATGCTGGAAAAAGACGAATTTATGTATACACAGAACTGGTAAATTTGAACCCTATTTAGATTCCAATGGACATGTTCAATGTTACAAAATTGTCACAAGTAAGTTGGTGGAAATGAATTGCAGCAAAAATAAAGAAAAACGAAATCGATCTTTAATGTGACATTGTATTAATTTATCATATAAACGCCTCCCCCCTCTTATCCTATCCTATCCCACCCTATATTATAACAACATCACCAGGTAATTAATAGCGGTTTAATTGATAGATTAGAGTCACGCACCTGCACCCGCGGGTTTTTCCCACTCCTGTCAAGTGTGACAAATGGTGAGACGACATGTCACATGCTCCAGTTGATGGGGTAATGGAGGAACGGGAGTGTACATGACGTCCAGAGCATTATCAGCTGAATGATCAGTAATAGGGGGGTTGTATTATGTATGGCCAGTAATAGGGGGGTTGTATTATATATGATCAGTAATAGGGGGGTTGTATTATGTATGATCAGTAATAGGGGGGTTGTATTATATATGGCCAGTAATAGGGGGGTTGTATTATATATGATCAGTAATAGGGGGGTTGTATTATGTATGATCAGTAATAGGGGGGTTGTATTATGTATGGCCAGTAATAGGGGGGTTGTATTATATATGATCAGTAATAGGGGGGTTGTATTATGTATGATCAGTAATAGGGGGGTTGTATTATGTATGATCAGTAATAGGGGGGTTGTATTATATATGTACTGTAATAGGGGGGTTGTATTATGTATGTACTGTAGTAGGGGGGTTGTATTATGTATGATCAGTAATAGGGGGGTTGTATTATGTATGATCAGTAATAGGGGGGTTGTATTATGTATGATCAGTAATAGGGGGGTTGTATTATATATGGGTTGTATTATATATGATCAGTAATAGGGGGGTTGTATTATGTATGGCCAGTAATAGGGGGGTTGTATTATATATGTACAGTAATAGGGGGGTTGCATTATGTATGGCCAGTGATGGGTGTAGTGTGCACTGTCTATGATACAGGTGTGCCAGCATGTATGACCAGGGGAAGTGTGGATGGGGGCGGGGGGGGGGGGGGGTTCAGATGTGGCATATGGGTAGGGTTCCTGATTGGGGGGTCCTGTGTCGATTTGTGGCGCTAAGGATGAGCATTTGTCCCTTGTCCCCTGAATCCCATGTCAATTTGTCGCTCTACAAAACAGTCTATGTCGTTTGTCGAACCTAAGAAATGGCTGTGTCAGTTTGTCAATTTTAGGCGCATCAGGACCTCTATGGGTCAGTGCAAATTTACAAATTAAGCTAAATCCAGCTGAAAAACATTGTTGGTTTGAAACAGCTGATTGGTCACACTCAGAGTGACAATGCACGCATCATTGCTTGAGCCGTGCCACTGGGCGATGATCTGGCCATTTTCACACCAACAACTTGTTATATTTCATCCAATTTTATTTATTTGAAATAATCTATTATGTTGATTGTGGTGAGTGGTGAAGGTTACTGGTATATTAAAGATGCATGATACTGGAACTGCCTTATATATGCCCAGTGAAAAAGCAGACAGGATAAGCAATGTTCAAAAAGTGGGGGGACATGAAATAATACTGGTGCATACATTCGTGGTCTTGTTACTATACTTGGATGCACATGACAAAGGCCAACAGGCTGTAAAGAATAATACGACAGCTATAATTGCTATAAGGAAGTCCTTGGTCTATATATGTCACTTGCGATAGGAGCTTTACTACACTACTGTAGTAAAGGGGGCAGGACCAGAGGGAAGTCATAATGAATGACATGGGTCAGATTTTTAGAAAATGTACAGTTGGCAGCTGTACACATTTAGGAAATTCTCTCATTTAGGAAAAAGGAAGAATACCAGGTATATCTGAGTATATCTGGTGTCTCTCGATTTAAAGTATCAGTTCTGTTATGTTAAACTGCATTTTGAAGCTCATTTCTGTCTTAAATGTGGGTTATTTGAGAGGATTGCTGAAGGCGAATTGTACATTTTCTGAACATCTGACCCAGATGGGCGAGTCGGGGAGAGCTATGACATGGGAATCCCCAGAAGCGTGACTTAAATAGATGTGTCTAGTAGTAAGATAAGACATGTACTTTAATGATAATACTTACATGTGTTTTACATGTATCTATGTGTGTCTATATGCCAGGATGGATGACCCTTAAATATGGACCTTTGGACGTTAAAATACTTGATCCTACCCATTGCTCGATGTCTAAGAGATTTGATTGAAGAAGGCGTTTTTACAAGTGTCATGAGACAATTGTAATGGCGAATATATATGGGTCAGATCTTCCCAAAATGTACAATTGGGCTTCACCAATCCTCTCAAATAAACCACATTTAAGACGAAAATCAGGTTCAAAATACAGTTGATCTTAACCAGACAGATTCATTGAATGAATACAATACATAATAGACTCAGATATACTCAGTATTTATCATTTTTTACTCTAATTTAGCAGAATTTGAAAGATGTGTAGAACTGTAGATTGTGCATTTTCTGAAAATCTGACCCACATGTATTATCATGGTAAAGGTGAGGGAAATGATACTGAAAGCTGCAACATACAACTGCAGAGATTTGGTTGTTTGTACAGTTGACCTTTATTTGCCTACGTTTCGGGCGGGTTTAACCTTCATCAGGGAAAGTATATTTATATCATTATCCCAATTTATATTATTATTTAATTAGCAGAGATTCAAACAGACCAATTTTCCACCATGTCTTACTGCACATTTGACGAGATTTGAAAATGGAAACGCTACAGCAACACAATACGTGTAAATCTATGGCTAAAACCTGTATATTATTATATACTGTTGCTGGGGTGGGGGTGGGGGGGTGAACCTGTGGACTATGTTGACCTTATAAGGTATTGACCCAGATTGCGTCACATGACATGCTCACGTGACCAGGCTGTGTATACTTACCGCTCATTCAAACATTCACTTACTCATGAGCAAATATAGAATGTAAATTGTCCAACGTGTCGTGAGCACTTTCTACTCTCTGTCGCCATCGCTTGCTCTCTTTGAACTTCTCACCCTCTCTTTCTTACTGGTTTAAGATTAGGATTAAGAGGTTTTTTATTTGTCTTTAAAGAGGTACAATGGGTAATTGGTAGTTATGTATGAAGACAAATTGGTTGACATACCATTATGAGACTAACAAGATTTCATTTCTTCCAGCTGTTACCATAAATTTAGAATATAACTACAAGAGGGTGCTAAAGTTTACTGAAATTACTACACTAAAATAAATCAATGTGACTCAGATGTATAATAAGTAATAAATCAAACAAGGAAATATATTTTTAAAAGTGCAACCACCTGAGTTGTCCTTTGGATACAATTAAATATCCACCACTTAGATTGTTTACCAGTTAGTAGAAGTCTACCCATACATGATTATTCCCATAAAGTGCCACGTCCACCCTATAGCACTGACTAGATAAGCGGAGAAAAAAAGAAATTCGTCCAAATTGGTTTGTCATACATGGTTTTCCTGGGCAAAAGGGGTTACTTGTATATGATAGACATCCATAGACATTAACTCCGCTCGTAGTATACTACCATCTAGTGTTGAGAGAAGACACACTAGAAGATGCTGTACCCTAGCCTTCCTAATATATATATAATATAAACAATGGGTTTAACGTGTATACTGCCACAGATAGCCAGACCCAGTCTGTAGTACCAAGCAGGTTTCACTCCCTAACTTTCAGGGGTCAGGTTTGTCCCATTAACACGTTAGCCTTATTTTACTCCATTGCAGTCAGTGCCCATAGGGTAGGTGTTTGTGGCATTCATTGAAAGATCTGGCACGCCAGAAATGAACAACCTCTTGTTTTGTATCATTCCGACAATAAAGAATGTTTGAGTTTGAATTACAATCCTCCTGTAAGAGTGGTTTGTCTATCAGTACGGTATATTACCTGATGACCCAGTCAGCAAGCACCCTGCAAGCACTTTAGTTTGTAGTCTAAAGGGGGGTCTCCACTGGCTGCGGTAAGCTCTGCGGTAAGCTCTGCGGTAAGCCTTGCGATGGGTGTTGTACTGGTTCTGTAGGTGGAGAGGGATGATAAAGTTCTGCCTACATGGTTCACTGTCCATTCCTCTCCACCTACAGAACCAGCACAAAACCATTGCAAGGCTTACCGCAGAGCTTACTGCAGAGCTTACCGCAGAGCTTACCGCAGAGCTTACCGCAGAGCTTACCGCAGCCAGTGGAGACCCCCCTTAAAAGAGTATAAAGACCAGTTGCAAGCTGGATGAAGGGTGCACTGGGACCAGAATAACTCCTGATTGTGATTGAACCTAGCCACGCCCACCTGCCACGCCCACCTGCCAGGCCCACCTGCCAGGCCCACCTGCCACGCCCCTCTAATCAGACATACCTCGTGTGTGCCAAACCAAAGTTATTCTTTATTCATTCATTTGTTGATGTCTGGGGAGCAGTCTCTGTATCAGGCTCAACAGATAACCTATAGATCATACTACCATGTTCATACAATATATATAAATAATTAATTAACCTATAGATCATAATACCACATTCATACAATACATATAGATAATTAATTAATACATGTCAATTGATTAATTAAGATAAATGACATTAAACCCAGAGAAAACATTAAGGCATTTAGATGTTTGGGGTTGATAGACGTTACATAATGTTGTTTGGGGATCGATCATAGGTGGGGAATAATGCAATAACAAAATCAATTGCTCTTTTCGTTCCGAGGCCCTGATATTCTAATATACACTGGTATCGAGGCAGACCTCACAACATTGAATCAATAGACTGATACCTCCACACTTATTAGTACAGATATCATATTATATATTAATAATATAAAGGCTTCTGGGACTTTTCCACCCTGGACCTTTCCCAGGACATTTGACCCCTAGGACCCGAGGGCTTTATTTTGGTGTTTCTGTGGGGAGTGGTGTTAATTATGCTGCACCCTGTAACTGGTCTATGGGAAGTTACCATATTAAAGTTCCTTGTTAGCAGCACGAGGAGGAACAACTGCAGATGGGACAAATTCACCTCATTATGTCTCGTGTTTACATGACGAAGTAAGATAAAACATCAATCAATATCACTTCCCCAAACCTCGCACAATGATACTACTGGGTGAAATCGACAGAAAATGTACAATTTACCTTCACTAATCCTTTCAAATAATCCTAATTTAAGACAGAAATCAGATTCAAAATAAAGTTCAACATAACCAAGCAGATTCCTACATATTCTACATATTTATTAGTAGACTCGATTAAATTAGGCTGAAAATGGGAAATTCTGGCTATATTTCATTATACATTTTATTCCAACAATCTCTTCACTTATTTGTACTTCGAACTTCATTGTGATGTGTTACAGGAAAATGAGTCACAAGTCACAAAAAATGTATTTTGAGATATTATTATATTTGAAAAGATGAGATGAAGCTGATTCCAATGACGGTAAACATTCAGGACATTTAAGAAGTGTTTCTATATTTTATGTTTGATATTTCTATGTCAAAAAGTTTGCAATTACCAGTAAAGTAGCTAAATATATTAGGATGACCTTGAGAACGCAAGGACATCCAGTCTTGAAATTTGTTACATCTATTAATGCTACTAATAGTACTTAGCCTTCCAAGAATGAGACTATTCCAACAAAGACATCTTATGAATAAATCACTTTGAAAAGTATCATTTGTGCGACCTGTGGCTCATTTTCCTGCAACATATCACATTTATATTTATATTATTTGGGACTACTGGTGAAAGCGACTTGTACATTTTCTGACGGCCTGACCCACGTGTCAACTGGTAGAGCATGGAGTTGGCATGAGTCCGCCCACAGTGCGACCAACACGAGTATTTATAGAACAGTGAGGTGAGGTTTGTAATGGTCTGTAGCCAAGTGTGACAAGCACAAGTACCGCAGAGTTATTCCATACCCGTGTAATATGAGGGGCTGGATTCCTCGTAGGCATTATAGTATAACATGTTGCTCCTATATAGGGTGCTATATATAGTTGGTTCTTAACTTTCTACACATACACTGGGAATACGGGTCAGATCGTCAGAAAATGTACAATTCACCTTCACCAATCTTCTCAAATAACCCAAATTTCAGACGAAAATATAATTCAAAACAGTTCAACCTAACCAAACAGATTGCTAGAATCAATACAATGCCGAATATAATTGAATTTACCTAGTATTGACCAAATTGCAGCCTAATTTAGCAGAATTTACTAAATGTGTACAGCTGACAATTGTATATTTCTGAAAATCTGACCCATATATCAAAATATCAGCTGTCGCATTGTATTATGCTATTTTGCTCCTAGGGTGCTATATTATATATATAATAGTTGTTTATCTTAACGTTTTACACATACAGAAGGAATATATATCAAAATCTGTCACAAATAGTCTTAGTGTACAATTATTTCTCATATTGATAGCCTGGAGTTAATGTAGTTCTAACATGGTATAGCTTCTATATATGAATAAGTTTGTTTTGAAAAGTATTTCTAATGTCAATCCAATGCAGTCTAATCCGGTTATACGGTAAGATCAATAATACAGCCGATACCAATTCGATAACATAAATCAAGTTTATTAGGGGTTAATCGATAATTGATATCGAGGCAAGCCACAAGTTATTCTGTAGTAGTACTGATGTGGGGTTTATTGTCCTACTCCTATTGTCACATTAACATATAGGCAGAGGACGGGGCCTTACCAGGCCATTCTATACCAGGGCACGGGTGTAGTCCTATATAATACAGCTGAGTCAAATACGATCATTAAATAAAATTATCCAGTCTAGGCTCTGAGTTGAGAGACTCCCTCCAAACTGAGAGAAAGCCTCTCCAGTGTATGTTCAGAGTTGAGAGACTCCCTCCAAACTGAGGGAAAGCCTCTCCAGTCTAGGCTCAGATTTGAGAGACTCCCTCCATACTGAGGGAAAACATCTCGCTCCAAACCTCAAAATGTCAATATAATCCCATTAGGACACCTACTTCCGACCCCGGAAAGTCATTAGCGCAGTGAAGAAGAAATTAGATAAAAATTGATTCCGGAGTACTAGTCCCCCATTCCTCTCTCTCTCTCAATACTATGTATACATGTAGGCTAAAAGCAGGTAGATCTGGGGTATGCTGATATAGGCAGGAAGGGTAATACATGTACATATACATGTAGGCTAAAAGCAGGTAGATCTGGGGTATGCTGATATAGGCAGGAAGGGTAATACATGTACATATACATGTAGGCTAAAAGCAGGTAGATCTGGGGTATGCTGATATAGGCAGGAAGGGTAATACATGTACATACACATGTAGGCTAAAAGCAGGTAGATCTGGGGTATGCTGATATAGGCAGGAAGGGTAATACATGAGTAATGAGTACTTACCCTACCTGGGGGGATTATCCATGAATTATAGATCATCTATTGTGATTAATGCTTCTCTCACAGGGATATAGGTCTATAGATATAACCCTCACAGTGATACTCTAAATCCTGCTATAGGTCTAACCCTCACAGGGATACTCTAAATCTAGCTATAGATCTAACACTCAGTCCGGACCACTTGAAAAACACATGTTCAAGAGACTTTGGAATTCTTCAAAAAATGTACAATTGGCAGCTGTACACATTTAGTAAATTCTGCTAAATTAGGCTGCAATTTGGTCAATACAAGGTAAGTCGAGTATATGTGGCATTGCATTGATTCTAGCAATCTGTTTGGTTAGGTTGAACTGTATTTTGAACTTTATTTTCGTCTGAAATGTGGGTTATTTGAGAGGATTGGTGAAGTCGAATTGTAGATTTTCTGCTGACTTCAACCAGATTCATTCCACCAAGTCTACCAACATCATGTAATGACCAGGTCCTTCAATGGACATACAATAACCAGGTCACATGATCTTCAATGTTCCACATGTCTTTAAGAGAAGCTCCCTATCGTAGACACACATGTAATGCAAAGGTCATATGATCTTGAATGGCAATGACCTACATATGCTTTGTCTAACCTTATCAGAGTAAGTTTCTATCAGGCTATGGTTCTATGATGTTGTACATCCAACTGCCAACTGCCAACTGCCAACTGCCAACTGCCAACTGTTTGAAATGGAAGTCTGACCTATATGCATAACCAACTTCCCTTGCTCCTCTTTGACCCACTGGCACTGGTCAATCCACGTCTAACGACCACTTTATAGAATTTTATTTATAGAAGTTCAATGCACAAGTAATGACCAGCTTTCCCCACCTATTTTCTGCATGTTTCTTATGTTGTCAGTCCTTCTCGTTTAAGAATAGAATACCACCCACCCACGACCATCTGTTCAACGTTCTTAAATACTTTCATCACATTCAGGTGAAATAGTCATGTATTTAGCCAAAACAAATATCTATAGTTGATATAGTTCTATCGTTAGATTTTAACTCAGTGATTTTCGGAAACATTAGTTCTATGATGCAATGATAGAATATGACCCCTACTCGATATGGAAAGGGCACGAAAGACAACTATAATTCTTCTTTAGGTGTGTCTTTTCTCGAATAGCATTCATCCCAATCTAGTGGATGATGTTTTCAGAGATGAGCATATGAAACAACCTTCTTTAATGGGAAACGAGTGAGGAAGTATGAATAAAGGTAAAACCTAGCACCGAAACCGAAACTGAATCTTATTATCACCTAATTATCTCGTCCTGGATGTTCAGAAGTTGTGTAGATGTTTGTGGATGCTTTCATGTCGTTCCTTATTAACGGTCAGGCAATCTAATTAGATTTGAACCAAGAAGCTATGATATATAGGTGGTACCTTTTATACCTCACACATTCTTAGGTTTTTGTGGATGAAGTAATTCGAAATATAAACAGTAGAAAATATATTCCGAAACCGTCAAGCCCATTTGCCAATGCATACCAGTTTAGTGTGATTGACCATGTTTATGTTCGTTTAATTCTTTCTTTAAAAACATAAGCTAATCAACCAAAGATTATGAAAAAGTGGTGAAGCCATATAATATTCCTTGATCTGTATTTATTAAGCCAAATCATTCAAGATTCCTGGATAATTACAGCTCTCCCGCCCTTGATATGACCCTCAATGTGTTGATAAGGGCATAAAGCAACCAATCTCACTCACTCACTCCTGGATAATTTTCCTGTAGGTATCAAGTAGCTCACATTTAAGACAAAAATGGTCTTCAAAATACAGTTTAACATAACAGAACTGATACTTTAAATCAATGTGACACCAAATGTACTCAGATATACCTGGTATTCTTCATTTTTCAGCCTAATTTAGCAGAATTTTCTAAATGTGTAGAGCTGCTAATTGTACATTTTCGGAAAATCTGACCCAGGTATGTTCCCATGCATATTACAATCCTTACCCTTGGCAACAAAAAGTTCGTCTCTGCAAGAATTTTAAAACATGTTTCCTGACAGTGTACACAAGAGGTGATAGACATCAAAGCGGGGTCAGACTGTAGGTGTACATATATCATGGTGTGGAAAATGTGACATGATTACTCCAGGACAGGAGCATTAAGCACCTGTAATGACTGCCCGAGATTCACCGCAGTTGGTGCTTAATAAACTATTAAACGCACCAGGTGCATATACATCTATAAAACTAACTTCACATTTGTAGTGGAATTAAAAATGTAAAAGGTGTCTGGGGACATGGTGGTAGTGGGGGATCCACATATATATAGACAGAAACTAAAAGTATATAATATACTCAAATCACAATATAACACATAACATGTGTTATATAAATATCAGAGGACACAAGAACACTATAACGACAATTCTATTTAATAATTATTTATTTCATTACAGTATTATGTCAAGGAAAGGTTTATTTTCCCTTGGGTAATATGTCAGCCAATAATTTGTCAGTTTTGTAACCCACTCTTATGTATGGACACTGCAATTTGTAACTTTGATTAAGAAGAGGCCACCTGGAAGATCAGCAGTGTTGAAGGCTGTGTCCTCTTCTTGTATTTGTATTGTGAATCAAAGTTGTATAATAATAATAATGAGCTAAACCGTTCCTATAGAAATACATGCACCCTACATTATAGCTGCAGGTAGTGGTATAAGCTATGGATGAAGTGGCTGAGAGGCAGGTACAGGTAGACGTGGGGGTGTTTAAGCTGCTAATGTTTGTTAAAGGTCTTATATTGATCATGTGCCATCAGCATGTCTCTCATAATGTCAGCTTAAAATCTGCTAGCGTTTATATTGTTTACGTTTCTCTATACCCTTCCACATTTAGTTCCAATGGCAAATTATATTACATGGTTACTCATAGGGTTACTACTGCATATTCTCAATAACACAATCATTCTGACCCATATAATGGTCATTAAATTTAACTGGGCTGCTACTGCCTTGTCTTGCTACCCTTGTCACTCCAACCCTTGGTCACTCCAACCCTTGGTCACTCACAGGGCTGCTACTGCCTTGTCTTGCTACCCTTGTCACTCCAACCCTTGGTCACTCACAGGGCTACCACTCTACTTAACACTCTCACTACCCCTGTCACATGGTGTCTCATATGACCACTACTGCCCTCTGACACTATTGCAACCTCTCCCCACAATGGCAAATTACAGGGCTACTAAAGTACTGGAGTATATCATACTGTGCCTTCAGATAGTCTAGATGTATAGGTGCATACCAAGCAGACCCCTCTCATCTCTGCCCTCACCTCCCTCCCGTTCTGTTGATCATCAACAAGTTTGGTACTTGTTACAAGGGTCAGATTTTCAGAAAATGTACAATTGGCAGCTCTACACATTTAGTCAATTCTGCTAAATTAGACTGCAATTTGGTCAATACTAGGTAAGTTCGAGTACATTTGGCATTGCATTGATTCTAGTAATCTGTTTGGTTAGGTTGAACTGTATTTTGAACTTTATTTTCGTCTGAAATTTGGGTTATTTGAGAGGATTGGTGAAGGTCAATTGTACATTTTCTGGCGATCTCACCACAAGTGTGTGATATCAGAGTGAGGTGTGTATGTTAGCAGGACAACATGCATCTCACCTTATATTGGCACAGTGCCAGCCAGAGGGGACCTATAGATGGTTACAGCAGAACATGGCAGATTGAAAAAAGATTTCTCCCAGCTTTATTTTATAAAGGTGCATGAAGACTCTTTTGTAAAATCAGTACATTGAACAACTATCAAAGTTCACAATATTTTGCCAGAAAGGCTGAAAACTAGAAATATATATTTGGTATTCCATGAATGCCGAGAAGGTATGAAATCATGTCAAAACCGTTGGATTTATACCATCCAAATGAAAACGCAAAATATATTTGTGGATATTTGAATATTCTATTATTATAACAAATTGTTAACAACTATGAAATTGTTCAACAATGGAATAAATAAATATCATGTATGTTGTACTACCACCTCTCTATCAACATTACCCATAATGTTCTGCATGTAAACCCAGTAATTGTGATATACAAATCCTAGATTCAAAGATGTTGAAGGTGTGTTAAAATGTTGTGATGAATGAGCCCAGTTGGAAGATAGGGAAGGCAAACTTGTGGATATTGCAGGGATGCCTCCATCAATCTGTTACCATTGTTTGAGTATTCACAGAGATTGTCAAATAAAGCACCCGCTCCCACTGCACACATTGTCCAACCAACGTTTCTGTTTCTACCTTGTTTCTATGGACAATATTGACAAAATATTTAGGGATCAATCGAAAAGTAAAATTTTAACTTTTCTGTTTTGATTAAAGCCAAACATTTAAACAATTAACAAACAAATACAAATACAAATGCGTTCTCACTATGTCGACAACAGATTCCTTCCTTAAAAACGCTACGTCTATCATGGCCACTCTCAAGCCTTGCCTATTGGGCCAAAAAAAATAGGTGTGTTTCCGATTTACCCCCCCCCCCCCCTACCTAGAAAAACCTTACCCTACCTAAAAAAAAATTTACCATACCTGATTTTTTCCCCATCATATCTTACTTTTTTTGGATTTTTTGACAAAAAAAGCTTATAAAAGCAGGAAAACGGGTTTCCTAACCTGGAACTGTCAAAAGGCACATTTCCCATGTTCAAAACAACTATTGTTATGAAAAAGACATTTTTTTCAGTTCCTGGGAGGAGGTTACCAAACAAAAAAAAATAACAAAAAAAAAGTTACCACCCCCCCCCCCAACCTAGTTTTCAGCCAGATAAATCGGAAACACACCTATTTTTTTTTTGGCCTTGTGAAAGAGATCTTGAAACCTCTTGTAACAACCAGGAAGATCAAGCAGAACAGGAGTCAAGGCAGACAAAGAATGAAATTAATACATGTTAACATGTTGGTTGGCTGAGGAGAAGTGGTTGTGTAGATGTCTGGGGAGCGGGGACGCCTAATAATTATTCTATTATTATAGATCTATTTGGAGATTAAGGCTTATAGCTGGATATGTCCAATGTTGGTAGAGTTGTGTAGATATCTTAGATGAGCTATAGTCAAGTTGTAAGAATAACTCTAGTAGAGAGAGATCTTGGAGATGTGCTGAATAGCTGGTCTTTATTCACTGTATTTAGAACATCAAGGTGTAGAGGATATTAACAGTTGTTGCCTACTTGTTACTCACAAAGATGTTAACCCATGTATTAAGTCTACAGTGCTCTATTACTAGACAGCCAGGTACAGAGGGAGAGACATATAATGGAGTATGCACCTAATGACATGGCACCTCATTGATTGATCCTATCAGTCTCTCTATGAGGTCAATAGTCTATAATTATGTTACTATCGATCTTTAAAAAATAAGTATTGACAGGTTTTCCCTTCCCTTTCCTGTGTAATAGATACTGTAACTGAATTTAGACTTCTTTATCAACTAGTGATATTTAATTATACTTCCTGGTGTGGGACTCAATAGTATCTCGGCCAGCCAGAATTGATATAAACAGGTTCAGAATAATTCCTATCCAGTTTTACATATTGTATTCAATGCTATGGCATATCATGCGATAATACAATGTAAGCCCCATTCTATCATCATGCACTGATGGAGACTGATTATTTCTGTCTCTTTCTTTCTCTCTTTCTCTGTCTCTTTCTTTCTCTCTTTCTCTGCATCTCTCTCTGCCTCTCTCTCTATCTCTCTCTCTCTTTCTCTCACCCCCTCTCTCTTTCTCTCACCCCCTCTCTCTTTCTCTCTCTCTTTCTCTCTCTCTCTTTCTCTCCCCCCTCTCTTTCTCTCTCTCTATCTGTTCCTCTACTATTAATCCTCCCTTCCTCCCTTTCCTCCCCCTCTTTCTCTTCCCTCACTTGAGATAGTGAGGATTTGTTCCCCTTTTTCTCTTTCTCCCCACTGTATATATATATACATCCCTCTTCCCACATCCCCCCCTTCTTTCTCTTTCCTCTCCCTCTTTCTCTCTCCCTCTCTATTCCCTTCTTCTCTTTCTCTAACCTCTCCTTTGTATCTCTTTCCCTCCTTCCCTCCCTCTCCCTCTCCCTCTATCATTCTCACTCTATATCTTCAGTTGAGTGTGTGATTTATGTGATAAGTACGGTTTCTGTACATGCAGATTCTGACAAACTGAATAGTTGACAAATATGTTGTTTTTTGTTTTTTAAATTCGTTTTTATTAAACGCAGGTTCGCACCTGCGTTTAAGGGAATGGGTTCGCCCGTGACCGTTTCAGTGACCGTGCACTCTGGTCAGCGTTGCCTTTAGATCTGAGGGGAAATCCGATTGCTGCGCAATTGCGGCTGACGGGACGAGTCAATATACAGGTCCGCCGGGAGCCGTCACTTTACGCTGCAATCCTAAAATGACATATACTACTCACAGATCCCCCATGTGAGATCCCTATGTAGATCCCTATGTAAGCTTATCGTAGGCTTAGTTCTGGATTCGGTAGGCATAGGTAGGGTTTGGTGCTGCGTTTTGCAGCTGAATTGGTATTTTTGCGTACGATTGCGTGATAGGACCCCTACTTCGTCGTCAAACACTCTCTTTCTCCTCCTCCTATAATCCTTCTATAGGCCTTCTATAGTCCTTCTATAGACTATGTACTAAAAGGTCTAGGGGTTGACAAGTGGTGTCCTCCTCTCTCCTCCTCCTCTCTCTCTATCTCTTGCTCCTCTTTGCGTAATTGCGTGATTGGACCCCTACTGCGTTCCTATGGGCAAATTGCCTTGGATTTTTTTTTTTTTTTAAATGGTTTCTCAGCCCTGGAAACTAAATATTTTTCCCGCTCTCTTTCTCTCTCTCTCTCTCTCTCTCTCTCTCTCTCTCTCTCTCTCTCTCTCTCCCTCTCTCTCTCCCTCTCTCTCTCCCCGCTCCCAATGATAGGACCCCTACTGCGCTCGTCCTCTCTCTCTCTCTCATGTTATGATGTTTGCCTAAAGAAATCCCTCCCGTCCTCTACCGCGGTTTGAACCCGGGACCCTTCAGTCTACCCTTCAGTCTTACCAACGCCTTTACCCGCTCGGCCGTCCGTCTTAGTTGAAAATTGCCTACACAAACCTAGTGCAGTGTGCACGTACACACACAGCACACTCTTTACCGATCAGTCTAGTGAAAGTAAACTTATCCAAATTCACAGAAATGTTCATTTATAAACAGAATCGTTCATTTGGGATCTTTAATAAGAGTCATATTAAGCTTCCTATCTCTTTAGTTACTTTAAATAATTCATTAAATAACTTTTAAAGGTGTTTTCGTTGGCCCAGCTGAGTGGGCGATAATGGGGGTTTCAGCCCACTCAGCTGTCTGCGGAGGTGGACTAGGTGGCAGGGAGCACTGAAGGATCAGTCTAGTGAAAATAAAGTTCTCCAAATTCACAGAAATGTTCATTTATAAACAGAATCGTTCATTTGGGATCTTTAATAAGAGTCATATTAAGCTTCCTATCTCTTTAGTTACTTTAAATAATTCATTAAATAACTTTTAAAGATGTTTTCGTTGGCCCAGCTGAGTGGGCGATAATGGGGGTTTCAGCCCACTCAGCTGTCTGCGGAGGTGGACTAGGTGGCAGGGAGCACTGAAGGATGCATACGTATGTATGCGTATACATGTATACATGTATGTATACAAGTAGTGTACTTGAAGACATGTGAAAATAAACTTTAAAACAAAATTAAAAAAGTTAAAAAAGAAAAATTTAAAAAAAAAATCAATTCGGTCCATCCTTCAGTCCATCCTTCAGTCCATCCTTCAGTCCATCCTTCAGTCCATCCTTCAGTCCATCCTTCAATTCATCCTTCAATCCATCCATCACTCCATCCATCCATCCATCACTCCATCCATCCTTCACTCCATCCTTCCCTCCCCTCCTTCTCTCTCCCCTTCTCTCTCTCTCCCCCCCCCCCCCCCTCTCCTCTCTCTCCCCTTCTGTCTATACTGTACTTGTGTCTATACTGTACTTGTGTGTGCACACTGTACTTGTGTGTGCATACAGTGTGCACACTGTACTTGTCAGTGTAGAGTGTACTAGGAGTGTACCGTACTTGGAGTGTACCGTACTTGGAGTGTACCGTACTTGGAGTGTACCGTACTTGGAGTGTACCGTACTTGGAGTGTACCGTACTTGGAGTGTACCGTACTTGGAGTGTACCGTACTTGGAGGTACTTGAAGGGTACTTGGTGGGCACTTGAAGGGTACTTGGTGGGTACTTGGTGGGTACTTGAATGGTACTTGAAGGGTACTTGAAGGGCACTTAAAGGGTACTTGGTGGGTACTTGAAGGGCACTTAAAGGGTACTTGAATGGTACTTGAATGGTACTTGGTGGGTACTTGGAGGGCACTTGAAGGGTACTTAAAGGGCACTTAAAGGGTACGCGGTGGGTACTTGAAGTACACACACTGTACTTGTGTGCACACAATGTACTTGTGTGCACACAATGTCCATCCGTCACTCCATCCTTCATTCCACCCTTGGTCTGATATATTCATATTTTTAATTATAATTATACTTATAATTATTATTATGTAATCGACCTATATTTATACTTATAATAAAAAATATACTTAATTTTTACCTATAATTACAATTCTATATAATTCGAATAATTAAAAACCTGCGTTTACACAAGCTTATGCTTGTAATTCTTGTTCAGGTAAAAATATATACACATCATTGGTAGATTCAATTCATTTCACAAAACAGCTTGTACACATATGTGCTTTTCTATGTTTCTAAAGATTTATTATTTTCTTTCAAACTTAATTTCCTGGTTGGTGATAAATCCCTCTGAGACCTACTTTTCAGTATGTAAAACTTAATACGCTTCACCTGAATCTCAATTATTTAAAGTACACATTTGTAGGGGTCAGATTGTCAGAAAATGTACAATTGGCAGCTCTACACATTAAGGACATTCTCCTAAATTAGGCTGGAAAATGATAAATACCGGGTATATCTGAGTATACTTGGTATCGCGTTGATTTAAAGTATCAGTTCTGTTATGTTAAACTGCGTTTTGAAGCTCATTTTTGTCTTAAATATGGGTTATTTGAGAGGATTGGTGAAGGTGAATTGTACATTTTCTGACAATCTGACCCTTATACACTGCAGCTCAATTATTTAAAGTACACATAGTAGCCTTAGGAAATGTAAACTTCCTCACGGCTGAGTTACATGAAATGATACCCTTCCATGCATAGTCAGGCTATATAGCATAGCAAAGGGTAAATAAAGCATGATAAGTCTGTGTATTCATCTCTCTATGTATATATAACAAAGTTTAAAAACATTTTTGACCTTGAGATTCCGAACTGGATCACACTGTGTGACCTTTGAGAATTAGAGATTCAGGACACAGCCTCAAAAAACGCAATTGCAATAGAAGGTAACTCAGAATGTGAAAATGTCGTGTCATGTAAAATGTTCTCAGCTTTCTGGCAATGTCAACACCATGAACTCTACTGGAATATGTGATGTGTTTCAGCAAAATGAGTCACAAGTCGCAAACATGATATTTCCCAAAGTGATTTAATCACAAGATCTCTTTGTAGGAATGTTCTCATTGTGTAGGGGCTGAGCACATCGAGTCATACTAATCCATGTAACAAATTTGAAGACAGTGTAATAAATATGTCCTTGCATTTCAAAGGTCATCCTATGGTGTATATTTAGCTACTTTACTGGTAATTGCCCACCCAGAAATATTGCAAACTTTTTTCAAAAATAATAATATCAAACTTAAAATATAGGGACACGTCTTAGAGGTCCTTCATGTTTACTATCATTAGAATCAGCTTAATCTCATCTATCCAAATATCATGATATCTCAAACTCCATTTTTTGCGACTTGTGACTCATTTCCTTATAACACATCACATATACATGTATACATCCATCCTTTGGACTACTCTCAAGGGGTCGCCATGGCCAGATATATCTAGGTTGAAGAGAGGAAACTGTAATATAGGAATATATGCAGCATTATAGAGATTGATACATGTCCGTAATTTACCTAATGTGAGGTTGTGAGCTTAGACAGGTACATAGGAGGAGAATCTGTATTGTGTCTATTATAGAGAGGAGCAGCCACTAGTAGAGGGTTTACGGTAGTAATATGTTATGGTGATTTATAGGAAGGTGTCCACTATTAGGGGGTTTACGGTAGTAATATGTTATGGTGATTTATAGAAAGGTGTCCACTATTAGGGGGTTTACGGTAGTAATATGTTATGGTGATTTATAGAAAGGTGTCCACTATTAGGGGGTTTACGGTAGTAATATGCTATGGTGATTTATAGAAAGGTGTCCACTATTAGGGGGTTTACGGTAGTAATATGTTATGGTGATTTATAGGAAGGTGTCCACTATTAGGGGGTTTACGGTAGTAATATGTTATGGTGATTTATAGGAAGGTGTCCACTATTAGGGGGTTTACGGTAGTGATATGTTATGGTGATTTATAGGAAGGTGTCCACTATTAGGGGGTTTACGGTAGTAATATGTTATGGTGAATCATGCAGAGTTTATCCATGTCGCTCTTGATCCACAAACCTCCTCCTCCCAAAGTAAACTTTGACTTGTATTGAGGAAAAACATAGAAGCCTTATATAGATATAGAAGGTGGAATGTATAACTATGTATTATATTCTAGTCCCTCCTATTCACACCTTATACCAGTTATAGTGCACACATGTGCCCCGGCCAAGGGGTGTTATAAATAATTTACACATTTCTCACCACAAGGAATCATACATGTAACAGAAACTTTAGTTCCCATAAACAGTCTGGGCTCAGAGCCTATCAGATCCCTTAAAACGCAGGGAAACCGAGCGCAATTTTCAGCATGAACCATGTTCCTCAGTGCCATTATATGGCCGCACATTGTACCAACAATTACCATTTTTAGGCTGAACTAACTGCACCTAGTGCTATAGTTTGGCGCCAGGTTCCTTAACAGGGAAGGGGGAAGGGGGGAAGCTAGATGCTTTGGTCATTTAAGTGTCATTCAACGTCGGTTACCCGATCTCTTAATGGTATGTGGTAAAAGAAATACCGAGGATTAAAGCTAAAATAGGAGGAACTTTCCCCAAATTAGGTCGAGTGAGGTGAGCTGACTCCATGGCCCAGCTGGTTTTTTATCCTGTCATAAACTATAGTAGACCAGCATCTTATGTCGATGTCTTGCTTGGCCTCTTCTAGATCTGGTTATTTAGGCTCAGCTATATTTTGGTTATATTATTCACGAGGTCTTTTCGCTTTATTTTATATTTTATAATGGTAATCAGTTGCAGGTCTGATTCCTTCTATTACAGACTTGCCGAGTAAGGGTAACGTTTGATGCACTCATTGTCATACACTTTGTAACGTAGAATCTTTGTTATACCGAGAGAAAAATATGACAGTTGATGTTTCCCTTAATGCAAATAAATGGATCTGGCTCCGAAACATAATTGATATATTTTATACTATATATCTTGGAATAGGATGCTATCCTTTATTCTTCTGTATATCACATTATTGTGCATTTATCCTCCCCTATATAGATACATAATTATCTTTCTTGTTCTACAATAGGATAAGATTATAAATGGTTTCTGAATTTGAGGAAGTTTCCCAGTTTGTATTCAATATATGTAAAGGACATATATGAGTAAGGAAAAGCCCCGCGGCTTGTTCTCAGTCATATAACAAGGACAGTGATATAACTATGCTTCTTGAGTTGGCAGAGAAAGGTTGCTCTCAAACCTCCCTTGCCAAAACTACTCCTTCGCTTCTTATGACTTGCACTAGAATCATGTACTTACTTCACCTAATGGCCTCCCTCTTTGTAGTTTATATTTGAGAAACTAAATTTATAGATCTTGATGACAATGTTAGGTTAGAGCTGTAGGTATTACTCGTTGTTTTATTGTCCTGAAGTTGTTTTTAGATGGACCTATAGATGTACAACAGTCCTTTTAAGGACTAGGCGATAAATTAGTAATAATGATATAATACTGAGTGGGGGTCGAACTGAATATATACAGACTTATGCAAATGTAAATCTGTAATTGATGGAGATACCAGTATACTATGTGAGTTGTATTTAGAAGAACGAAATTTGAAGTAGTAGTGAAGATTGTTGATAGAATCCAAGTAGTATTAGAAATGTAATTAATATAACGAATAATCTGACGAGGGCTTGACTCGGTTAATTTTATTGCAGGTAATCATTGGGAAATAAGGGAAGGTTTTCATAAAATGTACAATTTGCCTTCAACCATCCTCTCAAATAACACAAATTTCAGACGAAAATAAAGTTCAAAATACAATTCAACCTAACCAACAGATTGCTAGAATCAATGCAATGCCACATATACTCGAATTTACCTAGTATTGACCAAATTGCAGCCTAATTTAGCAGAATTTACTGAATGTGTACAGCTGTTAATTGTACGTTTTCTGAAAATCTGACCCATATGCTAAAAATAGGAAATCTTAGAATATGTACACGTCTCTATAAATCATCTGGCTCTTTATTTGCTGCTGCCTGTAGATTAAAGATAATTATGGCTTAACAGTGGAATCTGGTGGAGCTTAGATCCAGGTATGCTGCAGAACAGGTCTCTCTCAATACCTCTCTACCAGAATGTGTATAATATAGCTTATAATGAGTGAAGGCACCTGAGAATGTACAACTCGCCTTCACATATCCTCTCAAATAATCCAGAGATTTAAGACACAAATGAGGTTCAAAAAACAGTTTGAACATAAGCAAATGCAGGAGGAGACTAAATAGATTAATAACCTCCATAGAGCCATTCAATGCCAGTCCTTTACCAACCTTCATTTTCTACAAAATTACAATTTAAGACAAAGCGGGGGTGATGTCACACAGAGATTATCGGGTAGTTCACCTGTGCTATAGAAGCCCACCTGTGGATTACCCCCCAGAGAAGAGGGATTGTTTAACTCCCCCTCTGTACACGGCCCTCCAGGGTCAGATTGTCAGAAAATGTACAATTCATCTTCACCAATCCTCTCAAATAACCTACATTTAAGAAAAAAATGTGCTTTATAAGTTTAACATAACAGAACTGATACTTTAAAACAATGCGATACCAAATATACTCAGATATACCCGGTATTCTTCACTTTCAGCCTAATTTAGGAGAACTTCCTAAATGTGTAGAGCTGCAAATTGTACATTTTCTGAAAATTTGACCCTTAAGTAGACGCTGGGTCGGCCATGTTGTCATTGACTCACTCTCCTCTGGTGGAGACCCGATACGCCTCACTACACGTGCATCATGACTCAGCATATTTGTCTTGGTTCACGCTTGGGCGATAATGGGGGGAGGAGAGACTGCAGGGGTGAAATTGTGGATATTTTATATTGATTGTTTAGAGGAATCTATTACTTGGCTGCAATTTCGGGTAATTTACAGAACAAAAACAGGCCATGACACTCAAGGTAAATAGATTGATAAAAAAAATGTTGCTATTTGCGTAGTATCATTGATCAAATCATCTAAATATAAAGTGAAAATGCGATTCTATTTTTGTCCTGCAATAAAAACGGTATTCAATCTCTTTTAAAAATAGTTCCTAGAACAACCCCAGAAAACGTACCCTCTCCAAAAGTGGAGTAAATGATAACAAATATTAATGTATGAAGATATAGCAAAGCTGTAATGAACGTTGGCCTTATGCCCTTCAAGATGAATAATTTTACTCAAAAGTGAGTGTAAATGAATGTTAAACTTGTCGTTGAAATTCATAAAAGATTGTATGTAATATTAAGGAGAAATAACCAGCCACAGAATATAGAACATCAGCATCAGAAACATCAGACTTTAACACTGATCAGAGGGTGGCCTAAAAATATATTACAATACAAAAATACAATACACAATGCGGTATAATTAAATAAGCGATCATTTGGAACCCCAGCACTCACTTGTGTACTCTGATCAGAGAATGCTGTGCTTCATACCCAAACCCAAACACACCAGAATAAGTATTTGATCAACCTAGTTCATGGAGACCAAAGAGGACCCACATCCAACTTTCTTCAACATTACCCTTATTATACCTACACTTACCCATGCCCTTGGTAATATATGTGTTATATATATATATACTTGGTAATATATTTGTAATGATAATAATTCTTTAATCCACAAAATATATGGTACCTTGTCAAAGTTTACCCATATTTTTTCTTATTGTGAAACATTTTCAGGCGAACCTGATAATCTCATGTTACATAAATCAAAAACTATATAATCAGACAAGATAACCACTATCCGTCCTACTAGTATTTGAACGAGTTAGATTATAAGCAATTTTACAATCGCATACCTCAAGTAAGCTTTAGAGAAGGCTTTTACCTTACATCGGTTATATTGAGGACCGATTTCATAGATTACATGTTTTCATTGCTAGGATCCCACAACGGTGGAATCTAGTATTTGTGAATGGGTTGCAATGTCGTCATGTAAAGAATGTTGTTTACTTATTGCCAGCGAGGAGGAGAACAGTACGACCTCAGTACTTTAAGTACTTTAAGTACTTTAAGTAGCTTCAGTAGGCACTTGTCATGACTTGTTGTTAACATACGACTACTGCTTTAGGCTGGAGGGAAGCAAACTAGCTCCAAGTCATGGGGAAACTTTTAGAACTTCTATGTGGGACGGAGACTTTATATTTATTCTCCAAAACCATCCTACTATATATAGTGAATGTTGCTATACAAGACCTTGTGGGAGGCTATGTACAGGGGCTATGAGCCAAGGTATCAAAATATGTATGATTGTAATTTAGAAATATCTAATAATTGTAAATGACAGAATGAGATTCAGAATTGTAATATTCATACAACATGTTCCAAGCTTTGGTTCTTTACTCCACGTTGACGTATGTACCATGTGCTATTTATGTGGGTGGGAGTAGTGTGGTTATTTGCACCAGTTCAACGCATGTGGTATGACATTGCCATTCCCTCTTCCTCCCCCCAGTACACAACTATTATACTTATACATAGCAACGTGGGAGTAAATTTAAAACCTAAATTCGAATGTGGTACAAGGAACACTAAATAATTGCACTGTCCTCGATGTTTTTTTCGTAACCCACTTGCCTATTGGCTATTACATGACTATCGGCAATAGTGTCCCTCATACCACATTCTCATTAGGTTCTATCTATATACCAAATAAACTTAAATATTGCATATATATTGCTCTATACTTAAAGGCTACCGAAACATATTTAAATACTCCAAGTAGTTCTGTTTATTTAGAATTTTACAATTATTGAAATGTGTAAGGAAGGCAATCATACAGGTGTGCAAGAGCTGACCCATGTATCGTGTACTACGTGCCCTACCTGTGCTACACTCCCACACACAGTCTGCTACCACCTGAGGGTAAACTATTTCACAACAAACTCCCACACCATTTATACCTGGTGACATAAGACTAACATAAGTGAAAACATTCCTGAGAATGTTCTAAGCCTTTCAGGGCTTGCAGTCAATCCCACCTTAATGGTGCCAAGGTACCAATGACCCACTTGAGCTTTGGTTGACATGAGTGTATTCTGCTGTACGTAATTCACAATTGGGTCAGATTGTCAGAAAATGTACAATTCACCTTCACCAATCCTCTCAAATAACCCACATTTAAGACAAAAATCAGCTTCAAAATGCAGTTTAACATAACAGAACTGATACTATAAATCAATGCGATACCAAATATACTCAGATATACCCGGTATTTATCATTTTTCAGCCTAATTTAGGAGAATTTCCTTAATGTGTAGAGCTGCCAATTGTACATTTTCTGAAAATCTGACCCAATTACATGAGGCAGGTTATGTTATGAGAGTGGAAACTATTTCTATAGTCTTCCCCCACAACTGGTTGAAATAAGGTTTATGTGTTGTTTTACTTGGACTTGTTCTGATCAAAGTTCTCTACACATTATATAAAGCATGTGAATTGTTCTCTCATAACAGTTTGTACATATTGCAATGTACTTTTTTTATTTTCAAAAGGTGTGCAATTGAAAAGAATTGAAAAGAAAATGCAGTTAAACAAGAGCAAATCTGATTCTACCAAGGCCTATCAGTGCCATTTGTTAATATGCAGGCATGTGCATATAGCATTGAGACAATGTCCTGATACCTCTCCCTCTAATCTACCTCCCTGCTTATAACATTGAGTGAATGGCCTGATACCTCTCCCTCTAATCTACCTCCCTGCTTATAACATTGAGTGAATGGTCTGATACCTCTCCCTCTAGTCTACCTCCCTGCTTATAACATTGAGTGAATGGCCTGATACGGCTCCCTCTAATCTACCTCCCTGCTTATAACATTGAGTGAATGGCCTGATACGGCTCCCTCTAATCTACCTCCCTGCTTATAACATTGAGTGAATGGCCTGATACAACTCCCTCTAATCTACCTCCCTGCTTATAACATTGAGTGAATGGCCCTATACCTCCCCCTCTAATCTACCTCCCTGCTTATAACATTGAGTGAATGGCCTGATACCTCTCCCTCAAACCTACCTCCCTGCTTATAACATTGAGTGAATGGCCCTATACCTCCCCCTCTAATCTACCTCCCTGCTTATAACATAGAGTGAATGGCCTGATACAACTCCCTCTAGTCTACCTCCCTGCTTATAACATAGAGTGAATGGTCTGATACCTCTCCCTCTAATCTACCTCCCTGCTTATAACATAGAGTGAATGACCTGATACAACTCCCTCTAATCTACCTCCCTGCTTAATAGCAAAAGACATGTTACCTCTCCCTCTAATCTACCCCACTGCTTTGGCATGATACCTGTCCCTCTAATCTACCCCACTGCTTTGGCATGATACCTGTCCCTCTAGTCTACCCCACTGCTTTGGCCCAATACCTCTCCCTCTAATCTACGCCATTGCTTTGGCTCGATACCACTCCCTCTAATCATCTAAATCAGTATCTGGGTCAGATTTTCAGAAAATTGTCAGCTAGCTCTACACATTTAGCAAATTCTGCTAAATTAAGCTGCAATTTGGTCAATACTAGGTAAATTCGAGTATATTCGGCATTGCATTGATTCAAACAATCTGTTTGGTTAGGTTGAACTGTATTTTGAACTTTATTTTCGTCTGAAATTTTGGTTATTTGAGAAGATTGGCAAAGTTGAATTCTACATTTTCTAAAAATCTGACCCATCTGTTCACTTCTCCTATTGGTGGATATGATTGCTGGTTCCTCCCACGTTCACTCCATCCATTCTTCCTTCCCCTGGTATCAGTTTCTACCTGTAGCGGATATTATGTTCATTACCATTACTATTACCATTAAGGATTACCATGTTTTGACATGCTATAGGAACCAGCCATTGGAACCATGCAGTAGCATGTTATCCCCTTCCTATACCATTCACCCATCCATCCACACACAGAGTTGTCATGGAAACACAGTATCTATATGAATAGAGATGGAGGTATAGATCGCTAGATATGGATCGGTTCCTTATGGGGGCTTCCGTGGAAATCAGTAATTTTGTCGTCCTGCATAATCTATTTGGATATATCGGACGGAAGGAAAATATTATTCAAATTTAACACTATTTTGAAATTGAAATATCCATGATTCTACCCAATCATTTCTGGTCAGGGGATGGTTTGGCTGCTGGGAATCATATTCAGGGGAAATCTCTACTGGTTTTGGTATTTTTATGTAAAGGGAAAACCATGACTACACTGTATATCCTGGAGTATATTTTCTGCCTGTACTATTACTAAGGCTATAATAGCAGGACGTATTCTCAATGACATTTTGTGATTTCAATATGGGATATATTTGGTGCATTTTCCAATCCTTCCTGAAAAAAATCATCACTTAGAGAATTCAATTTCAATTTTCGATTAAATTATGAGAGGAATCCGTTTAATATAATTATGATATAAAACATTGTATGTTCAATATAGAAAACAAGGAAACTCACAAACAAGAAATAAGCATTTAAAAGAGAGAGAAAAAAAGAAGTTATTCCATCATTAAATGATGAGTTAGATCCAATTGTGGGACGTATGCCTTTAAACCAGGTGAATATATGGGTATGACTGTGACTTTTATGATACCAAAATTAATGAAAAACTTGAGAACATAATACTTGTACATAAGCATTGTATGGTAAAGTTTTTAAAAGGATATTACTGTGTGGTTACCTAGAGTCTTCTTTAACTACAATGATTTAGCAATGTATATGCCCAGATGGCAGGTGTACTTGAATAAAGGTGGTTTAAAAAAAAAAAAAAAACGATTCTCAAATAGTTCCAGCAATTATATGCAGCTCTTCGTGCTGGACAGAAAAGTGTGC
The DNA here is from genome assembly GCA_942159475.1 of Sthenelais limicola. Lineage (NCBI taxonomy): Eukaryota > Metazoa > Annelida > Polychaeta > Phyllodocida > Sigalionidae > Sthenelais > Sthenelais limicola. The sequence goes on along the minus strand of OW804100.1, from coordinate 3,994,599 downwards.
ATTTATATTGTTTTACATGAGTGAAGTTACGATTTGAAAATGTGAAAATGGGGGATTCTCTGAAAATAATTATGAAATTTGTTATGAGTCATTTCTCAAGTGCTATAAATGAGGTAATAAAATGTGTTTAAATGTTTCTTCTACAGTTTTGCCCTTCCACTTTCCAGTGTTTAGAATTCATGTTTGTTATTACATGACTATTAAGGCTAGGATGAGGATATGTTTCAACTGTTGTTGCACATGTAAATCCCGATGCTGGGTACTTTAGGTAATGTGAAATTGTTTCCAAGTGTGCAATGATGGAGAGCCAGAATAAACCCTGACACAAGCAGCACTGCATACATACGTTAGGTCTGGGCATGATGGGGAATACCAGGTGAGGGATGATAACATTGGTAAACCAAGTCTGGGTATGTACAGGAGGTGCAATAACTGAAGCCCACCTGTGCCAATATAGAGCAGAGTCGAGATGAATAAGTACTATATCCTACCAGGCATATAAGTGGCAGAAGAGGGGCAGAAGAGGGGTAGAAGAGGGGTAGAAGAGGGGTAGAAGAGGGGCAGAAGAGGGGTAGAAGAGGAACAGAAGAGGGACAGAAGAGGGGCAGAAGAGGGGTAGAAGAGGGGCAGAAGAGGGGTAGAAGAGGGGTAGAAGAGGGGTAGAAGAGGGGCAGAAGAGGGGCAGAAGAGGGACAGAAGAGGGGCAGAAGAGGTGTAGAAGAGGGGTAGAAGAGGGGCAGAAGAGGGGCAGAAGAGGGACAGAAGAGGGGCAGAAGAGGTGTAGAAGAGGGGTAGAAGAGGGGCAGAAGAGGGGCAGAAGAGGGACAGAAGAGGTGTAGAAGAGGTGTAGAAGAGGGGCAGAAGAGGGGCAGAAGAGGTGTAGAAGAGGAGCAGAAGAGGAGCAGAAGAGGTGTAGAAGGGGAGCAGAAGAGGAGCAGAAGAGGTGTAGAAGAGGAGCAGAAGAGGAGCAGAAGAGGGGTAGAAGAGGGGCAGAAGAGGGGTAGAAGAGGGGCAGAAGAGGTGTAGAAGAGGAGCAGAAGAGGAGCAGAAGAGGTGTAGAAGAGGAGCAGAAGAGGAGCAGAAGAGGGGTAGAAGAGGGGCAGAAGAGGGGTAGAAGAGGGGCAGAAGAGGGACAGAAGAGGGGCAGAAGAGGGACAGAAGAGGAGCAGAAGAGGAGCAGAAGAGGGGTAGAAGAGGGGCAGAAGAGGGGTACAAGAGGGGCAGAAGAGGGGTACAAGAGGGGTACAAGAGGGGTACAAGAGGGGTACAAGAGGGGTACAAGAGGGGCAGAAGAGGGACAGAAGAGGGGTAGAAGAGGGGCAGAAGAGGTGTAGAAGAGGGGTAGAAGAGGGGCAGAAGAGGGGTACAAGAGGGGTACAAGAGGGGTACAAGAGGGGTACAAGAGGGGCAGAAGAGGGGCAGAAGAGGGGAAGACTGTTTGACGATGTTGTCAGATCGATGACATAATCACACATGTAGCTAAAGATCTGTGTGCCATGGTTACATCAATACTGAAGAAAAGAAACTCATATATTTGGTCCTGGTTGGACTTAAATAACTAACAAATCTTTGATGCAAATGTTTAATTTTGGTGCAGTGATTATATTCTTTCTGAGAGCACTAGGAATTAAGGATCCTTTTTTTCGGGTTTTCAGATACAGCTTATAGTAATAGTTTAAAATATATTATGATACATTGGTTGACTGGTAAAAAGATAACATGGGAGATGAAGATGAAACACTATAATACAAATAATCACGATTAAAGACTTTCAATCGGATTACAAATGTATGGTAGATAACCAAATTAGTACAATTAATACATTTTTCTGATCACAAATATTCAAGTTTGACATATCTTATGAAGGACTGTGTATCAGGTATATCAGCCCGAGGTATCATGATGATACCTTGTGTCAACCTGTCCCATTCTATACCAGGTGATGAATGACTTGTTGGCACCTAGACCTGTACTTATATATGCGGTAAAGCATAGGTCTATGAAAAGCTATGAATGGCCATGAAACTCCCCAAACTGTTTAGTCTCTTGATGTAGCATTCAGGGAAAGCTTTAGAAAGGGAAAAGTCAAATAAACCAGATTTTGATTTGAATTGAATTGAAATATCCTTTATTTGCCGTTGATGATGGGCTGACAAAAGGGTGAAAAAGCATGTGCGATCTTCCCTTTCTCGCTATAGTAGCCGGGTGCTTGAGGATAAAGGTTTATTTTCACTGACTTATAAATCCATTCTTTTTGTACATTTTATGTGGGTAAGATTGAGCCTGCTGTTCCTTGTGAACATAGAGTTTGCATTTAGACTTTACTGGGAGAAATGGAGACTGGAATTTAATCAGTTAAGGTCATTTGCGGTCGTTTTACGTAAGAACAGGCCACAAACACTAGTGCTGCAGCAAACACTAGTGCTGCAGCAAGGGGGTGCAAAAAATCGAGGTTAGCTCGCATGAAACCACCATATTATACCAATTTGCAGCTAAGACCCTCCCCGATTAAGATCTGATATTGAAAATTTGCTATTAGGTGTGACTTTGAAGATATTTCACCATATATAAAATAATGTGTTCAAACTAATGTGGGTAGTTTTTTGCTCACAGTTCAACTTTATTAATTAGTGGGTAACATGCATTTACAATTATAATTGTTTTGTTTTTTTACATTTAGAAGAGAGAGCATGCAAACGTCCTCAATCAATTACTAGTTGACGACATATAATTTCTAAGGTCATCAGAAAAATCTACTTGTCAAGGATGCTTCATCCTGTTTTGATATGATATTGTATGTATGACAATGTAACACTGATATCATATGTATAAACTGTATTGAAATACAAATCTTATAATAATAATTATTATTATTGTTGTATGTTGTAGAAAAAGGAAGATGTCACGAGCAGAAGCTGATGCAGCGTTCCTCAAGTCTGTCCCTAAGGGCAGCACGTGCTTCATGATCTGGAGGATAGAGGTTGGTAGCCTTTCCGTCTTTAAACAAATCTTATTTTAACTTATTGTACAGAGATAAACAGGTTTTACATACAATAGCGGGGAAGAAGAGGCTTTTGCTTTCTAATTAAAGCCAATTTTCATTGACGAATATTTATATCTAGATTAAAAATAGACGAAATTAAATTATACGTACATCGCCTGATAAAAAGTAAACACGTGAAAATATCCAAATTATATTGGTCAAAGGTAGGAGAAGGTATAGAGAAACATATAATTGAAATTGGAAGGTAATCCCTCTGTTTTTATCGCTCCCACATAATTTTAATGTGATATGAAAAGTCCTTCTCGGGATCACAGGTGATAAAAGAGAAGAAAAACTGATAAAACTGCCTATACTCGATGAATTATGTTGGAATTGTTAAGACCAATAAATATAATCAAACTAGGTAAAATGATCTAAAAGCAGAAGTATACATGTATAGAATAAATGTTGAAGTAGAGTTAGGTGGGGTAGAATGGTGTGCAACGTGGTAATTATAATGATTGAGATAATGATGAGTAATATAAATCTATATAGGCAACGTGATAAGACATCGGCATGGTCGACATGCGTAATTTGTATAATTATAAATGTATTAGCCTTTATTTGCAATAAAAAAATTGCATTTGTATTGCAACTTGTCCTACCCAACTTCCGTCTTGTTATAGTTTAAGTGTTGTATGATGAGATAAGGCAGCTCTTGATCTCATCCTACATGTCAACGCTCTCCTCCCCCGCGTCTCCCCAGCGTTTAAACTTATACTTTACTGATATCACTCACCCGTTATCATAATGATCAAACACATAGTAATGAAACCAAATAAACCATTCAAACTTCCCCGTCTACTTCACTTCACAATTAATCTAATCTTTGGGTGTTTTTTTAATTCATAATTCCAATGGGCAGTTAAATTGACTTTTGCAATTTGTTCCCTTTGCAATTAGACTAAAGGTATACGATTTCGTCGTCCCATATCACAGAAAATTGAGTCACAATTTAAAAAAAATGGTCACCTGTGGCTGAGTGCAGGTGCACTGAGGTGGGCGTCACTGGTGGTCAAGCACTCATCAAGTCCAGTAGGCTGGCATTGTCCGATTGATTGTATTTAAACCAGAAGTCGTTACATAATATATGAAACTTTCTTTCCACTTGTTTACATGAACAGATTAATAGGTAACATCCAGGCAGAAATAGGTCTTATATGTCTCTGTCACCAACAGCTCTTCCGACAGGACCTAATCTAAATCAATACATATTTTAAGTACATAAACATAATTATATATAATATATGGGACATACAAGTTTTTCTCAGATCTTTCAAGGAATAATGTAGCCTTGTAGTTAGTTTTCAATGAGTCGCTGTTTTCAGGCTGCAACAACAAGATAAAAAGGAATATATATTGTCTTTTAATTCATGTTTTATAAGCAGTTACATGAACACGAAAAGGGCATACAGTTCTACATAGTAGGTCTTCCATTGAGTCCTAAATGGGTCAGATTTTCAGAAAATGTACAATTCGCCTTCAGCAATCCTCTCAAATAACCCACATTTAGGACAAAAATGAGCTTCAAAATGCAGTTTAACATAACAGAAATGATACTTTAAATCAACGCGATACCAAATATATTCAGTATTTATCATTTTTCAGCCTAATTTAGGAGAATTTCCTAAATGTGTACAGCTGCCAATTGTACATTTTCTAAAAATCTGACCCAAATACTAAATACCGTTTATAAATGTGACACAAATTCGGTTATAAATGTATATGACACAAAAACTTTAATTTAGTCTTAAGTGTATTAAAATACCACAACAATCTAAATAAAATAATTGTGATATATTTCTGCTATTTTCTCTAGGACTTTGCGCCTCAGCCCGTGCCCAGAGACCAGTATGGTAACTTCTATGAAGGAGACTCGTACATCATACTCGCCGTAAGTAATCGTCTAATTTTATTTTTTTATTTTATTTATTTGAGGCCTTCTTACACCTCAATACTTTTCATAGTCTAAAACTATTGATTTCTTCTTTCCCCTTTCAGAAAGCCATCGGATACCATTTGAATATTGTCCCGCATCATAATTATTATTGATTCAATTGACTTTTACAGCAAGAAGAAAAACAGATTTTAAAATCCTCACATACAATTTGTTATTGGATTGGATTGGATTGTAACGTGACGAGAGAGGCTGGTAAATAAAACTGATGTATCGATGAAATCATTAAGACCAATAGAATCAAATGGATTCAGAGATTGCTGTATAACGCTTAGATATCAGAAGCCTTTTATCAAGAAAATATCAAGTATATTGACGAGCATGTAATATGCCTTAGAAATCCTTAAGCGGGTTTTGCACAGAGATGTTAAAAATATGGAACGAGGTGTATATTATAGTAGAAGGCCTCAGTCCGGTCCGGAGGTCTTTCTTGAAAAAATATGTAATAATCAATACATACAAAAAGGATGGAAAACTCATCAGAAACGATGAATGGTTCGAGCGTGGGATCGAAGTGATAGGTGATCTGCTAAATTGTGACAAAAAAGTCATATCGACTAATGGTCTGAATGTAAAATATGACATATGTTGTGATATCAGTGATGGATTAAAATTAGTAGCTGCGATACCCTTTAAACAAGATTGGCTATAATACCATTCCCAACATACAATATATTATATATATCTAATAGCCGTATTAGATATGTTGTGATCACTCGACCTGGCCTTACATGAGCAATTATAGAGGCTATAATATTCAGACCATGATGGAAGAACCAAGTATGGTGTTGTGGGGGGGGGGGGGTACTATTATTTCATATATTCTGAATAGTAATATACAGCTGAATATCAATATAATAATCTGTATATCACTATATATATATAATTTTCTAAGAGACTAGGCTAAATATGACCAGACCAATAGTGTGTATACAGTTGCCTCACATAGTCATACATGGTTACTCGAACCAGCGCTGCCCACTTGAGGCATTACCATGAATTAACATGTTTGAAAATGGCAGTTGTTTTCAGTTTTACATTCAATGTCTGAAACTTGTTTTAAATGTGTGTGCGCCCATGGTATGTACAATGCCTCTCATGGGGAATTCACCCACCCAACAAACCAAAGTCAGGTTAAAAATTCAATTGAATTCAATTGCTTATAAATATTAGAACATGATCTCAGCCCCTTGACACAAACATTTGAAAGTTTTTCAGTGATATTCACTCAAACCTGTGGACAAATTTATGTAAAATTTAATTCATTGTACTTTCCCTGGTGCCTGATCCATAATGATATTTTCCATTCTTTATTATTACTTTATTATTTTATTATTTATGTGTGATGTTTGTGCTTTTATGTGATTTATGTCTCTTTGTTGACGTCCTTTATGCCTTGTCCACACCACAGGCCATAGAGCAGGGCGGCATGGCAGGACCTGGTGCTAAGGTAGTCATAACAACAGCTGGTCACCATGGCAACCAGCTGTAACCATGGTTACAACCATTCATGCTTCCACCCACCCGTAACGTGGCTATCTAATGTCCTGTAATTCCGTGCTGTCCATTATTATTCATATTGCTATAAAATCTGGTATCAATTTTACCTTAAAATCTTTTTGTTCTTTCCCTTGCAGGTGGTTTGTACAAAAAGGTACCTGCACAGATATATATGTACATATTTTGAAAGGTTGAAGTATTTTCTACCACGAAAATTAAGCCATGAAATTTACAACTGTAATTGCCTATTCCACAAAGCCTTATAACATAGGGATTGACTGGCTGGAAGACCGATTTCCGACCGATTTCCGACCGATTTCCGACCGTTTTCAGACCGTTTTCAGACCGATTTCAGACCGATTTCAGACCGATTTCCGAGTGAGAAATAAAAGATATGATAATTATAATATCTGTGTATGTGCCCTTTTGATTGGTAGATGAGGCTGACTGGTAACCAGGCATGCTCTAACCGTTGCCTTGGTTACCTGTTGTACCCTGGTTTGATTGGCTTTTAACTAATTGACAACAAATACGTTCTCATCATCAATAATGAGATTATCAAATTTGATCCCTTGATTGGTTTGAGATCTCATTTCTGGATAATTAATTTCTCAATCCATTTATTTGTTTTGAATATCAGAATAAAGTAAATTTTGTTTAGTCCTTTTTGAGCAACCGATTGGCAATGAGCTCAGGAATCTGTAAGCAAATCATATTAGATGTGATTGAAATATTGATTTTTTATTAAATTGTTCAGAATGAAGAAATGATTTCGTTCCTTCGTTAGTATACATTTTCTAACAGGTGTATTTCTAAAATTAAAACACCTGTATTCGTGAGAGTGTATCTGCTTGATTTACCTGAATAAATATTTTTGAACAAAAAATATTAATAGTATTCCACTAGATATCTCCATGCCAATGGGTTATTATCTGATTGCAAATATTTGTTCTCTGCTTGTGTTAAACGCATGTTGACTGTACATGAGTGGCATGTATTCATACATGGGTGGAGTCATAGATACAATAGAGGACTTGTGTGTGCTCCATCTGGGCTTTGATTCACAATGAAGCCTGGGAGTTTCATGTCCAAGAAGACCTAAAGAAAAAAGAAAAATTTTCAGTTGGTCAAATCGTTATGAAATTCTGGCTAAATATGTTGTATTTGTCAGGTATTTACTGAATCAATCCCAGTATGCTCTGTAACAGACATGCGCAGTGGCACATGCAAGTCCCTTATTGAATCCATATGCTCAAAATGTTGGTTTCTATAATGAAACAATACAAATTGAGAAAACGGCATTTTGACCTATGTTAAATGCATTCCACTCATGCAGTGCATTTCCCCATAATTGGTGATTCTTGTCTATGACCTTGAAAATAATTATGTAATGACCTTGCAAGAACTGACCTTGTAATGTCTCTTAATGATTGACCTTGTGACCTTGACAGGCTTTAACCCCTGGAGAATCAGGTGGACCTAACACTAAGGTAGAACGGATGCATGATCCCCAACACCCATAGATTACTGGTTCCTTGTCTTCAGTATAATACGTATATATAGGACGACTCCACTAACACGAATACAGTCAAACCTCTTAACTTCAGACTAGTTACCCTTGCGACTGGGCTTGCGATATGAAAGTATTAGTAAAAATGCCCCGTCCCCCCCCCCCCCTACATTCATTTGTGTTATTGCTATCAAATCGCAGTTCCCAGGCAATCGTAAGGCTTGCGATCTAGTGGAGATGTCCTATATAATTATAGATAGCTCCTCATTAAGGTCGCAAGGCCTGGATGCATGATCGCAGGCAATCTCTAGTGTGGTTGCGACCTAGTATAGGGATCGCTATCAGTGGAGATGTCTTTGTTTATTATCTCTAGTGTCTCTTTCATTATAATAACTTCCCAAAGCCCAAATGTCTGTCTCCTAAAACCCTGCCCATACACAGCCGATTTACCCCACGATTGCCCCCCGACTTGGGTGTCCCGATGAATTCTAGGATTTCATTTCCAATCCAGGTTTATGTTATTTCAAAAACATGAACCAGGATTTGAAATGAAGTCAGAGGACTCACCGGGGGACCCAAATCGGGGGACAATCGGAGGGTAAATCGGCTGTGTCGGCAGGGTTTTAATGTAATCTTTGTGGTTTGCAACTTTTGCTTGTTTCTCATATTATATCTAAGGTTGGTGCATTCTAAATTTGGGTTGTAATTTATAGATCATATCGTTTAGTTTTGTTGAGTTGCAACGGGCCAAATTCAAATTTAAACGCAACAGTTGCAAAGTATAACTTACCAATTGGAAACAATCTTTTATAAAAACCAACACAAAGGGATAAACCGAGAAGTGTGCATGCCCAATGAAATGAGCCAAAGTCTAAAAGACATCTATCTTGAATTAATCAACAAAAAATATTGTAATGAAAAAAAATATTTTTTCAATCACGTTAGAATATATCTTTATGAATGGGAACGGATTACCAGAATGATCAATATCATCAAAATACACAATTTTTACTAGGATTCATTTTTGATTATTTAATTTGGGGGGAGCCCTTTTAAACAATATTTCTGAGACCTTGGCTTGGATCCAACATTTCTGTTAACCCATTGTGTGTTCCTATTAACCCTCTAGATGTAAGGCTGCAGTATCCACCTTAAAGTCATCTCCCATCCCTAGTATTGAAGGACCAATTTTAGGTTATGTTGAAGTGTTTTTATTAATGTTTAATTCATTTAATATTATAATTCATACTAAATGTTACAAAAATGTATGGCAGCACAATTTCCATTATTTCTTTTTCAAACTGATCACCGTTATTAAATGTTAAAGAAATTACAACATTGTTGATGAAATATAGCTGAAATGAATTGTCTTACCTGTAATATATGTATAAAAATTAAACGAGATAATAACCTGAAAATGAACCCATCAGTCCTTCAATACTATAATAGACTCTTGGTAGAGAGAGAGTTTGCAATAACTGTCCCGCAAATGTGGGCAGATTATCCGTACATGTGATATACAGAGAGAATGGAACGCGCCCCTGGTAATATAATAAATATGGGACGAGTGCCATAATTCTTGATTACCAGCGCCCAGTTCCTTACACTATTCAGAGGAATATTGAAAAATAAACCTTTTTTATACTGAAAGTTTAAAAGAAAATCAAATTCAAACTTTTAAGCTGTGTGTCCGTATGAATAATTTGATATTGCCCCATCCATACGGCACGAGCGTACGATAAACATATTCAATATATTATACCACCGATGATTAATTATTCTCTTTGCCATGTAGAGGATGTTTGCGCTCCTACCAGGAGTAGTTCCCCTTTATTAACCACATTCCCATCCATTGTATATTTTCCCCTTTAAACCCTGCCCACACACAACCGATGTGTCCCCCGATTGCCCCCGATTTTGGTCTCCCGATGAATCCTATGACTTCATTTCAAATCCTGGTTTATGTTTTTGAAATAGCTTAAACCAGGATTGGAAATTAAACCCTAGGATTCATCGGGAGACAATCGGGAGCCAAAGTCGGCTGTGTGTGGGCAGGGTCTTACGTTGTATCTATGTATTATATATATGATGTACTAAATACGTTCCCCACATCGTAATTCTAAAGAGACGTGGGATAGAACATGCAGAATCACTATGCCTTCAATAAGATATAGTTGTGTTATTTGTGACAAAGTGCATTCGGAGAAATTTTAAACCAGTTTTCTTCATCTCACAATTCCATCCATCTGGATAAAAGCGTTCCAAAATGTCTAAAGTCCACTAAGCCGATTCTCATGAGAAACTGCTCAGTGGACAAGGCTCTTAAGTCTAAGAAATACTGGATTGATCAGTATACATGATTAAATTAGAAGAATGTTTGGAAATGTTGCTGAGGAAATTCACTTGAATTAATTATCCTAGTATTGGTTCATCCGATGTTGGTGGTTCCAATATGACCACAGCTAGTATAAAGGGAGGCATGATGGTTTTCGTTACATCTTCAATTGAGAGCATTTCTCATTTGTAATGTGTTTCAGGAAAATCAGTTACAACTCGCAAAATTGATATTATTTGAAGTGTTATTCTCACAAGATTTCTTTATTGAAATATTTTGAATTTTAGAGGGTTTAGCACTTATAGTCATATAAATCTATGTAACAAATTTCGGGACATTGTATTAAATATATCCTTGCGTTTTAAAGGCTTTTGTATGGAGTATATTAAGTTACTTTACTGGTAATTACCCATCCAAAAACATTGTAAAGTTCTTTTGTCAAAAATAAAAATATCAAACTTACATTATAGAAATGCAAATTAGGTGTCCTAGTGTATACTATCATTGGAATCAGCTTGATCTCCTCTTTTCAAATAATGATGATATCTCAAAATCCATATTTTGCGACTTGTGACTCATTTTCCCAAAACGGATCTCATTTGTCTTGCTCTAAGCATGACGTGTATAAAGCAACAACGTTAGCTTGATCTTAGCAATAAGCAATAAGCAATAGGTTATAATAATAACATTCTAATTTAATTTTAATTACGTCCAAAAGCAATTGATTACACTCATCAACATTTTAAAAAAGATTTTCCTTTAGATAATTTTATTTTAACTAGTTAACTTTTTAATTTAGTTTAATTAGGACTAATGATTGAGTTGTGAAACACTAATTATTAAAACGCATGATTAGTTTATTTGTAAGTCGTTATAAATCGCTCAGATGTAAAAGTATAAACTTTGTTTTCGAAGATGAAAGGAGTCTAATGTATCAAACCTTAAGTTTTATTCATTTTTTATTTATTTTCCATCTTTCAAAATCTTGACTCAAAGCATCTACAGATCGTGCAGATATAACACATTTGAAATGGAAAAATGACACTAGAACGACGTAATGAAAATAAAATTTTATTCTTGTTATGTTTATGATCTTCTCAAATACCGACAGAGCAATCTGCATATATTAATTGCATAATAAGCCAGAATTTAACTCGGGCATTTCTATAGGATAAATAATCTCTTTATTTCGAAAAATCTAATCTTTGAAACTGCTCAATTGTAGGTGAAGGAAGTAAGATCTGGCAACTTAGACATCCGAATACACTTCTGGCTGGGAAATAAATCCTCACAGGTAAAGTATCATAACTTCATGTCAGTAACATGTATTAATGAATTATGCAGTTGTAGAAAGTGTATTTATATTCATGCGACAATCGTAAACGTTCACCCCTGGTAGTATGTAATGCCCCCCCCCCCCCCTATAGCAGGAGGCAAGGTATACCTGTGCTTGGGATTACTATAAACACATTCGGACGAACCACCAAACTTCTCTTCGTTTTGCTTTACTTAACCTTACAAGTGTATTACCACCTTACAAAGAGGTAATCATCATCCGTCCCATCTTATACCTATTACCTTTTACTTTAAAAATTTGCTTATAGATACCTATGTACTAGTACATATAACCTTGAAATAACAATAGTTATGTAAAAACTGTTGTACTGAAAACAGCAATTTTTTCCTAGAATCAGCAGAAATTTATCAAGTAAAAAATCCTCTTGCTGACTGAACTACTAGGATAAGAGTCTTGAAAAATAATATTGCATGATATTGACTTAATAATTGACAAGGTGCAATAATTAGCTAGGATAATGTTGAGTAATGCCATATAACAATAATCATAATGCTTCTTTCCTTGGCTGCTAGGATGAGCGAGGCACAGCTGCTATAAAGACGGTAGAGTTGGATGACTACATGGGCGGCTCACCCGTACAGTACAGGGAGACACAAGGCAACGAGTCAAAGGTCTTCCTCAAGTACTTCAAGACCAAGGGAGTCAAGTAAGCTTTCACACATTTATAGTTTGAACTATTCAAAACTTACAAACCCATTCTAATTCTTTTAAAAGGACAGTTCATAATATTGACTAAGACCATACAAACATGAAAAAACCCACTTTTGTGGGGTTATTTCAAACAAATCTTTAAAGAACTTGCGACACAAGAATCATCCCAGTATTTTATATCCCATTTAATTGTTGTCATATTTAGGTTAAGGTATGTTTTATTACTTACTATGAGCCGAATCTCATGTAGGTAACTAAGTACTATCTAACACTCTAAATATAGCAATCTGCCGGATAGATATAATAATTATTATATAGAAACCCCATGGATTGGAGTAACAGATTAGTTTGCTATAATACTTGTATTTAGATATCCAAAGCATTGCTTTAGGAGTCAGATATTGCTTCGTTTCCACTATTAGATATATCAGATTTAGGTTCTCCCTGTTCCCCACCCTTTAGGTCCCCCAAGTGCTTGTACATAAGTAGACACATGCTTCCCTGTCTATTCCCTTCTATTCATGAGCAGTAATAAGGACGGCTAAACTATATAGACCTGATTAACAGTTGGCGGATAGCACATAGTTGCTACTATGCAAGAAAAGCAAGAATAAATTATATGTTGAATGTAAATAGATCCGTTCCCCATATGATACCAAGCTGTGCCATATCTTTAATGTGTGATGCTCTTATGACAAAGAATCCGCCTGATATGTTGATTGTAAATAGATTTGTACTCCGAATAGCAGTATTAATTATCATGATATACTATGTCTCTACATGTCTCTACATGGAACTTGCCGGCAGCTATAGACAGCAACCATGTTTTTACTCACTACGGTAAAAGAAAAGATGTTACGACGAGTCAAAGTTTCATTCCACCTTTGTCCAATGTACCCCCGGGGTCAATATCAAATACTGTAAATCCATTAATGTTCGCGCAGTATTTATTTTCACTATTTTCGCGCACCACCTTTGTGCGTGAAAATAAATCCTGCGCGAAAGGTATAACTATTGCATAAACAAGGTGAGCGACTTCCTTGCTGCGCGAATTTAAATCCACGCGAAAAGCTGTCAAATTACTTAGTGCGGAAAATGTATCTGCGCGAAAATAAATACGTTTACAGTAGTTTCATTGTAATGTTGAGGCCGCACGTTTAAAATGATAATCTGGAGTTAAAGTCGATTTGTACGTGACAAATGTGCCAAAGCTGATTGGCCAATCCCCTGTGCCTCCATCACCCACACACCCAATGAAAATTATAAAACATTTGAAAAAGTTTTAAAATTCTTAATCTTAACTCATCGTTAATTTTATGATAACGGTGGAAGACTTTCTTTTCATTTACAAATAAAAGTTTGAATTGCTCCATTGCCGTGTTGCAGGTACTTGAAGGGTGGGGCCAAGTCTGGGTTTAACCATGTGGACATGACCCACAAGACTCGTCTATACTCCGTCAAGGGCAAAGGCACGCCACGTGTCACAGAGGTCGGTTACTGCATTATACCCTGCTTATGTATTATATGTGATGTGTTCAGGAAAATCAGTCATAAGTCGCAAAAAATGGATTTTGAGATATCTTGATATTTGAAAAGATGAGATCAAGCCTATTTCAATAATAGTAAACAATTGGACATCTAATAAATATTTCCATATTCTAAGTTTGATATTTTTAGTTTTGAAAAAAAAGTTTGCAATATATATGAAAATAATAATAAATACTATATTATTTATTGACAGATTGATATGGGCTGGGACAACTTGAACGAAGGCGATGCATTTGTACTTGATGTGGGAGAAATCATCTTTATCTGGATCGGCAAATACGCCAGTAGAACGGAGAAAATGAAGGTAAATATGTTTGTTTTAAGATTTGTGTTTCAGTTTATAACATTGTCAGAATATTTACTGACAAACGAGCAATTTAACCGATGCGGGAAGCTTATGATCACGTATATAGTAAACGTCTACTTGCCTCTATATTCCGAACACCTCGCTATTCGGGACCGATTTATTTACAGGTTAACTAACGAGTTGGTTGAAGGAGCCTGAACACGCAACTGAAACCTACGACTTAGTTAACAGATTTATTATGCATGCTTTCAATCATGAAAATCGACTCATAAATTTGACTTTTACCGGTAATCTTAGTAGAAAAAGACATTGGTTGCCATGACAACCCCACGTAAATCACTAGTGAAAAACGCACTATGCGTGACTCACTCTAGATACGTTGTTTTCAGAGCAATGCGTCTATAATAAACAAGTACTAAGTTAAGAAATTATCAAGTTAAGTTTGGTTTATCTATTTAACTTTACAATTTTAAATTAGTGTCAACTTAATTTATATACCTGGCGTTTCCAATGGAAATGATTCTCAGGCAAAATTACTTGTGTCCGATGTCAATTTATTAACTTGTTGTCCAGGCGGAGAGCGTGAGGTCATTTGAATTTAGTTAGACATTATTAATGTGCATTCATAGCAGATTTGAAGGAGGCTTAATTTAAATAGATAAATAAAATGCAATACGGAAATCAATGGTATAGGAGGAGAAGATGCCAATGTAATTTGCATATACACCCAAGGGGAGGACTGGGCAGATATGAATGGTGAGGAGGCATAACTAATGCTGTATTTAAGAAAAGTTCAAAACCAAAACCCTTAAATCTAACAAATAATGTCTAGTCACATATTCCGCACAGAATAAAAATTTCTTTTGAGTGATTCTAAGATTATTTAGTACTTTCATCATGGTCAGCTTTAGTGTCGAAATAAGTGAGAGGCATCTCTGAATATCTAAAGCATTGCAGAACAAAAGCTAAGCAATTAATTAGAATATAACATATAATTATGTTCTTTAAAATAAAACTTGAAACCGCGCCCCCTCCTTTTGAAAATCCTGGGTCCGCCCCTGTAGCCTATATGTATAGGGTAATTCTGATGCTACCTATGTATTATTTGTCTTTACGTATCATAAGGGTAATAGCTGAGTATGGTATAGGATATCTTTGTGTATAGTTATAACCTTTATCATATACTGTGGTGACTTATTAAATATATGCCACTTATCAAATATTCTGTCAGTGTCACTGACGACTGTTTAGGACAGTAGGCCCTACATTTCCATTAAAAGTTCATACATTTGTACCTTGAAATAAACAACATTCAAACAGAAAAAAGTTCATACATGTCTAAAGAAATGATATATCTTTACCTCCAACATGTTTCTAGACTTTAAAAATATCTTTCTCCAAATTATTTTGCCTCCTTTTATCACTTCCCAGCCTCAGGAAAATGTTACATTTCCTACTGTTATGCATTGAGTCTCCCTCGCGTGAGGGCTTGTTTGTGGGCCGGTGCCCGAAAGTGGGTCACATGACCGTGGAGGCGTGGCTACGACCGCGCTGGCGATACGTTAATTCCCCCTTCTGTGTTGGGGGTGGGCTGTCCAGGCGGAGGACAGAGGGTGAGGCGGGAAGGTGGGGGGAGGGAGGGGGGTGAAGGGGCTGAGGTGTTGGCATAACATCTAAGTGCGAAATGTATCACTGATCAGTGAGTTAGATATGGCATGCTCCCTGATGTCATATCTAAGCTCTAACACCTTACATACAGCTACACATATTATCAGATGAAGAATGATTGGCACATTTAGTAGTGACTCATATGATCTCAGGCCTCTTAAAGGCCTGAGATCAAAAACGTTACAACACCACTTGATGCAATTCATCTACTGATCTAATTATGTTTCCAATTTTAACTTGTTTTAATTTAAAACTATTATTCTACTCTAGGCCATGGAGTATGCACGACAGCTACGTAACGAGAGGAAGGCCAGTTGTCTCACCGTGGTAGAGCAGGGCGAGGAGGACCAGAT
The DNA here is from genome assembly GCA_942159475.1 of Sthenelais limicola. Lineage (NCBI taxonomy): Eukaryota > Metazoa > Annelida > Polychaeta > Phyllodocida > Sigalionidae > Sthenelais > Sthenelais limicola. Next base: position 3,978,370 of record OW804100.1, on the reverse strand, counting down.
GACAGCGGAGGAAATCAAGGTACATTTTTGTATTACTTTATTTGTCCAATTGCCAAAGAAAGAACTGTTCAGAAAAAGTGTCCTTTACAAATGTAAACTAAACTAATTATTATATAACAATGCTGCACTATCCACTTTCCAAACCTTTAATTACCTAACTCAACTGATTACAAATCTGACAAAAATATATATTACAATTCCTTGATAAAGTGCTAATGTGCCCGAACCGTCGGACCCCTCAATAAACAAACCTACAACTCATCCCTCCGTCCCTGGCCTTATTCTATTCTGGGCTAAATCCATACCTTGAGATATATTACAATTCTCTTTGATTAAAAGTCTTAATAAAGCCTAGTTGTTGTAGATCTTTGAGGAGCATCTGCCGCTAAAGAACATACAGGGGCTTAAGTCTCAGAAGGAAGGAGGTTCAGACGATGCCTATGAACGTAAAGCTGCCAAGGATCTTAAACTTTGGAGGTAAAATGTCCATATTTTGTAATAATTTATTTGTAATATTCGATGGGTGTATCTGCTATGTAGAACTATGTAGTTCTATGTAGAACCCTGCCTATTCCCGAAACGGGGGTTCTACTTAGAACCCTCAAAAAAGGGTTCTAACAAGAACCCTTAGGGGTTCTGCCATGTCGACAAGCCGAAGAACCCTTAAGGGTTCTTGTTAGAACCCTTTCTTCTTAGAGTGTAGTAGTGCTTATGTGATTTGTTCCAGCAAAATGAGTCACAAGTCGCAAAATATGAATGTTGAGATATTATCATATTTGAAAAGATGAGATCAAGCATATTCCAATAATATTAAACATGAAGGACATCTAAGAAGTGTTTCTATTTTTCCTGTTTATTTTTATTTTTGAAAAAAGAAGTTTGCAGTACTTTTTAGCGGACAATTACTGGTGAAGTAGCTAAATATACTCTATAGGATGACTTTAGAAATCCAGGGATATGTTTAATCTACATTCTTGAAATCTGTAACATGTATTCATGCTACTAACAGCATCTAACCCACCAAGAATGATAACATTCCAACGACGAAAACCATAAAAAAATAGAACATTCCAATAAGGAGATCTTGTGAATAAATCACTTTGAAAAATATCATTTTTGCGACTTGTGACTCATCTTTCTGGAACACATCACATATCGGTTTGATCTATTGTCCACACTAGACACGCACCTCTCAGTATGGTACACTTGTTCACTTAGTACATACCGCCTTCAGTACAATGATAGACCTATCCCTACTTCTTGAGGTAAAATCAATGTCAGCTAGGTTCGAACATAAATATAGTGAACAATAAGAGTGCTGGAGTGCTTATAATCTTGGATTATGATGTTTAATATAGGCAGACATCTTCGGAGGACTCATGACGTCACTCCTGATAGAATCCTGCCTGGCATGCCTGCATGCCGAGTGCACCATGGTCATGCTTCTCCTCCTACTGGCATTTTGGTAATGATATATAGCAGAAATAGACATGTCTTCATTAGATCTGAATCTCTACATGCTATTCATGGCCAGATTTCACTTTTTGAAGTGTGATTTTATGAAAGAGAAGGTGTTCTGTAAGTGGTAAACAAAGTCTTGCTACAACCGGAACTGACAAAACTTGTGTCACCCCTATATTATCGCTCACAGATACACCAACACTTTCGGGACTATACAGGCTTCATTTCAAACCATCTAAGTTCAAACAACCCCATAATAGTCCAGTTATAGCCCCTTTCACTTAATATTAGCAAGAAAAATTGTCTTTTAGGGGTTTGAAGGGAGGAAAACATGATTCAAACTGCTACCCAACCACGCCCACACTGCCTTTGGTCGATGCCGGGAGATGCCGGCATCAGCCTAGAATTTGGCCTTGATGACGTCAAAATCAAGGAGGATTCTGGGTATTATTCACCCAAATGGCGGCAGTCATGAATGTTGAATCGTGTCTATTTCGGATGTTTCAAATGCTTCTATCAAGGTTGTATTAGATACTAGGGATATTTCTGTACTACAGGTACGTTTTTATTTAATAAAAGCACCTATTGCAGTACCATTGTACTGAAGGCGGTACTTTATTTTAATGCATGGGATTAAATTTCTCCGCTCCCAATATCTACTCGAGTGTCCTGGTGGGCTTTGCTCGATGGCGAAAAGAATTAGCTTTTTCATCTTTAACAGAAAATCAAATAGTCTATTTTGATATTTTTCTTTTTTAGAGTTGCAGAAGAAGGCAATTCTCTCAAGGTGACCGAAGTAGCTCAAGCTCCGCTCAAACGAGATATGTTGGACTCTAATGTAAGTTTCCTCCATTATTTCTCAAAATCGGACATCAATAAAGTGAAGATAATTGATAAAGAATGCCATGTTTTTTAGGATTTTAATTAGAACTAAGCGAAAAACATATTCCAACCAGATTCCTGAATTAGAATTCGATTGTATATAAGGAGACACAAGAATCGCCAGTTTTAGGCTTATTTCTTTTACTCCACACAACACAGAGCATACTTGATGTTTCTCTATGAAAAAGAGTCGTAGTCTTGGTTAAAATTCTAGTTCCACTTATCTAAGAATTGCTGCACATTTTTCTTCTGTGTGATAGACGTTATGCAACCTCAACTGTTAATGAAGAAATAAAGGTTCATCGACTGAACTGAAAACGTTTCTTCCATCAATAAAAGGTTAAGGCCAGTCCCAAAGATATTTGATGGTAATATTTCTCTCTTCTCTTTATTGATTACTAGGACTGTTTCATCGTTGATAACGGCCCCGCTGGACTATACGTATGGGTAGGCAAAGGCGCCTCCAAGGTCGAGAGGAAGGAATCTATGAACAATGCCATGGTAAGCTTTGGATTTATATATGGGTCTGATTTTCAGAAAATGTACAATTGACCTTCACCAATCCTCTCAAATAACCCAAATTTCAGATAAAAATAAAGTTCAAAATACAGTTCAACCTAACCAAACAGATTGCTAGAATCAATGCAATACCAAATATACATAGATGGAACCTAGCAAGGGGGAAGTCTGTACACTTGTTATTGACCGAGGGAGCGCGGGAAGTTAGAGGGCGTTAGCCCGAGATCTTCTGTGCTCCCGAGGTCACTAACAAGTGTAAAGACTTCACCCGAGCTTTGTTCCATATTTATTACACCCCATTAATAAATAAAAAATATAAATAATTAAAAATAAAAGAAGTAATTTACGTTTTGGGCGGACCTACTTGTTGTATGTCCCCAGGGTGACATAACTCACATGTTATGCACCACTTTGACCAAGTGTGACATACAATGCTGAAGGTATAGGAAGCAACAGCACAGGGGTGTAATAACGTACTTTATATTTTCATGAGGTACGATGCAATACAAATATTCGGCTTTATTCCAGTTCGAATTATTAATTTTTCTTGTTAGCCATACAGATATGAGAATAAAGGTGTATAGTTTAATATTCTACATTTCTAAAGGTATATAATATATTTAAATAGCGATATGCTCCACGCTCCGCGCTCCATATATTTGTAATGACCCTTGACTAACGTTGAAGAGGAGAAGTAAAGACAACAAGAGTGAATCAAGCTTGTACTTACTCTGTTTAATAAACACACTAGACACAGCGCCAGGCAGAATATCATTACAGATGATGTGAGCTTTGATCTTGACAAATAGTCATGTCTTGCTGTATACAAATGTTGAATAAAAGAAAAACAAAAAAAACAGTAAGGCATATTATGACAAGGTAAAAGCAATCACATAAGGATAAAGGTGTGTTGAGATAGAATACAGAATACAGGTAATATGAAGTAGGGTAAATAAAATGCAGTCTACTTGAACTTACACGCCACCTTGTGGATAATTTATAATCGTAGTATTTGCGCATAGGAATACGCATAATGCGTAAGAAATACGTGCGCAACGTGTGCGTACATTTGTAAATATATTTGAAGTGTAAGTAGTATATGTAAAGTAAAATAAAAACATGGCATTACATTTTGATACTGTGCTTGTGATTCCATTTACCTTCATTCTGCTTCATATCATTCTCTCCTCAGGCATTCGTGAAGCAGAGAGGGCTTAGTGAGAATACAACAAAGATCAACCGAGTCGTTGAGAACGGCGAAACAGCTGAGTTTAAGACCCTGTTTAAGGTGTGGGAAAAACCGCTCACACCTGGTCAGCAGAAGGCTTATAACCCCAACAAGATTGGTAAGTTTGCACCTATTACAGGTCCAAAGTTGAGAGAGTCCATTCAAACGAAGGGAAATCCTCTCGCCTCTAACCGGAAAGTGCCATTATAATTCCATTAGAACGCAAAATGTCATTATAATTCCCATTAAAACGCCAGGAAACCGATTAACCAAGTAGGCTGGCATACCATTCTTATCTGATCTGAGGGTTTGGGCCTAGAGTGATTATGTAAAATATGTGATTTACGAAGTAACATTTATGATTATACTCAGAGGTGTTTCTTTTCTTTACCAATGTCCCTTGGAATGTATCCACCAGAATTGTGTTATTGCCCACTAATTTGTTGCCGTCTTTCCTCTAGTGGAGTTCCGCAATAATTAGACAATGCCAGTAGGATATATTTTGAATAATGAACTATTCCCTTATAAACTGACAAAAATATATACATGTACTCTTTAATTATTAGATATCTATCAGTTTAACCGATTACGTCTCTGTTTCACCATAGAGGTTCTAAAGACAATCAGAGTGGTGTTGGTAATATTCCATTGAAGTCGATTCTTTGGAGATAAGATTAGATTAGAAAACTTTATTGGCATTTTAGGGGGGGAAATGGGTAATGAAGAGGATCTCTCCTGCATGTGGGAGGTGTTCGACCCCTTCTGGTGTTACAACCGTCAGTTGTAGAGTACAATATCGCTTCTAGCAATGAACAAAGACGATTCTCTTCGAGATCAACCTAAATAAACTGACTAGGACTAAAACTGTTCTGTTTTATTAAATTATTGAAATTGCTATTTTGTCCAATTGCAGCGCGCACAGTACAGACCAAGTTTGACGCGTCCACGATGCACGATAATCCCAAGCTGGCCCGCGACACGGGTATGGTGGACGATGGCTCCGGCAAGAAAATAGTAAGTAATATTTTAACTTGTATTACAGTCATCCTCGATCAACGCACCTTCCAGTCCAGACATGTCTACAGTAAAAGTTAATTGGGACTAGTTCCTACACTGTACATGGGTCAGATTTTCAGAAAATATACAATTGGCAGCTCTACACATTTAGTAAATTCTCCTAAATTAGACTGAAAAATGAAGAATACCGGGTATATATCTGAGTATATTTGGTATCGCATTGATTTAAAGTATCAATTCTGTTATGTTAAACTGCATTTTGAAGCTCATTCATATCTAAAATGAGGGTTATTTGAGAGGATTTGTGAAGGCCAATTGTACATTTTCTGCAAATCTGACCCACATTTATTTTGAAGCTATTATAAGACCGAATTGGTATAACACCTAGATGTTATAGGAGGAGATAGACTCCTGGGGAGAAGTAGGAGAAGGGACAGGAGAAAAGCGAAGGAACTCCATTTACATATTATGAAGGGAAAAACCAACAGTGATGCTCACTGTATAACAAACCCTCTTTAGAATAACGATATGGCATGTGTACCACATCCCAAAATGTAACTTGATGGTGTGACAATATACTTCTATGTCTGGCCAGACTTCGTGCAGTTTCCTGGCCTGCAGGTGTTGTAGATGTGGTATTTTGTTCAACATACTCTCTGGTTCACCAGTCTGTTGGACGCCTGTGTCTCTATGCGATACTTTATCATTTCCTACCTTGTTTCCCTTCTGACATGTACAATTACTTAATTAAATAATTAATGACTATACTTAATGACTTTACTACCCTAACAGGTGTACAGGGTGGTGCGTAACTCTAATGACAAGTATGATGTGGAGGAGGTGAAGAAGTCGGACCAGTTGTTTGGCGGGGACTGTTACATCATTCACTATACCTACCTCAGTGGCAATAAGGAGAAACATATCCTCTACTACTGGCTTGTGAGTATTGGCCTTTTAAATAATTATACATCTGAAACATATGGGTAGATACTACCTCACATAATTGTTACTCTATTGATGTATAATGTATGAATTATTCTATTATTAATGTATCGATTAAAGTGTCAGGTACAAAGTGATTTATGTATCATACTATTGTTCTGAATGAAGAATATTTAAACAGTTTAAACCGAAGGAGTAATCCCACTTCTTTTCAGTAATCTAAACGGCGTTGACGACACATTCATATAATATCATATCTAACTTAATTCACTCAGTTCAATTTAACTTGTTAGTTCTATGGTATAATATCTTCAAACTCCTAGTACATGTACAATAGTTGACAGCCTATAGTTCACAGTGTCTCTAATGGCTGCCACTATAATCATATTAATCAATGTCGCTGTATTTTGCAACTTAGTAGGGTCATCTGGAGCACTTCTGTGACCGTTGAGAGTAGAGGTTGGTTTCTCAGTGGATTTGACATCTATGAAGGGTAAATACAAAATTGAGCGGGGGCGACCCTCGCGAAAGTGCGGGGAAAACCCGTGAGAGCCCCAAATCCAAAATGGCCGCCATCAACCATTATGAGAATTAATATTTCAATGGTTTGGTCTACCATGCAGTCCAGTATATGGTTAATAGGGTTTTGGGGGCTGAGGAATTCATATCTGATATGAGTTTGATGATTTGACCTTGCTTTGACCTTCAAATCCAAGATGGCTGACAATTTTCAGCTCACAAGGGTCAAATTTTCAAAATCATCATAGAACCTTCCTAATAGGCTCTTATGAAAGCTCTTATGGTACTAAATTGACTTATGGAAAGTGAAACTACAATTAGGACAACAATAGTTAGCACTGCACATGGGAAACTCACCCTCAAAGCCCCCTAGGGGTAATAGAACAAACCCCTTTTCAGACTAATGACCTTTCAGGTTTTATTTAGGAGAAATTAGACCTGGGACCAATTGCAAAAGACAAGTTTCTGAACTGTTTTGGGTATTATTGATATCCCATATTGATATACTAAAAGGCCCAGAAAATCTAGGTCAGGAAACATGCCCAAAATCACAATAAAATACAAAACGGCTGCCACTAAAACTTTGGAACACCATAACTCAGGGTATAATCAAAATACATTCAAGTGTGAATACACTTTTTCTATGTTTTTAGACATGGGGAATCCAGTGCAATATAAATAAAATCAATATAATCAAAATTTAGTAAGTTAGTATACTGATACTGAGAAATATCAAGTAAAAACTCCCTTAAATGCATCAAGTAAACTCAAGAAACATCATAACTCAGGGTATAATCAACATATATATTCAAGTGTGAATATACTTTTTCTATGTTTTTAGACATGGGGAATCCAGATCAATGTGAATGAAGTCAATCTTATCAATATTTAGCAATTTATTTAGTTAGTATATATGTGTTATGCTGAACCAACTACTTGGATGGTGAGGGAATAAAAGAAAAAAAGTCAAATTTATCCAGTAAACTCAAGAAATCTATTGGGATTGGTCTGTATAAAAAGCATTCATGAACAAGCACAATTGGTATCATATTCCTGTAGACCTAACTGTCAAAGGAATCTCTTTTGATTATTAGTTAGTTTTGATTTGAAAACACAACAGGAAAAATCAGTATGCCTACCGATTAAGGCACCTGACTTTCATCATTAGCTCCTGTATTGGTAATATAGTCACCGTTGACTGCTGCTGCCACCCTTGCAGCTGCAGCAACAAATTTTGTAGTGGTTGGTCATAAGCCGAAAGCAGGTTCAAAAGTAAAGTTTGGAATTATTTCATCTGTGAAGTTCCATCCTGAGTACTCTGGAGGAAGGTGAACACACTTTGTTGTTTAAATCTGGTAGTACACTCTGTGATACTAGCAGTAGAACGTGGTAGTAGAATCTGTAGATTAATATATGTTTTGTGGACAGTAAGTTTTCCTCAATATTTCTTCATTATAGAGGATGTAATTCAAATTGTAAACTATCACATTCTCCAGCTTTCTCTATATCATCTTGAGAAGCTTTGTTATTGAACACACTTGTTCTGAAACACCGGCTTATTGGCAAACATCCTTAAAAGTATGCCTTTTCCTAAACCTAAACACATTTTGCTATCATGGACAACCTCTTTGGTGGAAGGTGATATACATCATTGAATCATCAGCAGAGGACAATCCTAGCAATAAAATAAGTACCTCCAATGTTTCTACACAGAGACGAGGGGTTGCTAGAACAGATATAGCCTACACACTAATAGCTGTGAGAACCCCTGGAAAGACTTCTTGGATAGGATCTGCATTATCACCATCTCACACCGTGTCTAATCTTATTTAAGGATCTCTTAAAGGGAGGGTGACTTTAGAATGGTTAACTTAAAGTAAGTAATTATATTTCAGGTACCTTCACAGCTGAGGAAATATTTTTCAATTCAAGCATGAATGAATCAATTTCTCCAAAGTTGTTGCAAATATCAATCTATCTCTTCAGGAAAAACTTTCAGGTATGAATGGGTGTGAGTTTGAAACCAAAGCTGATACGAATGTATTTGTTCTTGTCAAAGAGTTTACCAAGAGGGCAGATGTTACTTGCTGGGAGGCCAGAGGCACAAACTGCCCATGGTTGGGAAATCATGATTGGGAAATGCTAACAAGCATTTCACGGTCTGCCACCATTGCTCCACCAGTTTACAGCTCATGACTGCTCAGACAATAGCAGTGATGACAGTAGTATCAATGATAATGGTCAGTTACAGGATGCTATAGATTCAGAGGAGGAGTAAAGTACTGGGGATGGAAGTTCATAGATGGTCAATTCTGATCAGTATCCTAACACAATCCTGGTTAACTATTTTAATGTTATTCACCACAACTGTCAAAGGGAATGAGTCTGTTCTTGCAGAAAAAATAACTAGGAATGTACTAAAGTTTTTTGCCATTATAATGGTTTAACAGTTAGGACTACAGGAATATCATACCAATTGTGCTTGATCATGAATGCTTTCATACAATACAATCGCAATAGATTTCTTGAGTTTACTGGATAAATTTGATTTTTTTTCTTCTTTTTCCTCACCATCCAAGTAGTTGGTTCAGTATTACACATATACTAACTAAATAAATTGCTAAATATTGATTAGATTGACTTCATTCATATTGATCTGGATTCCCCATGTCTAAAAAACATAGAAAAAGTATATTCACACTTGAATATATATGTTGATTATACCCTGAGTTATGTTATTTCTTGAGTTTACTTGATGCATTTAAGGGAGTTTTTACTTGATATTTCTCAGTATCAGTATACTAACTTACTAAATTTTGATTATATTGATTTTATTTATATTGCACTGGATTCCCCATGTCTAAAAACATAGAAAAAGTGTATTCACACTTGAATGTATCTTGATTATACCCTGAGTTATGGTGTTCCAAAGTTTTAGTGGCAGCCATTTTGTATTTTATTGTGATTTTGGGCATGTTTCCTGACCTAGATTTTCTGGGCCTTTTAGTATATTAATATGGGATATCAATAATACCCAAAACAGTTCAGAAACTGCCTTTTGCGATTTGTCCCAGGTCTAATTTCTCCTAAATAAAACCTGAAAGGTCATTAGTCTGAAAAGGGGTTTGTTCTATTACCCCTAGGGGGCTTTGAGGGTGAGTTTCCCATGTGCAGTGCTAACTATTGTTGTCCTAATTGTAGTTTCACTTTCCATAAGTCAATTTACCATGATAAGAGCTTTCATAAGAGCCTATTAGGAAGGTTCTATGATGATTTTGAAAATTTGACCCTTGTGAGCTGAAAATTGTCAGCCATCTTGGATTTGAAGGTCAAAGCAAGGTCAAATCATCAAACTGATATCAGATATGAATTCCTCAGCCCCCAAAACCCTATTAACCATATACTGGACTGCATGGTAGGCCAAACCATTGAAATATTAATTCTCATAATGGTTGATGGCGGCCATTTTGGATTTGGGGCTCTCACGGGTTTTCCCCGCACTTTCGCGAGGGTCGCCCCCGCTCAATTTTGTATTTACCCTTCATAGATGTCAAATCCACTGAGAAACCAACCTCTACTCTCAACGGTCACAGAAGTGCTCCAGATGACCCTACTAACTACTATTGCAACTGTAAAGACCAATACAAGGGGTCTGAAAACCTCCCTAGTCGGAAAAAACCTCTTGACCATCGACTGAAATAAAATGTTTTCAAATTCAAATTCAAATTCCAAAATTGTATTTGCTCTGTAGGGCCGTCACTGTACCCAGGATGAGAGGGGTGTAGCTGCCTTAAAGACGATAGAAATAGATGACAACGAGCTCCATGGCGACGCAGAACAGGTGCGAGTGGTGCATGGGAAGGAGCCGCCTCATTTCCTGGCCATGTTTGGCGGGAAGCTGGTCATCTATGAAGGTGGGCGTGTCGGCCAGGCATCCGACGATGCACTTAGTGACACCTGTCTCATACAGGTAAGGAAAACTTTGGTTTATTATTATTATTTGTGATGTGTTTCAGGAAAATGAGTCATAAGTCGCAAAAAATAGGTTTTGAGATATCAGTATATTTGAAAATATGAGATCAAGCCGATTCCAATGATAGTAAATAGTCTAATAATCTAATGAGTATTTCTAGATTTTAAGTTTGATATTTTCGTTTTTGAAAAAAAAAAGTTTCCAATATTTCTGGGGGTCAATAGTAAAGTAACGAAATGCAGTCCATATGAGGACCTTTAAAACGAAAGGATATATTACATAGATTGTCCTGAAATTTGTTACATTGATTGATATAGCTATAAGTAATAAACCCAAAAAAAATTAGAACATGTGATAATGTGATCTTGTGAATAAAAAATATCAATTTTGCGACTTATGACTCATTTTCCTGAAACACATCACATTTAGTTGTTTTTAATGGGTCGGTCCCCGGTCACGTTTTTACTCCCGCCTCCGTCCCTCATGTTGCCTGAAGTTTTCACGCTGAGTCCGTCAATGCTGCAAATGCAGTGCACAGTATTCGGTGTCCTGACTGACGGCTGGATTCAGATTGTTACGCTCCAATCCTAAAATAACATGTACTACTTACAGATTTTCAATGGTAAATTTGCCTCGTAAGCCTATCGTAGGCTTAGTTTTGATCTAGGTAGTGATTACTACTGTGTTTTACAGCTGTATAGTGTTGTTTTTGCGTTCAATTGGGTGATAGGACCCCTACTTCGTCACCAAACAGTCGTTCCTCCTCCAATGTTGAATGGAATGTATAACTATTGAGTATTAAGTTATCTGCGCACTACACATTTATTCTGTAGGATTGTTACATAATGCATGCACCATATTGTAGGTACGTGGTACGTCACAGCTAAACTGTAAAGATAGAATAGAACATTCTTCCATCACATCACAGCCTCCCACTACTATGTGGATTTATATATTGTAGGTACGTGGTACGTCACAGCTAAACTGTAAAGCTGAACAAGTTCCACTTTATATATTGTAGGTACGTGGTACGTCACAGCTAAACTGTAAAGCTGAACAAGTTCCACTTTATATATTGTAGGTACGTGGTACGTCACAGCTAAACTGTAAAGCTGAACAAGTTCCACTTTCTGCTGAGTCACTCAACTCTAATGACTGCTTCGTGCTCTTCGCTAAAGGTGGCTCTGCCTACATCTGGGCAGGAAAGGTGAGAATGTCATACTTCCTCAACTAATTGTATGTGTCATGAATATGAACGATTTTACAATATACTAAAACTGAAATAACGGCAATCATGATTAATGACAATATGCTAGAATATACTTTTAATTCTCTTCCTTCTTGGTGGCATGGAGAAGAGAATGCTGTTCTATTTCTCTCCATGGCACAATGTATAATTTGGCGCCCGATTCCTTAACAGGGAAGGGCGAAGGGCGAAGAGGGAAGGTGGTGAAAGGCCAGATGCTTTGGTCATTTAAGTGTCATTAAACGTCGGCTACCCGATCTCTTAATGGTATGTGGAAAAAGAAATACCAAGGATTAAAGCTAAAACAGGAGGAACTTTCCCCAAAATTGGGCTGAGGGAGGCGAGCCGACCCCATGGCCCAGCTGGTTTTTATGAGGGTGTTAACTGATTAACAGGAACTAATGGTATTCCTTCTTCGATACATCGACATCAGAGAGAAATGACCGCTGTTTAATTATCCTGTCATAAACTATAGGAATTTCTTTTTTCTGTGTTAGAATACGTTCGTATAATCTGAGTCTGAGAATAGTAGATTATTGTCTATCTTGCTGGATAAAACCCTTAAATAATCCATTTCCCACATTTTGTCCATATTTGTATGATTGGAAATGAAATGCTTTGTTGCAGGGTAGCACGGGAGATGAGCGAGAAATGGCTAAGGAAATCTCAAAACGATCGCCCAAGTAAGTCTTTCAAAATCTGCATGTCCACAAATGTCAATCAGAAACATTGTTTTTGTTTTAAATCACATTGTGGAAGTTTATAATTGTGATGTGTTCCAGGAAAATGAGTCACAAGTCGCAAAAATGTATTTTGAGATATCATTTTTTTCTTTTTTCAAGTTATATAAATGTCTTAATAATTGAACTTCTCAATTAGAATCTTTAAAGACTCTACACGACCCGTATAGCAAGTGTTGATGTATCAATGTATGTGCTTGCAGACCATACCAGTTGATCTGTGAAGGTCAAGAGAAGGACGACTTCTGGCAATTACTGGGAGGCAAGAAGGAGTACGCCACCTCACCGCGCCTCAGTGTAAGTCTTAATTATTATACTAGCAAAGGTCCCCCTCTCTCCCACACTTCCCCCCTCTCCCTCTTTTCCCTCCCCTCTTATGTCTCTCATACCTTTTACCCCTCCACTCCCCTCTCCGATTCCCCCAACCTCTCTGCCTCCCCTCTTCTTCACTCTCCCTCTCCTCGCTTTCCCTCCCTCCTCCTCTCTCCCCAACTCCCTTCCCTCCCCCTTCCTTCTCCTACACCCTCTTTTGCCTCCCCCTCTTCTGTCTGTCATATCTTTTTCCCTCCCTAATTTCCCTACCCTCTCCCTCTTCTTCACTCTCCTCCCTCCCCCTGTTGCTAGGGACTCTTGTGAGACGTGTTGCTAGGGAATTCCACATTCCCCTAAATGGTGGGACATATAGAGGCATGACCTAAATGTCTTCTAGTTCCAAACAGGGGCTTTCCCAGGCTATAAATAGAGAGTGGATATCCTGATTAAAAAGGGCTTCAAAATCACATTTCCACCCAACATACCTTCACAAACCACATATAATGTCCTCCGGGCAGAGATGACGGAACTGTACAGGGCGAAAAAACAGCTGGGGAGATCACACATTCCCAGAACATGCCTGACAAAAATACCCTTTTTGAGCTCTATATATCAGATATATGTAATGACCCTTGGATTTGTTTGAGGAGGAGAATAAAACACAGACAATGTCTAATATTATTACTCTAGCTTTTATTCATTCATGGAGGAGGTCATATAAAATGGTACATAAGGAAACATGGTGTCTTTACATTATTAGGTGTAGTATGCAACAGATGTTTCCAATACATGGATGCTTGGCGAACGGCTCCCTCTGGTGGCAAACAGTCTTTCATATTGTCCCAGCAAGGCTGCGATTGGCCTGCGCGATCCTGCGCTATGTGGTCGCTTACATGTTTCACATGATAGTAGTATAGTAAAATGTTCATATAGGCGCGGCACTATATATATGCCACCGATGAATATAGATTCAGACTTCCCCAAATGTAAATGATCCTATGAATAATGTTATGAATAATATCATGAACATTATGTTAACATATATTTCTCTTCGATTTTAATAATCGCTGTATAATAAAGAGATTAACCCATGCCCTGGCTCCTATGACCGGAATCCTACACAATAGAGAGTTGTCAAGTAAATGATATGTACGGTCACAATAACATCACGATTTAACAAAGTCTATCTCAGAAGAATTGAAAGCGAAAATATAGAAATGTAATTAATACTTGTGTTATTCCATTACTTCAGGCGGCTGATGAGTCTGCGCATCACCCGGCGCGTCTCTTCGCTTGTTGCAACGCTTCCGGTAACTTCAAGGTCAGTCAAGGTCACATTATATCCTCAATGTTATTTATTGCACAAACTTTGATGACAAATATACAAAAATCATGTCAGCATATAAAGTGATGATAGGAGTTTGTGCATGAAGAAGAACTTGGTGCAAGCAAACCATGCAAAAGCATCCTCCCAGTATACATAGTCATTTTAAATCCTTTTATTTTTATTCAATCGATCAGCCAAGTAATATTTAACAAGTGATAGTGAGGAACGCATGTCCGCCTTGCGGATGTGTTCTTGCGTTGTTATTTATACCATTACTACAAATTCTACTTATTATATGCACAAATTATAACTAAAGAACATCGTCATACATAATCAGATAACATTTACACATTCACGTCTAAGTTGAAATTCTCCTTCAACATATATGAAATACAGATTATGAATAAATAATCCATTGTGTTGCCTGCTGTTGCTGTAGGTAGAGGAAGTGATAGACTTCGTACAAGAGGACTTGGTACCAGAGGACGTCTTCCTCCTCGATGCATTCCACAAAATCTTCCTCTGGATCGGTGACGAAGCCAACGATACGGAGAAGCGCCTCGCCGTCGACACTGCTCTGGTACTTATATAAGTTGTTAACATAAGATCATTCTTAGTTTGCCATATGTGATGGGTTACAGGGAAATGAGTCACAAGTAGCACAACATTGATTTTGAGATATCACCATATTTGAAAAGATGAGATCAAGGGGATTCCAATGATTGTAAACAGTCTAATAATCTAATACGTATTTCTAGATTTTAAGTTTGATATTTCATTTTTGAAAAAGAAAGTTTGCAATGTTTCTGGAGGGGGGGGGGGCAATAAGCAGTAAAGTAACTAAATATAGTCCATATGAGGACCTTTTAAACGAAAGTATATATTACATACAATGTTCTAAAATTTGATACATCGATTGATATAACTATAATGATGAACTCTCACAAAATCAGAATATTCCAATAAAGTAATCTTGTAAATAAACATTTTAAAAATTATCATTTCTGCGACTTGTGATTCGTTTTCATAAAACACATCACATATTAGTGTTGACAAGAGGGTAACAATCATCTACAATGAGAGACCTGAACTGACTGTTTGGGGGTTGCTATATGCTAGCTTTCCCCGCCTAATTATGACACAGTATCTCCTATTATTTCGCCATATATTGAACTTATACTGTATGTAGCATTGTATGTCTTGAAAATGTTTTAACATGGTTAGAATTGTTGTGTAAGCAATTATGAACCTAAAGTTAAAGTTAGATAGATAAAAACCGATTTTCATCTTATTGATATTAATTATTGTCCAAATGTATTTTGGTAGGTATGTGGGAATATCCTGCTGTGAATTGATCCCTAAATAATACATTTCAACAAACAATTGTTTAACTAAATGTGGTCCTATTGTAGGAGTACGTAGAGACAGACCCATCAGGCAGAGACCCTGACCTTCCCATCATCAGGGTCAAACAAGGTCGCGAGAACCCGGAGTTCGTCGGCTACTTTGGCGTCTGGGACTGGGAGAGATGGAGCGTACGTTTGGTCCATTATTATTAATGGAATTCTTCATTTCTCAACAAAACCAATTAATACAATGCAATGATGGAAGAGCATAGTAAAGATATAGAAAGAGAACGAATACTAATGATGGAAAGAAAAAATATAGTAATAGGAGAGCTTTTAAATAATATTCAATTAAAACTAAAATCAATGAATTCCATATTTCTTACCATAATTATTTGTATTATACTTGGGACGCACATTGCGCCATTAATTCCTCGTTGCATACTTAATTTTTTAAAAATAATGAGTACATATAACCAGCGAAATTCTGATTATAGATACATCGAAGCATAGCATGTAAAGAAATATCTGTCTGGATTTTGCCATTCAGTTAAACCTACAAAGAACGAAATAATAATTGGTTTCCATTTTTCATTGTGCAGGGATTCAAGTCGTACGATCAGATGAAGAGGGAATTGGGCCAGGACAACATCTCTATGGACGAAGTGAAAAAGGTATCTTATCTATCCATCTATCTATCTATCAATCTATATATCTATCAATCTCCGTATATCTATCTCAACCTCTACCTCCATTTTTTTAAGATGTTTTTTTTCACTGGGGAAACATTTCCCAGTTATCCGGGTTTTTCGAATGCGCCCATCTCTACTACGCCCCCCCCCCCCCCCCCCCCAATAATTTGTTCCTATTTCTATTCCTTCTTGGCATCATTCCCCTCATCATCCCATCTCTTCCCTTCAATATCCTCCCCCCCCCCCTCCCACCGTCATCACTTATGAAGAAGCTGTATTTGGATAATGTTCATTATTTCACTGAAAAGAAAGTAATTATGTCTGTGAAACATAGTCAAGAAGTTTTATATTTGGATAAATGGTTTGCTATTTGACTTTGAAATATGGTAGATTTATGGTGAATTGGAATTGTGGGAATTATGTCAAACCTATTGAGGAATTGCTATACTAAAGGCAAATGTTCCTTCACCGAAAAACTTTACAGCATATGCGGCAACATATCAATGGATTAATCTTTCCACCCCCGCCCCCCAACTCCGCCCCCCCCCCCTCTCTCTCTCTCTCCCTTTCTCTACCGATTATCTATGATTAATAATATATTGCTTATGTGCAGCTGAGAGAAAAGCGAGGAATAGTAAGTAACAATAGGGAGGTAGATTAGTGGGAGTGACATCAAGCCATTAAAACAGCAATATCATAAAGTTGACCTCGCAATGTGCATTGCCTTGTATGGGACCAGGCTTTTGTGTTGTACTATGCCATCATTCGTGTGACTACCTTTATGATATATAAATACTATATCATGTATTTATATCTATATTTACAAACCCTTAGTGTAAGAGATACCTCTAATTGCAATGCATAGTTTTGCGAGGTCAATGATAAAAGCTGTTGTGTCTACTCCTGCCATGGTAACCTCCCTGGTAATTATTCATCAATGTGTGCACTTTAATGTAGCATATCTGATGTGTTTTAGGAAAATGAGTCAAAAGTCGCAAAAATGATATTTTTCCAAGTGTTCACTTATAGTTATATCAATCGATGTATCAAATTCCAGGACAATGTATGTAATATATACTTTCGTTTTAAAGGTCTTCATATAGACTATATTTAGTTACTTTACTGCTTATTTCTCCCCAGAAATATTGAAAGCTTCTTATTTCGAAAATAAAGATATCAAACTTAAAATATAGAAATACTTGTTAGATCATTAGACTGTTTACAATTATTGGAATCGGCTCGATCTCATCTTTACAAATATGATGGTATCTCAAAATCCATTTTTTGCGACTTGTGACTCATTTTCCTGAAACACATCACATATTTACCACCTCCCATGATAATCTCAGTCCACCAACTTTTAAATATTGCGCAGATTTCCCGTCATTTTTCTTGCAAATTTTGTCAATCTGTTTGTCATTTATTCTCATTCTTTACTACCACATAATATTTAAGACAATAGATTAGTATCTACCCTGTATTGTGACCCGGTAATAAGGACTTTAGCAAACGTTGAGCACAGGTGCTGCAGTCTACAGCAAACACGTGCTGAGACCAACTGAGATTGACTTGCGATTTGCGACAGTATTGCATTTAACCTAAGACAAAATCTTGAGTGCACAATGTTTACTATCACCAAGAAATATCCCGGTTTATACATGATTTCCAGAAAGGGTGCGCATCCTTTACTGAGTTACAGAGCAAAAATTATATCATTTATTATAAGCCATTTAATGTGAACTAATAATAATTACAATAACTAAGTCTAATTTATGACAGGAATAACCTCTGAGATATAATGTTAGAAGTATTTTATCGTACTTTTTGCAGCAATAAGGGGTGCTCAACCCTACGCTGGATCCATTACAGACTTTGTCTGCTCTCAAATCTTTTTTTTTTTTTTTTTTTTTTTTTGCAAATGAATTCTATTTCCATTACACATCTATACACAGAAAGGAGACCTAGTTAAACAAAACATGGTCATCGAAAGTGAAATTCATTGAACTCATCAGCGTAGCCCCAAAAGGACCATTCAAAAAAGAATCTAAACCTTTCTAAGAGTTTCGGTATAGTCTTCCATATCAGCTGTTAGGCGACCCCACAGTTGTTTTTCCTCCTTTCTGGATTCTACCTTTGCTATCGTGTATGATTTTCTAGAAGGCATGTCCTCTTCACTATACCTAAAACGTGAACATAATCATTAATATTGAGAGTGTGAAGTGGGCAATTAAATATGGTGCATCGACATATATAAATCAGTCATTAGCATTAAGAAAATAACAACAGGACTTATAATTATATTTCGTTTGATGAAAATGTAGAATGTCTTCATTCCATATGAAACCAAGATCTATTTGATTAAAGAATTGCTATCCACTTTCTTTGTAGTTTCCAATCGAGATATGAAAAAGCTATATTGTAATTCATCATTAGAGTTTCACGTCGTGGGGTATCCCTATAGATTATGTGCGGTGCTTCAATGTAAAGTTTTCTTTTTAGTCAATTTCCTTCAACATTTACTTGTGATCGAATTTCTTTTATTCATTGTTTCTTTGTGAATTGCAGATTAGACTCTTGTTCTTACACCTGTCGTGTATTGATAGATGCTATTGGTTAAGATGGTTGTCTAGAATACTGAATTTTATGTTCATCAATTACAGGCCGAAAAGTATATAAATGTACATTTAAAGGTGGTGCAGAATTTTTGCACAATCGCAAAATTAATTGTGGCTAGTATAAATGGCTGGATAAAACTGACACTCGTATTTCTTATACTGTTTCATCTTGGAGAACCTAGTTTTGGTTCAGGGCGTCAGAATGTATTCATTTGGGGGCCCATAAATCAAGCAACAAATATAAGGAAAAGTGTACGCGATATTGTTACAGTGCTTTTGTATATAACTTGAAAATATCAATCAGGCTTGTGCATCCTGCAATTGTATAGAAGGCGTGTGGCCCATGTAAAATAATTATGGATAATTATGGAGGTGGATATTATTTTCGTTGTGTGTCATCAATTGACATGATTTGGCACGTGGGGTTGCTAGCTTCCCTAACATCCCGCCCAACAAAATCTCTCCCTGGGGTATATATTTACATTATTTGGGTATGAGCCATTTCATGTGTCAAGTTACATAGAGTGCACTATAACCTTCATTTTCTTGTACATATTTAGATATAGTGTATGACCTTCATGATATTGTATGACCTTCATGCTCCTTACAGGGCCTGTATGTTTCCTTGTTATGTGACCTTCTATATTGTAACATTGCTACATAATATGACATCTATGTTTAGCTATGTTTTTGTTATATGATCGACCTTGAGATATTGCCTTACGTATTGTGACCTTGAAAAATGACCTTTGCAGCAAGCGTCCAGTGGGGAGCAGTCATTCTCTGACATAGCCAAGTACCCGTATGCTGAACTCGTTGACAGGGATAACCTTCCAGAAGGCATTGATATCCACCATAAGGAAGTGAGTCACATTATTGTAATTTTCCCCTACGAATAATCATTAGAATCGATGGCGGTATCACCATTAATGTTATACATAAATGATATGCAGTATATTTGAGAAAGGAATATCTAATATACTAGTGTAGTGATCTTCGGATCCGATCCGCTTGCACGCTAAATAAAGACAGAACAAGGCTTAACCTTTCTACGGACTTTATTTAATCACATGGGACACACTTGTCCTGACTCACTCAACTCGAGCTGGGGTTCTCCCTTATTCTTGACTCGTACAAAACTGGTGTGAGTAGACATTCAATATAGATGATAAAGGTAAGATGCACTCAGGCATTATGTTACTAAAGACTCTCGGACTGACGTCCGTGGATATAAATATCTCATAGCAATACATTGATAGAAAGGTTATGAACAGAAGATTAGCTTAAAAGAGCATAACAACCAATATAATGGTAAAAGTCCCCACACATATACTGATGAGTGGACATGTTCACTGGTACTGCCCACTGGGGTAGTTCAGGTGTACTAACCCACAGCGGACAGCACCACCACACAATAGAATAGAATATTGGTATTATAACCAGACCCACTACAATACTCCCCCTCTTCGAAAAAGAGTTTTAACACATTACAAACTCGGTAAAAAGCAGTAAAAATTACATTTCTAGTGACAAACATGTCAAGCACACATGCAAAAAGAGATTACAGACTTAAAAATCCAAATAAAAAGTTCAATACACACATCTGAAGAAAGTAGCAATAGTAAACACCAAATACATTCAGGAGCATATAGTGTCCTCACTAACTTACAGAATCCAGTGTAGAAAATTTTTATAAAACTGACTGAAGTTCCTCCTTCTGAGTGAACCGACAGTAAAAAAGAGTAATCTCACATTAAAAGTCTTAGTTGATGTGTCATCAATCCGAAAAGGGAGTCCGCGGGGTGGTAGAACATGGTCCGGATCCGAAAGAAACGATCCGTGGGCGAGCCAGCAAGGCAAGGCAAGGAAACGCTCCACGTCACATCCGACGGAGGCTTGAACTGGAAAATGCTCGACGCCACATCCGGCGGAGGCTAGGTAGGTCCAGGCATCACTGGGAGTCCATGGGAGTGTTCTCAGTGTCCGGGACACCTTCACCAGTTTCCTGCTGATCCGTGGATCCGTCCTGCTGGTCCGCAGGCTTCCGCCCGACTTCAGGACCAACAGCCGTTGCGTTTTCTCCCCCGGATAGAGGAGAAAGGGCATTTCTGGGCGAGCCAAACATTCTCACCAGGCCAAAAGGGTCTTGGCCTCCTTGACTCGCTTGAGCTGTTCGCTGCACTGGCGGGGGAGCAGTCCGCGGGGCCAACACAGGTTGGAACTTGGCCATCAGACTTGACAGCAGGTTAAACTGAGCCAAGTCCATACTCACATTGACAGAGTCTCCGGACTCTGACACTACAGTACCTGTACTCGGGCCAGCAACAGCAGTTGACTGAGGGGCACGGGCAGTAGACACTGTAGCGGACTGGGTGGACGCTTCCACCTCGGACACCTCCTGACTTTCAGGAGAGGAGCTGCGGCCGAATTCCGCGAGTTCCCCACGCAGACTGGCGTTTTCTTCAGTCAGATTGAGGATCTCGCTATCCTTCTTGGCCACAGCCAAGCGCAGGGTTTGGATGATCTTCGCCTGCGTCCGGATTGTCTCCTTCTGCGCGGCGTTCTCTCCAATCTGGCCCTGCACGGCTTCAAGTTTTTGCAATGGGACAGTCAGTGTCGCCATTGAGGTAGAGACTTGTTGCTGAGCAGCGTCAGCAGCAGCCCGGAGGGTCAACAAACAGCGTTGGATCTCGGTTTCCGCTGCCCGGACCAGCTGCTCCGTTTCTACCTTCTCAGGCAGCTGGGCAGACAAGGTGTCTGTCTCCACCTGCGCCTTGCGGCCCTTCTGCTTCTTGGCTGCAGGAAGGGATGGTGAAAGCATTCCACCTCCGGAGCTAGTCCGGCCGCGTTTCTGGGCACCCTCAGTGCCTCCAGTGGTCTCCTTGCTGGAGGAGGCATTCTTTGCCACGGATTTGCCTCCAGACTTCCCTTTTTGGCTGCTAGAGGAAGAGCTGGCTGACCCGGACTGTCCAGCAGCAGAGGAGGAAGCGCTGGACTTGGATGGTTTCGCAACCGACCTCATCCTGCGGGTGACCCTCAAGTGCTGGGCCGACATGTAGGTCATGCGGAGGAAGGCAGAGTTGTTCCGGATGACAGGCATCACAGCTCTGGTTTTCTCCAAGGCAATCTCCCTATTCAGGTGGTGCTGCTTGACTTCGCCGTTCATAAAGTGTTGCACCAACTCCACACGGCGGTCTAGAACCTGGGCACACTGGTCGTGGGAGCACACCCACACCTGTGAATAGGGGGCATGTACCTCACAGAGATGCCTAAAGAAGCGCTCTCTGGTTTGGTACCTCTTGATGCCACCTTCGTTTACAGGAAGGTACCTGCACACCATGAAAGGGCACCTAAACCCGGGCTGCCACAGTTTGTGAACTCCTGTGAGTTTCCCAAATGTACCCGCGTCAAGGCTGTCCTCTCGGACCACTTCTGGCCAAATAACCTGTTCGTACCGGGTCATTTGGTCGTCGTCAAACTCCTTTGACTCATCGTCCGATTCCGGAGCTTGAGGAGGAACGGATCCGGGCTGATCCATGCTCGGATTCAGGGGAACCAGAGCTGCTGAGTCCAATTCGGCCTTGAACTTGGTCAGAGAACCAAATTTGGCCAGTTGCACCCGCCTAGCCTCGGATCGGTACACATGTACCCTTTTTAGCTTCCGGATTTTGGGAAGCTTAGAAAGGGGCGTCTTCGTACTGCTAGTGCTAGCAGTGTTCTGGGGCAGTTTTTGTAGAGCTTTCGCCAACTCAGCTCCCCTGGGCCGAGAGGCGGCTGCAGGCTTAGCCTTGGGGTTTGAGGAAGCGCTCCGATCACGATCTGAACTCTTCTTGCCTGGAGAGTCAGACTGGGAACGGGTCCGGTTGGCGTCCGCGTCCTTGCCCCTCAAGACCTTCCCCGGGTCGGCCTGCTTGCGTGGTGATCTTCTAGGTGTCACCTCCACCTGTCTCCTTTCGGACTTGTCCTCTGCAGGACTTTGCTTGGGACCCTTTGTCCCTGTGGTTCCGGCTTTCCTGTCCGAAGACCTGGAAGTCCGGGCTTTGTCCGCAGACTGGTCCGGGGACTTGTCTGCTGACTGGTGGGTGGTCCGTCCGGACCTGTCCGACTTGTCCGAGGATTTGGAGGGAGCAACGCTTACCTCAACCTCCATTTCCTCCTCCAAGTCCACCTCGAACGCGGCAGGGGTAGGGACCTTCTGTTCCCAGAACGTGGTGTCCTCTGACTCCTCCTTCTCTGCTGCTGTCATGATCGAGTCCAGCACCTCGGCCGCCTGGTCGTCGGTCAACAACTCGCCGTCAGACGCCGACAGGTCCAAATCATTTTCTCGGTCAGACATGTTGGGAATATCAACCTAGTTCTGATAGATAGAAAAATAACGACATGTAGCAACAGCAGAAATAAGGGCACAGTTCAGGGACAATATTTTTAGACCTAGACAGAACTGGTTTCTAGCCACGGACGTGGCACGGGCGTGGCTTGGTCTAAAAATCTACCACCGGTATACATATACAACAAGCCAAGTTCTAAACAACACATTAATTCGTCAACCAACATGCATTCAGAGTGTAACCTGCTAATATCACCGGGACTTGACAAGAAATGGTCTGTTTAGCATAGAGACACCCCTTGTTCATTCATTCGCTATACAAAACATACCAAAATGGCCACAACGTGTTCGGCGCCAGTCCGCCGAGTCATTTCTGACTACTATTTCTCAGCGAATACAGTACACATTGGTCCAGAAACTCTTGTCGCCTTCTTGCAACTACATATCAACACATACAGATGTAAAACAATAAGTTCATCTTTTTGGAAAACTTACAGTTTACTTTTCCTTTGTGAAGAGCGTGTCGCACACTCAGAATCCGGAAGTCAACTGAAAGGAGTGAAACACACCGGCGAGACCCGTGGCCACGCGTAGTGCTTCAGTCCGCCACCGCTGTTGGCAGCGCCAATCACTTCCCGCGCTCCTTCTGAGCCATAGCGCGGACGTGTTTGACCAGTCCGGCTAACCTGTTCTCCCCTGTTGAGACTACACAGGGTGTTTACCTCAAATTTCTCTGGTTCTCAGGACAGATTCAGCAACCACCTATTCACTATAAATAGATTCCGGCCTTACAGCAAGTTCCAAGCCACAATTGCTCGCAGGGCAAGCCTGGGCCTAGCTTTTCTCTATCGTTCAAACCAAATACTTTCCAAGACACATGTTCGTTTCCCAGTCATAAATAGAACTGAGTCTACATTGCCGAATGGTGACAAGCAATTGTTATTCGGTACAAATAAACTGCAAGTCTGACTTCTCGTTGTGTACTTTTTTGAAGTGGGAGAGAACCAGTTCAGAAATTCTCCCCCCGGATACCAATTTTCTTACTGATTAAACCGAACTGGGGCTTTACGCAAGCGTTGAGCCCTTACCAGCGCTGGGGAGGTGTCCCTCACACTAGGCAACAAATTTCTTTGTGCCCTTTTCTTGGGTAGAGAGGTTGGCAAGGAAACCACTGGAGCTGGTTCTTTCCTCGGACGTCCAACCTTTCTTTTCACAGGCACTAAAGGAACAGCAGGCAAGTCCGTAAGTTGTTTCTTCGGTCTACCGCGTTTCTTCTTGGTTTTTACACAAATACTAGGCGGAACTGGAGGAACAACTACTGCTGTTCCTGACCCCGTCCCCCCTTTCTTTGGTCTACCAGGCCTTCGTTTCATTTCCCCTAGAGTCTGTTTCTTAGTAGGCAACACTTGGTTTCCTACTTTAACAGGACCCTTTTTCTTTTTTCCTTTAGTCAGTGGAGGAAGATCTGTGGCCGAAACGGACTTTCTCTTTTTCGGCCTACCTCTAGGCTTGACGCCTATAGTAACCTTCTCCTTCACGGACTTAGCCGGACATTCAACTCCTGCTACAACTTTCCCAGCTTCCAGCCTGAGAATATCTCTACCTGCCTTTTCCAGTTTCTGAAATTCTGGAGCCCTATGAAGGTTTCTAGCCTGGATAGGACCATCTTCATCAAAAGCAGGCTTGAGATAATCAATGTGGTATCTCAACAAGCCTTCTGCTGTTTCAAGTTCACAGGTGGTACCGCCTATGAACCTGCGGATCTTAAATGGGCCATCCCATTTCTGTCCCAATTTCTTGTTTGCTTTAGGAGGGCAATATCGATAGACAACATCCCCCACAGCAAACTTTGGAGGCCTAGTACGTTTGTTATAATCTCGTCTCTGATTTATAGCAGAGACTCCAAGATTTTCCCGCACATACTGGTGTCCTCTCCGCATCCATTGCTTCAGGTTCTCCACATAAGAAACCTTACAAGGAAAGTCCAACCCGTCAGATCCCACTCCATGGACTATATCCATAGGAGCTACGAGTTCCGTCCCAAAAACTACAGAATTTGGTGTACATAAAGTGCTGGCATGCACAGTAGCTCGATACGCGTGAGCTATACACGGAGCAAGCATATCCCAGTCATCTTTATGATAGTCTGTCAGACAAGAGAGCTGCTCAACAAGTACTCTGTTAAGCCGCTCGCTCTGTCCGTTGGACTGAGGCCTATAGGGAAGAGTAATCAGTTTCTCAATCCCTAACATGTCCAAAAGACATCTCAATAGCTGTGATCGGAATTCAGGGGCCCCATCGGTCTGTAAAGCCACCGGGCATCCAAACCTCAGAATCCATTCCTTGAAAAGGACTTCTGCACAGCTTTCTGCAGTATGGTCTCGCATGGGATAGGCTTCGGCCCACTTAGAAAAATGGTCCGTAACCACCATGATATAATTGTTCTTCCTAGGTGTCTCCCTAAAGGGACCTAGAATATCCAATGATATCCGGTTCCACCTGTCACCATGCTTCTCTTTCTTTAGGAGAGAAATTCCTCCTCCCCCACGGGTCTTTCTGGTACAACATTCAGGGCAAGCCTTAATCCATCTCTTCAGGTCATATCTTTGGCCCGGCCAATAATATCTCATCTTGGCCGACCAAGTGTTCTTAAAAACACCAAAATGTCCTGAAGTCTTAGGCCCATGCATGCCCATGAAAATTTCTTTCCTCATGGAAGCTGGGATCACCTTCCTCCAATACTTCCTACCGGTGGCTAGCCGGACCCATCCGAGGCATAGCACACCGTCCCTCATTTCCATTTCACCTAGGTGTTGAACATAAGTCCGAAATTCATCGGACTCACCAGCAAGATCTTCCCTAGAAGGAATTTCCACTGAGCCGTCCAACATACCAATCAACCTCTTGATCATGGGATCAGACTGTTGAGCTTCTTGTAGCTTGTTACCCCCGGAGTCCGTGGGGACATCCGAGTCCGAAGGGACATCAGTGGTAACAGCAGCTAACACAGCGTCATGTAGTCCGCAATCATGACAATCCAATCTCCCACACTTACGTGTTGGCAAGCGAGAAAGCGCATCGGCATTTTCATGCCTGCGCCCAGCCCGGTGCAGAATCATGCCCTGATCCAGTCCGTATTCCTGCATGGTAGTTAACCACCTAGCAAGCATATCAGTTGGATCTTTGAAGTTTAGCAACCAACGGAGAGAGGCGTGGTCCGTCCTCACATAGAAGTTCCTATTACCCAGAAGGTAATGTCTAAACTTCTTCAGATAAGTCAAAACAGCAAGCAACTCGCGCTTAGTAGCACAATAGTTTTTCTGAGATTTAGACAAACTATTGCTAGCATAGCCCAAGACTACTTCCCGTCCGTCCTGAATCTGTGAGAGGATACCAGCCATTCCAAAACCACTTGCATCCGTATCTAGGATGAAATCTCCCACCTTCCGGGGGTATCCCAGTACTGGCGATGTGGTCAGCAATTCCTTGACCTTGCTAAACGCAGCCTGACACTGAGGAGTCCACACTATAGGTCTGGTATAGCGTTTATCCTTGCATGCCGCCGTCACAATGTCTTGCAAAGGGGAGACAATTTCACCAAAGTTAGGTTGAAACTCCCTATAATAGGAAGCAAACCCTATAAACTGTCTAATCTCCTTAGCATTTGTAGGGACTGGCCAATCTCGGACTTTCTCAATCTGTTTCGGATTAGCTTGAATTCCCTTACCAGAAACAATCCGGCCCAGGTATTCAACTTGCCGACGGAAGAATTCACACTTCTTCGGCTTCAATCTTAATCCGTAGTCCTTGATTCGTTCTAGAACAAGCCTGAGGTTTTGGAGACACTCATCCAGCGTCTTTCCAAAAACAACAATGTCGTCTAGATAAACCAAACATGACTTCCATTTGAGTCCGTCCAACATATTGTCCATCATACGTTGGAAAGTAGCCGGGGCATTACACAGTCCGAAAGCCATAACTTTGAACTGAAATAAGCCCACACTAGAGAGAAAAGCAGTTTTTCCTTTACTCTCCTCATCCATAGCCACCTGCCAATATCCACTTTCAAGGTCTAGTGTGCAAAACCATTGGTTTCCACCAAGAGCTTCCACACACTCGTCAATCCTAGGCAGAGGAAAACTATCTTTTATCGTGACAGAGTTCAACTGGCGATAATCTACACAGAACCTCTGTGTCCCGTCCTTCTTGGCCACCATAACAATAGGAGCTCCCCAAGGGCTATTGCTATGCTCAATCCGGCCTTCTCTATACATCTTCCAGATCTCTGCTTCCGCCTTATCACGTTTAGCAACTGGAATCCGCCTGTATGCTTGTTTGATCGGACAAGCATCACCTGTATTGATAACATGGCGGACCTTATGAGTACATCCCAAAGCCTTATCTCCCGGGAGAGAAAAGCAGCCTCGGAACTCCTCTAAGAGATTCAGAGCATTTCGAGTATCTTGGACTCCGGACAAATCCGATTCTTTGATCATCTTAGCCAACGGACACTCTGCAGCGGGCGGAATGGGAAGAGTAGGAGCGATCAGATCATCATCCACTATAGGAGACTCCAGCAACTGTATAGAGTTGATGATTGCTTCCCTGATCACTTCCTCATTCTCCCCAACATCTGACAAAGAGTCTTGAGCTAATAAATCAACTCTAAACACTTTACCAACCACCCTATGTCGTTTTATTTTCAAGGTGCGACCGGTCGGGTTGGAGAAAGCTACCACGGCCGGAGAACCGTTGCCTGCTACATAAGTATTCAGGCTGCCCAAGGCTAAATCTTTCAACAATCTTTGGTCTGGCTCGAACATCAATCCACCCGATGTGACTGAGCCACTGCCAAGGTCAAGTCTGGCCATAGTAACTGATCTAGGTTTGAGGACAACTGCCTTAAGAAGTTTCACCTCTCTCCCAACAATTACGTCTTCCACTTCCATTGCCTTCACAGAGGGACTTTCAATACTGCTAACAGGCCTCTTCCATAACGTACACGGTACAGAATACCCGAAATTTTCCAAGTAGAAAGTCCCTGACCAATCCAGATTACATTGGTGCACAAAATAAAAATCCGCACCAAGTATCCCGCGTTCAGGACCACGTAGACCACTGACTACAAGACAAGTAATCATGTAAGTCCGGTCGCCTAATTTCAAGGGACAAAGCACGCTCCCATATGTGACTATCGGTGTCCCATTACCCATCACACACATCATCCGTACCGAAGTCATTGGTGGTGGATTTGGAAGGGAATCGTAGAACTTCTTAGTGATCAAGCTAGTAGTAGCACCCGGATCAACTAAAAAAGGTCCACTTCCCCCACCTACTGTCACAGGGGCATACCATCTCTCCCGTACTAGCAATTTAGCAGGGATCTCCAAAGTTCCCTGATTGTGTACAGAAACTTTCTGAACTTGAGCAGGTTCAGTTGATCCACTTTTGACCAACACTAACTGATCTCGTTCAGCTTGGAATCCGGACTGTCCCCACCTCACTTCAGAGGCAGAGTCCGAATTACCACAAGGTAATAAGCCTTTCCTTCCGGCAGCGATCTAGAATCTCCAGTCTTCGGACGGGGATCACCTTGGTGTGTAATCTCCGGCGTACTAGCTGGTGCCTGGGCATGTCCTCCAGTTCCTATACTACTCTCAGCTTCACTTCGGACTGTGGCACTGTGAAGCGTCTTTTCCCCGACCCCCACCACGCTCCTTATGAGGGTCTGTCCGCGTTTCCCGAGTCCTTAGCTGATGCACCGGACTTGGGAGCTAGCCCAAGGATGATCTGTTTCGTTGGACACACTGAAGCGATGTGTCCGTCCTCACCACAAAACCAGCATCCATTGTTCGGCTTCCATCGTCTGAACCTTCTCTGCCCACCTCCTGTAGAGGGAGCAGCTGGTCCAGGCTTAGGAGCGGACTTTTTGTTCATCTGCCATGCCTGCATTGCCTGAATAATACAATCAGAAATATCGTCAGAAGCTGATACTTCAGGCTGTACTTCCGACGGTTTATCAAGCAACTCCATCATCTGGGCAATGGCTTTCTGAGCTTTTTTACTTGCCACACCACCAGGAGGTGCGGATATGGCAAGGTTCGAGGAGTTCTTTGGTTCTACTGATGTTGTCTGGACCGTGGCCAAATCCATAGTACAGCTTTCGAACACTACAGCCCAATGTGCAGCTTGGTTCAAGTCATATGGTTGCTTGAACCTCACAAATTCCGCCATCTTAAGGTCAGTCAAACCTTTCAAAAATGTCCGGATACACAAAGTCCGCATAGTGCTGTCCAAATGGATACCAAAAGCATAGCGTGCAGCCTTTGCTACATCATTGGCAAAATGCCTAGCATTCTGACCAGGGGTTTGTCTGGAAGCATAGAATTCAGCTTCTCTTTTTTCCTGACAATAATCACCATAGTTGGTCTCCAAATGAGCTACCAAGTCCGGCAATTTTGTCCCCTGGGGCAATTCCCCCAAAGCCGCAATTTGACGTCTACAACTGCTCTTGAGTTGCCTCAAAAACATTGCATCCGTCCAATTATGGGCTTCAGCCAATACTTTCATCTCTGCCAGATGATGCTGCCACGAATCCTTCGTAGAATCCCATAGTCTGATGGTACCTAATCGTGGCTCAACGTGGTCCTCATCATTGTAGAATGTGTAACTGAACGGAGCGCGGGTTGGGTCCGGACCAACATATGTCAATCCCTGAACTAGGGATTTATTGGCATAAGCAACGCCCGGATCCGGTCGAGGTAAGTTGATTGTGGAGGACAGAACATCCTGAGACAAACTCACAGTGGTAGTACCAGCACCAGCAGTATCCACAACCGGATTAACAGTTGGTGTGGGTATCCCAGTGATGGTAGTAGTCCTACCACTATCCTTTCGGACATATGTCTCATTCACCACCTGTCCGCGTATGTAAGAATCATTTCCAGTAATGGCAGGCTTCTTAATACTAGACATGGTGGCTAGTTCTACCTTCTTCTCAACTTCCCGAACTTCCTTTGGAGAGGAAACAGCAACAGCAGAGGGCTCCCGGATCGTTACATGCCTAAGACCACCAAAATGTCTTGGAGTCATAAGCTTGAACGAATCTCCCTCTTGATAAGCTACAGCTCCCTGTGTGTCCGCAAACGTGGACGTTACAGGTTGCCTAAGCTTAAGAGGAGTCCGAGCAATCCTTTCCGCAGCATTAGTCTCTTCCAATAACTCATTGTGGAGCCTAGAAAGGTCATCCACTCTAGAGGCCTCTGTCCTCAACTTATCATTCTCAATCATGAGTCTTTTCGTGGTAGCTTGCGCATCTTTGGACACATCATGCAATGTCGCCTGCAAATCCGCGTTTTGCTGAGCAAGTTGCTCCATCGAATTCCGCTGATCAATGATTTGCTGGTGAGAGCTGGCGTAAGCCTTCCGCCAACTCTTCGCCTGCTCTCTAAGAGTTGCTAACTCTATTTCATCCTCGGATTCCGTATTACGGAGAGGTTGTCTATAGTCCATCCAGAGGTCCGTACCAGCCAGACCCCCTTCCGGATTCTCTAAACCAAGGCCCCCTGTTGGATTATCCAAACTTAGACCGCCAAGCGGTACCAAAGGTTGGTCCAAAGTCAAAGGAACCACATTTGCAGTTCCAAAAACAGGAGCAGGATTTGGTAAAGGTGTCAATTTTAACTTCGCTCTCGCACCAATGCCCACCATTTCACCACCTTTCGGAGGTGTCACGGCTTTGGTCCGTTGCAGATTGTCCGTAATCTGAGTTGCAACGTCCACCACGGGTCGATTATCACCCATCGTTTTGTTTCTCTTATTTTCCAATTACTAGAAACCACTTGGAACCTAGATAAATCTAGTTCTCTATCATAAAGTATATCCCAAGGCAAGCTTTGGTCACGGCACCAATTGTAGTGATCTTCGGATCCGATCCGCTTGCACGCTAAATAAAGACAGAACAAGGCTTAACCTTTCTACGGACTTTATTTAATCACATGGGACACACTTGTCCTGACTCACTCAACTCGAGCTGGGGTTCTCCCTTATTCTTGACTCGTACAAAACTGGTGTGAGTAGACATTCAATATAGATGATAAAGGTAAGATGCACTCAGGCATTATGTTACTAAAGACTCTCGGACTGACGTCCGTGGATATAAATATCTCATAGCAATACATTGATAGAAAGGTTATGAACAGAAGATTAGCTTAAAAGAGCATAACAACCAATATAATGGTAAAAGTCCCCACACATATACTGATGAGTGGACATGTTCACTGGTACTGCCCACTGGGGTAGTTCAGGTGTACTAACCCACAGCGGACAGCACCACCACACAATAGAATAGAATATTGGTATTATAACCAGACCCACTACACTAGTACTATACATTACTCCTACTATAGCTGAAAGGAAAGAAGAGGCTGGTGTGGGGAATTAAATTTTTTGTTTTGATCATAAAATTTTAGATAAATATATAAATGTTGTTAATAAGTTAAATTTAAATGAGTAATAAAAGTGTATTTTTTAAGATTGATTTTATGTTAAATTCAAGATATAACTATGATAAACGGGAAGGATGAGAAGGAGGTGATTAATTAGGTGTGAGTGGGTGGATTCTAAGAAATAGATTGATGTGAACCTTTGAGAGAGAGGTGTGAGTAGGTGTGTGTTTATTGGTTAATTGTTTTATTTGTTTGTGTGAACAAGCTGGAGTAATGTAGGCGCATTGGTCCGATACCAATGCTAACTATAATATTCCAAAACGGATAAATTATGATAACATAGAACATATCTCATATGATTAAAAACTCTAACTAATGACTTATATCATGATTTCTTTTTATTGAAACATCCTTCATCATTTCATCTTTTTCAGAAACATTTGTCGAATGAGGAGTTCGAGAAAGTATTTGGCATGAAATACTCTGATTTCGTCAAGCAGATGGCCTGGAAACAAAAGCAGCTAAAAGAGAAAGTGAAGTTATTCTAAGCAAAAAGGAACAAGGAATCACAACATTATTTAAAACGATTTAATTTCCGAACACACCATTTAGCCATGTATTGTGAAAGATGGGAGCATTCGACCACCTTAAATTTCTGTTCCAGTCATTTCCATCAGAAAAGGAAAGAGGTGAATCAAAGAGAAATTAGAGAATATGGGTTTCCTAGGGACGGCCCATACATAAAGATATCATAGAACATAATTGTGATAAAAAATGTCGAAGTAAATTTTATCTCTTCTATGATTTACGTTTCTTCCAAATATGCTTGTTAAGAGTTAAAAAGCTGAAACTTCGTTCACCTGAAATGTTATTCCATTTCTTCGCAAAAAGGAGCAGAAGAAAAGGAAATAAAAAAAATACTATACTGCCCTCAAAATATTATCTGACTATTTTATACCATGTACGTATTTCTTATGCTACCTTCTTCAAATAAATTGCCTGTTACATTACAATTTTCTTCTTGGAGTTTATTACATTATGCCCGTTCTGTATGAGCCGATTCTCATGCGATTTTGCGCCGGACTCTTTCCACTAAATTCTGTGAGGATCACATGAAAATCGGCTTAGTGGATTATAGGCCCTTACAACGAAAGGGGTGAAATAAAATATTCATATTGTAGGCTATTCTTTTAGATACAACATGATTGAAGCGTTGCGTCACGTAGCCAAGAAATGTCCAACACATTTAATACATTCTGTTAATTTTGTAAGGTTATATACTGTGTTTTGAACCCCTGCAGTTTTTCTCTGAATATTGAATTATTTAATCCCCTCCCACCTGTTACCGTGATCGCCTTCTCTCTCTTAGATAAGTTTACACTTTCTACAATGTCATAATTATGTATTATAATATCTATGTAGTGAACCTGCTGAAAAATACCGAACCCCGGACCTTTGGATAGACGCTCCAATGCTCTACCACTGAGCTATCGCGGCAAGCACAACCTCAGCAGGTCATAATCCCAAGTTCAACCACCAGGACCACTACATATATAATTGCGGGGGATATCAGAATACATGTGCAAATTCTGAGTAATACGTTATATTATAGGGATATAACATATACACATGGCTATAATAATAAAACAATTAAATAATATAAGAGATAACCTATTCATAGCAATACGTTATACTGTTGACATTTGTGATGTGTTTTAAGAAAATGAGTCACAAGTCGCTAAAAGTAGATTTTGAGATATCACCATATTCGAAAAGATAAGATCAAGCCGACTCTAATGATGGTAAACATTAAGGACATTTAAGAAGTGCTTCTATATTTTATGTTTGATGTAATTTATGTTGCAATGTTTTGATGTAAAAATTGTTGCAATGTTTCTGGGATGGCAATTTAATACCAGTAACGTAGCTAAATATACTCCATAGCTAGGATGACCTTTGAAACGCAAGGATATATTTGCTATAAACAGCACTCAACCCTCCAAGAATGAGAGATTTCCCCCAAAGAGATCTTGGGGATAATTCACTTTGAATAATATCATTTTCTGCGACTTGTGACTCATTTTCTTGAAACACATCACATTTGCGTTTACATGGAAATAGAAAACGGAGCATAATGGTTGAAGTAGGCTATTGGCGGAATTGTGAAACCCTTCACGTTAATGATCAGGAAAAGGGGAAGTGTTCTAAATAAAAGGGGTAGAGGTACATGTAGAGGTAAAGGGTAATAAATAGTGACAGAGCACCTCAGGCAGAGACTAAAATGATGCGTTCTATGTACTAACACTAGGGGGCACCACTAGCTGGAGAGCAACACTACCCACTACGCTCTTAGTCAGTTCACAGAACTCCAGGGTGCGTGGTCAGTTGGAAACGTGAAGATACTGCACGGACCGGGCACGGACCCAATGATTTCGGGACAAATTCTTGCTCAACACCACCAGCACCGCCTCAACTTAGACACGTTTCTTTCTGTTTGCTCTCAGATCTTCAAAAGCTAGATCGGAATATTGAGTCTAAGCAGTAAAAAGGCTACTGGCGCGCATGTGACGCGGACGCGCGCTCCCTCGGTCCGTAAGGCTGAGGCTGTGACGTCATTAGGTCGCCGGGGGATTCCCCCCAGCCCAGGCTATGTATAATAATAACATAATACATGATATATAAGGTAGGGTGCCGCGCTGATCCATGCATTTAAATATGCCCCAGTTTTTTTAGGCGACTATGTTAGACGGCTATGTAACGTATACAATCTCAGTATCATAAGGGTTTTGAGCCGATGGAGGGCGAACCAATTCTGTCATATGATATTAAAGTTTAAAGGAGAGTCAGCAACACCCACCCCAGCGATTTATATACTGTACAGGGCTGCCAACTCTCCGGCCTTTGGCCGGAGGCTCCGGCCTTTTGGGGTCCTAAAATGCCTATCTCCGGCCTCCGGATTTGAACCCTAAAAAAGCTGCTTTTCTCCGGCTTTTTGGAGGGTTTGAAAATCAAACCCTAAAACATTAATAATTTCGGAATTTTGGGTTTTATTCCGGCCTTACAGATCACTTTGTAAAGACCTTAAAATCTGCCTTATTGGTCAAGCAATTAAATCTGTATTTCGTACCCTACTGATGTGACTGAAAGGTTCGAAAGGTCCCACCTAGTTATTTAAACAAACCTGTATAGCCTATGTGTCATTTTGCCATTTAATTATTGGCTATGAACTTGTATGATTATATTTGATGACATAAATGTATAGCCCTATAGATATCTACACCGACTATCTGATCTTCTATTACCCTAAACAACTTAAATTTTTTTGCCAATGTAATTTAACATTTGCAAAAGTATATATATTGAAACCTCAATATATTTGAAAAGATGAGACCAACCCGATTCCAATTAATGTAAACATTAAGGACATCTAATAAGTACCTAAATACCTTTTTAGTTAGATATTCATATTTTTGGGAAAAAACAAAAAAACATTTGCAATATTTCTGGGTGGATAATAACCAGTAAAGTAGCTAAATATACTCAATGGGATGATCTAAGAAACGCACTGATATAATTAATAAACATTCTTGAAATCCGGTTGATGTATTCATACAAGGACTAGACACTCCAAAAATGAAAATATTCCAACAAAGATATCTTGTAAGTAAACGACTTTGAAAAACACAAATTTTGCGACTTGTGACTCATTTTCCCGAAACACATCACAAATGTTGTTGATCAAGTCTCTCTTGCCATCTCATGATATGATTCTTTTAAATGTGGTGATACGATTCTTTTAGATTTAGTGAAAATTGCAAAGTTATGCTAAGAAATTATAAAAATTAAGTATATCTGAATATATTTGGTATTGCCTTGCAGAGAACAGTCTGTTCGATTATATTGAAATGTATTTTGAACCAAATTTTTGTTTAAACGTGGCTTATTTGAGAGGATTTGTGAAGGCAAATTGTACATTACCTGGCTAAGGAAAATACTTGAATGCTCTTAAAAATTAATCCTGATGTTTAAAATAAAATTTCTGGCAAACTATTCTGCACAGAACGATATATTGATGATGTTAAATAACAGCGATTTTGAGGAATGAATACTTATAATAAGTGCATTACTGGTACCTCCATATTTCTTAGCTAGATTTGCTCTGTTCGTATCTCCAAAACATAGTTGGAATTTATAAGACTAAGCATTTGTTGGTTATAATTTGGCTCTGACTCTCCTCAAAATCACCAGAAAGGCCTGAAATAGCTGTCATTTTTCTCAAATTTTCCAGGGGGGGCATGCCCCCGGACCCCCCTAGCAGCGGTGCCTGCCTTCGGCAGCCACCGTACTTGGACACAAAAAACCTCAGGCTTTTGGGACTTCCAAAAGTTGGCAGCCCTGTATACATAAACGACCAAGCAAAGCAAAACAATGCCATCCTCATGCTGTGCTGTGGGATGCACCAATAGATCGACTACTGATCCTAGTCTAATGTTCTACAGCATTCCCAATCTTAGGCACACATTCCACCAGAACAGAAGGCAGTTATGGCTACAGGCTATTGGCAGGAAGAATTGGAGTGACACACAGATAAAAAATGCCAGATTGTGCAGTGCCCATTTTGTGTCAGGTAGGCATGCATAGACTAGCTACTTTTTTTTATTTTTTTTTATTGAGACCCGTTTCATATTTAATATTACCTGATATTAATATATGGAGCTCAGGCTTGGTTACGTTTTTTAAATTAATAATTATTGTGTAGCCTATGGTACGTATTACAAAGATTTGCAATATATAAATGATCAATCCATGTTAGCCTACTAACGGTAAATCTCTGCTTTAATGTATTGATATTAATCATACGTTATGGTATATTAGATAAACTATTTTTTATATATATAAGGGAGGGCTTCAATGGAAAGTGACAGCCCAGATTTCGTCCCATCCATATTCTCCCATAAGGCTCAGACTCCCAAAACATCAGCAGCGAAGATGCTAAGGTATGAACGCTCAGTTAAAAGAAGGAAAAACGATGTTGTTCTACAAAGGGATATGGAGAAGGAAGAGGCCACCGACATAGTGGAGAAGATGAACCCAGAGACAACTGAATGTGTAAACAATGAGCCCATACCTGATACGCCAGATGGTAGGAGGCATTAGTTGATTTGATTTTAATAACATTATAATAGTCCTGATAATAGTACTAATATTTCAATAACATTACACAAGATAATTTGGCGTGTGTGGGGCCTAGACTCTGATACATCGGGAGCTATCGGGGTGAGATTAAGGCTGAAAATATATAGTCAAGATCAGGTAGCAAGGATCCTTATGAATTGATAAGATGAATTGGTAAATTGGGCCTATTTAATATAAACTACATGTATACACATAATACTTATAGTTATTAAAAGTAACTAACAGCGTCGTCAGCACTGCTATAGACGGGAATTCAAGGAACTAGGTGCATGAAAAAATAGGAGTGACAATATTTTTTTCAAACTTCGTCTTGAGAAAGAACATGATTAGGTGAATACAAAAAAAAAAGGGGGGGATGTTGTCATATTTTATATTTCAGGGGTGACTGAAATTTACTACCATTCACTATAGGAGGTCAATGAGAAAAAGCATAAATTCCCAGTTGTAGATGGTTCTTCCAGGCCACCCAGTAATTGTTCCATAAAGTTCTGTCATATTTTAAATACCTTAAAGGCCTATGTTTATTCACATACAAAGACTTAAATTACCAGTGAATCATGAATTACATTGCTAATTAATTGTTCAAAAGTTCCTGATGGTAGCCTCTTTAATGGGTGATCTGCATTGTAAATGATATATGGGTCATATTTTCAGAAAAAGTACAATTGGCAGCTCTACACATTTAGGAAATTCTCCTAAATTAGGCTAAAAAATGAAGAATACCAGGTATATCTGGGTATATTTGGTATTGCATTGATTTAAAGTATCAGTTCGGTTAGCCTATGTTAAACTGCATTTTGAAGCTCATTTTTGTCTGGAATTTGGGTTATTTGAGAGGATTGGTGAAGGCGAATTGTACATTTTCTGAGAATCTGACCCATATGCAGTTAACTATAGATGGTTGAGACCTATAAAGGTCATTCACATGACGTCACCTACCGTGGGGAAACCCACACACAGCCATTTTGTTGGTCATGGAAGCGAGTGGACACACTCCTATCTGAGAGATAAGGTTTAACTGAACGGTTCACAATGGTGTATAGCTGTGTTGTACACGGGTGTAAGAATAGACCTAACTCTAAGAGCAAAGCTACCAAAATATTCCCTAAACGGAGGTACTTTAGTATCCCTGTTGTCCGGGAATACGAGGGTGAAGAAACAAAGGAGCTAAGCCAGCAGCGGAGAAAGAAATGGATCGCTAGGATAAACCGAAAAGGTTTTGAGCCATCGAGGCACACTAAAATCTGCTCTGATCACTTCATTGAAGGTAATCCTTTATACGGTATCAACTTAAATTCCAACGGTATTTGTACAACTAGCCCGGTAAATAATGTAGGCCTTATAATGTCTTATTTTGGGTGAGTAAATAGGTTCTAGGTCTAGTGTTTCGTCATCCCAGACTCCATATCAACTGACCTAACCTATACGTAGTTGCACTACATCTAGCGCTAGATTCGCGCATCTGGTAAACATGTGGTTTGAAAGCCTGCGGATGCATTCGGAAACCTACATAGGCTGCAACCAGAATATTTAAATATTTTAATTAATTTCTGCGTTGTTACTTCTCATACAATTTGTTCGATTATTCCCAGACACGCAGAACTATTACAGCATTTGGGAACATGAAAACAACATTTCTGACATTAAAATCGACTGCACCTTTTTTTAGAGGCTTGTATCATTCTTAATAATTTCACCAGTTAACGAATGCAACAGACTCATGCGCGGCGCTGACGGGCCGGGACTGATGCTTACGTACTTTTCAATGACGTCACCCACCCAGGGAAACCCCCCCGGGCGGCCATCTTTCAGGCTAAGCATGGAGGTACGGCTAAACGATGGGTAAATACTGCGTTATTATTGGGTGTCATAATAACGCCTCTAAACATGCACCTGTAAAACGGAGGTTCTTTAGTATCCCTCTTGTGCGGACATGGGAAGGAGACGAAACAAAGGAGATAACCATTCGGCGCCGAAATTTATGGCTTGCAAGGATAAATCGAAAGGATTTCACGCCATCTGTAAACACCAGGATCTGCTCTGATCACTTTGTTGAAGGTAGACTAACGTTTAGTAACAGGGTACTGGCTGAGGTGACCGGAAGTCCTCAGATATTCTCACTGCGCAGGTCATTACTGGCATGCGGGCACTTTTGAAGTCTGGCGTCTGAGTAGGCCTATGTCACAGTAGGCAAAGGGATTTTGTATCATACTTTTGCTAATATTTATTGTCAATTTTTCACCCATCCACCAAAAATATGGTGAGCCATAATTGCTGTGTACCTGGCTGTAAGTCAGACACACGAAAAAACAAAAATCTGGTGAAATATCCATGGATGAAAGGAGTGAAAATGTATCCATTTCCATGTAAGGGTCGGTCAAACAACTCTGGGGACCGACCTAAGTGGGTCAAAGCGGTCAGGAGACCTGTTAAGTGGCAACCCACTAGACATACTAGAATTTGCTCACTCCATTTTTCTTCTGAGTTAACCAGAAAGAATGGATTACCTATTCCCAATTGCTTTCCCTGGAATGAAAACTTCCCCTCACAAGAGCCCATCAAATATCCTAAAGGTCATCTCTCCTATCCATAGACTTGCACAGTCCCAAGACAAAATGGAGCTTTGCTCTGTAGCTGACACATCACAACACGATCACCTACAGAGTGCTACATTGAGTCAGTATGGGGGTAAGAATTATTATTTGACATGAAGACTTTTCCTGGAAACTCTTTGATTAAATACATCTAAATACAATATTTAAATCATTATTAATTAAATCATTACCACATTAACATCCCCCAACTCAGTACCATCACAGCAGGGCTCTTCACTCGCTCGCTCACCCCAGGCGACCAAAATTTGGTAAGGACTAGTAGATCTCACCTGGCCACTCATCCTGTGGCCGGCGAGTGGACATTTTGTCCCGCGTCCTGTGTCGATTTGTCCTGCTAAGGATGAGCAGTGTCCCTTGTCCCCAGAATCCCATGTGGATTTGTCACTCTATATTGTTTGTCGATTTTAGGCATCAGGACACCGAGATATCTATAAGGAGAAGTGATTTTTATTCTCTTCTAGTCATGTGGGCAAGTGCATGATTTCAGTTAGTAGAGACCCTGCATAGCACAACCTCGCAACCTGAAGTCAATCATTTATTTCACTATATTAATTTCCATACAATGGGATGAGAGTATTCACCAACAAACATTCCTGAAGAAAACACATTTCCTTTCCGCAAACATGTATCGGTACAATCCAAGATCCGAAGCCCGAGAGTCATAATGCAAGTCTATACATCGTCTCTGTGCACACTCATCCCTCTCCCCTGGCCCTGCCATCCCCAGGGTGTGTGCTTTTCTCACTTCATATTTTGGTGGATACTCTGACACAGGCCCTGACAAAAGTTGACAAATTGTATTGGAAGAAAAAGGCGGCAAAGTTTGACTTCTATAGTGATGGTATCCGCCGACGGCAAAAGTGCCCGCATTGAGCCTGACCAAGGGTCAAGGTCACCACTGCTAGGGAAGCCCTCTACCTATTTGTGAAGTGCCCTATTGTACATGGTCAATTCTACTATTGGCGAGAATTTACCCCAAATTTAGTAAAGGGTTCAAACTTGGATTTTCATTTTTACTCACAATGTGCATTAAGCACTTCTGGGTATTATTATCAAAATTTTTGTAGTTTATAGGACAGGAATTTTTATTTAGATTGTGTAAGCTGTATATATTGCACTATAATACAATTGTTCACAGGTTTAAATCAGTGTGTATGGTGTATATGGAAGTCATTGAAAGTAAGTTTTCGCTATGTGTAATTTACACACATTGTGAGTTTCTTTTCTTTCTTTTTCCTCCTCGGGAGTCCCCGTCTTATTGATATCTTTTACTACTGCTAAACCTATTCTTTCTTTAAAGGAAAACCTGCTTATCTACATGATACTACCCATCCTGACTGGGCACCTTCATTAAAACTAGCACCTCCAGAGGTGCTATCGAAGTCAACTACTCGACCCAAAAAGAATGCCATCGATCGATACAACAGATTGCGAGAAAGAAAACTGAAAAAGAAACAGAATGAAGTTGCAACGCCTTTATTACCATTGCCAACAGTAGCAAGTGAATATGACAGCCCACCTACAAATGAGTGTGTACTACAAATCTGGAAGAATAATAAGGCAAAAGAGGATGCTTGTAAACTTATTCTCTCAGCATGTGGAATGCAGGTTTGTAACAAATAATTATATTTATTGTAAGAAATATTATACCATGCTGTGTGTGCTTCATTGTGCAGTAAGCATGCATTGGTCTGAAATTTTAACTTCATTTAACTTTTAATAGTTTTGGTGCTTTGTGATGCAGCAGCAGATAGTTCTCTATACACCATCTAGGGGTAATTACAGTTTACTACTACTTCCTTCTGCTTGGGTGACCCCTACATCTCGTCAGTTGGAGAAGGAGCAAGGTTCAACAGTTTTTCTGCCCACCCTTATAAAAACCAATTCAAAATAACTGCTTGCACACATATATCTAATGCACCAACAAGGATTTGACTATGGTATTAATTAATTGACTATCAGACTACACATTTTTCTGAGTTCATAATGATTAAGTTCAATAGGAGTAATCCGAATTGGTGGGGAATGGGGTAGAACAGGTGCTGCTGGTGCTTCGGCAGTACTGGAACTGGGGTCAGGTCTGAGTTCAGAGAACCACAGTTGTAGGCCCAAACATCGGCACCCGCTCACGGGGGTTGAGTGGAGGGGAGTCCCGGTAGTGTATGCATGCATCCACTGGAGTATGTCACTCACCAATGGACGCAATCAAAGAGACAAGTTCCATGATCCATCTGAAATTCCCTTCAGATTGAGATTGAGAATATGAGACAAAGAGTAGATCTTAATGGGAAATTAAAATTCAATGTCTCTATTAATGTAGAATATGACGTAAATGGCTGTGGCTGAGCAATATCATGAATATGTTAGAGTGATACTTTAGTGTAAAAGTACTAGTAGTTTGATGCCAGCCATCCATGGGTGCTTGTCCAATTTCTTTAATTTCCTGGAATCCAACATAATGATTAAGTTCAATTATGGTGTTCTTATTTCTTTTCAAGTTATATCAATTAATTTTATGTTTAGATCTCTTAATTCATAACCTTTATGTCCAGTTATTTTCTTTAATTCATTTTCTATCTAACTTCCTTGTGATTTCCAGCCGGACTCGGACAAGTTGAAGTCAGTCAAATCCAACTTACAGCACCTCGTCAAGAGAAGGAGAAAACTGCAGGAGGACCCCAAGAAGGAGAAACAATATCATGAGTGGCTTCAACAGCAATATAAGCTTCCTGTACCTAAGCTCCAAAGTCAAGGCCCTGCGAAAAGGTGGGTTGCTGAAAGATACTATTAGCACAACTTGAAAACAAATTATCTAAGGCCAGGGTTGCGCCGACTCAAGCTGAGCAATTAAAGAACCGAAAGAAATATGGTCTCAAGACTATCGGGAATCATATCATAGATGATAACCATCTTCATATCTGTAATGTTCAGCTCCAGACCCTTTTATTTAAAAAATGAATGAATGTTGTTACAGAAGAGCGATAGTTCTTCTATGGCTTGCATGCAGATAGCAAGTCAATCATAGTGTGGGTTATCGCGGCTACAATTGACTCTTTAAAAGCTGTTTAAATGGGAACTTTCATCATATGGGTCAAGTTTTCAGATAATGTACAATTGTCCTTCACCAATCCCCTCAAATAACCCTAATTTAAGACGAAAATCAGGTTCCAAATACAGTTTAACTTAACCAGACAGATTTATTGAATGAATACAATACAGAATATACTCAAATATACCTAGTATTTATCATTTTTCACTCTGATTTAGTAGGATTTGACAGACGTGTAGAACTGTAGATTGTACATTTTCTGAAAATCTGACTCATATATATCCTGGTGACACCTTTTAGTCTGGTAGATGGCAGGTGCGAACATTGTTCCAATTGGTTTAAAGTGTAGAATTTTAAGTAAAAATTTAACTATTTTTGGGACAATGTCACATGAGCCCATAGGGGCGATAGATACACTTATTACGCCACCTCTTGATAGTCTTACCTAAGTTATCATTTCCTTCAAAAGCATGAAATATGGTATGGTGATAGATCGTGGTATGCTGATTACATTTAGATATATACCCATTCTAAAAAAATGTTTTCTTGGCTTCTGCTGCCATGGTAACATCTTTTCAATGAAATTTTGGGCATTCCCTGGAAATACTGATTCTAACTAATAATGTGTAATAAATCTATTAAGTATTTCTCTGTACATCTCTGATTTAGGTAACTATTTCAGACAATTCCATGGTTGCTAGGCTGTGTATAGTTGCTAAGCAACTGAGAAAATGCCGAAATTTCTCCGAAATATCATTATCTGGCTCAAATCTATTCTTAATGTCCAAAACTAATATTTTTAATTCTAAGATCCACAACGTCTGATCGAAATACCTTTTTAACCCATTTCATAGTTGACTTGACTTTGCTTTGTGGGTTCATTGATTGTACATAATAGAACGTTCTTCAAAGAATTCTGAACAATAAAATGGATTTGAGAGCCTAAAATAGGTACAGAAATAAGATTCTTGCATCCTTGTTTTTTCAAAGTGTAGACCCATTCTAAAATATTGTTCCTTGGTTAGCATTGCTATGGCACCTTTTCTGCAAGAAGTATTGGTTTTTTATTTGCAGTTAATAGAAAAAACTGTCTTCCTACTCTTAAATCACAAAGTTAAGTGTGGTTGTGATAACTATAAATGAGCAAATGGTTTTAGGAAATCTAGCAGTAATGGAAATCTATGGATTTCTAGAGAACAAACTATTGATTCATCAGTGTGATATTTCCCTTCTTGGATACTATAGGAATGAACCATCTGCAGTACTTCTATCAACACCTATGCCCTCTGGATCTTCTGCTTGTAAGATAGAGAACATTGACTGTCCCTAGTAAGTATAATGCAATTTCACTGATGTATCAAATGGGGGTATCATTTTATTAACTTGACAATATTCCCTGCATTATCATTCTATACTTTAAGTGTATTATTAAATTAGATTAAAGGGTATCATTAAATTAAATATTAGATATCAATAGAGGATGTGCATGTCTATTACAGTGCATGTTTGAATAGATTCAGTTCAGGTCTGACATACTGTGTACAAATATTTGGCACATTTTTATTGAATTGAATTGCAAGAACGTTTTCACTAATATCATAGCTTGTATAAATGATTAATAAAAATCAAATGCATCATATGAAAGATGGCTTGTGTCAATGCAATGTATTTCTTTCTTATTATAACATTTCGGACATTTTTTATTACATTTCTAGTGATACAAGCATGTCAACTGCAATTGTTTTTTAAAAAGTGTTAAAATTCTTCAACATTTCCCATTCAGTGAAACAGACACAGCTAGTGAAATGTCAACAGATTCGGTGGACCAGGATCAGTTCCAACAAACTCATGATGCTGAAGAAAATCTTGATGGTAATTATTGTCCATGACTTCTAAATTAAATGTGTTGCAATTACAGATCATGAAATGTTTTGACCAGCATAATGTTGTCTAATTAGACATGCATGTCTATAATTACCTCTGGTGAAACTC
Source organism: Sthenelais limicola (assembly GCA_942159475.1). NCBI lineage: Eukaryota > Metazoa > Annelida > Polychaeta > Phyllodocida > Sigalionidae > Sthenelais > Sthenelais limicola. The sequence continues at coordinate 3,933,925 of OW804100.1, read as the reverse complement.
AATAGGAATTGCACGTAGTGCACACTTATCACAAGAAAATAAGATTACATGAAATATTTTTTCTTTCTGTCGAAGAATAGCTATTAGTACAGGCATGGAACCCGGAATGAAATAATATAACACTGATTTTTGGATATTCTCTTTTCTCTGTCTCTCTCCCCCTTCTTCTCTATCTCTATTTCCTGGGATAGATCATAAACTGCCTCCCTCTCAGCTCCCCCGCCCTTGATATAACCATATTAAATGTGTTGATAGGGCGTAAAACAACCAATCTCACTCACTCACTCACTCACTCCCTCTCAGCTCTCCCGCCCTTGATATAACCATATTAAATGTGTTGATAAGGGCGTAAAGCAACCAATCTCACTCACTCACTCTCAGCTCTCCCGCCCTTGATATAACCATATTAAATGTGTTGATAGGGCGTAAAACAACCAATCTCACTCACTCACTCCCTCTCAGCTCTCCCGCCCTTGATATAACCATCTTAAATGTGTTGATAAGGGCGTAAAGCAACCAATCTCACTCACTCACTCCCTCTCAGCTCTCCCGCCCTTGATATAACCATCTTAAATGTGTTGATAAGGGCGTAAAGCACTCACTCACTCCTATTTCCTTTCAGTTCCAAGTGCTGTACCGGGTGTTCCCGTCCCTAGCCAACACGCCAACAACAACAACCTCCCTGTTGATGTAGCCTCTCTACAAGCCCTGCTCCAGGAGAAGAACAAGATCATTAGGTCGATGGCTAATATGATCATTGATCTAGAGGAACAAGTTGCACGACTCAATGAGAAGTTGTCAGTGTATGAACCCAATACCAATACCAACCTTCTTATTCCACCAACTCAGAATATAAATGCTGCCCTGCCCTTTCCAGTAGTTGAAGGTAAAGCCACTAGTGCCACTAGTGCCAGAGGTTTATTAACTACTGAAGGTCAGACTGAGTTCAAACCTGGCTTATCAGAGACTAAAGGTCTGGGACATATCATCGGTTGTTATAGCTTAGCAGAAACTGGACTTGATGGCAAGGTTATTCCCCACTCACAGTCAGCTGAAGCTGAACATCAGATCCATGTCAAACAAGAGCCGCCAGAAAATGAAAGTCACCCGCATCAGACGGACAACAACATTGTGAAAGAACTTGCTACCAAGGCTACTGGTGGGGAGATGATGGAGTCAACCCAGGTAGCTTTAGCCTTTTTTTTTATTTGTTTTTACCTTTCAAGTTAGATGTAAACATGAAACGTATGAGTTGTAACGGCGTATTGTATCGTTTTCGTTTGGTATTGTCACTAGCAGATATAAGGCATTGGTAGTGGCTAGTTCATAAGGTAATGCTGATAGCTTGTTCAGTGTCTTGTCAGTAGCATCGTCACATATAGTTCAGTGTATTGGACATTAATTGCATTAAAAACATTTTTAAGTGTCAATCGTCAGTCCAGATTCATTTCTACATGCACAAAATATTTAGCTGAATTATTAGCTGACCATTTCTTTTCGTTACATCAGCCCAACTTGCCATCATAGTCTAAACTTCTTGCCTTCATGTAGTTACAAGTACATGATACCACTTCCTCCTATCTAACTGCCTCTGCTTTACTTTAGAACGATGAACCGGTTGGAATATCTGCGGATGACCAGCCAGTATGTACCGACCCCAGCCTGGAGCAGCCAGTGATTAAACATGAAGCTATGGATCCTGATTTTACAACTGTAGATGGGCTTCGAGTTATCCAAATCGCTCCTGGTGAAAATCCAAGTGTTAAAACAGGTTGGTGAGCTCTGGACAGTTTCTCAGTGTTGTATGGCAAATAAAATATTGACAATAAAGTTATTTAGCTAACATTCATTTCGAATGTATATGTCTATATGCATAATCCTTTCAGTTGTAAGCACTTTGTAAAGCATATTTTTATCTCAGAAACGTTTCCTTCAATTTTGAACACCCCAACTTGCAGCCCTGCCCATACTTTCCCTGAATGGGTGAATCTCACCTGCATAGGGTGTAAAAGCTGATGGTTCCCCAGATATTTCCATTATTATTATGGCAAAATTCCAGGTATATCTTTACCGTTATTCCCTCTTTCCAAAAGGAGAGAATGTCTTTACATATGAAAATAATGATGTCGCGTTCAAGGATGTTTTCACACGTCCCTTTTCTATCTACTACTTAAGGCAGGTTTATATAATAGGCATATCACTCCAACAAGATTACTCTGCACAAGCTTCTGGCCTCAATGCACCCAATATTCTACTGATCTTAAAATAAGAATTCTTCTATGTTTTAGCTGAAGATAAAGGAACAACATCTCTTGGACCCAGCACTAAACCAAGCGCTACTCTCTTTGCCTCTGAATGTACATTAATGGAAGTAGGGGAAGATAATGTTGACTTTGCTACTGAACCATCTTCCACCCATTCTACTACAATCTGTGATAATGATCAAGAACCTTTGCCTAAAGACATAAAGCTGGAGATCAATCCTGAGTCTGAGTGTGACGAGGGAGACACGTGATGACTCATGTGGTAATAGTGGGTGAATACCAGTGGTACCAGCTACATCTGTATTGGAAACAACTCTTCTACACATGATGACTCATGTGGTAATAGTGGGTGAATACCAGTGGTACCAGCTACATCAGTATTGGAAACAACTCTTCTACACATGATGACTGATGTGGTAATAGTGAATACCACTGATACCAGCTACATCTGTATTGGAAACAACTCTTCTACACGTGATGACTCATGTGGTAATAGTGGGTGAATACCAGTGGTACCAGCTACATCTGTATTGGAAACAACACTTCTACACATGACGACTGATGTGGTAATAGTGGGTGAATACAAGTGGTACCAGCTACATCTGTATTGGAAACAACTCTTCTACACGTGATGACTCATGTGGTAATAGTGGGTGAATACCACTGATACCAGCTACATCTGTATTGGAAACAACTCTTCTACACGTGATGACTGATGTGGTAAATAGTGGGTGAATACAAGTGATACCAGCTACATCTGTATTGGAAACAACTCTTCTACACGTGACGACTGATGTGGTAAATAGTGGGTGAATACAAGTGATACCAGCTACATCAGTATTGGAAACAACACTTCTACACGTGATGACTCATGTGGTAATAGTGGGTGAATACCAGTGGTACCAGCTACATCTGTATTGGAAACAACTCTTCTACACGTGACGGCTGATGTGGTAATAGTGAATACCAGTGATACCAGCTACATCAGTATTGGAAACAACTCTTCTACACATGATGACTGATGTGGTAATAGTGAATACCAATGATACCAGCTACATCTGTATTGGAAACAACTCTTCTACACATAATGACTCATGTGGTAATAGTGGGTGAATACAAGTGATACCAGCTACATCAGTATTGGAAACAACTCTTCTACACGTGATGACTGATGTGGTAATAGTGAATACCAGTGATACCAGCTACATCTGTATTGGAAACAACTCTTCTACACATAATGACTCATGTGGTAATAGTGGGTGAATACAAGTGATACCAGCTACATCAGTATTGGAAACAACACTTCTACACATGATGACTCATGTGGTAAATAGTGGGTGAATACCAGTGATACCAGCTACATCAGTATTGGAAACAACACTTCTACACATGATGACTCATGTGGTAAATAGTGGGTGAATACCAGTGATACCAGCTACATCTGTATTGGAAACAACACTTCATGAACTTATGGGTCATTCATCTGTAATACGGAGCTGACAAAGTTCTGTTTAACGTAACTGGGAGAGCATCACCTATCTCATCTAAAGTTCTTGTGGGAGAAATTTACTCATTGCATCTTTTGAGTTATCAATTACTGAAAAAGGGAAGACACTGTCTTAAATGAAACATAAGATTATTCTTCCTCTATTCTAAAATGTATTCGGTTCATAAAGTTTAAATGTTGCTGCTTTAAACGTATCATTGAAGATGATTGGTGCTGACGTGGGTACACAGAACTTTAGCATTTATTTAATAAGTGAATAGGTGTTGATATTAGTACTTAACGTGAATCTCATTTATAGAGGAGAACAGTTAAGATATAATAAAGGAACGTATACTTCAACTATATGTGAAAATTGTTTTTGTTGTGGTTTTTTATTGATAGCATTTCTTTAGGCATTTATTCTTACTTATTTCAGGAATGGTTGAGGGCAAGATACATTATACAATATACGGATCAGATTTTCAGAAAATGTACAATTGGTCCTCACCAATCGTCTCAAATTGGCCTTTACCAATCCTCTCAAATAACCCAAATTACAGACGAAAATAAAGTTCATAAATCAGTTCAACCTAACCTAACTGATTGCTAGAATCAATGCAATGCCAAATATACTCGAATTTACCTAGTATTGACCAAAGTGCAGCCTAGTTTAGCAGAATTTACCAAAAGTGTAGAGCTGCAAATTGTACATTTTCTGAGGATCTGACCCATACATTTAATTATTAACCTTTCCCAGGCCGCCCGCAGGTGATGTTCCTGCTGACCTATACATGGGGTATGGAGCCCAAGTGTAAAAACAATATAAATCTCACTTTATCCGTAAATGCTTATATTATTATATAATTTATATAGGAACCCAACATTTCATACTGGTCTGTTTTGGAAGATACAAATGTTCTCATTTTAATTAAGTTTTGAACTTTACATATTTATATAAATATCCTCTATGGCCTTCATTCTTATAAACTTATATTATTTCATAGATTTAGAAGAAGTGTTAATTCATTCGTGTTCAGAAGACCATTGTATTTATTTATCGTAAATAAATGATACATCTGCGAATGTCACCTGAGTTTTTATCCTTTATTTTCCATGGATTTGTATCAATTCCTGCCAGTCAGCAGCATCTCCTGGTTAATAAAATGTGTTTAAGAAATTGAGATTATTGTAATTACACTTTGTGAAGGTTCTGTTTGTACTGCCTATAAATGCGTTATAAGCATAACGTACTTTTTTTTCTTTTTTTTTAAAGAAATTTTATTGAGCTGGTTTCGATGATACTTGCATCTATAATTTATTCATTATAATAATAATACTAATATATTTGTATTTCCATAAACGTTTACAAAGTGTAATACATAGTACAGACTTGAAATGAAGTAAAATGTGGAAAAATCGGTAAAGTATACAGGTCTTCCAAATAGCCCTGAATTTGGAAAATGATCTATACTAGTTGACAATGTAATATGATATAATATGACATTGGTGCCCATGGCATCGCCTCGGGATTATGCACCAGCTTATGCCCAACTTTAGTTTAATGATTTTACCAAGAAGGTTTTCCCGGGTCACTTAGCCTGGACCATGACTCATGTTACATTACATAAGGTGGAAATGTAAACATCGCTGCCGCTAGATCTCCGTAGCATCCACCTCCTATGACGTTGTGCTATTTATAGACATTACCTGGTCTGGACGAGATGGCCGAAACCGCTGTGTTTATGTACTTTATACCATGCTTTAATGCCAATTTGAACAGTTCTTGCATTTTGTTGCACCAATCTACCTGACTATATGTAATCCTTTTCTTTAGATATGTATAAATTGGGCCGACTTTGTTATGAATAACTGAGCGTGCAACAGTGAACCAAAACGGCCAGGAAATAAAATAAATGTGAAATAAGGCTGTGGATGTATGCTAGGGAATTATAATATGGACAAGAGAAATTGAGATCCAATACCACGATCTGTTGAATATGAATAACTATGATAGATAATTTTATAGGTAAATTAGATATATAATTTGATTGTTTTATTTGATTGGCAACGCCTGAGATCCATCCTTGAAGGATAGCGCGTATTTTGTAATGTATTAGATATCATATTGGCCTGAATGAAATAAAGGAAACAAATATATTATTTCCACCATAACTACCACGTACACTCATTACTTTCATCATTAGCTGCACCTAGTATCCATGGAATTACGTTTACTCATATTCTATTGTTTGTCTATTATATTCTATATAAATTAAAGTATTGCCCGCCTCCCCCCCCCCCTCCCTCCTCCCTCCCCCCTCCCCCAGCTAACTCTCTTCGTTAGACTTGGGCTTGTATGTTTACATTGAACACGTGGTGAGCCCGAAATAGACATGAGTCGGGGTGGGACGGTGGGAGGGGGGGGGGAGTGAATGGTTAGTTATGGTAATTCTTACACCACCAGCTACCACCCATAATCAACATGTTACTCATGCTATCTCTGGGTCAGATTTTCAGAAAATGTACAATTGGCAGCTCTACACATTTAGTAAATTCTGCTAAATTAGGCTGCAATTTGGTCAATACTAGGTAAATTCGAGTATATTCAGCATTGCATTGATTCTAGCAATCTGTTTGGTTAGGTTGAACTGTATTTTGAACTTATTTTCGTCTGAAATTTGGGTTATTTGAGAAGATTGGCGAAGTTAAATTGTACATTTTCTGAAAATCTGACCCATATCCCAATTTGGTTATATCAGACCAAGTAGCCATATATGGCAGTGGTTCAGACAGGGGAAACCCAGTAATCTATGTTAATGTATGAGTAAGTGCCTGCGCTGTATATGGTATATATACTGAGTATGGTGCTCAGTTCTTCATTAAGGATTCACACACCTGAACATCTACCACCAACTCAGCAGGGAATACTCATTGTGCAAGGGTACCACATTGTGCAAGTTATTGTCAAGCTCTACACACACGTCTACAGACCATTTGGGAAGCATCTATTTCTACCAGTTTTACGGTGAGTTTTGTCGCTTTATTTTATCTTTAAAGATGTGATGTGTTTCAGGAAAATGAATCACAAGTCGCAAAATCAATATTTTTCAAAGATCAGATCTCTGAGTAGGAATGTTCTATTTTTTGGGCGGCTTAGCACCTTACGGTCATATGAATTCATGTACCAAATTTCAAGACAGTGTATGAAATATATCCTTGCGTTTTGAAGGTCCTTATATGGAGTATATTTAATTACTTTACTCGTAATTGCCCTCCCAGAAATATTTCAAACTTTTTGTCAAACATAAATATATCAAACTTAAAATATAGATATAATCCTACTGTTTACCATCATTGTCATCGGGTTGATCTCATCTTTTTAAATATGATGATATCTCAATTTCCAATTCATTTTCCTAAAACACCTCACAGATATCAAACATTTAAATACTAAAACTCCATGTAGAACAATGTTAGAAGTATGGAAGTCTCTGCTGGGGGCAGGATTTAACATGTAGTATTACACGGTAGTCATAATAACTGGATTTTTAACTAAAGACTTTATTGGTTCGTCCGAGAAATATTTATTAATTTACACAACACTGATGTTCACACAAAATACAAATTAAACTCAGGTTGCGATATTATATTTTTACCTTAAAACATATGTACATCTGCCAAGCACTTAGATGTAATACAAACTAAACTTAGATATTCGGATTAGAAGACAAAACCAAAAGTTCATAGAATGATTGCGGAATCTGAGACCTAAACTTCTGTATAAAAATACCAGATATATATTTTTCAAGGGAATGAATATTTCAAATAAATTAAACATTCTGTGTGATACCAAAGTTGAGTTCCATCCATCTACAATCTACATTACCATGCAAATATCTTCTCTACTCTGATACCTAGAATTAATTAGTGCTAATTAAGGTTTAACCTTTAAAACATTTAGACAAAAGTCCAAAAGAATGCGAAAGTGCCTATTATAAGGGGATTTCATTGTGGAATAACCTTCCAGAAGTACTTAGAAATTGTGAAGATGTGATATCCTTTGATAAACTATTGAAAGAATTGTATAGAACGAGGCTTATCGAATTCTAAACGTTACCTCAACAGTAGTTATTAATTTGTCCCTATTTTAATGTAAAGCCCTTATAAGGGCTAGGCGATTATGTGCCCACAGTATTGTATGCCGAAAACTTGCTTATTTTGCTGAAATGATTGATTATGATGATTGTTTATGTAGATGTAATGAAATCCTAGGAGTAACAAATTGTTATATCAGATCGAGAGTTAAAATGACGATATGAAAATGTCTGAACTTGTCTGTAATAAGTCATAATATATTATAGATTGTAGGAAAACAATATATTGTTGGAAGAGGTTTAAGAATTGATATACTGTGTATTTAGAGTTGACGCGAGAACACATCCACTTGGAGGACAGGCGTTTTTTGATAATTATATTTAAAATGTACGGCATAAAAAAGCATTAAAAAAGCATTCAACACCTTATTAACGTCATCTCCTGTTATGCTTTTCCTTCAGCATTTGACAAAAAACCACCAACATGACTTATGATGAGGATACCACGGCTGTTGTCATTGACAACGGTTCGGGCATGTGTAAATCAGGATTTGCCGGAGACGACGCCCCTAGAGCTGTATTCCCTGCCATTGTCGGCAGGCCAAGATACAATGTAAGAAATATTAATTTATAGTTTATAAAACTTTATTCTGCATCACGGCAATAGTATCAGTTCACAAATTTAAGCACACGACATATATGATATGTAACCACTCTTTTTATAAAGGTCGCCTATTTCCTTACAATCCTTTCTAATTTCTCACTTGTAAACCAATTAAGCTATACCAATAACCACATATTTTTTTATTTAACAAGAAATAACCACAGATTATTCTGTTCGTGCTCATGGAAAAGTTAGTTTAAAAAACAAAATAATACCAAGAAGTTGCTTCATATAAACTAGATAAAACATTGTTGTCATCTTTTCTTGACACGTCGTTTACTCTAGTGGTCACCTTTATTCATCCATAATCATGATTATTGTTATTTGAATCCAAAGAACAACACCCTTATTAAATGCTATTGTTGCTGCTACTTATGACAGAGTGTGATGGTAGGGATGGGGCACAAGGAGAGTTATGTAGGAGATGAGGCTCAGAGTAAGAGAGGAATCCTGAGCCTGCGTTACCCAGTAGAGCATGGAATAGTCACTAACTGGGACGATATGGAGAAGATCTGGCACCACAACTATTATAATGAACTCAGAGTAGCTCCTGAGGAACACCCAGTACTGCTCACTGAAGCACCACTCAACCCTAAAGTCAACAGGGAGAAAATGACACAGGTAGGCACTTGTTATCTATACAGATCTGTGCTGTTTGATGGTAATGACTGAACAAATGCATGATTAGAAGAATAATCTGATTTATATGATTATATCTTCTAAAGATTGTTTCAGAATCTGAGAGTGACATTATACAGTAATGAAATAAATAATATTTCAAATAGAATTGTCCTTATAGTGTTCTTGTGTAAATAACATCTAACATCTAAAAAGTTTCAATCTAATACCATCATAAGCGCAAATACTCAAATATACACCGAGTTATTCTAATAATGATATTTTTCTATTCAGATCTTCTTTGAGACGTTCAACGCGCCTGCCTTCTATGTCAGTATCCAGGCCGTGCTGTCCCTCTACTCTGCGGGCAGGACCACCGGGATCGTGCTTGACTCAGGAGATGGAGTTACTCACATTGTCCCCATTTATGAAGGTGAGCAAATCATCAAAAAATGTATTATGTAATAACCAACATTAATTTGGTTGGATTTCTGGTCTATGAATATGGCCTAAGGGACTTAGTGCTAGACTACTGGCCACTACTCAGACACCACATAGTAGTATATGAAAATGAAAAAGGAACATCTGGGATTTCTTTTTGTAAGAAAGAATTTCCAAAATCCAAGATAGTTTGTGTCTTGATAATAAGATATCCGTTCCATTGAAAATGTGTTGAAATAGCTTTGAAAAAGAAATAGATATTTTAAAAAGATATGTGGATATTTCCTATTACATATATAGATATCCTGACCTATTTGGGACAAAACAGCCTACATTTGTACCTTTTAACATTACCCTTCTAATTGTGTTCCCATTGCTTCAGGCAATCTCTCTTTCTACCCACTCACCCACACCTATCTAAATGGTCGCAGGGGACCATTTCTAAACTTAAATAATCATGTCTCTGCTTATTCAAAATGAGCATTCTGTACGATTGACGTTTATTGCCTGATCTCTGAAAAATAAAAGTCAATTTCCCCTGCACCTACTATCAACTTTGTTCACTGGGGGGGGGGCGAATCTCGTAATGAATAACCTCTGGTTTGCATAGTAATCATAAATTTCCCATTGGCTAAGTTAAGCTAGTTTGCATTTTGAGAATGACAAACCATCCCTATATAGTGGTTGAAGTCTGACATCGGAATGCATAAGTTGCATTGTATGTATACATGCCTTGTTAAATTCAAATTGATGAAAGTCTATTATCTTATTCATCTTGTTCTATAGATTTTTATCTCATTTCATTCCAATCCCTATTTGTAGTTTAACAGTTGGAAAGTTAAATTGTGATTATGTCTGTACCTTGAGGCAGGGACGAGTATATTAGCAAGCACTTTGCCTGATCCTCGAGGCAAGACATGCCACATGTAACATAATTATTCCCATCTGAAAAGAATTGTTTTAAGAAGAACACTTTTATTCTTTGTATGCAATATTTTAGATAAATGAATGCAAATGATATAAGAAAAATAAGTTAAACATGAGTTACAAATAAAAGATTGACCAATATGAACCCGCCTTTTTCCAGGTTATGCCCTTCCCCACGCGCTAGAACGGATGGACCTGGCAGGTCGTGACATCACAGAATACCTGGCACGGATTCTACATGAGCGAGGCTACAACTTTGTAAACTCAGGTAAATAATTGATTTAATTAGGGAAGATAATCAGTAAGGATGACTACCAGATCTTTTATAGTGTTCTATTTAGTTGGTGACCAGGGAAACACAATGAAGATGGCGTCCTCTATCTACATGTATATTATATTAATGAACTATACGGTATTTACTTTCACTATGAGATGTTACCTTGCAAATGTAATTAAAAGTTGAATTTCCATTCATCCTCAACTTGCGCCTTTTTCTCGCTAGTGACTTTTAATGTTTTGGTGATATAAGGCATAATTATTTAAAGACAAATGGTTGCCATATGGAAAATCATTATGTACCCTAAAGGTATTTTACCATAGAACTAAAATATATATATTTTAGTATGTATGTATCCTCCTAGAGTAATTTGCTATATATGATATAGTTGTATCTACGGAAATGATTAATTAATCTTTGTGTGTAAATATCTATTGTGCCCTCATAAAGATGGTCTACAGATAAAATAACTAAACCCTTGTACTTGCAGCTGAGAAGGAGATTGTGAGAGACATGAAGGAGAAGTTGTGTTATACCGCTTTAGACTTTGACGTCGAGATGGACGCTTCCGCACGTAGCTCCACCTTGGAGAAAAGTTATGAACTACCAGATGGCAATATGGTCAGTATAGGCAATGAAAGGTTCAGGGCTGCGGAGGCTCTATTCCAACCTGCATTCTTAGGTAGGTCCCCTCAGTGTTAGACTTTATTTAAATCTCACATCTAGCCATTTTCCCCCTCCAAATTTGTAGATTTAGACGTTTTATTCCTTTTGTTTGTCTTTAAAAAATAACCCTTAAGTTTCAAACATACACTAGTTACATAATTATCACAATTTCTTAATTATTATTTTGTTTTATCTGGGTCTTTTTCTGTTATGATAGAGTCAGCATAGATACCCCTTAAAGTCGTCGTTTACCAACACAATAATAATGTCAGTAAACATAACTTGGGGTGATTGGGATCTTGATACAAGCTAGCACTGGTAGCTCAGTGGGTAAGAATACCTGTATTAGGGAGGTTAAAGGTTTGATTTCTGGTTTGAAATCTGGAGTAAATCAAGACCCATTGTTATCACTCCAAGGTTTATTCTAAAAATGGACTACTCATTATTTATGTTGGTTTATGTTTGCCTCCAGGACTGGAGTTGTCCGGCTTCCATGAGAAACTGTTCCAGTCGATACAGCACTGTGACGTGGACATCAGGAGAGACATGTATAGCAATATAGTCCTCTCTGGGGGATCTACCATGTATCCAGGTCAGTAGTCAATTATTTGAAATGTATTATTAACTTATTAGTAAATTAAAACAAAATAGACACTATACCTTCTTAAACAGTGAGAGTGAGTATAAGCGTTCATACTCTCAACTTTCTGGTATTTCCATATGTATCAATATTAATAATTTATTTCTAAAGGTTTTTTTGTCTTTATTTACACAAGTGTAATACATAACGATTATGGAATATTGGGCGGGAAGGATCCAACATAGCATACTAAACTATTGAATAATCGTATAGCTCCATGTTGAATAGGATAGTAGATAGACATGCGGCGTTGAAGACACTGCAATATAATATTTAACAATAATGTCCAGCACATATTCACAACATCTTTGACATGGGCTTAGATGGGGAATTATCCATCCTCTATTCGATCCTCTATATTGCCCTTATTTTAATCAAAATCCACTTTATTCCCAGGTCTGGCAGAGCGTTTGACAAAGGAGATGACAGCCCTTGCTCCACCTAGCAATAAGATCCGCGTGGTTGCAGCACCAGAGAGGAAGTATAGTGTGTGGATCGGAGGCTCCATCCTCGCGTCTCTCTCCACCTTCCAACAGATGTGGATAGACAAGCACGAGTATGATGAATGTGGACCATCTATTGTCCATAGAAAGTGCTTCTAGGTCTATACTAAATGTCTAAAGAAGGGGAAAAAAAAAAAAAAAAATGTCGAAAGAAGCTTATAAACGATTTAGTATTATTACCACCGATAGTTCACGATCCGTGTGCATCTTACCATGAGTGTGACTTCCTTATATCGGTGCTACCATGTCAGAGGATGGGGGGGGGGGGGGGGGGGATATAATTAGCAAACGTATCTCAAGTATGACCGTATCCGTATCTTTTTTGTGAATTACGTCGCATTTCTTTGTATAAAATATATATTGTTTTTCGTTATATAGGTTAGGCTTGCTGAACCTCCTTATTTATACTGACAGGGATTGTGTAGGAAGAGCACGTGAAATTATTTTGGGGGATGAGTGAACTGGTTTTGACCAAGATATGATACAATATACCTTATATCCCGCAATGAACAGGAGCCTATACTTGTGCTTTCATATTCCAAGATGTTTCCAGAAGTCATGTTGCGGGCAACAATGACTTTTTGAGGATAGAAGAAGTACAATTGTTTTTTGGGGGGTTTTCATCAAGGAATAATGTTGATAACTTTACCTGCCTGAACAGAGTCCTCAATGTCCCGTGAATGTGTCCGCCATGATTATATGGTACAGAGTTAAATATTGATGTTTCCACTTGAGATATTATATTGTACACACAATACATGATACATTCTATATCCGGTATATCAAAATGATTGAAAATGTGTCCCTGATTTGTAGAACTATTTATGTATGTTCAAACAGTGTAAATAATATTTTGTATGCTGAGTTTTTACAAATAAAAATTATTGACGAAACGATCTTCTTTTGCACGTCTTTGTTCTTCCTGCATGGAAATAAAACCGTCACAGTGACATTCATTTATTTTATTTTGTATATGGGGTCCAAAAAGGCCCAAACATATTCTAAATGAAGACGTACCTACCTACATACACCCTCAGAACACTGGTAGAACTGCTACATAAACCAGTCAGTATGTGTTAATATGAGAGGTTTCATTTAAAAACTGAAATATTAAATAAGATGTTTGTTCATCCTAGAAATATATAAATTATTATTACTGATATTTGTAGGGATTTCTATTATTTTGAGAAAATAATCTGCATTTAAAGAGTGAAATTCGAATAGAAATGGGTAAAAAATAACTAACCCATTCCTAAAGAGCGCGGCGACCAGGACTGAATGGGGAAAAGCTGGTCGCTGAAGGACTGAACGTGAAAAAGCTGGTCCCTAACTCTCAGGGGCGGCCTTGGTGTGTGGACAGGAAGAACGTACGGTAGTCCCGGCTACACGAGCGCCTAGAGCACGGTGAGGCTACAGCTGCGACCGTCGACAGCACGATGGTGTTTGGAGGCGCTACCGGAGGCAACACGATGGGCTGTGGAGGCGCGACCGTGTGAAGCACGATGGTGTTTGGAGGCCCCACCGCAATGATGACGGTGAGGCATGAGGCGCCGGTCGCGGTGCTGACGGTGAGGCGGAGCTGGGGCGGCGCGTGTGGACCGCGTGAGTGTCGCACGTGACAGGTGCACTCCTCCCTGCATGGAACATTGTGAGCACTGGCGTCTATGGGGAAGTTGGTCTCGTCCTTTTGCTATAAGGATCAGACCAGATGTGTACCTTTCTTGGCTAGACCAGTGTTTGTCTGCCTTCTGCCAAAAGCGTGTCTGACAGCGTGTCTGCCCGACCAAATTTGTTGCCGGTTAATAAGGCCATGGTATTCATGGTATTTTATGATAAAGTAGGCATTTTTTTATTGATCATGGCAATCTGCTCACAAAGTTAGTCACAAATTGCCGGGCGGTTCTGAGAAAATAAAAAATTGCAGAATAACATGAGCTAACATGCTGACAAATTACTCTGCATTAGGCCGATTTGGAACAATTACATTTAATTGAGAGGGATCTTGGAAAAACAAACGAGATTGACATACCAGTTTTAGTATTAATTATCCTTTTATTTCGTAAATAACAGTACAATTACATTAAGATGGTATTCACCTTATATCATACCCGGTTTCCAGATTTTCATGAGGTAGACCCAAGTCTACTTATTTCGGTGTAGAAACTATTGGTACTAAGTTATCTATCATAAACATCAGAGAAAAGGATAAATTCCTTAACTGTGAGATACTTCCAGCTGTAGGTTGCTGTGCCCTTTGATACATTTAGGACTTTAACCTGAAGCATTATTGTAATGAGACAAATCTACAGTTTAAAGCAGTAGCTCACAGAACAGACTCAGATAAAGAGGCTGCCAATAAATACATAGCACCTCTACCCTCATATTGGAAAAACAATTTGTTCGATTTCCACTTTGCTGACATATACATATGTACCTCTTTAATTACCGTATTTCACCGACAGAACGCTGGGTCACCGATATAAACGCCTGCCCCGAAAAAACGCTGGGTCATTTAACCTCATGAAATAAATGAACGTCGGCCCCAAATTATTACGGGTCCCGATTATTAGATTCCATTTGTTCCTGTTGTTACCCTAATAATAAGCTTAATAAGTTGCTAAGAAGGGACTTCATGGGTGTTCATTAACATAAAACAATAAACGCCTGCCCCATATAAACGCCTGCCCCGAAAAAGCGCTTGGGGTAAGAGTGGCCTGAAAAAAATAAACGCTGGGCGTTCTATCGGTGAAATATGATAGTTCTGAATTATTTACTAATATTGATTTGAATGGTGATTATGGTGGACTTTATTATTCAAGCCCCAAAACATATTCATCATCAGTTTAATAAATGCATGACCTCTCCGCCACAAACAGATACTCTCCCATACAACTAACACAAGCTAAGTTTGAATAAAATTCATACCCAATGGCATGATGGAGGCTTGTAATTGATTGAGACAGAGGGTCAAATCGTATGACACCCGAAGAGGTGGGTTGCGATTTGACCTGACATCAAGATCAATTGCAAACCGAACAGAGTGCCATTGAGTATTTATCACATACTCAAAGCAGAGAGAACAAGATAACTCAATTTTAATAGCATTTTACCTTGTTTCGATCGATGTCAGGACAATGTTTGAGTCAATAAAGTTTTTATCAGTACGCACTTGATATTTCTTGAATATGAATATGAATTTTTCTGATTTTCGTGGAATTAATATAAATTGAGCTTGAAAATGAAGGTATATATTTGGTGTTCGATCTTATGGATCTCAATATAATGCTTGAAATTCTTTTTTCTTAATCTTTAAAAAATCAACCATGTACGGACCACAAATCTAAAATATTCACTTTCAGCTCCCACTCCCTGGTGGCCAGGGTGGCTACTCATTTGAAAAGGGTATCATAGCTCATTTGATTGCCCCTGACCCTTCTATTTACTTGGGATCGATAGGTGAGAATCTGTCCCCCGAAATGGTACTTATATCCAAAATTAACATAAATAACACCTGGCCCATGGACTATGAATTTAGGTTGCCAGTCAGAAGCATTCAGTACATCTGTTGGTGTTTGAAAAGCAGCCCTTACTAGTTAAAGCTGCCCTCCCAGCTAAAATTCTCAAGTTTACTTCAGTCCTGTTTGTTTAGATCACAAATACCCTGCCTACCCTTGCCTCAATAATATTGAAGACTAAAAAATACAAGATTTCTGCTTTATATAGTTGTACACGGTTCCAAACACAGCTCTCAGGTAATTCCTGGCTTCAATTATAGATCAAAATCATGGCAACAATGGACTAACATGGCACTAGCTGTTTAGCTTTCATTCTTATCCCATATTATCAGTACTTCAGTAGTGGCCAATACTGCATTCCATAATCAATCTCTTCAGGCCTGGACAGTTGTGCCTTCACTTGGCCTGGGGCCAACATTGGAAGTACCACCTTCAGCCTTTCTAACAACTACATAAGCCATGTAATTCAGCACCCCTCCAATATTAACAAAACCTACAATGCACAATGCAAGTTCAAAATTAGCAAACCAGAATGATCCACTTCCCAAGCCAAACATCCCAGCTACATAGACTGCCTGGAAAGGCCAGTACTGCATGATGAAGGCGAACATGAAGGCTGACATTATCCTCAGGTTACCTCTGTACTTGACAAATGGGTTATGTGGGCACTCTGCGGCCGCTAGTCCTGAGTCCTGTAACTGCTTCAGCTTCATGGCTGTCTTGAATATCTTGAAACTGATTGCTATGTAGCAAATGAAGGCTGACATGATGATGAGAGATATTACTGTACATATGATGGAGAATGTCATACGTCCATTATCTGAGAGACCATTGTGTCCGCACCTAGAAGCAGAATAGTCTTGAAATAATATATAATAATCAGAATCATTATTGTCCATGTACCAAAATACACTTCCCCCGCTGTGCTGCCAATATACTAACGTTCATAGTTTTTCAAATACATAACGCTGCTAGCACATATAATATATGCTATGTGTTGATAAGACACAAGTTGCAAAAATAAATTTCAAATGTTTTTTCACAGGTATTTTCATCTTTGAGGTCTTTAGCACTACTGGTAGCTTAATACATGTACCAAATTTCAAGGCCGTATTAATAATTCTCAATGTATTTATACAAATCTGAGGTTACCCTAAGGAGTATATTTAACTACTTTACTGGTGCTTGGCCATAAATGATATTGCTAACTTTTTTCATACATGAAAAAATATAGAAGCACTGGATGTGTATGTATGTATAATGTTTCCGGAAAAGCGTACATATATAAATAATAATAATACAGTAGTTTTACACCAGAAAAGGGTGCCTATCTTTTATGTAAACCATAGCTCTTCCAGAGGGTCCCTAGTAAAATTGAGTTGCAATGAAATAAAATGAAAGTATAGTAAACTAAGTTAGTAAAGCCAGCTACAGCACTGTCCTGAAAAAGCATAGAACTACGGCGGCACACCTTCAAAATAAGTGTAATTGGCCTTTGCTTTGGGCCACCCTTACATTGGGTAGTTAAATGGTGCATTGCCGTAGGCTTAGCAGGAGCCTTCAGTCACTTTCTAGCCCAAGCTGCTATCACTTGCAGAATTAAGCCTAGCCTCCCCAACCTGCGGCCGTGGTGTAGTGGTTAGCACGTTGGCATGGAGTGGAGGGTTGCAAGCTCACACGTCGGCCGGGTCTCACAGCTTTTTTTTTTCATAAAATGTAGCGCGATCTGAGCTACGCTTGTTTCTGTAGTAAACAGGTTCACAAGTATCTTAGTGAGTTGTAGAAAATACAGGGCTATTTCACCCAGAGACACTGTCTGACTGAGAAGAGTAAAAAATACCTGTATAAAATGACAATTCTCCCGCATTTTGATTTTGGAGACTATCTGGTAAGCTCTAGTCTTGACAAAATTTAGCAATTCGTATTGTTTTTAGAAAACCAAAACGGTCTAATGTAGATAGAATAGAATAGAATAGAATAGAAAAATCTTTTATTCATCAGAGCTTTTACAATTATGTTGACGAATAGGTCGACAGGCCTCTAGGTACCGTTTAGGATTTATACCTAGTTCTTCCGGCCGTTCCCTTTGGGATCAAGAACACTTAGATCTAAATTTGTACCACCTAGATAAAAGAAGACAAAAACATATAATAAATTTAAGCCACTTCATGGGTAATGATGAAAACCTTTTGGATAATAGAATACTATCAACTAGAAGTCATGTTACAGGCAGACGAAATTTAAAATTATTACAGCCAAAATTCACAAAAACTTTAAAATCATTTAATTATAAATCTGCAAAACACTGGAACTTCCTTGAAACTGCTGCTCACCAGGTACAGGACCGGAAATCATTCAGCAAAATTATTGATGTATATTTAAATGAAATTGATGTATTGTAGACCACTCTATACTGTGGCATCTTTCTATGTGCGTATTATTATGAGCATTTTGTGCTGCTTGGTCTGGACTTACCATTATTACTGTTTCGACTGCTATACCTTGTTTTATTATTTGTCTCTACTACTGATGAATTTATTAAATTGCTTTAGATAGATTGTATTAACTATTAGCTAGATATATGAGCAGCTGAAGATTATTGTCTCTGTTTCAGTTGCTATGAACTGCTTCTCACTTTATCTAAATACTCTAGATTAGATATTAGAAGATAGCCCTAGAGTTTATTTTTGGCATAGTAATGTAAAATCAAAATAATTTTTTCCGATAGCAACTAGTCAGGAACCTGCTGTAAGACCTGGAAGTCACCTTTCAGATATGGGTTTTGTACACCTTTCTCGTATTAATAAAAAATGTTTTGAATTGAATTGAATACTATATACCTAAGTCATCTTATTTCATTTTCTGTAGTAATTTCAGTAAACTTTAGCACCCTCTTGTAGTTATATTCTAAATTCATGGTAACAACCAGAAGAAATGAACTCTAGTTAGCCTCATAATAATGGTATGTGGACCAATTTGTCTTCCTCTCATATAACCCACAATTACTATTTTACTTGTTCTCCTTTAAAGACAAATAAAAAACCTCTTAATCTTAATCTTATAACATCAGCCAGGGGTGTCCTAAAGAAATGCCATTGCTTACAATCTACATTTACCAATATACTCACCATATACCAGAATTTCCAAAGGAGCCGAGGAAGAATAGAGGCCCAGTGATGAGTGAGGGGATGACAAAGGCTGGGAGGAGGAGTCTCCGGTCATGCTTGCCCGTCACTAGTGTCCTGCCCACTACTATTGTTGCACACGGCTCCAGTGCACTACACAGGTAGAAGCCAAGCTGTCACAAGCAGAAATAACTAATATATATAAGAGTGTCTGGTAAAAGCCACCCATTAAAAGACACCCAATAAAAACCCATGGGTGTCTTTTTATTGGGTATCTTTTGCAGTAAAGAGCCACCCAGTAAAAAGACACCTGGAAAAAGCCACCCAATAAAAAGACACCCAGTAAAAAGACACCCTTGGGGTGTCTTTATGTATTTATTAAACCTTACGAACTTATGTAACTATTTGCAATTGTATAACAATTGTTTACCCCGAAATTGTTTACAATAAAAACATTTTTAAAAAAACCCATCATAGGCAGTAATTAAAAAGATTAATGACCTCTATTTTAGACCTGCTGGTTCACTGCATGCTTCACCTCGGAATTATATATATATTTATGGTATATTATTATCCTATTCTATTTTATTTACCTCCAAAAGAGATACTAATGGTACACAATAGATAGTTAAGGCATCAGTATTGTGATAACAGATATACAATGTTAGGCTATAGTTAACTGTATAACTGTCTAGGCCCAAAGTTGACAGAGTCCCTTCAAACAAAGGGAAAGCCTCTCGTCTCAAACCACAAAGTGCCATTACAATTCCATTAAGACTGCAAAATGTCATTTATATTCCCATTAAAAGGCCGAGTCCTAGGCGAGAGAACCGGTTAGCGAAGTAGGTGTCCAATTACTGACATACCATTCTTATCTGATCTGAGAGTTTGGACCTAGAGTGTGATCTGAGGGTTTGGACCTAGAGTGTGATCTGAGGGTTTGGACCTAGAGTGATAACATCCCTTTATCGTGTTAATCATTATTAATTTTGTTGATGATAACTACTTTGTAGAGTGCCCCATCATTTGGATTCTACCTAGTTGGGTTAACTTAACGGTAATGTATAAAGTATGCGATGATAATTTTAGGATGTATTCCTAGTGTTATCGACCCCAAGAGAAATAGAGAATCTGTTGACAGACTGAATAAAAGTATTTTAAAACAAAAAATAAAATGTATAATTTTAGGTGTTCCATATCAATAAATGGAAATAATGATAATCAAATAATTTGCAATTGTACAATAGAACTCTATGGCTTACCGGATACAGCATGACTGTGTACTGCAAGCTACCAATCATAGCGCATGTACCTTCTGGAGGAAATCCATCGTTGATATAAGAATAAATATGATTGGCTATCGACACGGAGCTAAAAATAGCATCACTGACCTCCAGAAACAAGCACAAACGTTCAGCAATAGGCTTTGTCCAGAACAATTTCCTGGCTTTCCAAAATAGAAGGAGTACATATAAACTTATCTGTAACGGAAAGGTGAAATAAATATTATTGAGTCTAGATGGACAAATATGGAGACATATGTTGAGATTGTTGTGCTATAGCTGTATTTTTAATTGTTTTTTATTTTTCTAATGTCACTTTTGGTAGATCTGTATGCCATACTGAAGTTGCTTTCACCAAGCTTTCCATGTAACCAACATCATTACAAGAACGGAAGGGTGAAGTCGTCAGCAAATATACAATTCACCTTCACCAATCCTCTCAAATAACCCAAATTTCAGACGAAAATAAAGTTCAAAATACAGTTCAACATCTCCAAATTCAGGACAGGAAATATGTTTGTTCCTTTGACTCACCATGAGACTGAGGGCGGAGGAAGTGATACCAGATATTTGTACAATAGAGAACTGGTCATCAGTGAGTCCAGACAAGGCCAGCCTGGACCTATTCTCCGCCTCATCGCCTATCTCTCCTATAGTGGAGGAGTCCATCTACATGTAGAAATTAGACAATATGTGATCTGTTTCAGGAAAATGAGTCACAAGTAGCAAAATTGATTGAATTTTGATTGAAAATTGATTGAATTTTATTCACAAGATCTCTTTGTGGGAATGTTTTTATTTTTGGGCTGCTGAACGCTTGTCGCACCATGAAGACATGTACCAAATTCGAAGACAGTGTATTAATTATATCCATGTATTTCTAAGGTCATCGTATACAGTATATTGAGCTACTTTACTTGTAAATATCCGCCCAGAAATATTGCAAACTTTTTTTTTCAAAACTAAAAATATCAACCTTAGAATATATAGACATATTTATTAGATGTCCCAATGTTTACTATCATTGGAATCAGCTTGATCTCTTATTTTCAAATATGGTGATATCTCAAAATCCATTGTGACTCATTTTCCTGGAACACATCATATATTGAATGGATTCTATGACATTAGTTCATGCACACAAGTGAAAAATAAGACAAAATTGAATGGATTCTATAACCAATTAGTAAGTGAAACAATTGAGAAGTAATACAATATTTAATAGATTTGATTTTACCAATCAGTACATGCCCACAATTAACATATGTAAACACTAGATTATTAGTAGATTGACATTAAATGTTTTTATCAAATACCCTATAACTATAACATAATCGGCCCTATACCCTATAACTATAACATAATCGGCTAAGACATGACGATGGATAAGAATAGTTGTGCTGTATACAATAAATAATATAGTTTTATCGTTTGCTTTATAATACTAATGAATGTTAAAATATCATAATTTGTTTAGATTGGGAACTTTGTGTGTAACAAAAAGCATAGTATACAGGTGTGACAAAAAGCATAGTATACAGGTGTGACAAAAAGCATAGTATACAGGTGTGACAAAAAGCATAGTATACAGGTGTGACAAAAAGCATAGTATACAGGTGTGACAAAAAGCATAGTATACAGGTGTGACAAAAAGCATAGTATACAGGTGTGACAAAAAGCATAGTATACAGGGGTGACAAAAAGCATAGTATACAGGTGTGACAAAAAGCATAGTATACAGGGGTGACAAAAAGCATAGTATACAGGTGTGACAAAAAGCATAGTATACAGGGGTGACAAAAAGCATAGTATACAGGTGTGACAAAAAGCATAGTATACAGGTGTGACAAAAAGCATAGTATACAGGTGTGACAAAAAGCATAGTATACAGGGGTGACGAAAAGCATAGTATACAGGTGTGACAAAAAGCATAGTATACAGGTGTGACAAAAAGCATAGTATACAGGGGTGACAAAAAGCATAGTATACAGGTGTGACAAAAAGCATAGTATACAGGGGTGACAAAAAGCATAGTATACAGGTGTGACAAAAAGCATAGTATACAGGTGTGACAAAAAGCATAGTATACAGGTGTGACAAAAAGCATAGTATACAGGGGTGACAAAAAGCATAGTATACAGGTGTGACAAAAAGCATAGTATACAGGGGTGACAAAAAGCATAGTATACAGGTGTGACAAAAAGCATAGTATACAGGGGTGACAAAAAGCATAGTATACAGGTGTGACAAAAAGCATAGTATACAGGTGTGACAAAAAGCATAGTATACAGGTGTGACAAAAAGCATAGTATACAGGTGTGACAAAAAGCATAGTATACAGGGGTGACGAAAAGCATAGTATACAGGTGTGACGAAAAGCATAGTATACAGGTGTGACGAAAAGCATAGTATACAGGTGTGACGAAAAGCATAGTATACAGGTGTGACAAAAAGCATAGTATACAGGTGTGACAAAAAGCATAGTATACAGGTGTGACAAAAAGACACAAGTGAATGTAATGGAACTTACCTCTACCACAGCGGTGGTTGTTCAGGAGCAGGACAGGACAGGTGGTTGGTGTTGTTGTGCTGAGCAGCTCCAGGGTTTATAGTGTGTATGTGGCACAGGTCTGTCTGCAGGAGCAGGAGGGGGCGCCTGGGTTCATGGCAACTACCTTTAGTTGGTTTGGACCTTTATTTTACATAATAAATATTATGGAGCGAATGGTCAAGGTCAATTAAATAGAGAGGATGGAACTAGTAATTCAATATTTATAACTAGTAATTCAATTTATAACTAGTAATTCAATATTTATTGGACGCTACGCAATCTCGTCCAATAAATATTCAATTACTAGCACCGAGTTCCATTCACTATTTATCATATGCCCCCAGCATAGACAAATATTGATATATAAAACTTTTATTTCTGATAAAGTATCTAAAAGCTAAAAGAAAACCCAATTCGATTTTTTATTGTACACGCACAATAAAAATATTCTTATTGCACGCCACTTATCGCACCTCTCAAATGGAACGCGCATATAATAAACTCTGTGATGCGAAAACGAACCAATCGTTGAGAAAGGGAGATATACAACCCTTTTATATAATACTTTATACAATCAGTTGACAAAAATAAGAAAGACACTTCAAGAATCAGATTCCATAATGCCAAAAAATGAAGTCATTGTAGACTTGATTATTATATCCCACAAACCAACGAAGAGAGGCAATTGATGCTTGAGTATTTTATTTTGGCTCGGAGGCATTTGTATTTC
Source organism: Sthenelais limicola (assembly GCA_942159475.1). Taxonomy (NCBI): domain Eukaryota; kingdom Metazoa; phylum Annelida; class Polychaeta; order Phyllodocida; family Sigalionidae; genus Sthenelais; species Sthenelais limicola. The sequence continues at coordinate 3,910,141 of OW804100.1, read as the reverse complement.
ATTTTCATTTCATTTTCATTTCATTTTCATTTCATTTTCATTTCAAATCAACTCATAAATGAAGAAATAAAAAATAAAAAAAAACAAAGTCTGTCCGCCGACTGCTGTGCAGCTTTGTAAAGTGTTTGAACTTGCCGCCTAGGTTGCTAGGCAAGTCATTGGGAGCGAAGTCATTCCGGTTCCGGTTAGGCCCGCGGATATAACAGTATATGAAACATTTACACACCATATCGTTGCTATATTTAAACTTTTAGATTTAAAGTGTGCACCCTCCCTCCCCCTTTTTTTGTAAATTTTCATGTGAATTCTCATAACAATGAACAGAGATCGCAGTAGGAATAGAAGCCTGAATAGGCTTCTGTACCTCTTGGATATCGAGTACACAAACTGGAAACTTTGTGATGTACTGGGGTACTTCTAATTGTTCTTATTTGCGGACATGGAATAAGTATATGTAATCTCCTCTCCTTTGATGTTACAGTCAGTCTAGGGTTGTTGAATATCACTGGCAATAAAGGAATTGTTGATCGGTCTCCATTGATGCACATCAGCGTCGATGTTTTCTGGTGATAGTAGTAAGTAGATAACAGAGGGAGGTATTCAGCTAACCAGTGTTCTTGCATGAGTGCCCTCTCTCTGTGTAGGAAACGGTAACAAGACGTCATTCCCCTGAATGTATACCAAATATGAATATCCAATCTAAGTACTAAATACTTGGTTGTTCAACGTTATTGTCTGGATAATTCATCTTCTGGATACAACTCTTCATTCCGTCATTTTGGGGTTTAAGTTTGCCTACACGCACATTGACAATAATTGTCCTGAATACTGTAAAGGTTATTTGTTACCTCAACTAGCATGTATGTATGTAGCATGTAGCTACTAGCATGTAGCTACTTTAATACTGTTACTCAAGAATTGATTCAATTGTACCAAAGAAATATACTTAGATATAGGAAAGATCGAAAACTTGCAAAAGTGAAGAAAATGAATATAACAACAAAAGTAACAAGAGGTATAAATATGTTATATTTTTATTCAACAACATGGCCTCTTCTTCTCCATCCTCCTCATGAAATTGAATGGCATTTTCTGTTTTTATTATTTTCATTTATATCGCCACCGGGTAAATTTTAAATCAAACATCCTCTGAGCACGCGATATATTATAAAAACATCAAACCTAAATGTGATGTGTTCTTGTAAAATGAGTCACAAGTCACAAAATTGATATTTTTTCCACAAGATCTCTTATTGAAATGTTCTGATTTTTAGAGGGTTTAGCATCTATAGTCATATAAATCCATGTCACCAATTTTGGACATTGTATTAGATATATCCTTGCATTTTGAAGGCCTTTGTATGGAGTATATTTAGTTACTTTACTGGTAATTACCCACCCAGAAACATTGCAAACCTTTTTTTCAAAATATAAATATCAAACTTAAAATATAGAAATATTTATTAGATGTCCTAGTGTTTACTATCATTGGAATCAGCTTGATCTCCTCTTTTTAGATGGTGATATCTCAAAATCCATATTTTGCGACTTATGACTCATTTTCCTAAAACGGATCACATAATTATGAATATTGAGGTGTGTGACCTTTCAGGTGTTAAGTCATAATTAAAAAGAAAATATATTGACGGAAATAAAGATCACCTATAATATATGAAATAAATGGTTGTTGCGTTCACAATAGTTTTGATTCACCGGGTGTTTTCAAGAATAAAACCATCATGATACATGTTTCAATTACATGGTAAAAATCTTATCAAATGATTAAATCTTATTGTTTCTAGTGAACACAGACAAATGAAAAAGCTCTCCTCAGAAAAGGAGGCAGAAATACTTGTGGACTTGCTCTAATTATGTTTGTAATGTGTATTCTCTTGAAGTATAGTATCCGATTTTTCTTCACATCATGACAACTTCATATAATAGGTTCTGGAGCTATGTTCTCTTCCATGGTCTGAACCTCATATGCTGACTTTAAATATTAGTTTTCACATGCAGTAGTTGTGCAGCCAGAAATTGGTGGGACATGGGTTAACTTTAGAACTACAATCTTTTATATCTCTGATTGACAAGGACCCATGGGTGATGGAAAGAGCATCTTTGGACTGGTTGTAATTTAGAAATTGTTAGGAAATGCTTATTTTCTTAAAGTGTTTCTGAACTAAATTATACTTCGATTATAGGCTTTTGTCATACTTGCAGTCTGTGTTCGCTAGAACCCTGGATTCATAGTGTTGATTATAATTGTACCTTTAAAATCCTTCTTCGTAAGAAAAACTCTATACAGCTAAATCACATCCCACTTGGCCTATACATGTAACCAATGCACAGAACCAATACCAATAGGCGTCAACCACTTCAAAATCACTTTGTCAATTTATGATCATATACTGTGTACATACAGAACACATAACCACTTAAAGCATTTATAATTCCATCACATAACCATATCAAACTGTATCAAAAGTAAAGCTTTGGAGCTTGTAATAGTAATAGTAGTATTCATGGTACAAACCATATTCATCACAAATATTACAAGTATGTTGTGTAATTGTGTAGATATATGTATTTCACTGTATTCATCACCAATAACCAATGAGCATAGGAAGGAATACTTGGACCAACAATAATGCAAGCCAGGCAGACGGTGCTAATATTTACAGTGTAGCAGGTGCCTACCATACCTACCATACCTTACAGTGTATAATATATTGAATTTTAGTTCAGGTCTTGCTACATCATTTCTTTAATTTTAGAAATAGAAATTGGTATCATTTCACGTCTGAAAGCGTGGAGAACGGAACGCCCATTGCATTACCATGGGTGGTTCGTTCTCCACACATTGGTGAGTCTGGTGACCCGTCTGGTGATCCATACTCACATCCTCAAAACTGTGTTTTGATTGGATAAGACGTTGCACATTGATGGTTACGTAAACGACGCACACCGACAGCAAAACCAATGATTCTCATGGCTCCATGGTATTTGTCCTAAAAGTATTGTGTAAGTTTTGGATGGTAATCCAACACTATCAACTTGTCCCCTATCTCTCATGCTCTAATACTTTATTGAAATGCAAACTGGGAATTAAGAATATGCTAGCAAATCAACAGTACTGACTGACCCTTCCACCATTTTGGTATTGCTGGATTTCTATGGTTAATGAAAGGTTAATGCCACAGAACTTTTTGAGAATTGCATGTAAATTTATGCATTTATAAAACATGCATGTATCAACTGTAAGCCTGTAAGCATGTGTGAGTGTGTGTAGGTGTGTATATGTATGAGTAATATTTATACATACAGTCAACTATACGCACACATACATAGCCAGACAAGCCTATGGGTCAATGCCTGAAAACGTACAATGCGAATTATACATTTTCTGGCAACATTATTATGCGTTACAAGTATATGTTTACACATGCGTGTGGTTAGAAGCTTACGTCACAAGGTAAAGCCATTGACATCATCCAGTGACAGTGCAGAAGCAATTGTTTGACTTTAGCATAATATATATCCACCAACATATCAGTACATAATTCATTATGCATACAATACTAGTTATAAATATATAATATATAATATATCATGTAAATACATCTACATGTATTTCAAATTGAAAATACACTCTTTTCTAATACCTCGGCCAATTCTGTGTGTAGCTGTTTGGAGGGAGTGACAGACCCCTAAAACACATGCCTGGAAGATATAAAGGGTCAGATTTTCAGATAATTCGCCCATCCTCTCAAATGCCCCAAATTTCAGACGAAAATAAAGTTTAAAATACAGTTCAACCTAACAGAACAGATTGCTAGAATCAATGCAATGCTGAATATTCTCTAATTTACCTAGTATTGACCTAGCAGAATTTACTAAATGTGTACAGCTTCCAATTGTGCATTATCTGAAAATTTGACCCTAATATGAGTGGACTCAGTGAGGAGATGGCCATTCGTGTTCAAAATGTATATTATCCTTTTTAATTGGAAGAAGGTTCTGTCAAGACATGTGTAGCATTGTGTTCCTCTCCAACCCATCATCCTGGGGGTCATCCATAAATAATGTCATGCTACTTTCAGATTTTCAGAAAATGCACAATCTACAGTTCTACACATCTATCAAATTCTGCAAGATTAGCGTGAAAAATGATGAATACTAGGTACATCTGAGTGTATTCTGTATTGTATTCATTCAATAAATCTGTCTGGTTATGTTGGACTGTATTTTGAACCTGATTTTCGTCTTAAATATGTTATTTGAGAGGATTGCTGAAGACCAATTGTACATTTTCTAGTGAATTGACCCTTTCCGTGTCTCCATCTTCCCATCCAACAGTTACTTTGTGCTTCATTGACAGCATGGCAAAACAGTAATTTTTGCAACGATGGAAGTATTTTAATTTGAAAAAAGATTTGTGCTTCTTCACCACCACCTCATTCACCCTTTTCTGCTTTATATTCAGTTTAACCCTCCTCGTCTCTCGTCTGCTTTCCCCAATGATATGATCAACTAAAAGGCATTCTGAACAATGCTAGCTGCCTCCTCAGCCTAGCCAAACACTTCTCACAATTATCTGAGAAATTATCCTGAAATAAATCAGGAATTATTTCATAAGCAGACTCAATAGCAGATGTGAGCCCAGCGGATCCAGCTAGTTCAGCCTGATCCAATAATAAGTATTAGTATATGCACATTCTATAACCGGGAGTTCCATATCAGTGAACTGATATAGAACTAGTGCTATATCCAATAATAGGTATTAGTATATGCGCATTCTATAACCGGGAGTTCCATATCAGTGAACTGATATAGAACTAGTGCTATATCCAATAATAGGTATTAGTATATGCGCATTCTATAACCGGGACTTCCATATCTGTGAACTGATATAGAACTAGTGCTATATCCAATAATAAGTATTATGGTGTAGTGGGTTTGGGTATTGTATAAGAAAGGTATGGGACATCTCTTTGTGCTTTATATTTTAACCTTTATATTTTAACCTTCGGATTTGACACCATGTTTGTGTTGGTGCGTGATTTATGAGGTGGCCGGACCACCTCCACTGGTCAGGTCGTTGGGAGCTTGTCCCGTGACGATCAATAAAAGTTGTGCAAAAGGTCTTTCCTTGTCGTAGTCTTTTATTGGCGTAGCTGAGCAGATCGGATCCGAAAGATCACTACAATTGGTGCCGTGACCAAAGCTCGCCACGGGGCAAACCTCTATTGGTGAACTAGATTCATTTCTGAGTTCCAAGTAATATTTTCCGAGAAAATAAAAAGTATGGCAGCCGCTAAACCTTTGGTAGACGTTGCTACCCAGATACAGGACAACCTTGCAAGAGCTGCTACTCCTGAGAAGGATGATTCAGTTGGCATTGGAGCTAGGCGGAAAACCGTTCCGCCAAGTGTGAAGTCACCTGATTCAGTTCCGAAAGGACCAGAGACTCTAGGCGCTGCTGGATTTGACCCATGGGGTTATCGTGATCCGGCTAAGAATACTGAATCCGAAGATGAGATAGAAATATCTACGTTAAGGGCTCAGGTGATGAGTTAGAAAAGAGCCTACACCAACTCTCACCAGCAGCTCATTATGATGCGTAAATCTGTGGATCAGTTAACTGAGCAGAACTCGGATTTACAGGGTACCCTAGAGGAAGTGTCTAGGGATGCTTCTGCTACCACTAGGGAGCTAAGAACTGAAAATGAAAAACTGAGAACGGAGGCGTCTCGGGTAGACGATTTGTCTAGGCTTCACAACCATTTGCTAGATTCTGAAGCGGATTTGGCGGAGAAGCTTGCTCTGACTATGACTCCTTTAAAGATAATCCAGCCAGCAACCTCTACATTTGCGGATGCGGGTGCTGGTCCTGGTTATCAGGAGGGTGACTCCTACAAACTCTTGACTCCGAGACATTTTGGAGCTCAAACAGGTGACAATAAGAGAGCCTGCAGCTGTAGCTGAGTCCTCACCTAAAGATGAGGGGGAGAAAGTAGTTGAGTTAGGCGGGATGTCTAGCATTAAGAGGCCTGCTACTCCGAAAAGCAGCTCTTATGTGCACGGACATGTCGTTAACGAGACCTATGTCCGAAGAGATCCAGTAGGTACTACACCTCCAGTGGCTACTACACCCAGACCATCGGTTCAGTCAACTACAGCGACTGATCCGGATGGGCTACGTACCACTACTGTGTGTGTACCAACTGGTATGCATTCACAATCACTGACTTTGCTTCCGGCGGGTCCCCAGAAGACTGCTTATGGAAATAAGTCGTTGGTTCAAGGCCTGACTTATGCAGGGCCGGACCCAGCAGATACTCATTTTTCGTACACGTTCTATACTGACAGGAACATATCAGCCCACGACTGGGAACAATTAGATTGTGGGATTCCACTAAGGATACTTGGCTTCACCATTTGGCTGAGATGAAGGTTGTGGCCGAGGCTCACAACTGGATGGACGCTATGTTCGTGAGACAGCTAAAGAGTAGTTGCAGGCGTCAGATTGCCGAGTTGGGAGAATTACCCCAGGGGGTTACTCTTCCTGAACATGTCGCACATATGGACGCCAACTATGGTGAACATTCCAGGGAGAAGAGGGAGGCGGAATTGTTTAAATGTTGCCAAACTCCTCGCCAGAACGGTCGAGCATTTGCTAATGAGGTAGCAAAAAGGGCTAGGTATGCCTTTGGTACAGTGATGGATAGCACTTCATGTACCATGGGTATCCGAACCTTTTTGAAGGGACATTCTGACCCGAAGCAGGCTCTTTGGATTAGGTTCAAACAGCCAAATGATCTAAATGATTGTGCTCATTGGTCAGAAGTCTATGAGAGCTGCACTCAAGATGTAGATTCTGTGACCCTTCAGGAGATTAGTGTAGAGCCCCATAACTCTATGACCTCACCTGTGTCCGCCGCTCCTAGCGGACTTGGTGAGAAGAAAGTTAAAGCCAGAGCCGTAGCCCAAGTAACGGAGCTGTTGGAGAAATCTTCATTTACTGAATCCGGACCAATTTCGGATGATGTAAGTGAAGTGATTGTACAGGCGTTGCAGGCTTGGCAACAACGTAAGACAACCGCACCGGGTGCTGATTCTGCCACTCCCTCCTCAGGAGGTGGACGTGGTAGATTCAGGCATTGGAAACCCAACCGAGATTGCTGGTTCTGTAGTGAGGAGGGGCATTTTAACTCAGCTTGCCCCAGAAGACTAGCTCTTCTTGGATGGGTTCCGAAGGCAGATGCTGTGGCGTCCAAGGCCTCGGGAAACGCGGTGGGACCCTCATAAGGAGCGAGATGGGGGTCGGAGAAAGGGCGCTTCATAGTACCACAGTCCGAAGTGAAGCTGTGAGTAGTACAGGAATTGGCGGGCAGGCCCAGGCACCAGCTATTACGTTAGAGGCTTCACAACAAGGTGAACCCCTTCTGAAAACTGGAGATTCGCGATCGTTGCCGGACGGTAAAGCCTTGTCACAAGGCCATGTGCTTTGTGATGACTCAGATTCTACCTCAGATGTGAGGTGGGGGCAGTCTGGGTTCCAAGCTGAACAAGATCAGATTGTGTTGGTCAAGGGCGGAGCAACTAAATCAGCTCAAGTTCAGAAGGTTTCTGTACACGAACAGGGAACTTTGGAGATCCCTACCAAATTGTTGGTACGGGAGAGATGGTATGCCCCTGTAACGATGGATGGGGAAACTGGCAGCTTTCTGGTTGATCCAGGTGCTACTACTAGTTTGATCACCAGAAGGTTCTATGAATCCCTTCCAAATCCACCACCAATGACGTTGGTACGAATGGTGTGTGCATTGTTACATATGGGAGCGTGCTTTGTCCGTTACTAGTTGGCGACCGGACATATATGATTACTTGTCTCGTGGTCAGTGGACTGAAAGGTCCTGAAAGCGGGATATTAGGTGCAGATTTTTATTATGTGCACCGTTCTAATCTAGATTGGTCAGGGACTTTCTTCTTGGATAATTCTTCTGTAACTTGTAAGTTATGGAAAAAACCTGTTAGCAGAATTGAAGGTCCCTCTGTTAATGCAGTTCAAGTTGAGGATGCAATTGTGGGGAGAGAGGTGAAACTGCTTAAGGCGGTTATCCTCAAACCCAGGGCAGTTACATTAGCCAAACTTGATATTGACAGTGGCTCAGTCGCAGTTGAAGGAATGATGTTCGAGCCAGACCAACGATTGTTGAAAGATCTAGCCTTGAGCAGCCTGAATACTTATGTACCAGGTGACGGTTCTCCGGCCGTGGTGGCTTTCTCCAATCCGACCGGTCGCACATTGAAAATAAAGAAGAATAGAGTCGTTGGCAGAGTATTTGAAGTTGCTTTGGTAGCTCAGGATTCTGTCTGACGATGGGGAGAATGAAGAAATGATTAGGGAAGCAATCATTAGTTCAATACAGGTGCTGGAGTCTCCTGTTGCGGATGATGACCTGATCGCTCCTACTCTTCCCATTCCGGCCACTCCGGAGTGTCCACTGACAAAGATGGTTGATGATTCTGACTTGTCCAAAGTCCAGGAAAAACGAAATGCTCTAGGTCTCTTAGAGGAATTCCGTTGCTGTTTCTCTCTACCAGGGGATAAAGCTTTGGGATGTACTCATAAGGTCTGTCATGTCATTGATACTGGCGATGCATGCCCGATCAAGCAAGCATACAGACGGATTCCAGTTGCTAAACGTGATAAAGCGGAGGCAGAAATCTGGAAGATGTATAGAGAAGGCCGAATTGAGCATAGCAGTAGCCCTTGGGGAGCTCCTATTGTTATGGTGGCCAAGAAGGACAGGACACAGCGTTTCTGTGTAGATTATCGTCAGTTGAACTCCGTCACGATTAAAGACAGTTTTCCTCTGCCTAGGATTGATGAGTGTGTCGAGGCCCTTGGTGGAAACCAATGGTTTTGCACACTTGATCTTGAAAGCGGATATTGGCAGGTGGCTATGGATGAGGCTAGCAAAGAAAAGACTGCTTTCCTCTCCAGTGTGGGCTTGTTCCAGTTCAAAGTTATGGCTTTCGGACTGTGCAATGCTCCGGCTACCTTCCAACGTATGATGGACACCATGCTGGACGGACTCAAATGGAAGTCATGTTTGGTTTATTTGGACGACATTGTGGTTTTTGGAAAAACACTAGATGAGTGTCTCCATAACCTCAGGCTTGTTCTTGAGAGAATCAAAGACTATGGCTTGAGATTGAAGCCGAAGAAGTGTGAATTCTTCCGTCGGCGAGTTGAATACCTTGGCCGGATTGTTTCTGGTAAAGGAATTCAAGCCAATCCGAAGCAAATTGAGAAGGTCCAAAATTGGCCAGTCCCCACAAATGCTAAGGAAGTTAGACAGTTCATTGGGTTTGCTTCTTATTATAGGGAGTTTCAGCCCAATTTTGGTGAAATTGTCTCTCCTTTGCAGGACATTGTGACGGCTGCATGTAAGGATAAACGCTATACCAGACCGATAGTGTGGACTCCGCAGTGTCAGGCTGCATTTAGCAAGGTCAAGGAATTGCTGACCATGGCGCCAGTGCTTGGATACCCCCGGAAGGTGGGAGATTTCATTTTAGACACTGATGCAAGTGGTTTTGGAATGGCTGGAATCCTCTCACAGATCCAGGATGGACATGAAGTTGTTTTGGGTTATGCCAGTAATAGTTTTTCTAAGGCTCAGAAGAACTACTGTGCTACAAAACGTGAGCTGCTTGCTGTCCTAACGTATTTAAAGAAATTTAGACATTATCTTCTGGGTAATAGAAATTTCTATGTGAGGACGGATCATGCCTCTCTCCGCTGGTTGCTAAATTTTAAGGATCCGACAGACATGCTTGCTAGGTGGTTGACTACCATGCAGGAATATGGGTTGGATCAGGCCATGATTCTGCACCGAGCATGTCGCAAGCATGAAAATGCTGATGCGCTCTCTCACCTGCCAACACGGAAATGTGGAAGACTGGATTGTCAAGATTGCGGACTGCATGACGCTGTGTTAGCTGCTACTGAAGTCTCCCCTGTTGTGGAGACTAAAAGTAATAAGCTGCAAGAAGCTCAACAGTCTGATCCGATGATCAAGAGGTTAATCGCGATGTTGGACGGCTCTGAAGAAATTCCTAGCAAGGAAGATCTTGCAGGGGAATCCGATGAATTTCGGACTTGCGTTCAACATCTTGGCAGTATGGAAATGAGGGACGGTGTGCTATGCTTGGGCTGGGTCCGGCTAGCCACTGGTAGAAAGTATTGGCGAAAGGTGGTCCCTGCTTCAATGAGAAGGGAAGTATTTTTGGGCATGCATGGTCCGAAGACTTCAGGTCATTTTGGTGTTTTTAAGAACACCTGGTCAGCCAAGATGAGGTATTATTGGCCCGGCCAACGTTATGATCTGAAACGCTGGATCAGGGCTTGGCCTGAATGTAGTACAAGGAAATCTCGGATAGGAGGTGGGAAGTCTCTCCTAAAGAAAGAGAAACATGGTGATAGGTGGAACCGTATATCTTTGGATATTCTAGGACCTTTTAAAGAAACTCCTAGAGGAAACAATTATATAATGGTTGTGACGGATCATTTTTCCAAGTGGGCCGAAGCCTATCCCATGAGAGACCAAACTACAGAGAGCTGTGCGGAAGTCCTTTTTAAGGAATGGATTCTGCACTTCGGATGTCCGGTAGCTTTACAGACCGATGGAGCTCCGGAATTCCGATCACAGCTGCTGAAAAGTCTTTTAGACATGCTTGGGATTGAGAAGCTCATAACTCTTCCGTACAGGCCTCAGTCCAATGGACAGAGCGAACGGCTAAATAGAGTTCTTGTAGAGCAGCTCTCCTGCCTGACGGACTATCATGAAGATAACTGGGATATGCTGGCTCTGTGTATAGCTCATGCTTACCGGGCGACTGTGCATGCCAGTACTTTGTGTACACCAAACTCTGTGGTTTTTGGTACCGAACTGGTTGCTCCTATGGATATTGTTCATGGGGTGGAGCCGGATGGGTTGGATTTCCCTTGTAAGGTTTCCTTTGTCGAAAACCTGAAGCAGTGGATGCGTGATGGCCACAAGTACGTACGTAATAATCTCGGAATTTCTGCTGTTAACCAGAAACGAGATTATAATAAACGTACACGACCACCGAAGTTTGCTGTGGGGGATGTTGTCTACAGATATTGCCCCCCAAAGGCAAGCAAGAAAATTGGACAAAAATGGGATGGCACATTTAAGATACACAGGTTCATAGGCGGTACCACTTGTGAACTTGAGACCACTGAAGGCTTATTGAGGTATCATATTGATTATCTCAAACCCGCTTTTGATGAGAATGGTCCTATCCAGGCTAGCAACCTTCATAGGGCTCCAGAGTTTAGGAAACTGGAGAAAGCGGGTAGGGATATACTCAGGCTGGAAGCTGGTAAAGTGATAGTGGGAGTAGAATGTCCTTCCAAGTCCGAGAAGGAGAAGATCACTATAGGTGTTAAGCCTAGAGGTAGGCCGAGAAAGAAGGTAACTTCTACCTCGCCCGCCAGTGTTCCCCCTCGGAGAAGAAGAAAAAGGATGCTGTTAAGACGGGTGACCATGTATTACCTGTCACAAAACAGGTTCCTAAGGGTATCAGACGTAGGCCTGGGAGACCTAAGAAAGGGGGGACGGGGGTCAGAACAGCATTGGCTGATCCCCCTGTCCTACCTAGTACTGGTGTTCTGCCAAGGAAGAAGCAGGGTAGACCGAAAAAACAAACTTCGGATCAACCTGCTGTCCCTTCGTTACCTGTTAAAAGGAAAGTGGGTCGGCCCAGGAAGTTACCAGCTCCAGTGGTCACCTTGCCAACCCCTTTACCTAAGAGGAGGGTGAGGAGAAATCCGTTTCCTAATTTGGGGGACTCCTCCCCACCGCTGGTGAGGGCTCAGCGCACGCGTAAGGCCCCAGTTCGGTTGAATCAGTAAGAAAAATGGTATCAAGGAGGGAAATTTCTGAACTGGTTTTCCTCCCCTAAAAAAGTACACAACGAGAAGTCAAGCAGACAGTTTATTTGTACCGAATATTAATTGTTTGCTCCCATTTCGGCAGATTGGATTGCTGTCCAACATGACTGGGAAACGAATGTGGTCTCGGAGAGTACTTGTTTTGAACGACAGGAAAAAGCTAGGCCTAGGCTTGCCCTGCGAGTGATGGTAGCTCGGAACTTGCTGTAAGGCCGGAATCTATTTATAGTAAATAGTTGGTTGCTCGAACCTGTCCAGAGAGGCAAGGAAATTTGAGAATAACACCCTGTATAGTCTCAGCAGGGAAGAACAGGTTAGCCAGACTGGTCAAACACGTCAGTGTGAGCGCAGGAGTCGAGTGGCGCTGCTAATAGCAGCGGCGGTTGGAAACACGGGGCGTGACCACTGGTTCCGCCAGTGTGTTTTACCATTTGCACTCTACTTCCGATCTTCAAGCAGGCAACAGCTATGACAAGAAAAGAAGTTCAAACTGTAAGTCTTTCAAATGGATGAACTTATTGCTTTGTGCCTTGAAATATCTGTAGTATGTTGCAAGAAGGTGACAAGAATTTTGGTAACTTTGTGTACGGTATTTGTTGTAATATCAGTGTTGGAAGTGACTCAGCGGTCTGGCGCTGAACACATAGTCGCCATGTTGGTTGTTTTGTCTAGTGAATGAATGGACTGTAGTCTGCCTAGACTAAACACGCCATTTCTTGTCAAGTCCCGGTATTTTATGTGGGTGGAACTCGTGGTAACATACTTGTGCGCACTTAGTGTGTTATTAGAGCTAGAAACCAAGTTATAATTACGCCGGTAGTAGGTTTCGGACTCGCCGAATCTAAGATTGGTAGTGAAAGACCAGACTTTTTCTTTAAGTCTGAGACGTTGTCCGAAAGGGGTGTTGAGTTGGGTGTGACCAGTTATACTCTGTTATGCTCTATGATTGACTGTTTCTCTCCTTAATTGTTGCAGAGTAAGTGTATCATTCATTTTTCGGAATGTCAGAACGCGAGAACGAGAATGACCATGAGGAGCTCGGACTGTCCGAATCCGAAGGAGAGCCCCTGACAGAGGAGGAGGCGGCCGCAGTGTTGGACGGCCTACTCAACGCGGGTTCCGCGGAAGAGGTGCAACCACCAGCTCCGTTTCCGGACGGTGAGGAAGAGATGGATGTCGAGGAGGAGACGAATAAGGAGACAGGTGGAAGTCCTGCAGCAGAGGGCCATGAGTCCGTGACCTTCAAGGACAAGCAGTCCAAGGTCGAAAAGATATGCAAGGTGGTCGCTGACAAGCGAACGTCCGAGGTGGCCAAGGAAGTGGCGGAGAAATCCGCAACTACCAAGGACAAGCCATCCGCAGCTACCAGAGACAGGTCATCTGCAGCTAGCAAGGACAAGCCATCCGCAGCTGCTCAGTCTACCACCAGACGGTCCGGCAAACAGTCCGGCAAGCCCTCGGACTCAGACCCCAGGTCCAAGGTGGATCCACCACCATTGCGCCGGAGCCCGAGGAAGCAGTCCGTTCCAAGGAAGAGTGATGAGAGCGGGTCCTCTTCAGCCAGAGTGTCCCGCTCTCGTTCTTGCTCTCTCTCCCCCACCAGGGCAGACCCTCCTCCGGCGAGTGAGGCAAGAGGCCGAAGTTTGACTAGGGCGTCTAAGACCAAGGCTAGCGTGGACTCCCAAGTTGCTAGCTCTAGTTCAACCTCTCGGACTAGTGTCTCGCATGGTAGAGGTCAAGCCTCTCAAGGCATTTCACAGCTCCCTCTGATTAGGAAGCTGAAATGCGAGCATGTGCACCGCTCAGAGGCCTGCCGGATCCAACTGTCGACCATGGGATCATTTCCCAAGTTCAAGGCTGACATGGACCTGGCAGAGCTAGTGCCCATGAACCCTGCGCTGGACCAACCTGGGTCCAGTAACCAGGCGCCAGCGGAGTCAGATTCCGAGGAAAGGGACTTCACTGACAAACAAATGTCCAGGTACGAGGAAGTGTTGTGGCCTGAGCTCGTTCGTGAGGACAGCCTGGACTCTGGTACCTTCGGGAAGCTTTCCAGTGTCCACAAGCTTTGGCAGCCAGGGTTCCGCTGCCCTTTCATGGTTTGTCGGTATCCTCGACTGAACGAGAAGGGTGTGAGGGCCTATTCCACCCGGGCCCGATTCTTCCGCCACCTCTGTGAGGTCCATGCTCCATCCTCCCAGGCATGGATTTGTCCCTACCCCAACTGCTCTCAGGTGCTTGATCGAAGAGTGGAGCTGGTGAAGCATTTAATGAATGGCAAATCAGTTATCCACAATCAAGCCAGAGAGAAAGCAGTTGGCCGGGTTATGAATGTCATCCCCACTATTGTCAACAATAGTGCCTTCTTGAGGATGACTTATTGTTCGGCCCAGCACCTTCGGGTTATGCGCCGGATGAAGTCCGCCACCAAATCTGCCTCTAAGTCGTCCATAGCTAAAGAGACTAAAGAGACTAAAGAGCTAAAGAGACCTCTTCTTCTCCTTCCGCTAGCACCAGTGCTCCTGGAAGTTCTGGTGGTAGTAAAGGCAAGGCCGGAGGTAGAGGCGGACGGGTCAAGAGCTCCGGTAGCAGCTCCAGCCAGAGTGGTCCGAAAAGTGGAGTGAGTGACTCCCAGAAGCGCGGGCGCTCAGGCTCCGTGGAACTGGTGTCCCCTGCCCAAAAGCACAAAAGGAGACAGAAGAACTGGTCTCCAAGCTACCTGAAGTGGTCGACACGGACAAGCTCGTGAAGACCGCGACTGAAGAAGTGCAACGCTGCTTGCTGACCTTGCGGGCAGCTTCGTATGCAGCTCAACAGCAGGTACAAACCTCTCTGGCAACGCTGACCACTCCGCTGCATCAGCTACAAGGAGTTCAGCAACCGATTGGGGAGGTGGCCTCTCCGGCGGAGCTATTGCCAGCACTAGCACGTCAGTTGTGTCCGCGTCCGGCGGTGCTGCAGTGAGCGTTGACGCAGCTCAATACGAACTGTTGACCAGGCTGCTGGCACAGATCAAGCCCGCTACTGTCCCTGCTCCTCGTTCCTCTCCACCTAAGGTTAGCAGGACAGTCGCGGATGATACGGCAGATAATCCTTATTATCTGGGGAGTATTTTCGGTATGCCTGAAGCTGCTGTTACGCCCCTTCCCAAGGAACCAGTTGCCAAGCCAGCAGCACCCGCGGATCCCTCCAAGAAGCCTGAGGATCCGGACAAGGCTGACAACAGTGCCATGGACACCACCTGATCAAAATCTGCGCAGTTGTAAGCCTCCGCTGACGCAGCGTCGAGCATTCCAAGTCTTCCCTCCGCTGTGTCAGCGTCGAGCAACGCCTCTTTGACATGCTGTACTGCCCACGGACCTCCTTTTGACTATCGGCTTTGTGAAACCCTTGAGACCACCAGAACAGAGTGAGACATTGAATTGTATTCTTATATTGCTCAGAAGTAGTAATACGAACAGTAACTTTATTCTCATTTTCTCAGAAGGAGAAATGTGAACCCGTTTACCGGACTGCATTTTATATTTTCTGAATGCTTTACACTGGATTCTGTAGATTTTTATAGTGAGGACACCAAATGCTCCTATATGTACTTGCCAAAAACTTTTTTTGCTTCTGCGGATGTGTGTAAGTTGTTCGGATTTGTTTTTTATTTGTCTGAAGTGTACTGTTTCAACATATTTGTCTCTGGTGTGGTTGTATTTTGTGTTATTGCCTTATTGCCGAGTTTATATTGATGTTAAACTCTTTTTATTAAAGGGGGAGTATTGTAGTGGGTTTGGGTATTGTATAAGAAAGGTATGGGACATGTAGTGTCCATTCTTATTGTTGTGTGGTGCTGTCCGCTGAGGTTGGTACACTTGTACTAACCCAGTGGGCAGTACCAGCTTATACCATAAACATTTACCTTTTAGGAAGAAGTTTCCTTAATGTTCTTATTTTACCCTGTGTATATGTCGCTTTTATATCTTGTTATGTACAAGCCTTTTGTATCACACTTATGTTCATGACTTCCGAGAATAGGTTTATCATCTCTTTGTGCTTTATATTAACCTTTGGATTTAACATTTAGGTGAAGTCATGACTTTTGGGGGATAACCTAAACATATCCATGTAAAATAGTAAATATAAAATTCGGGTATCTTTGATTTCATTCAACTAAGGAGATGGTGAGGTTATACTACCTCCAATATCTAAAACTTAGTAGGAACGCACCATAGTGTGTTTTATAGTCAATCTAATAATACACTGTTGCCAAAATGTTATTTTTATAAAAATAATATATGGAAAATATAAAAGAAAAAAAAAATAATAATAATACACTGTAGTGACCTTTAATGAAAAAAAAAAAGGGTCTTCCTGATACTGAATCCATCCGATTGGGTTTTCCTGGTTTCTTTTACACCCTAGAAGTAGTCAAAGTGGGTATGTCATATATTTTAGAAAACCCGATATGAGATTTGTACCACAAACTCATTTTAGCCTATTTCACCCCGCCAGCACCGTCCTGCCATTAGATGTGTTGCCTTATGTATTGACTTAAGACATTAGCTTAACTGATTTGGGGCTGCCTTGGCATGTAAAATTATCATGTTCCAATTTTTACATATCATATCATCACTGAAAATTAAAAGCAAGATTCTTTATATCATTTATAATTTTTCCAATATAAAATCAGTTTCCAATGTCTCATTTAGGAGGTGATCATAGGCAGGTCTTATTTTGGCCATTGAGTTATTTAAAAGTAGTTTTCAGCCTATCTGGTCACCTAGATCCAAGGTATGTAAAATCAGTTTAAACAAGAATAAAATAGTCACTAGTTAAAATCAAAACTGGTTCCACTGGTTTTGCCAATCTAAGAAAGACAGTTCAGGCCATTGTCATAACCTCTTAAATTCCCCTCACATTATCTTATAAAATATAGGATTATAAAATTATGCAGGGTTATACATAGGAAGAGGACTTTATAGGAAGAGGACTTTGGATATACAGATTATATGCATACCAAACAGGACAAAGGGGCTTTGGATGTAGCATAAATATATGTATGTAGTGATTCGCAGTCGCAGGTTCGTTTCCCTTGGCGTATCCGAAGCTTATTAATGAGAGTTTATATAGAACAAAAGGAACAAAGGCAGGCGCTACCTGTTCACTTGGGTTTTATTCATGAGGTGTTCGGAACTGAGCATCAGTTCGCTTCCAGACCTGATTCAGACTGGGGATTTCGGATCACCTGGCCAGCCAGGTAACCCTTATCCAAAGGTGTCTGTCAGACCTACATAAGAACACTCCACATTCAGAGATGTAAGTAACACTATCAACACTGAGAGGTTTATCACAGCCTCTACAGATCACATAAAATGGTAGAAACCTGGGTCGTGGTTACTATCGACCAACAGCTGGCTGCTGTTAAATATAAAAGGCAAACAGGCAAAAGGTAACATAAGACTAAAAAGTCCTGCGGACCAGTAGTGACCACTGGGGAGGTTCGGATGAACTAACCCTCAGCGGCCACCTAAACCCAATAACACCACAATACCCCCTTCTTTCTTTTAAGAGTTTGAGAAGAAAAATCTTGAAAAATCGACAGGGTATAAGAAAAGTACAGTCTACAAGTAAGAGCATATAGTGTGTCCTCTCTACAATGAACAAATAAATCAATCTTATGAAAACTTCAGGAATCGACAAATAGGAGCATTTTGTGTCCTAACCAATGTGAACAATATCCGAAGTAAGAAAGAAAATTTATGAAAAACCTTTTCACGTTTGACAGGCAGGAGCATACAGTGTCCTCACTAACAAGCAAACAATCTGTTCTATAGAACTTATTATGAAAAAGGTAATCAGTTTCATTATTGTAGACTAAACGTAAATCTCAGCGCCACACACCAAGGTCATGATCCGAGGATCCAGGGCGTCCAAGCAACATCCGAGGTGGTTCAATCGGGTCGAAGGGCGGTCCAGTCATCAGCGTTCATACGTTTCCTCCATTCAGTCATCCTTGCCGTCGTCGTCTTTCTTTCCATCGGGCGTGTCCTTCGCAGAAGGTCTGTCTGGAGTATCGAACATACTGCCAAACATACCTTGCTCGGGAGGTGCCCGGCCCAACGCAGCCGTAGCCACAGTTCGCCGAGGCTGGGGTGGCTCACGTTGGGACTTCATCTGGTCCAGGAGATTGGTGAGGAAATGGATTTGTTGGTCGTTAACCTCCAACGTCCCACCAGCTCGACTGGACAACACGGTCAAACCAGGAGTCACGCCCGAGCCCGAAGAAGGCGAGGCTTGAGCTTCCTCAACTGGTTTGGCAGGGAGAGAGGTCGGCTTTCCACCCAGGGAGCTTTCCGACCTGCTCACACCTTGATTGGACTCGTCCGAATCATCTAAAAGCAAGCCTTGGAGTCTGGTATTCTCCTCCAAGAGCTTCAGGATACGTTGTTCCTTCTCCTGATTAGATGCCTTCAGAGTTCGGATGAGGAGAGCCTGCTGACTGATTGTTTCCTTCAGCGTCCCTACCTCATCCACCTTCGCCCTCACCGCCTGAAGCTTTTTCAGAGGAGTCACAAGAGCGGCCACGGTCACCTTGACCTGCCTCTTGGCATCCTCTGCAGCTACTTGCAGGGCTTTCAACGCCTGGTTTACGCCAGTCTCTGATGTTTCCACCAGAGCGGCGGTCTCCAAGGCACAAGGCAGATCAGCCAGAGTTGTGTCCACCCATTTCTGGGCCTTCCCTGAACGTCTGCTCCTCTTGGCAGGAGGAGCAGCTAACTCAGCTGCCTTCGACTGGCTCTCAGCCCTCGGACGCTTGGAGGCTGCGGCCTTCGAGCTAGTACTAGCACTTGGCTTGTCCGAAGCCACTGTGCTAGACTTAACCGGGGTCTGAGTTGGTTTGGATTTTCCAGTACCAGCTCTGGAAACTTCCGCCTCACCAGCCTTTCGAAGGGTCCGAAGATGGGCCATCGAAAGATGAGTAGTTCGAATGTAAGCACCAAAGGGCTTCCACTCAGGCTTCACTTTCGCCGCCTTCTCCATCGCCTTCGGCCTTCCCTGGTTGTGTAGCAGCTCCTCCCCATTCATGATGTGGCTGACCAGTTCTGATTTTCTGTCTAGCTGCTGCCGACAGTTCTCATACGGACAGATCCACACTTCTGTTTGAGGGGCGTGAACCTCGCACAGGTGCCTGAAAAACCTTTCTCGGGTGGAGAAAATTTGGACACCTGAAGCATTGAGCTTCACTCGCCTACACACCAGATACGGACATCGAAACCCAGGCTCCCACAGAGTTGGCACCAGTCGGAGCTTTTCACTGGTTCCAGGTTCCATTTTACCTGCCTTGCACAGTAGAGCACTGGGAGAGCACTGGGTAGAGACAGGATTCATACCGAAGCATGAGTCCATGGTCATCTTCAGAGTCGGACTCTGTGGCCATCAGATGACGTGAGCCTGGCCTATCGTGCCTAGGGTTCAGCGGGACAATATCAGCGGCCTTGTCCAACTCTGCATTGAACTTGGTCAGCGAGCCCAAGTGCGCCAACTGATCCTCCCTCACCTTAGCACGATGCACATGGACCTTTTTCAGCTTCTGGAACTTCAACTTAGTAGTTTCAGTCGCTGGGGCTGGTGCCTTGCCTTTCGAGCTCGACTTGGGGTCCGAGCTCCGGGGTTTGCGAACTTGACGGGCAGAAGACTGGGTGCTCTTGGCCGGTGAACCCATGAGCTCCTCAGTCGCTGCCGCCGAAGAATCAGCAGGATCTGGAGATAGAGTCCACGGGGACTCGTCCATCTCTCCATCCTTCATCTTCGGCTTGTCCTGTTTTCTGGGGGATCTAGGTTTCTGCTTCGAGGTTCCGGCCGAAGGTACAGACTTGGCTTCGGGAGTCTCGGACTCAACCTCAGCCATGTCAACTACCAACGCCGCCTTCTCTTCAGCAGCTGCCAACCTAGCATCCTCGGCCTCCATAATTGCACCCCAGCAAGTTACGGTGCCCGACCCAGAGCCATCTGCGTCAGCCTGACCCATGCCTACAAGGATCCGAGACCCTTCCATGACCTTGGCCTCTTCGTCCGACAATACCTCGCAGTCCGAAGCATCCAGATCCATTTCTAGATCGGACTCGGACAGCTTGGCGTTGAGGGAGTCAGCCAAATGGTCCTTGGTCATGTTCTCGTATTCGCCAGAGGTAGACATCACTAGTCAATCGGTACCTGAAAGTATAATGATGGTATGGGTAGTAATAAGTGAAGTCCGTGGCCACTGAAGACGTTTTGGATTTCCAGTTTAACATACAAGCGGTACCCAAGGCAAGGTTAAGTACTTTCCGAGACTCATGTTCGTCTCCCAGTCACAAATGGAATTAACTGAATAAAGTCCATTTTTACTGCTTATCAATAGGGGACAGGGCGGCTCTTAGTTCGGTCCACCACCCGTCTGACTTCTCGTTGTGTGATTTTTTAGTTTGGGTAGAAATCAGTTCGGAGATTCGTACCCTCGGTCCAGTACCATAATTAGCTCAACTGCAACCGAACTGGGGCCTTTCGTACACGTTTAGCCCTTGCTATGCCAGGAGAAGAAGGATCTGGTGGCTTT
The DNA here is from genome assembly GCA_942159475.1 of Sthenelais limicola. Taxonomy (NCBI): domain Eukaryota; kingdom Metazoa; phylum Annelida; class Polychaeta; order Phyllodocida; family Sigalionidae; genus Sthenelais; species Sthenelais limicola. The sequence goes on along the minus strand of OW804100.1, from coordinate 3,889,568 downwards.
GCATTAACCACAGCTCCTTTCCTTGGTCTACCTGGTCGTTTCTTCGGCTGCACTGGAGGTACAAGAGCAGCTTGGACTAGCTGTTTCCTAGGCCTTCCGCGCTTCCTATTCAAAACGACCGGGGGCGCCACCGGCTGGTCGGACGTATCTGTGCGAACCTTCGGCCTCCCGCGCTTCTTCGGACAGACCGTAGCTACCTTAGACTTCTCTTTTCTAGATAAAGTCTTTCCCGGACCCAAAAGCCCAGGCTTGGTAGCCGTAAGTCCCGAGTCTGCTAAGGAACTGTCAGGTTTGGCAACAGATTTTCCTTTTTTACCCCCTCTTTTCTTTAGAGGCAGAGATTTACTGGAGGTTTCCTTTGAACTACCCTTTCGGATCTTCCTAGGTCTACCTCTCGGCTTGACGCCTACAGTAATCTTCTCTTTCTCAACCAACTTCCCAATCTTTCCCTGGCACCACTCTCCCAGCTTCTAGTCTAAACATATCCATACCAGCCTGTTCCTGCTTTTGGAATTCTGGAGCCCGATCCAAGTTAACTGCTTGAATCGGCCCATTTTTATCAAAAGCTGGCTTCAGATAGTTGATATGGTATCGCATTAGACCTTCGGCTGTCTCCAGTTCACAGGTGAACCTTCTGATTTTATAAGGCCCGTCCCACTTGGGTCCGAGCTTCTTATTCGCCTTGGGGGGACAGAATCGGTATACCACCTCCCCCGCCTCAAAACTGGGGGGCCTAGAACGTTTGTTATAATCTCTTATCTGGTGAACCGCAGATATTCCGAGATTATCCCGTATGTACTGGTGTCCCTTTCTCATCCACTGTTTCAGGTTCTCAACAAAAGCAACCTTGCAAGGGAAATCAAGACTTCCTCTTTCCACTCCATGAACTATATCCATGGGCGTTACCAGTTCTTCTCCGAAGACTACTGAGTTAGGTGTGCATAAAGTAGCAGCATGTACTGTCCCTCTGTATGCATGAGCAATGCAAGGGGTCAGCATATCCCAATCTACTTCGTCCGAATCAGTCATACAAGATAGCTGTTCCACAAGAACTCTGTTCAGCCTCTCGGACTGCCCATTACTCATAGGCCTGTACGGGAGGGTAATTAGCTTCTCGATTCCCAGCATGTCAAGTAGACATTTGAAGAGTTGAGACCGAAATTCAGGAGCTCCATCTGTCTGCAACGACACAGGACATCCGAATCTTAAGATCCATTCCCGAAAAAGAACTTCTGCACAGCTCTCAGCGGTGTGATCGGCCATGGGGTAGGCTTCGGCCCATTTAGAGAAATGGTCTACTACAACCATAATATAGCTGTTACCTCTAGGGGCACTCCGAAGAGGTCCTAGAATATCCAACGATATTCGGTTCCATCTACCACCATGTTTTTCTTTCTTAAGGTAAGAAATCCCACCACCACCTCTAGTCTTCCTCATATTGCACTCCGGGCAAGCCCGTACCCACCGCTTCAGATCATAACTCATACCAGGCCAAAAATATCTCATCTTTGCTGACCAGACATTCTTGAAGGTTCCGAAATGACCCGCAGTTTTGGCACCATGTATGCCCTGGAAGATCTCTTTCCTCATGGAAACAGGGACAATTTTCCTCCAGTATTTCTTTTCGGTGGCTAGTCTTGTCCACCCCAGACATAGCACACCTTCTCTGACCTCCATACTACCAAGATGTCTGACAAATGCCCGAAACTCATCAGATTCACCAGCAAGATTTTCCTTGCTAGGAATCGGTATAGTTCCATCTAACATTTTCAGCAACCTTTTTACAAGTGGGTCGGCTTGCTGAGCTTCTTGCAACACGTTCCGCTGAGTCCCTAAGGAAACTTCTTTAGTGGCAATAACAGCATCATGCGCACCGCAATCTAGGCAGTCTGGTCTTCCACATTTTCTGGTTGGCAAGCGCGACAGCGCGTCAGCATTTTCATGCTGTTTTCAAGCCCGATGCAAAATCATGCTCTGATCCAGTCCGAATTCCTGTAAGGTGAGTAGCCAGCGAGCTAACATATCGGTCGGATCCTTGAAATTGAGCAGCCAACGCAAGGAGGTGTGATCTGTCCGAACAACAAAATCCTTATTACCCAGCAAGTAATGTCGGAATTTTTGCAGGTAGGTCAGAACGGCAAGCAGCTCACGTTTTGTCGCACAATAGTTCCTTTGTGGCTTAGATAAACTATGGCTTGCAAAACACAGAACCACCTCCCTTCCTTCCTGGACCTGAGACAGGATTCCCGCCATGCCAAAACTACTTGCATCTGTATCAAGGATAAACTTACCCGTGGGTTGAGGATATCCGAGAGTAGGTGAAGAGATTAGCAAATTTTTGCATATATCGAATGCATCTTGGCAACGAGTTACGCGGTTACAACTTCCTGCAAGGGAATCACTAATTTACCCAAATCTTTCATAAAATCTCGGTAATAGGAGGCAAATCCAATGAATTGCCTTACTTCCCTAGCATTTGTGGGGATTGGCCAGTCCTTGACTTTCTGGATCTTCTTCGGATCCGCTGAAATGCCATGGCCTGACACAATCCGACCCAAGTATTCCACTTTCTTGCGGAATAATTCACATTTCTTGGGTTTCAAACGAAGACCATAATCCCATATACGCTCAAGGATGAGTCTCAGGTTGTCTAGGCACTCATCAAGAGTTTTCCCCAAAACCACGATATCATCCAGATAGACCAGACATGATTTCCAGCGAAGGCCATCTAACATCTGATCCATCATGCGTTGGAAGGTAGCGGGGGCATTACACAATCCGAAGGCCATAACCTTGAATTGAAATAACCCTACACTGGATAAGAATGCAGTCTTTGACTTGCTATCTTCATCCATCGCTACCTGCCAGTACCCACTTTCAAGATCTAAAGTACAGAACCACTGGTTTCCACCAAGTGACTCTATGCACTCATCGATCCGAGGTAGTGGAAAGCTATCTTTTATAGTGACAGAGTTTAGCTGACGATAGTCAATGCAAAAACGCTGTGTACCATCTTTCTTGGCCACCATGACAATAGGAGCACCCCATGGGCTACTGCTATGTTCAATCCGACCCTCTCTGTACATTTTCCAAATCTCTGCCTCTGCCTTGTCTCTCTTCGCCACAGGAATACGACGGTATGCTTGTTTGATCGGGCAAGCATCACCAGTGTCTATCACATGGCGAACTTTATCAGTACAACCAAGGGCTTTGCCACCTGGAAGAGAGAAACAATCTCGGAATTCCTCCAGCAAAGACAGAGCAACGTTCTTCTCGTTTTTCTCGGACAAGTCTGAATCATTGACCAGCTTCTTCAGCGGGCACTCGGTGGTACTAAGATGTCGGGAGCTATCAGATCATCATCCGCCACAGGCGATTCTGTAACCTGTATAGAATTGATGATTGCCTCTCTGATAACATTGCTACCGTCATCTCCAGACAAAGCAGAATCCTCCGCCACAAGAGTAACTCTACTTAATCTGCCCACCTGTCTTCGTTTGCTAATTTTCATTGGGCTGCCGGACGGATTGCTGAAGGCTACCAAAGCGGTTGAACCTCCACCTGAAACATATGTATTCAGGCTCCCTAAGGCGAAGTCTTCCAACAATCCTTGGTCTGGCTCGAACATCCAAGCATCCGATGCGTCTGAGCCACTATCAAAGTCTAATTCTGCAAGTGTAATAGATTTGGGCTCCATGATCACCGCTTTCCTAAGTGTCACAGCTATTCCAGTATCTACCTCGCTCACAGTCATAGTCTTTATAGAGGAAACTTCTTCACCTCCGGACTTCTTCTTCCACTGTTTACATACAACAGAATGTCTGAAGTTTTCCAAATAAAAAAGTCCTGACCAATCTAAACAACAACGGTGCACATAGTAAAAATCTGCACCTAATATCTAGCACCTGACTACCAGACATGTCATCATGTATGTCCGACCTGACACTTCATATGGACAGAGCACGCTCCCATATGTAGTTATAGGCGTTCCATTACCCATCGAGCACGCCATACGCACCGAAATCATAGGCGGCGCATGTGGAAGGGAATCATAGAAATCCTTGGTAATCAAACTTGTCGTTGCACCTGGATCTACCAAGAAATATCCACTCTTCCCACCTATGCCTACAGGGGCATACCATCTCTCCCTCACTAATAATTTAGAAGGGATCTCTAGAGTTTCCAGCTGTTGAACAGAAACTTTCTGAATCCGAGCAGATTTCTCTTGGCCTTTTTCTACCAAGACAACCTGTCCTGACTCAGCTTGGTACTCGGCCTGTCCCCAACGCACGCCAGGGCTCTTGTCCGAGCATCCCTGAATCTTTTCAGGGAGAAAATCACCGTCCGGCAACGGCCTAGGACCTCCAGCTATCGGATCGGGTAGCTTCTTGTCGCTAAGCTTTAACCCTATCTTACACACCGGTGCCTGGGCTGATTTCCCAGTTCCTATACTACTACCAAGATCCTCGCAGACTGTGGTACTAAGAAGCGTGTTGTCCGGGGCTCCCGTATCGCTTACTACAGGAGCCGAACCTAGTTTTCCGAAGCCGGCTTCCCTCCAGGAGCGCCTTGCTTCTTCACAAGTTCGAGTAGAGCTTTTTTAGTGGGGCAAGCTGAGGCGAAATGCCCCTCCTCACTACAAAAATAGCATTTCCGAACCTGCCAGGTTCTTCTTTCCCTCCCCCCAGCAGGCTTCTTATACTGCTGAGTTGAGGAACCAGTCTTTCCATGCTTTTCCTGCCACGCTTGGAAAGCCTGCACTATCACATTGCCGGGATCGTCGGACTGATCATCGTCGTCGGACTCCTGCAATGCCAGTGCCTGGCTAACCTGTACCATGGCCTTTTCTTTGGCACTTGCTTTCTTGCGCTTTCCCGACTGGGAACCTTCGGCCGCAGCTCCCTCCAATGGAATAGCTACAGCCAACGGACCTACAGCAGCAGCTTGCAAGACAGCAGCGTTCGCGAAGTCCATATGACAACTTTCCCATACCTCGGCCCAGTGAATTGCTTGGAGAAGGTCAAACGGCTGTTTAAGCTTCACCCAAGCAGCTTTCTCCTGGTTGATCAAGCCTTTCAAGAAGACTCTCAAGCAGAGGGTACGCAGAGTATTGTCCAGATTTATCCCGAAAGCATGTCTAGCACGTTTGGCTACCTCATTGGCAAACATACGGCTCGGCTGCTTAGGGGTTTGTCTGCAGTTATAGAATTCTGACTGCTTCTTTTCAAGAGAATGCTCACCGAAGTTAGCATCCATATGGTCTACAAAACCAACAAGATCCAAACCTGGGGGCAAATCTCCCATTTCGCCGAGCTGACGGCGGCAGCTGCACTTAAGCTGCATAAGGAACTGTTCAGGTGTCCAATTATGCGCTTCGGCTAGCACTTTCATCTCTCCGAGATGTGTCCGCCAGGAATCCTTAGGATCCCAGTTCCTTATAATCGCCGGTTTAGGGGCATGATTAACATTCGTTGCCACAAACTGATACCTGAAGGTGAGTTCGGCGCCTATAGCACCCTCATACTTCAGGCCCTGCACCACTGACTTATCCCGAAAGTAGTTTGACACTTGGTTGGTCATATGTCGCATGGGAGAATTATCGATCGCATGGATGCCAGGCATTTGGATTCCAGAAGTATCTGGCAACCCTCCGACTGTAGTCCATTGCCGACCAGTATTCCTCACATATTGGCTGTTATCAACATGACCACGCACATATGTTGTGGAAGCAGCTGGTTTCTTAATGCTGGAATGTGCTCCAACATAAGGCCTACCCCCTCCCCCTCCGTGAAGAGGAGACGAGGCAGTGAATGTCACTGTATCTTTTTGTCTAGGTGTCCTGGATCCTCCACGTGGAGGAGAAACATGCTGGGTTAAGTTAGGCTGCTTAGGGCCTGTTACACGCTCTCCGCTGGAAGTAGCATGTGTCACAGGTTCACCCACAGCCTGTCCGCCAGCCGCTTCGGACAACTTTAGATGCTCGGGCACGGGTGTCCGAGCAGTCTTTTCTGTAGAAAAATGCCTCGGAGTGAGGAGGATGTATGATCCACCACCTTCCTTAGGATAACTAGGCCTCTCTACGCCTCGTGGCGGAGAAACTCCACGTATCCCAGGAGGTGAACCATATAGATCCGCGTCCTCGTCCTCCGAAGAATCATCTATCATGTTTTTCATTCGTGACATATCATCCACCCTGGCCGCCTCATTCCGTAATTTTTCATTCTCCACACATAGCAAACGTGTAGTGGCATGGCAGTCATCAGTCACCTGAGCCAACGTGTTCTGGAGTTCTTGATTCTGCTCTATGAGCTGATCAATAGTCCCACGGGCATCGTACATCGACTGTCCTTGCACAGAATAGGCATGGCGCCAGGAGGCCACTTCAGTCCTCAGCTGAGCCTTTTCTTCTTCCTCAAAGGAATCCGCCATCACTGGATTCCTTCGAAATTCAGTCCATTGACCTCCAGCAGCGGCAACCGGCTGTAGAGTCAACTGTGGACTGGTCACTTTTACCTTCGGATTCGTTTTCTTTGCACCAGAGCCAGGAGTAGGTTTGCGGTAACCCTTCATACCAGCTGGTGAAATGCGCAGGCCAACTTGGGCCGCTGCATCCGCCACCTGGACTCCATTTGCATTGGTAGCCATCTCAAAGATTTACCCAAAATCTCTAGCAAAGTTTAAACTATAAGCCCAAACGCTCAATCGATAAGACAGAAAGCCAAGTTTGGTCACGGCACCAGTTGTAGTGATTCGCAGTCGCAGGTTCGTTTCCCTTGGCGTATCCGAAGCTTATTAACGAGAGTTTATATAGAACAAAAGGAACAAAGGCAGGCGCTACCTGTTCACTTGGGTTTTATTCATGAGGTGTTCGGAACTGAGCATCAGTTCGCTTCCAGACCTGATTCAGACTGGGGATTTCGGATCACCTGGCCAGCCAGGTAACCCTTATCCAAAGGTGTCTGTCAGACCTACATAAGAACAATCAACACTCCACATTCAGAGATGTAAGTAACACTATCAACACTGAGAGGTTTATCACAGCCTCTACAGATCACATAAAATGGTAGAAACCTGGGTCGTGGTTACTATCGACCAACAGCTGGCTGCTGTTAAATATAAAAGGCAAACAGGCAAAAGGTAACATAAGACTAAAAAGTCCTGCGGACCAGTAGTGACCACTGGGGAGGTTCGGATGAACTAACCCTCAGCGGCCACCTAAACCCAATAACACCACATGTATATATAATAGAATAAAACACAAAATGAGACAATGATGCTAGAAAATACTCCTTTATTCTTTATTCACATGCAAAAAAGAGCACATTTCTGACAATAAAAGGCAGTTGCGGTCAATATGAAAGAGAGAAACTATGAGGAAAAGATGATGAAAAGGTTTGAATTTGCTGTTGTGTGTGAACAGGTCTGAGAGGAAGCATTTTATCATACACAATGACAGAGTAACAATAATATAACAATAATAGCACGATCAGCAACCACCACCACCATCATCATCATTATCATTTAACCACCCTATACAAAAGAACAGCAACATGAGGTTGAATAGTCCATTGCCGACCAGTATTCCTCACATATTGGCTGTTATCAACATGACCACGCACATATGTTGTGGAAGCAGCTGGTTTCTTAATGCTGGAATGTGCTCCAACATAAGGCCTACCGACCGGCACGGAAATGCGAGCCCCACGCTTGCCTAGTACTCCAGCAGGATTCAAGACTGCAGGAAGAAGAGTCGACTTTGTAGATTCGTCTCCTTCGGACAATGGTCTCAACTACTCGTTGACTAATGTTTCGATTCCATTATTGGATAACGACTTACAGCCCAAACGGGGTTTGTCAGCTGGTCGCGAACCAGACGACCATACGACGGTACCAACAAGCACTACTAAGTGTAGACGTTCGATGATGCCTGAAATGGAAGCAAGTGTCGTATATAATGAGGACCGCCCTGCGGAAGTTCGTTTATACGGATCAATGGGCAAGGGAGAAAATCCCAAACCTAAAAATCTCAAACCTTTTCGCAATGGAGAGGATTGGGAAGAGTTTCTCGCATCAGCGATAAACTACGCCGAACTATGCGGTTGGCCAGAGGAAACGCTTATGCGCGAAGTGATTATGGCGACTTCACGACATGTGAACCAGTCTACTTGGGGAAATTCTAGGTCCCTAACATTAAGTGACGTTGTGACGAGGCTTCGTGTCATCTTGGACACAAAGACCGAAGAGCAACGCCAGGAGGAATACCGCAGCCGTATTCAACAGCCTGGCGAATCACTTCAACACTATGGTGAGGCTCTACTTACCTTGTGCAAACGTGCGTACGAGGGACAATACCTCGAACATATGAAGAAGGAGTCTATCCGTATCTTCTGCACGGGCTTAGAAGACAAATTTCTTGGCATGTGGGTGCAAACAAATCGCCCAAAGTCTATGCAAGATTGCGTAGATCTTGCAACAGATTTCGTGCGAGCAGGTGGCCCAGCAGCATATCAGCGCGTCTTGGGTTCCACGCCGGGACAGTCCTCTAAATTTAAAACTAGAGGATATAAGTTCTACGGACAGAGGAAGGACAAGGAACGGAAAGCTTCTTACGCGGCTGCAGAAGCAGAGGCGCAGTCCGACTCTGACTCGTCAGCGGACGAGACTTCGGGGGCGTCTACTGCGACTGAAGTCCCGGACTCTGATTTGGAATCGGATTTAATAGCCGATTTTGCGGCCTTCCAGGCAATGAGGAAGGACGTGCGAAAGGAAGACGGTAAAAAGTCTGACCATAGCACGAAAAAGGCTTGGGATAAAACCAAGACTTTGTCCAAATCTTCCAAGAAGACGGTCAAGAGCCTGCCTGTTGGCTTTGTGGGAAATTGACGTGGGAAATTGACGTGGGTCTCGCAAGGAAGCGGTGACGAGACCCGCAAGTTCGACGGAACTCTTGACGGGAGGGTGAGCCCTTCCGTAGCCCGCTCGGGCAAAGGAACTCCAGGTGGGTCGTACAATCTGGGGAGGTCAGGTAGGCAGGCAGAACTGAACAGGGAGGAAACTGGGGTGATGGAGGGTGAGGACCCGACAAAGCCCGCAGACACGAAACTTTGGTCGAAGGAGTCGGTTAGTAGCGTTCAAGCCATCCCACGCGATCGTGGAATGTGTTTGGACGGTCGCTATACTGACGCTGGCACGGCGCTGCTCGCGGATAGTGGATAGATGGTATGTACCTGTCAAGGTGGGTACTAGGCGAGGAGAATTTTTATACGACACAGGTGCAACTACCTCACTAGTGTCTAAACAATTCTATGAATCGCTAGCTCGCAAGCCCGACCTGCTCGCTTCGCGGGTTCGGGTAAAACCACTTGCGGGTGGTACTCCAGAGACGATGGGGTATGCGGTCTTTGACTTTGAGATCGCAGGGCGTTCGTATCCGAACGCTTGTCTCGTAGTCAGTGGTCTAGGCGGCGGGGAGGAGGCCGTGCTGGGCCAAGACTTCATGTGGCGCTATGATACTAGCATGACGGGGCCTGGAAAGATGCTCCTGGAAGGAGGCAAGAATCATGTATTCTGTCGACGGAAAGGTGCGATATCGACCGCATTCCTACGGGAGGATGTGCGGTTGGCCGCGTTCGAGGTGAAGGTCGCGTCTGTGGATGTGTCCCTACCCGGGAACAACGTGGGCTATATCATGGAGTCAGATGTAGGGTTACAGGTAGACGGTCTCATGGAGGGTTGCGATACATATGTATCGTCTGCTCACTGCCACGAGCTTCCTATTATGAACTCAACGGGACTTGCAATAGTCATGCCACGCGGGACGCCCGTGGCATCCGCTTATGAGGTGGCGGCAAACTTCACGGGTGACTATTCGCATCTGGCGTGTGCGAGAGCAGAGTCCGTGAACGGGTCCAGCACGGGGGGCAAGCGAAAGCTGACCTCTGATAGCTGTTCAATTACTAGCATCCCTGAACTGGATTCTATCATAGAGGGCGCTGAAGTAGCGGATACTGAAACCTTGAAAAAGGTGCGCGAGTTGGTATACGCGAAACAGCGGGTGTTCAGATTGCAAGGTGAACAATTGGGGTTTACGAACAGGGTTCTACACTCCATCGACACGGGTGACACTAAGCCTATAAAGTTACCTTTTCGTCGAGTTCCCTTAGCAAAACAGGAGGCTCTGGACTCCCAGGTCAGTAAGATGCTAGCGGAGGATAAGATCGAGGAAGGAAATGGCCCGTGGGCCTTCCCCACCGTTCTTGTTCCGAAACCGGATGGTTCAACTAGGGTTTGCGTTGATTTCAGGAGACTGAACAATGTGACATGAAAAGACTCGTATCCACTACCGCAAATAGACGACTGTCTAGATGCACTTGGTGGCAATGCGTGGTTTTGTACCCTAGATCTGGAGAGTGGCTATTGGCAAATAGCTATGGATCCGGACAGTAAAGAGAAAACGGCTTTCACGACTTCCACGGGTTTATACCAGTTCAAGGTGATGCCGTTTGGTCTTTGCAACGCCCCAGCCACGTTTCAGAAAATGATGACGGAGGTTCTCCGGGGGCTTAATGGCAAGATCTGCGTTGTCTATCTCGACGATGTGATCATTTATGGTGCAACGATCCATGAAGCTATTACGAACACGGGGTTAGTGTTTGACAGGTTGATGGCGTACGGCCTTAAGTTGAAACCGAAGAAGTGTCGCCTCTTTCGTGAAGAGGTACAGTACCTGGGTCGCATCGTATCTAAGGAGGGGATACGGGCGGATCCGGAGAAGACGCGAGCGGTAGTAACTTGGCCTATTCCGTTGACAGTGAAGGATATCAGATCATTTCTGGGTTTCGCTTCATATTACCGTCAGTTCATTCCGAGTTTTAATGATCTCGTGCGGCCATTGCAGGAAACTGCAACAGCTGGACAAAAGGTACTACGGTATAAGCTTACTTGGAATAGTGAGCTCGATGATGCATTCGAGGCTACAAAGAAAGCCTTGCTGTCCACGTCCGTCTTGGCGTATCCACGAGCGACCAGCCAGTTCATTCTGGATACGGATGCGAGTGGTACGGCCATGGGGACGGTCCTATCGCTGGTTCAGGACGAGCAAGAGCGAGTGATCGCTTATGCCAGTAATTCGCTCTCGAAATCGCAGAAAAACTACTGTACTACGTACAGAGAGCTGTTAGCGGTCGTATATTATGTGCCGAAGTTCAAACATTATTTATACGGCGCAGACTTCATAGTATGTATGGACCACTCGTCTCTTACGACCTCTCGTCTCTTACGATCTCTTATGACCTTCAAGGAACCAGAAAATATGCTGGCTCGTTGGTTGCTGGACTTACAGCAGTACGGGGTTACCAACAAAGGTGTTATTCAGCACCGCCCGGGCAAGAAGCATGAAAATGCGGATGGCCTCTAATGCGGATGCGGATGGTAAACGTACAGATTGCGATGATTGTGGGGCGCACGAGGCTGCTGTAGCTAGTCTCGTGGGGGAGGGGGTAGGCACGGACGACAATCTCGTATCTATAAACCAGACTATCCATGAGCAACAGCGCACGGACGATACTATCAATCGTATCATGGGTTTCCTGGAAAACAACCGGGAACCCACGAATCTGACTAGTGAAAGTGATGAATTCAGAACAATCTGGAGTCACAAGACGGATTTGTGTTTGGAAGAAGGGGTACTCACGTTCAAGTGGAGAAAACCTTCGACTGGACATGTTTTCTCGAGGATCGTGTTGCCGTTTGACCAACGCCTATCTATGTTCAGGTGATATCACGGCCCGGCCTCCGCGGGACATTTTGGGCACGCCAGAACGAAAGACGCTTTGCGAAGAAGGTTCTTCTGGCCGGCTCAATCCGGGGACATAAAAAGATGGATTCAGTTATGCCCCGAGTGTAATGTGCGAAAAACACGAAAAGGTGTAAATAAATCGCCATTGCAAAAAGAGCTCACGGGAGAGAGGTTCAGTAGAATCTCGATGGACAAAATTATGCCGGCTCTCGAGCGTGTGGGCGTTTCGTATCTCCCACAGTGGGGATACAAAAGCACGCTCCACCTTGCCTCTGCAACCTCGGAAGCCATTCTGAGGAACGCGAAGGAGCAAGGCTTCACCTCCAAGTACCCGTTGGAAAAGGATATCACTAAGCCTAAACGAACGGGGAAGACCAAGAGGAAGAAGAAGGGTTCCGATAAGTCGGACAAATCTGATCATTCCGATACGGAAAAGCGGCCCGAGAAACGTCCGAAACTCGTGCCCGCCCCGATTCCCGACAAGAACGCCTGGCTAGACGGGTATAAAATTCCGTCCTCTAAGGAGAAGGAATTCCCCGCCTTGCCCGCGCCTACAGGACTTACGGTCCTGCAGAAGTTGCGTCGCCCCGCACCCGCAGCCGCGGAAGGTAGAGCACCTAGTGCCACCTTACCCGTGCCAGACCCTCAGCCGGGTCCGTCACGGCCTGCGGCTGCCGCAAGGGTACCCCCACCCGAAGTCGACCGGGTAGGCATCGCTCGCACCCGGAAGGTGGTGGCTGATCGCGCAGCGGTCCTCCAGCTGGCTCTACAAGAGTCGCTGGAAGGCTTCTGTGTGGATATCGCAGAGACCTACAGGCCTCTCGATAACGTGGACCGTTTGGTTGATAGCCAAGCGGAAATCGCGCAGCTTATGGAGGACCTTAACAGGTCCCTCAATGAGCAGGAACTCCTGGTGGAGAGGGTAAACCTTCTCGACACGCAAGTCAACGGACTTCGCCGGGAGAACCAGGAGCTGCATGCGGAGGTCACTCTGCTGCGGGCTCAAGCCGCGCATCGGGCTATGCGACCGAGCTTTGCGCGTATCACCGGCCGTTCCTCCGGGTTTCGCACCGGGTGATCGTCAGACCGCCAAACCTCTTTTTGGAGGTATAGGTCGTGGCACTCCAACCAACGCATGAGGCAGTCTGCATGAGGCAGTCTGCGAATCGCAGGTGCAGCTATTCGCGGACGACACCATCCTCTATCACTCAAAATCCAACGAAAATGAAATGAAACGTGAACTTCTACAAGATCTGAACCAAATTGGAAAATGGTGTAGAAAAAACAAAATTTCGATAAATGTGACAAAGAGCACGGTTATGGACATAAGTCTAAAAACATCTAAAAATAAAACTACACCTGACCCATTGAACCTCAATTCGGCTGACTTGGAACAAGTGCCCGAGTATTGTTATCTTGGCCTAAAAATAGACCAAGCTCTGACATTCAACAGCCACGTTCAGGCAAAAATTGATCAAATCACAAAAAGGTTGAAGGCAACGGCAAAAATTCGAAAAGCACTAACTATAGAGAATACCATATTGGTTTACACCACCATGGTCAGACCAGTCATAGATTTCTGCGATACATTCTATGCGCCTGCCCAAAAGAAATATCTAGAAAAACTACAGACTACCCAAAATTCCTTTCTTAGGATAGCATACAACCTAAATAAAAGGGATAGTGTAAAAGAATATCATACCCAACTTAAAATCCCTTTCTTAGAGGAAAGAAGAGAATCACACCTCTTACTGGTAGGCTATGAAATGAGCTGTAACGCAGAATGTCTAGATGACGGGAAAGTAAACTTAAGAAGCTTGGCCAAAGGTCGATTATTGAAAATTCCAAAGGTCAAGACCGAGAGAATAAGAAGGTCATTCTATACACAGGCACCCACCCTATTCAACCAACTACCACCTTACAATTACAGAATTCAAAGCATATCTAGAACAGGAGTATTTTTCCTACTCAATAGGCACAAGGGCCCAGCCACCAAACTGAAACCAAAAACCAAAAGAGTCAATGAAGATCTCTCGCTCTCTCTCTTTCACTCCATACAATCTGCAGGATGGTTCGATCAGTGTTCGTCCGAATGCTACCGACCCGTCCTGCAGAGTGACCCCCAGGGCTCACGACAGTCAGAGTGTTCGTCAGAATGCAATACTCGAGTGATATCTGGGGAAGTCCATAAAGATGGTGAATGTATCACAAAGGTCATCTGTATTAGACCAACACTGTAACTAGTCAAATCAATGGACGACTCTATTAGTGTTCGTAAGAATGCAAACGACTCCTCCATTGACGTGACTTTGATCACTACCTGAACAAAGTTCAGCATGTATATATAATTATTCCAGAACAAATAAAGGAGGAACAGAAATAAATAAATAACACAAAACAAAACTATAATAATGAAGGGAAGATATCCCATATAAGGCTGTATTGTCTAATGAAGAAAGGCCGGAATATAACTTGAATACTTATGAAATGAAAATGTCGACACCCTATGAGGTAATGTAACTTATGAATATATTGTAGATAATTTAATGATAACGTAACAGGCCTCTCTGGAAGATCTATGGCTAGCATAGATGCGAGTTCCTACCTCCAGTCATATTATTATTGTATACTTTGAATTTATGTAACAGATGATCTGGAAATAAACAACATCAATCAATCAATCAATCATTGTTAGATATTCCATAATCAACATAACATATTTACATGAGATCATTGTTTGATATTCCATAATCAACATAACATATTTACATGAGATCATTGTTTGATATTCCATAATCAACATAACATATTTACATGAGATCATTGTTTGATATTCCATAATCAACATAACATATTTACATGAGATCATTGTTAGATATTCCATAATCAACATAACATATTTACATGAGATCATTGTTAGATATTCCATAATCAACATAACATATTTACATGAGATCATTGTTTGATATTCCATAATCAACATAACATATTTACATGAGATCATTGTTAGATATTCCATAATCAACATAACATATTTACATGAGATCATTGTTAGATATTCCATAATCAACATAACATATTTACATGAGATCATTGTTTGATATTCCATAATCAACATAACATATTTACATGAGATCATTGTTTGATATTCCATAATCAACATAACATATCTACATGAGATCATTGTTAGATATTCCATAATCAACATAACATATCTACATGAGATCATTGTTTGATATTCCATAATCAACATAACATATTTGCTATAGCTGATATACAACTCCCATAATTCCATGCGAATCAAGATTCAAGATGGCAGCCATGTAAATCCCCAATTGGTTTATAACTTAATTGCAATCTGGCCCAAGTCCATTAAGCTGACTGGCTTTCCTGTCAGTTTAATTCTTTGTAGATTAAGTAAGTTCATGGATGCTATTATTGTATTAATGAGTAATACATTGGAGGGTCAAGCCAAGCTCTCTCTGTTAAGTCACCATATTATGATGAACAGCAACAGGAAGAAAGGCTTAATGGACTAATATTTCACAAAATTTGTGAAGATGTTAAATAATTTCAAGTTAGTTTCCTTTCGTTAGTTAGTTTCCTTCCATTTCAAAGAGTTTTAGTTTTATAAGATATTCCTGGAATGACTAAGATGGCGGCCATATTGTAAGATATAGTGTTGGAATCATGAACCGTAGGGCTCCCACACATCAATAA
This sequence comes from Sthenelais limicola, assembly GCA_942159475.1. Lineage (NCBI taxonomy): Eukaryota > Metazoa > Annelida > Polychaeta > Phyllodocida > Sigalionidae > Sthenelais > Sthenelais limicola. Next base: position 3,874,051 of record OW804100.1, on the reverse strand, counting down.
AAGGTCTCTACATTTTCCTCTGACTCAAAACCAAATATGATAACCTTTAATGGCCTTAAGAATTTAATTTCATATTTGAGGACTTTTGGTGATGCATGAGAACCATGTTGTATGGTGTTCTTTATAACTGTGATATTATTTTGTGGTCCTTTAAGTTCTGCAGGTCGGTACTTAGAAGGTTCACCTGGAAGATCTGCCCTAATCAAACGGATCATACAAATAATATATATGATATACCAAGAGGATAGTACGACTGTACTCGGTGGACAACAAGTAGCAATTAGGTTTGTAGCAACTAAGTTTCTAATGGACAGATTTAAGCTGACTTTTGTATTCTGAATTCATTCTGGAAGATCACTGATTCCGCTTTTCAGCGTCTGTGGCAATACAATAACATTGTCATTTTAGTTTCTTTACGATGCAAAGCATGGTCATAACAAATCTTGCAATCAAATCCATTTAATACAAAAAAGGACAGAAAATCTATTAGCAATGCCAGGAAATACCGAGATAATCTTGTATAGTGCCAGATTTCTGTGGCCTAAATATTCACAAACAGACCCAAAACGTTTTTATTCAGATCATAAAGTTTGTGATGAGGTCATCAGGACACAATACGAATATAAAAGGTGCATGTGGAAACAAGCAACAAATATTCAGGTTATACAATTTGTGCTAACAGGAGGGAATTCGCGAATTTTGCAGGACGGCTGCTCAGCAAGAAAGTGGTGCTATAGAGTATTATATCTGTGCCTCTCACATCCACTGTTCACCAATGAGGGTTTTCCTGTTGTCTTAGTCTTATCACTAACCTATAACGAATGATAATTACTTAGACAAAACCTAGTTAATACATGGCCCCTGGTCAAACTGACTGTGAACCACCGAGTGCATCAAATATAGCTCAATAATTCTGAGTTAACGTTTTGTGTTTATATCCCAAGTGGATATTTTGTATGTTCTTTCTGACAATCATAGCATAATTAGATGTGATTTCACCTGTTTGAACATTTGTTAAGGCAGGAATTTGCTTTTTAACATCTTACATTTAAGTACATGTAATCAATGGGAAGGTCTTATTTGTCAGCTGGTAGAAGGTCAAGGAAACAGTTAACAGACATTATTTACAAATGTATGCACACTTTACTGTGCATCCGCGGGTCGGCGCAAGAAGTGTCACTTGTATGTTTATGTGTTTTTAAGTTTGATTTGGATTCTCTATTTTGGGATTCACTCTTTTATCTTTTCATTTTACGCTTTTCCCTGGTTGTTGAAAGCCAAGGCAGCACTACTGCACTCCAGCTGTCCACACCAGGGGCCAATGAACAAGACTGAAGAAGCAAGGAGCCTTGTAGGAACAATAGGGAGGTTCAGCAAGTCTAACCTATACGTAAACATATCCGTATCTCTCATATACAAACATACATTAAAAGAAAGAAATATGTTCAGCAAAATATGGTGGGAAAAACGTAACGTACCATATCAACGTAACGTACCATATATTTTTGCCATTAGAAATCATGTATCACATACGTATGTGATTCGGGTTGTCATGGAAGCACGTGACCCAAATAACGTAACATCATTGGTTCTTGACGTCGCGCTTCTTAGCGGGAGAAGCGTAGCGCTGTCTTGCACGTTTCGGAAGTTTTCCGATAATTTGTCAAGAAAAACACTGCTAAGAAGGTAACCATAAGAAATAAATCAATGAATATGTATGAAATAAATATGTAATAGCCCTCTGTTCGGTTTCAAATCGATCTCGACGTCGGGTCAAATCGTACTCCACCCTTTCGGGGTGTCGTACGATTTGACCCTCCATCTTGATCAATTTGAAACCTCCATCGGGCTATTACATATAAAAATGTGTCATCTCACAATTTATTTTCGATACATAAGAACATGATTCACAAAAAAGCTGTGGATACAGTTATGTAATTGAGATAAGTGTGCTTGCGGAACCTCCCTATGGTGTGACATTTCATGAAAATTAGGCAGACTTGTTTGTCTATAACTATTGTGACATTTTTAAATTGATTTATAGAATCCATATAACAAAATGCATGATGGGAGAAACATGTATAACATGGCTACATAATTACATGCGAATCAGTATTAAATAAAGATTACCTGATTCTTGCCAGTATAAATGATTTATCAGATCTTAATGCATGATGGAGAAATTTTTTAAGAGTCAAGATGGCAGACATTCAAGTCTCCTATTAATTCCTTTGACCCTCCTACCCTGGGGTGGAGGGAGAATGCACAATTACAGGTGCATATTGGTGCTAAAGTTAAAAATCTAAAGTTTGTTGTTAAGAAACTTTTACTGCATGTAATCATTGTTGATGTAAAACCCATAATCCTGAAACCATGACAGAGGAATACCATAACATTTTGTACGTTCCATGATCAAGTTACTGAGTTGAATAAAAGTGTTTTTTCACTAAACTTCATGTCATTTTTGTTACGTTTATCTACCAGCTAACCATGGAGGGATTAGCTGCGGTTAACACCGACGTGACACCACGTGACCCTGCTGACCTGGGTCCACCACACACCTCCTCGGGTCACTGCTACTCAAGCTCCCGAGCAGAGAACATCGCGCTTGTGCTTTACCTAAGCTTCTGGTAACAATGGGTTCTGACGCTGAGGAATTTGATTTCAACTTGTGGGCGGACCATTACGGTCTAACTCGGGCGTCAACCGGCATTCTGGTCAAAGAAGGGTGCAATGTGTTGGAAGTTTTAACGGTGCTAACTTCGACGGCAGTGAGTAAGCTTGGACTCACTATGGGTCAAGGCATAGCCTTTAGGAAAGGGCTGTTAGCCTTGAAGAACAAGGACGGTGGCCAGCAGGTAGACGCTAAACTTACAAAGAAGAAAGCAGACCCTAAGAATGACCTTGACAAGGAGGGTCAGATACCTTCAGGGCAGAAACTGGGGGAAGAAATGGATCAAGACGATCTGGAGAGGATCCTCGATGACCTCCAGGAGCAGGAGGAGGAAGAGGAAAAGAACCCCCGGACCAAGGCAACGAAGAGGTCAGCCCACCTAGCTGACTTCGGGCCAGATCCACACCTGAACCTAGTGATAAAACCAACTAAGAAGAAAGCGCAGAAAATCGCATCCTTTCTCCCAGAGCATGTGTCAAAGAGGATAGCCGCCAAGAGCAAGGACAGGATGGCCTTTATACAAGGAGCAGACGGTAAACTAACACTCAAACAGGATGATGAACAGCCAGGTTACATAACGGTGGCTGAGTGGGGAGCGGCGAATCTCCGCCTCATGCAACATCTGTTAGATGCAGGAGAGTTAGAGAGGAAGGATATAGAGTATTACCACGCTTACTCTTTGATGGTGTTCGAGTTTATTGAAAATTATGAATGGCCGTCGGTGATCAACTTTGATAGCAGATACAGGGATCTACAAGCACACTTCGGATTCCCATGGGGGACGGGGAACAGGGGTCTGGAGATCTCTACACTGATCCCCAGAACCAAGAGAGAAAAGTTCACAGAGAAGGCAAGAGGGGGCAAGCCGGGAAACAAGCCCCTAGACAAAAAGGATTCCACCTGCAGGAATTTCGCCAAGTACGGTAGCTGCAGCTACGGCGATAAGTGTATCTTTACGCATCAAAAGACCAAACAGGAGCCAAAAAACTCCACCCAGCCCCAGTCTTAGACGGGGCATTACGTCTGCAGGCTTGGGAGGAAGAGCTGCCGCAGGATTACCAAAACCGGCAATTCTTGTTGGAGGGGGTGAGACATGGTTTTAGGATCACCAATAAAACCATGCCCTCTGACAAGATATTCCTCTCAAATTACAAGTCCTGCACGGAGGAGAAAGTGTGTAGCACCGTGGAAAAACAGATAAGGGAAGAGATTGACAATGGGAGATACATCAAGTGCAAGTGCCCTAAGCAGATTACCTCTGCCTTGGGGGCTATCCCTAAGCCAAACAGTAGCAAAGTAAGGATTATACACGATTGTAGCAGGCCGATAGGTTGTGGGGTAAATGATTACGCAGAAAAAAGACCTTTCTCGTATCAATCTCTGCAAGGAGCAGCAGAGAAGCTAGCTCCGGGTATGTGGCTGGCAAAATTGGACCTAGCCAGTGCATACAGGTCAGTAAAAATTCATCCAGAAGATCATGATTTGACAGGTGTGGCGTGGACCTTCGAGGGAGACACACACCCAACTTTTATGTATGACTCTCATCTGATGTTTGGTGCACGACTAGCGCCCTCCATCTTTAACATGTTATCACAGGCGGTGGTAGCTATCATGGTTAGGAAGGGGTACGAAGGCATTAGTGCATACTGTGATGATTTTTTGGTGTCTTCCCCAACGAAAGAACAATGTCTAAACAAGCTCAATGCCCTGTGGAAGTTATGCCGTAAGTTGGGATTCGCCATAAACTACGACAAGATGGTGGGACCTGACCAAACCGTCACATTCCTCGGTGTGGTAATCAACACGGTAGCCATGACTTTAGCACTTCCACAAGATAAATTACAACAGACAAGGTCGCTGCTAATGGAAAGCGTATCTAAGACATCAATCACCAAGAAAGGGCTACAGAAGATAGCGGGGAAGTTGAACTGGGCATGTAGGGTAATCCATGCAGGCAAATACTTCGTGAGCACTATCTATAAGCAAATTAGGAGTCTAGCGAGCTCCTGGCATAGGTGCAGGGTCACAAGGGAATTAAAAGAGGATCTGGGCTGGTGGGTCGATTCTATGAGCCGTTTTAATGGCTCTCTCCCCATTGCGGATACCAGACCACAATCCCCAGTGGTATTGGACGCTTGTCAGGCAGCTGGAGGAGCTGTCTATGAAGGTCATTGGGTGTACGTACCATGGCAGCACTGGCCGGGAATGTTCCTATATTACTAACTTTTTATTGACAATAATGTCTTTGGAGCCATTTCCATATAAGGACTGTAATAAATGTGCATCACATTCTTTTATTACATTTCATCAACAAGTTAAATAACTTCCTTATGCTCTAAATTTACAGTGACCTACGGGTGTGCGGGTGTGACGGATTGGATTGACAATGGGAAACCTCGTATTCAGAGCCATTTTCATTGAATATATTAACGGGAAAAAATATTCAAAACATTCGTTAAATGTGTAGCAGCAATCTTTACTGTTTAGTCATTACCTATTATAGGAATAAAACAAAACCGGACGAAAAATTACATTAAATTCAAACTTACTCCTGGATTTAATACTTTTGGGTGAAATTTTAAATGTTTTACGATTGTACCTAACGTTCATCGACTTTGGTCCAAAAGCTTGAAAAGCTTATACAAATACCTTATAATGGCCCTATATATATTTGTACAAAAATACATGACACCAACATGGTAGGTGTGCCCATCTCTAGTGATTCTTTTTCGTTTGCAAATATTAAGCAATAATCTCGTTATAACCGAACTTCTAAAATGAAGAATTTACAATGCAATAGATGTTTCAAGCTGACGGCGACAAAAGACAGTGCATAAACTGTATCAATACGAATAACACCACACGATCAAATAACTCTAATTATACAAGTGACAAAACTTGATACACTGAATTGAGATATCATAAAAATCTTCTGGGATTTCAAGGTATTTCCTTGTTAATATATATTTCTATCGCCATGCAATATTAGATTATATGGAGATTGTCATTCAGACACTCTTTATATACCGGTATAGGCTTATTTCTACCAAGAAATATTTTAACAATATCCATATTATGAAATCTTTCTAAAATATTAAGGAATCTAGAGCCAAAATCCGACCTACCAGACCCCCCCCCCCCCCCCCATATTACCTTTTTAGAAACTCATCGTTTTTAGCGTTTGCAGACATAAGAGCAGCCGTCACATGGCTCTATATCACTGCATTCAGGCTATACAGGCTCCTGCATGTGCTTCTGTGATCTCCATATTATTCAATATTGATATTTACCTACATCAGTATAATTAGTTAAAACATTATACACAATTATATGAAAATATATTAAAACCTATATTCGGTATGGATCACATATTTAGTTTGTTTGAGCAGAGCTATCCCTGGTAGTACTCATACGTTGGAAACGTATTTGATATAGACAATTATATAGACATTATTATCACATAAATAAACCTGGTACACGATTATCGTACAAGTGGATACCGGGGACAGACAATCAGTGATGCTAGGTGACCGACAATCGGTGACCAAAATGAGCAATTTTAGTCGTGCAAGTAAATACCGGTAGCCGACAGAGGTGACCGACGATGGCGGGAAACAGATTGTCGGTCACTTTTGTCGGTCGTCGATTGTTGTGTAAGTGGATAAGCCATTATACTCATGTTTTTACCTCACGATTCCTTTCAATGAAAGCCAAGGACTAGTGACCTCTCGAGGGATCCTCAGGTTGGTAAAAACGTTGTGAGCATTGTCTGTCTTTACCAGCCTCAAGACCACCTCCTTGCCACCGCCCCCCCCCCCCCACCCCTGTGGCACATGATTGACAGTCACAAGCCACCCACCACCTCCTTGCCACCGCCCCCCCACACACACACACACCCCTGTGGCACATGATTGACAGTCACAAGCCACCCACCACCTCCTTGCCACCGCCCCCACCCCACCCCTGTGGCACATGATTGACAGTCACAAGCCAGGCTCAAATACTTTATGTCCCCTTCAAATGAAGGGAGAAATTAAACTAATCTAACCAAGACATACCATTCCAGGCCCAAACCCCATATATCCCTTCATTCTAAGGGAAATTAAAACTAAATTTAAAGGGGAACTCTGGACTGCGTATAATACGATTTCAGACATTGGAAAAAACTACAATTTGATGTTCTGTACATTGTAATATGTAATTCAATCATTTATAAATCATTGGGGAGTGATTTCTTCATGTTCTAACTGGCTATTATCTGGTATGTTGGCGGGAACAATATTCCCAGAATGCTATGTGAACATGACGTCAGCAGAACGCCAGCTCACTTCCTTCTCTTGGCCTAAGGTAGAGATTGTTTGGGTTTGGCTCAAATCAGCTCCAACTCTTGTTTTCATTGATGATGCCTATCTGCGAGGCATATGGGTGTTACACTCAAACTTCTGGCAAAAGAAAGACTCCATGGATCTCATTCTTTGCTCGGATTGGTAGCCTTCAACCCCTAAGACAGAATTGGAATAAACTTCCTCTTCCTCATTCTTATTACCACCTTGTTGACTAGCCATGTTGACTGGGTTGCACAGCCACGTGTACCATACAGGTGCGGTGGAACCAGGGGGGCAAGGGGGCACTAGCCTACAATACACACACCCATACAAGATTAAAGTAACATTGGGGAACTCGCGGAATTCACATTAATTGGCCTGCTTCTGAGAATTATTTAGGTTAGGCCTAAGTAATACAGATCACTGATCTGTATTACTTAGGCCTAACCTAAATAATTCTCGGTACAAAATCTGATAGTAACAATTTGTTATCTTCATTTATTTCCCATAATAATAAGACTGTTTGCATCCCTCATCCCAATGGGCCTATATATAATATGTGATGTGTTTCAGGAAAATAAGTCATAAGTCGCAAAAAATGGATTTTGAGATATTATTATATTTGAAAAGATGAGACCAAGTCGATTCCAATGATAGTAAACAGTCTAATAATCTAATAAGTATTTCCAGATTTTAAGTTTGATATTTTTATTTTTGAAAAGAAAAGTTTGCAATATTTCTCGGGGGCAATAACCAGTAAAGTAACTAAATATATTCCATACGAGGACCTTTAAAACGAGTGGATATATTTAATACATTGTCCTGAAATTTTATACATCGACTGACGTAACTATAGGTGATAAACTCTCCCAAAATCAGAATATTCCAATAAGGTGATCTTATAAAATAACCACTTTGAAAAATATCATTTTTGCGACTTATGACTCATTTTCCTAAAAACGGATCACATATATTATATGAAAAATAATAGGAATAAATACAAATAATATATATATCATCTATATGACATTTTTTTATGAACGCATACAGACTCACTTCTATGATTTTGCCGTAGTAGCTATGATCTCAGTGTCAAAATACGAAAATCAAGAAAATAGTTTGAATCATAATATAGGGCCCACTACCAAATCCATTTAACTATGTGATATTAATTGGAGCATTATTCTCTGCCTGATCAACTACCTACAGTAATACAAACTCTCTGAATAACCAAAAATCATAGATCCTGGATGGAAATGCCTCAACAATACATAATCAACTACTGGTGCGACGGTAGACAGTAGTTACGAAAATTGCAGTTTGTGTATGCACTAATTTATGTAGGCCTATATCCCAATCAAGTTTAAATTGCTGTACACTTATACTGCAGAGCTAAGCGGGTCGGCGTAACAAATATTTATTGTTCGACAATGTACAAGATTGCAATAATTTTTCTGTGGGAGGATTTGTCTCTCTTGCGGGTGAGCGGGAGGAATTACGAAATGCGGGAGTCTCCCGCAGGATGCGGGAGTCTTGGTAGGTCTGGATCAGAAAGTCTTAGTCAGTGCTCTCTGTACATTAAGGTTTCAGGAAATAGTTTGTGTTCTAATCTAGGTATATATTTATATACTTGAAGGTGCATTTATGTCATCAGCTATAATCGAACTATTTAATAACCTATTTACACCCCCTCCTCTCACACACCCCACTGTAAGATACTGAGAATCTCCGAACATTCCAAGGCCAGTTAAAAGATTCCAACAGGATTCTAGGCCATGTGATGATATTTCAGGCCCTTCGACCTAATATGTTAATGTTTCAACCCTTGAATTTATTTGCCTAAATTCTAGGCTTTTCCAAGCCCCTTTATTGGAATACAGTTGATAAAGTGTACATAAAAGTATATCCTATTTCAAGGTAATAGGCCTGGTGTTATATGATATTTTTTGCACCGTAAAAGTCAAATCTTGATTTTGAAAAGGGGAGGGCGTGCGCCTGGGTACCTTTGTGTAATACAGATTTTAATTTACATTCCCTGATACTTATCCATATAAAGTCCCTAAAAAATTAACCTGCCTCCCCTCTCCCCCCCCCCCTCCCAAAAAAGTGTGCCCCCCCCCAATATTTTATCTGTTCCGCCGTGCCTGCCATACTGTTTACTATTTACTGTCACACTCATTAGACCGTGACCATGCACTGACCACATACCGGTAATGAACAGGCCCGAGTTCGTGTCATACACAGGGCAATATGGCAGCACTCAGGACAGGGTTTGGGGAGAGTGGGAAAGAAATTACTTGATTCATTCTGGCAATATCATTGCCCAGAAACCAGTATTATAATGTGGGTTCCCAGTTATCAACCATAATTGAGCTGTATGACCAGCAAGTGTTCCAACCCAGAGTTTTACTTTAACCTAATTTCAACACACCTCCCCTATGCTCTTCAACATGATCTGCCTTCATTAATCCTAACCCCTCATTCCTTTTTCCCTCATTCCCCTCCCTCTTCCCCCTCCCTCCCTCACCCCCTCCTCCCCCTCTTCTTTTCTCTCTCTCTTCCCTCTAAATACTCTTACTTGTGGACAAGTTCTCACAAATGGTTAACCATACAATATGAATGATACTCAGGGGTTACAACAGACCACGCCAAAATACACAACATAGCTAGTGAACCGATATACAACAATCCACTTGTGATTCAGCCCTTTATTATGCTTTAATCTAAGTTTAATGGTTTTTTAGGTTAATAATATATAACATTTTCCGTCATATGCCTACATCACAGTAACTATCACTTCTTTTTTTTTAAAGATTTTATTTAGACTTGGGATCCCGGCTCCCCTTTTCGGGGTTGGTTCTGTCGGTCCAAGACTTAAAAAATAACATTTGTACATGTAGGGTTTACTTAATTCCTGGAAAGACATATAATTTCTTCTCAGTTGTTTGAATCAATGATTTTTCGATGTATAATATAATGAATTATTATCGATTGTCACATTGCCACTTACCATTCAGTTTATACTGAGGAGTGTTTGTGACTTCAGAGAAAAACTTTATCTAACACTTGTTTACCTGCAGTAAAGATTCGTATAATTATCACTTGCCACTCTAAGCAAACTGGTTGAGTGTTGTGATCTACTTCTACATATCAAAAGTAATGTGGTTACATTTCTTTATACAGTGTACATCTCTAAGAGCAATACATATTATATTAATATTCTTTCTATATACAGTTTTTTCTTCAGATTCTTGATTTTCTAGATTATTTCTTCTCGCTTTGCCACAGGGAGTAGAAATTATTTACTCTGTGATTAGCTTTGGAAGAGGAAAGTTACAAGTACATGTAGAAAATAAAGGAGAATAAGTAATATATTATTAAAAAATATGATTGTTTTACTTTTAGTATGCTTATGTGAATAAAGTATTTAACCAGTTTTTCTGGTTTGCTTTAAAGGTCTCTATAGTTCCTATTTGTCTCTGTTTGGGCGATAATTCATTCCAGGCCGAGGCGCACTTAACCTGTACCGAATTTTCCCCCATTTTTGTTTTATATCTGGGAATTTTGAGTATTGGCCCGGCATTTTGCCTGGTTTCTCTATTAGGTGTTTCAGCATATTTTGGATCATTCTTTCTTTTAAAAGCTAGAAATCTTAGATGGGTAATTCTTCTATTGTATAAAAGATGTATTTTGGCTGAGCTATGAAGATGGTTTATTGGTGTGTCATAGGGGAGATTGAGAATTATTCTGAGTGCTCTATTTTGTAATCGTTGTAACTTATCAATTAGAGGTTTGTGCGAGTTATGGATTAATACATCCCCATAGTCAAAAAATGGTAAGACCTTTGTTTTATATATCCTGATTGCTGTGCTATTATCTATGTATCTACGTATTCTGTGCATTTGGTAAATTTTATGAGTTTTTATTGATTGCTGAAGTTGTGCATGGTAGTTTAAAAACTTGACATCGGACACAAGTAACTGCATCCGAGAAACGTTTCCCTTGGAAACGCCAAGTAGTTACATTAAGTTCACACTAATTGTAAAGTTGAATAGATCAATATTTAATAAACTAAGTGTTTACTTAATACTTGTTTGATTGCATTATGTATCACTTCCGGCACAGGAAGTGAATTCCGGTCATAGAATGTCCATTAGTGAAATATATATCCTCACTCTCAATCTCCCCAGCAATGTCTGGAAGTTTCTGCTCACTATATATAAGGGATAGTTTGGCCCTATATATATATATGGCTATCCAGTGGTCGGAACTTAGAATAAATCTTGGAGAAAATCTAAAAACAGTGAAAACTTTTCATCACAATGTTATTTCAATACAAGTGACATCACATCCTGTCGCGGAAGAAGTAGCAACTGCGCGACAAACCTGTTGGCAGCCATTTTGTATGTACACGCCTTATTTCCAAGTATTTGTATATAATGATTTTGATTGAACATATTTTTATATAATTATTAAAAAAATGTATGCTTCATTTCCATCAGAAGATACATTTATACAAACATAAGATCAGAGCTATATGTTTGTCTATGGGGCCATCCACAAATGACGTCATGCTTTTTTTGGCCATTTTTGACCCCCCCTCCCCCCCATGTCACGTTTCGTCACACTGTGCCAGACCCCCCCTTAAAACTGATAAAAAATGACGTCATGTTCGCAGCACCCTCCCCCAGCCCAACTCCCAATCATTGATTAGGTATAACATCATAATTAAATATCCAGACCCCATTATTAGAACTATGATCCCCAACATTGAAATCTCTGTATTAAAAAACCCCTGAAGTCCCAGAATGTGAATAGGCTACTTTACAAATTCATTTAGTACCACGGCAACTATGGTGACCTCAATCCTAGCTCAGAGTCAAGGCAGGCACTTTTCCAGGGCCCTGATACTTTCGGTATAGGTGTCAAATTTTGCCAACATATACCAGCAATAAATTTTGCTTTGTGTCCAACAAATAAGGCAAGATTATCAACCACTATGTTAAGGTTAGTTTTCTGCCTGCCAATGGACGTGGGTCTAATGAGTTGCACATGTGCAGAGAGGTTTGGCAGTGGTATAAACGCATTAAGCCTGATTTGCATATTGTGCACAGTTATGGAGGCTGTAGTTTAGGATGTAGTAATGGAACATATCACATAAAAGGCTTTTACACAAGATCAAGTCTGTGTAGTCCCACAGGGGTCAGTTCCATGACCACTTCTCTTCATATATATATGGTCAGTTCTCACAAATCGGGTACACAGAGGGTATTTTTGGCTAAAAATTTAAATGGATTGAAACTACTTGCCATTTACAGATATCATTGTACGTATAATGAAGGGTTCATAACAAAAATTGGGCACACTAATTTTAAAAACTGCATTTTCTAACGTTGCCACCCCAATGCTTTTGGATAGAAATATTGTAGAGGTAATGAGGGTTATTTTTAAAAATTTCAATATTTTTGTTTATTATCGTATAATTAAGCTAACGTTTCAAGCTATAGAATAAGATCAAAATTGATTTTATTTTGATTTTTTCTATTTCAAGGCACTTTATTTGAAAATCATCTTAAATCTTTGACACCCAAAGTTTAAGGGCATGGCCTTGTTCTAATCCTTGTCAAATATTCTTTATTTCTCAAAATCAATATTTTGGTATTCTTGTAGCAAAAATACATTATTCTTATTATATTTCATTATCTCAACTGAAATTGTTCTCTTCCAATGTTTTATGTTGCCAGCCCATTAGTGCATCTGGGCCAACCCCAGCTTAAATCAGTCCAAAAATAACAGAAAAAATGTTAGGTTGAAATTAAAAATTCTATGACATAAACATCTTATTAGATGCTTTAAATTGACAAAGTTTCATTTGATAATCAATCATTGTGTAGACACATTTTTAAAATGAATGTCGTTAGGTTGGCAATGTTTAAACTTCCCCAACTTGGCCTTTTTTTAATGATTCAGATCTCATTGTTTTTCTGATATGCAATTATTCAATGTTTGTATTCAGAATAAAGTTGTTTGAGATTACATGTCAGAAACAAAATCTCACTAGATAATTATTTTTGATCCCTAGCTGAACCCTTTAAAAGTGCATCGGGATGGCAACGTTAAAATTTCCCAAAAGAAAAAATAAATTAAAAGAAATTAGCAATATTTCCAAACACTATATTTTTTATGTATTTATAGCCAATAGATAGGAGCATTATTTCAGACACATGTTATAATAATTTGATGTTTTGTACAATGCTGAGTAAACTCTATTTGACAAAATTATTTTTTCCTCTGCATAAAAGTGGGTTATGTGGATGGATTTCTGCCCATAGGGTGGCCATTTTGTGTTTTAGCTATATAGAAGTATATGTCCCATGAAAGGTCTATCTAAGCTGCATCGATTAGTTTAAAATGTATTCATATATAATAAACTGGTTTCCATGAGGGGTTCAGAACCCTGAGTACATGGTTAATATCAATACTCTGAAGAACCTTCAAAGGTGAGTGACAAAGTCCTTAGATATGTATAAGGAACTTGACTTGCCTACCCTTCACTTTAAAAGATTAAGAGGTGACGTGTACATGCTACTGGACTTGGTTGTAACAGGACATAATGTCAACTGCCTCAAGAACGATCTTGAGGACATGGAAATACCGTCCTTGGTATTGGGACTGGTCGGGCAATGGGTATGGTACCAGTCATTGTATTGCTACCTCTGTGTAAAATGCATGGGTCTATATCAGGAAAAATTTGCATGACCTCCAACACCAATGGTGCGTAAAGATGAATGGCTGGAATCCATATTAGCAGACATTTCCTATACCAACAGACATGCTGCTAGAGATTTTGTTATATATTATTTATTTAATAAAGGCAGCGTAAGGCTGCCACTCAAGTTACATGACACCAGTTCCTATTGATTTTTTTTTTTTTAAATTCAGTTTAAGGCCAATACATTATTTAAATTATTATAGAAAAAACGCAATATTCCTCAGGGATGTTTTCACACAGTGCCATTGTTGAAGTTTGATTTGCAAGAAAACTAGAATGATCTGGATATATCTAGATATAGAGGCCATAGAAGCATGTCCAGTAGCCTTTTATTCTAAGGTGTATTTCAAATGAATTTTACTTAGAGCACAAGTTTCCCCGTTACGGTAGTCTTTTTATCAAAAATATAAAAACATGATGTCATACATGAGGTGACCCCCCCTCCCCCCATTGTCATACCTTGTCATAAAACTCAACCCCCCCTCCCCCCCTAGGGCATGACGTCATTTGTGGATGGCCCCTATATGACGGAGGCCTATGGACATATATCCCTGCACCGGAAGTATTGTCCCGTGACCTTGGCGGCAATCTCCTTGACGACGGCTAGGGTTCATTCATATTTGATCTGGCGCTGCAGACGTGTACACATCTCCGGACAAATATGAAAAAAAAAAATCTTTTTGTTTAATAGGGCGTTTCAGGCTACCACCTTGTCGCATCCTTTGTTCTGTTATATTATTGTAGGTGAGAGATATACATACATTTATGTATGGCTCAGATAAGATCACTCTATATGACTGTTTGAGTATGACACAACGCTGGTGTGGGTTTTTATTTGTCTATGTTTTTAATATCATTAGTTTATATAAATATATTTTGGAAATAATAACTTAGATTATGCTTGCACAATTTGACAAAAATTATACAATTTGACTCTTTATCGAACTGTGCAATCTGAGAAAATTGCAATTGTTACATTAAAAAAAATCTACAGCCAAATAAAAATGCACTAAAAAAGGGAGGATTACGTTCTGTCTATTGCTTGTTTTATCTCTTATTGTTACAAGCAGGTAATTACCATATTATTTTAACATAGGTGGACCTAGCGCCTATCCGTGCTCATTTGATTATGTCCTGCTGCGTCTAAAGTGTTATATTATCTTATACCGATCAAAAATGCTGAATGTAAATAGAGAAGTAACTGTTAAATATTTTACATTTTCCATGAAATCTAATGTACTGAACAACATCATGTCTATAATATATTGTCTATGTTTCTAAAATTTATATACGATTGGAAAGTATCCCGGAATGTGAAATATCTACGAAATAAAATTTGTTAAAAAAAAAGCCTTGGACCCTTTTAGGTTGCCACAAAAAGTGTGTATGTATGTAGGTTAGGGGGGCTGGGGGGGGGGGCTGGTAGGGGGCTGGGGGCTGGGGGCTGGGGGGCTGGGGGTCGGACTGCTATATTAGCACCTGTCATGTATAAGCCACCATCACTGGTGCCTGATTGGCTAGAGGCGACCATGTAGTCACCTTTATTACACCCCTGTGCTGTTGCTTCCTATACCTTCAGCATTGTATGTCACACTTGGTCAAAGTGGTGCATAACATGTGAGTTATGTCACCCTGGGGACATACAACAAGTAGGTCCGCCCAAAACGTAAATTACTTTTTTTATTTTTAATTATTTATATTTTTTATTTATTAATGGGGTGTAATAAATATGGAACAAAGCTCGGGTGAAGTCTGTACACTTGTTAGTGACCTCGGGAGCACAGAAGATCTCGGGCTAACGCCCTCTATCTTCCCGCACTCCCTCGGTCAATAACAAGTGTACAGACTTCCCCCTTGCTAGGTTCCATCTATGTACCTACCACTATTATCTCACTCTAAGACTTATCACACGAACGGGACGGCTCCCAGTTGCTGCATCTCTATTATCTCACTCTAGCTGCATTTGGAAAGTAATTTGAAATCATTCATCAAGGAGTTGGATTAAACATGTGCACTTCATATTGGTAAGGAGTTTTTCATTTATATAATAACGTTCATTAATTTTCTATGGAACAGTTTTGATAGGGATGCCAGGAGCATCCAAGACCTGGTCACATTCCAACATTATCTACAAACACAGTATAACCCTGCTTAGGACTAACTTACCATTATTATTATTACTACTGTTATCATTGTTATGTACTGACCGCATACATTGACAACTAATGTCACTCTCTTTACTCATGAATCAATCCGTCTAGCTTGTAATGCTAAAGTACCAACTTGAATTAATAGCCATTGGCTCTGACCAATAGACAAAGCCACCACATACACTTATGATTTATGTCTCTTTGCTTTATTTACCTAAATGTGTTTGTATTTGTATGTTCTATATGTATGTATATTATCTAGTCTAGATCATTTTCCAAATTCAGGGGTACTTGGAAGACCAGTACACATTACTGAAAATGCTCCTTTTTCCATCTCTTCATATTAAACCTCTAGTCCACACATATATTTACATTTGTAGATGTCTTATGGAAATAAAAATCTATTATTATTATTATTATTATTATTATTATAACGTTAAGCAGCATTTTTAATAGTATCGTTGCAAGACTACACTGACATACAACCTATTTACTGCATAGATAATGTCTTACTTCATCTACTGACGTCCTCCTCACTCCTATGTCGTATATACATGTAATATTTTTACATCAAGTCCAGAAAATGGACAATCAATTTTACAATGAATATATGACCACCTGCGGATTTACAGGAATTGTATATGGGAGAGAGAGGAGAGTGTGACGTTTTCAACCAAAACCATTCCAAAAACTTCTCTCTAAGTTAGCTTAAGTTCAGTAGTCATGGACTCCCTTGAAACTGTTTACCACCCTAATCATATATACAAATTGGGACAAATTGCAATTACTTAGTCCCCGTTTGTTGGGCTGGCCGGGGCAACTATGCACATTCAGACAGAAGTGGTAGGTGTTGGACTTCCGTTTCCGGCCGAACGCTTACATCAACGAAAATACAAAACGCTCAAAACTGCAAGATCATGGCTTTCCACTGGTTTATTTGCTTCGAAATCATTTCTAAATCGTTGTTAATGATAGTAACAGCCCATGGGGACTAAAGGCATTAGAGCATTCGGTTATGGTCCTTCGTCTTGACTAAGGCTGCCAGAACCAAGCCTTGGCTTTGCCTCGGTTTGTACAAATGAGGGAGTCCCTCAGGCATTTGAGAAATCCAGGATAGTATCTCTTCAGATATTAAGATATCCATAAGTCATGTTGATTATGTGTTGGAATATCTTAGAAAAGGAAAATGATATTTGAAAAAGAAAAATGTTGGATATGTTGGATATTTACTATGACACATTTTTATCCTGACAGTTTTGGGACAAAACAGCGTATTTGGAATATACGCAACTCTCACGGCCCAATCATGAAATAAAGAACATGACTCCAGTCACACTAGAAGCTGACATATATATGACCCATTCTCACGAAAATGGTGCAGCCCATTCTAAAAGGGTAAAAATTATATTTTGTTTGATCAATCTGAGATTTGGTAGGTTTGAAAGTAATATATAGGTGGTAATATATCTGAATTTGCCATTAAATTAGACCATTATTTTTTGTACAGGAGGTTATCAAAGATTGGTGAAGAAAATTTGATGAAAAAACGTCGCACACCCCTATATTTCTTAGTAAAGATCATTTCTCTTATTTAATTTGTATATCATCAATTATTTCTATCACCATTTATTTCTATCACCATTCTCTAACTGAATGTTTTCCTGATGTAATAGGCAAGAAATATTTTTCTTTCTTGTATAAAATCTGTTCAAATAGGGGACAACAAAAAAAGTCAGAAACTGGATTTCCATATAAATCAGATGAAGCATCCTATCATTGACTGTATTTTTATTTTTTATTCTCAAATCTTTCTATTTTTTCTTTTATGATGTAATAGAATATCAGCTTTTACCACTGAGTATGAATAGATAGCCAGATTTTTGGTAAATTAATCACATTTGAGGCTTCAAATTTGGGCGACGTTTTTTCTGAGTGAAAAAACGTCGCCCAATCTATGCCAAATTTAGTCAATTATATACAGCTTGTTTGTTATTTTTATTGTTTTTAATACGTGACTCCGCCATTTTAGACCATTTTATCATTACTTATTGAAAATTTGTCATTCATGACAATATCCACTCAAGGATGGGGACGTTTTCCTGCAGTAGAATAATATATGATGTGATTCGGGCAAATGAGTCACAAGTCAGAAAGGGATGTTATTAGAAATGATTAAATCATCAGATCTCTTTATTGGAATATCCTCATTTTCGGGGTACCTTGCACTAATGATCATAGCAATATCTGTACCAAATTTCAGGACAGTGTATTAAATATATCCTTCAATTCCTAAGATCGTCCTATGGAGTATATTTAGCTACTTTACTGGTAATTTCCCATTCAGAAATATTGCAAACTTTTTTTCAAACATGAGTACATGAATACAACCAAGATGAATTATGGAAACATGTCTTAGATGTCCTTAATATTTTCATCATTGGAATCCACTTGATCATAACTTTTCAATAATTATGATATCTCAAAATCCAATTTATACGACCTGTGACTCATTTTCCTGAAACACATCAATCAAGAGAAAAAACGTCGCCCATTAATCAAGAGAAAAAACGTCGCCCAATGTACACAGCCCATTATTTAAATTAGGAGAGATATTTTGAGATTATTTTGTCAAGTAATTCTTAAAGCTAACCATATTTAAACATTAGCAGGAAAATAATTTAATTTGGCTAATTTGGCTGATTTGACTGATTATCAGGGTTTTCTCCTGATTGTAAGGAATAAGTATCTTCCAATGGTGGTATATGTATGTCTCCATACCTATAGTTATGAAATCAAACTATTTAGAGAAAATTTATTTAATAATTATAAAAAGCACAGCCATTTTGTCTGGCGACGTTTTTTCACCCCAATTTAGCCTTTTTCTTATAGATTAAGTTGAGAGCATAAATTCTGCCAATATATTTAAACTTAATATATCATTTTGTTTGGTTTTCATGCCCTATTCTATGCCATAAATTTTATTCATGTATATCAATTCAATTGGACTTTTTTCTATAATAACTATAAGTTAGGTATAGTGATTATTTGGGTATTCTCCTGATTAGATTGTACATAACTAATAAAGTGTAGTGTTCTTCACTACAACCCAGTTCTTTTAGCAAAGAATAAAACAAAAGAGTGATTTCCTACACCGTTCTCTGTTTATTCAGACTCAAGAGGTAAGCATGACCTGTCCGAAGCTGGTTCTCGGACCTGTACACCAATCCAGGTACACAGTACCACATGGTGTCTCGGAGTACATGAACATCAGTACTAATTAATAAAAGATTTGAAATACTTTACAGTTACACGGGCACTAAGGCCACAGTCCTTTATACATTAAGGTTAGACAATAATACTGTAAAATGCTGCCAGAGAGCAATAGGAGATAGAAATACGCATGACTTCTACTCTCAGTAATATGACACAGAGAAATAGCACACAGTGGTAGCTCCAGCTGGTGCTTCGGAGAGGAAGTAAACCAATACCACTACAATACCCCTTTCCCTTTTTTAGGATTTTTAACAAAATTGAAAAATCCGAACAGGAGAAAAATTTCAAAAAGGGTAATAAAGATAGCAGTTTCAATGGTAAAAACTGATAAAAGTACAAACATCCGAACTTCGGAAATAATAAAATACAGTTACAGATAGGTGCATATAGTGACCTCTCTACATACAAAACATATCGGAAACGTTAAGAATCGTACAAAAAGGAGCTTATAGAGTCCTCACTACATACGAAAACATGTCCGAAGTTAAAGGCAGTGTACAAGTAGGAGCATATGGTGTCCTATCTACATATGAGAACAAATCCGAAGTTATAAAATATATGTTAAACTCTTGTAGAAAACCTTATTTCTTTTAGAAAGGTAAAGTGTAGCAGACCTTCTGTCCAACAACACATCAAAAATCACAAGAGTAGAAAAATATAAAAATCTGAAACCTCAAGACACAGTATGACATAACGAGGTATATACAAGGTAGAAAAATAAATTCTCTGCTGAGAAACATTCCTATTCGGAAAAATCTGAAAAGGTCCGAGGGAGGAATTGAAAAAGTGTTCGTATATACATGTAACCCTCACAGTTTAAACAATGTCCGCAGGCACACTAGGAGTCAAAGTCCATGGGCATTGATGGCTTGTCGGGTAGTGCTTTCTCGGGTTCCTCCTCGAAAAGACGACGGCCAGCGCCATCCATAGCGTCCTCAGGTGACGTCACAGCCTGTGTCGGGGGCACAGCTTGGGTTGCAGGAGCCTGGGCCATTCTGTTAAGGAGATCAGCTAACATCATGGCTTGGGCAGGATCAATCTCCAAAGGAGCACCGCCCACCGTCAGCGAGCCAGAAGAAGGGGTAGTAGGCATCGGAGCAGAGCCAACATCAGACTGATGCTGCTGCCGGGACAAGGACGTCGACTGCTGGTGGCTAGAGCCCTCGGAAGGACATCCCTCGCTTCTATCCGAATCGTCCAGCAGGCCTTGGAGAACAGCATTCGCCTCGATCAAGTCTCGGATGCGTTTATCCTTCGACTCACCCTCCTTTCGGAGCTGTTTAATCAGCTGCTCCTGCGTCTTCGTCAGCTCCTGCAGACGAGCAGATTCAGCGACCTGACGCTTCACAAGTTCCACTTGCCTCAGAGGAGCAGACAGGGAAGCCATGGAGGCCAACACCTGTTTATTCACAGTCTCGGAGGCAGCCGTGAGGTCCTTCAGGGCCTTCTTAATGATGGCCTCCTGGGCAGCTACTAAGGTCTTAGTGTCTTCGGGTAGCTGACCAACGAGTTCATCCTCCCAAATCCTAGCCTTCTTGGATTGACGCTTGGAGGCTGGTGAGGGAGTATGACTATCAGACGCAGGGCGTTTTCGGCTCTGCGTTTTCTGGGAACTGCTTGTCTCCTTCGAGGTAGAAGGAGCAGTTCCCTTTTGGTCACGGGAATCCGGGCGACCGTTCGTGTTTCGCCTCATGGCTGACATATGCTGGCCCAATAGGTAAACCATCCGCAAAAAAGATGAGTTGGACCTAATCTCGGACTCAGCTCTGCCCGCCTTGGAAACAGAATCCTTTCTAGACTGGTTGTGGAGAGTTTCTCCACCAGTCATGAGGTGAGGAATCAACTCACCGCGTCTGTCACAAGCCTGAGTGCAGTTCTTGTAAGGACACTTCCAAACTTGGATGAGAGGCGCGTGTTCATCACAGAGGTGGCGGAAGAACCGCTCCCTGGTCCGGTAGGATCTGATGCCAGTAGCATTGATACCTACATGGCGGCATACCAGGAAGGGGCACCTCCAGCCAGCCTGCCAAAGCTTGGACACGCCCTTCAGCTTTGTGTGGTTTCCCACGGTCATGTCCTTCTTCTGGCAGAGCTTGGGCCAGACCTCGGTCTCATAAGTTGACATGAGATCGCCCGAGAACTCAGTGTCCTCATTGTCAGATTCCTCTGCTAGGGGAATCTCACCTTCCTTCGGATCTTTAGATGGGTCCAGGGGAGCAATCTCGGACACTCTATCTAGTTCCAGCCGAAGGGTATCCAGTGAGCCACGGCCTGATAGCTGGATCCTGCGGGCTTCAGCTCTGTGTACATGGCTCTTGGTAGCTTTCTTCGTTCTCCTCGGAATCTTTTTGAGGGAAGAAGAAGGTGGAGGCATTCTACCACTGGAATCATACCTAGTAGTGGAAGGTCGTCTGGAGACAACCGCCTTACTAGGTTCAACAGAGGGCAAGCTAGGTTTGCAGCTAGCGGCCCTGATCTCGGAGGTGCTCTTCTCGGATTGAGAAGAACGTTTCTCCCGAGTTCTTCCTCTTTCCTGCGACCTGGAACTCCGGGCAGGAGAGAGGGAAAAAGAGCGAGTGGTGGGTACACTCCTTGGAGAGAGGGAGGCAGCAGTCCGATCTCGTGGAGACAACTTCCCCGGGCTAACAGCCTTCCGAGGAGACCTCCTACGAGGAGGAGCTTCCTTCACCTCTGGTGGAGGGGGCGGTGGAGGAACTTTGGCAGGGGTACCCGAAGCCTCAGCCTCAGACAGTGCCTTTTCCGGGACTTCCTCAAAGTCCATTTCTTCTTCCGAGGTCACCCCCGGACTACTGGGCTCGTCCTCTTTGGACAGTCCAATCAGGTCCTCTGCACCTTGCAGGACCTCAGCGGCCACTTGGTCCGAAACCGCCTCACCCTCCGAGTCGGACAGTCCGAGCTGCGGCTCGGATTCGCGTTGTTCGTCCTCAGACATCTTCTACAAACTGGCAACTGCAATAAAAATCCACATTATAAATCACAATGTCCAGAAAAGAGTATCCGAGAAGCTACTGGTATAGCCCGAGAATTCTCGGACACCGGACCAGCCTGTAGTGCTACGCCTATACAGGGAGGTGCGGCACCCGAACAAGCTCCCGAACCGACCAAGAAGCTCTGTCACAGGTATTACGAACATAACATTCTTACCAACCTTCGTCAAGGTGTGGCTTATACCCATAGCAAAACTCCCCACGGTACGTTTAGGTACACACAGGTTGAGAAAGGCTTATACAGAGGTGCATTCCGACTCATAACAACACTCTGCTTGTCTAGCCGTCATGGCCGTTGCATTTCACATACCGGAGGCCTAGCCCACCTTCAATTATGTTTTATAGAAAAACTACAATAAATGCAGGGCTCATGCTTCCCACAACCTTAAGTTAGAACGGTATTCACATTTCAATAGACTTTTCAAGCAGTTCTGGGATCAAGGGAACTTACTCTAGAGTTTTCTTTCTCGTTGTATGACCGTTCTCTCTCGAGTCAGGAAGTCAAGTGAAAAGGGTGCAACACGCGGTGTCTACCCGATGAGACATCTAGTGTGTAAGCACGCCACCGCTGCGTGCAGCGCCACCCGAGTTCCCGCGCTCCGCTGGTGACTAGAAACCAGTTTGGTATCGGAGCCAACTACAGCTCGCATCATGCTTGACCGGCTGTTCTGATCCTCTGTATGAGACATGTACAGAGCTAGCTAATTTTAGATTCAAGTGATCATCGTACCAGGCTTTTGTGCAACACTCTATTTACTTTCTAAATAGATTCTGACCCTCCAGCTGGCCCCAAGTTACCATAACTTAAAACAGGCCAACCTAGATACAAGCACTCCTCGCAGTCAAATCAGATGTTTCCAAAATCTCAGATCGTCCTCTCGGGCAATAATAGAAATAAATCTATATTGTCAAATGGGCTTCAGAGTGGATAAATTCGGTCTTCCACTCCTCGACTTCTCGTTGTGTACTTTTATTGTGTCTGAGGCAAACCAGCTCGAAAATTTCCCTCAATGATACCAATTCGGGTCCACCTTACACTCGAACTTGAACAGTGCGAGAACGCAAAGTTCGTGTAGCAGTTGGAATAGGGTTTTTACCAGCCTGAGGAATTTTCCTCAACCCCCTCCCCCTCTTCTTTCCAGGGCCTGAATCGTCCGAAATTGTCTTCACAACTAATTTCTTAGGACGGCCAGGTTTCCTTTTCACAGGGTCAGGTACCCGGGGTGTAGCAGCAACAACTGACACACCTTTTGGTCTACCTGGCCCCCTCTTGCCTACAGGCAGGACAACATTATCAGCCTGAGCTGGTAATTTCTTTGGCCTGCCAGGTTTTCGCCTCACAATAGGGGAATCAATAATTGGAGGAACAGCTGGGCGCTTAGCATTTTTCTTTTTCTTACTAGCTATACCCTTAGGTCTACCTCTAGGCTTCACACCTATGGTAACCTTGTCTCTTTCCTTCTGCACTGGGCATTCTTTCCCAGCCAGGACCTTACTATCTTTCAGTCTCAAAATATCACGGCCTGCTTTCTCTTGCTTACGAAATTCGTCAGCCCGATGCAAGTTAATGACTTGCCTCGGACCATTTTCGTCAAAAGCAGCCTTGAGATAATCAACATGATATCTCAAAAGACCTTCGGATGTCTCTAGTTCATAAGTGGTACCCCCTATGAACCGTCTGACCTTGTAAGGGCCGTCCCATTTTGGACCAACCTTCTTACCGGCCTTGGGAGGACAAAATCGGTAAACAATGTCTCCCACCTTAAATGATTTCGGATTACTTCGTTTGTCAAAATCTCTTTTCTGATGAACAGCAGAAACTCCGAGATTCTTTCTAACGAATTGGTGACCCTTCCTCATCCATTGCTTGAGATTTTCAACAAAAGCAACCCTACAGGGAAAATCCAAACCACCAGGTGACACACCATGAACAATGTCCAACGGAGTCACCAGTTCAGTTCCAAATACAACTGCATTCGGAGTGCACAAGGTACTGGCCTGTACCGTTCCTCTGTACGCATGAGCAATACAGGGAACCAACAAATCCCAATCATCGCCATCGTAGTCAGTCTAGCAAGAGAGCTGCTCCACAAGGACGCGATTAAATCTCTCTGATTGGCCATTTGATTGGGGTCTGTAGGGAATGGTGATTAATTTCTCAATCCCCAACATCTCCAGCAAACTCTTTACTAGTGCAGAACGGAATTCGGGTGTGCCATCAGTTTGCAAAGAAACAGGGCAGCCAAACCGCAAAATCCACTCTCTAAAGAGCACCTCAGCACAACGCTCAGCTGTGTGATCTGGCATGGGATAGGCTTCAGACCACTTAGAAAAATGATCTGCTACTACCATGACATAATTGTTTCCTCTAGGGGTCGTCCGAAACGGCCCTAGAATATCCAAAGATATCCGGTTCCACCTCTCACCATGTTTCTCCTTCTTGAGAAGAGAGATTCCTCCCCCTCCTCGGGTCTTTCGCATTGCACATTCAGGACAAGCCTTAACCCACCTAGTCAGGTCGTATTTCATCCCGGGCCAATAATACTTCATCTTGGCCGACCAGGACACCTTAAATACACCAAAATGACCTGAGGTCTTCGGACCATGCAAGCCTGCAAATATCTCACTCCTCAATGATGTAGGAATTACCTTCCGAACATACAACTTCTTGGTACCCCGCCTGGTCCATTCCAGACACAGAATACCATCTACCATTGACAGACTCCCTAAGTGATGTACATAGTTCCTGAACTCATCACATTCACCAGCAAGATTTTCCTTGCTAGGAACAGATTCCGTACCATTAACCAATGCAATCACCCGAGAAATGATTGGGTCGTCTTGTTGTGCTTTCTGAATGGTATTTTCTAAAGCTCCGAGGGAAACAATCTGCTGTGCATCTATTTCTGCAATGACAGCATCATGAGACCCACAATCCGGACAATCTAGCCTAGCACATTTTCTAGTGGGCAACCTTGAAAGGGCGTCGGCATTTTCATGCTTTTTCCCCGCACGATGCAAAATCATAGACTGATCTAACCCATACTCCTGGATGGTAGTTAGCCACCGGGCGAGCATGTCAGTAGGATCTCTAAAATTCAGCAACCATCTCAAAGAGGCATGGTCTGTTCTGACACAAAAATTCCTATTACCAAGCAGATAATGTCGGAATTTATTCAGATACGTAAGTACTGCGAGCAGCTCCCG
The DNA here is from genome assembly GCA_942159475.1 of Sthenelais limicola. Lineage (NCBI taxonomy): Eukaryota > Metazoa > Annelida > Polychaeta > Phyllodocida > Sigalionidae > Sthenelais > Sthenelais limicola. Next base: position 3,848,642 of record OW804100.1, on the reverse strand, counting down.
TTTAGTAGCACAATAGTTCCTCTGCGGACGAGTGAAACCATTGCTAGCATATCCAAGAACTACTTCCTTCCCATCTTGTATCTGAGACAGGATTCCGGCCATGCCAAAACCACTGGCATCAGTATCAAGAATAAAATTCCCTTTTGTTCTCGGATAACCCAACACTGGTGCAGTAGTCAGTAAATCTTTCACCTTTGAGAAAGCTTTATCACAGTCAGAGTTCCACACTATAGGTTTAGTATAGTGCTTCTCCCTCCCTGCCTCGGTCACCACCTTCGGAAGCCTCGGAGAGGTAATACCTCCAGGGTTTGGAGTCCTCGGAGGGGCAACATTATCAAGCCCAGGACCAGCCTGGGCAGTGGCATCGATACCGTCTGCCATAGCACTTCCGAGGAAGGCTTCCAATTCCCAATAAAGGGACAACAGGGTTATTCCGAGGAAAAAACACCAAAAACTTTCCAATTGAGGCTAAAACTGGATCACGGCACCAATTGTAGTGTTCTTCACTACAACCCAGTTCTTTTAGCAAAGAATAAAACAAAAGAGTGATTTCCTACACCGTTCTCTGTTTATTCAGACTCAAGAGGTAAGCATGACCTGTCCGAAGCTGGTTCTCGGACCTGTACACCAATCCAGGTACACAGTACCACATGGTGTCTCGGAGTACATGAACATCAGTACTAATTAATAAAAGATTTGAAATACTTTACAGTTACACGGGCACTAAGGCCACAGTCCTTTATACATTAAGGTTAGACAATAATACTGTAAAATGCTGCCAGAGAGCAATAGGAGATAGAAATACGCATGACTTCTAATCTCAGTAATATGACACAGAGAAATAGCACACAGTGGTAGCTCCAGCTGGTGCTTCGGAGAGGAAGTAAACCAATACCACTACAAAAGTATACATTATAGATACACAAAAGTGTACATCTTATTGATGCTCATGTAAAGACGGATGCATCTGGTCAATTCATTTGTCTCTCAGATCAGAATCGACCAAGTTATTGACCAACAAGTGGAAAAAATGGGGGGTTGCACCACTTTCGTGAGAATGGGTCATATGTTTATTTTGTTAATTTACGGTGGTGGCCATCTTTCATATTTCAAATATTTCAAATAATCTAATATCATGTAGGATAAATTAAGAGCGTTTTTCCCGGGTTCACCATTACCCCACTATTTCTTTATTTGGTGGCAGGGCTTCAAAATTAATATTTCGGCCTGGCACCATATAATTATGTGATATGTGATGCGTTACAGAAAAATGAGTCACAAGTCATACAAAACATATAATAAATACTTTATACGAAGTATGCCTGAAAAGAAAAGTATATTTTCTTGATGTCAAATATACTCCTTATAGGATAACCTCATAATTTGCATAGATATATTGAATTCATCTAAAACAATATTAGTGTGTGATGTGGTCCAAGGGTAACAGATTCTTGTGTTGAACTTGGGGGAATGGGAGTGAAATGATAGGGTGTAGGGATGTGTGTGTGTGGGGGGGGGGGGTAGGAGTCATTTCATGTGTTTTGGGTTTTCTCATGAGAACTTTATGGCATAGGTCAATCAGCATAGCTCATATAGGGAATGTTAGCAACATTGAGATATCATGTTTCATCTTGTATTTGAAATAAGTTATCAGCCTCTACTTTATTTTTGTTTTAGGTCATTCCGCATTAGGACACCAGAATCGTGTATTAGCCTATGAGTGTAAAGGCCCATTCACATTACATCGGTCGATTGGTGTACCCTACGGCTGCCACACAGAAAAAAAAACAGCGTTAAAGGTAGATCTTCACCAAGGTTTTCGTCCTTGCGGCAGATCTATACGGTTTTCTAATCCGGCACCAGCCGTAAGGTGAAAACCGCATTGGTGAAGTTACTACTTTAAGTACTACAGCCTGCAAGTATCGCCGGCTTGTTGTGTAAATAGAAATGGACCTTCATTGAGGGGCTGCTGGAGCAAAGTTTGTATATAATCTGTCACCACTGCCGCGAATTACTACACCACATAGCAGGTCACTGCCAGTCATGAGAATGGATCCCTGCCTGACAGCTTTATATTCTTCACCCTAATTTACTCCCAGATATCATTGAAACCACACTGATCTAATAGAAGTGAACTTTGACTATATTATGTGGCAGTGTACTGACATGTGTGACAATTGGGGACTTGCATGTGCCACTGTGAATGTCTGTAACAGTGCATACTGGGATGGATTCAGCTCAAATATGACATACAAATATTAGGTAACATTTGTATCAAAAAAAGAAAGGATCTTTTCAGCAATATCATGAATATCTATGAAAACCAAATGCATGATGGGAAAGATGAAATCTTGTGTTATGGAAACATGTAAAACACATGGCTATTGACATTAGAGCATTGATAGATATTCCATGCTGAATACAATATGTTTTCTATAGATTTTACACTGTACCATTAGTCCCATAATTCCATGCAAATGAAGATTCAAAATGGCAGCTAGGCAAATCCCATTTTGGAAAAATTCATCCTACCACAGGTAAAACTTGCAAGAAGGGTCAAATTAAGTTTGCTATTAGGGTGAGCCAGTGTGGAGTGTTTTGTCCCCAATCTGAAAGGATATAAACGTGAAATAGGAAAAATAAAAAATATCCAAGACTTTTCTTTTTGGAATATCCAATACCTTTTTGTCAACTTTCTTTTCCTTTTTGCCAATGTCCTTTTCCATTTCGGATTATCATTTTCCTTTTAGGAATATACTTTTCCTTTTTGGAATATCCTTTTCTTTTTGGAATATCCTTTTCCTTTTTGGAATATCCACTCCTTTTCCAAATATCCACTCCTTTTCACCCAAATGTACCATGATGTATTCCTACCCCAACATGACTGGGAGGGAGAAGGAGGGTGAGAGGGAGAGGGAGGGTGAGTGTGGGAGGGGGGGGGGGGTGAGCGGGAGGGGAGAGGGAGAAAGAGAAAGGAAGAGAAGATGTATTGGATGTGTTATGTAACACTGCTACACTACAAAGATAGCTGGTGGGCCCCCACTCAGGGGTAGTGGATAATGTTACGTAACACTGAGCCACTACTCATACATGTCTGCTTTTGTATGGGTAGAAAAGGAGTGTACCAGGGAGGACATTGATTGGAAAAGAAGACCAAATCTTGACATAGGTATCAGAGGAGCCAGACATGGCTTTTCATGTAGGGGAAATAGGACATACCATAGGAGACATAGGAAAAAGGTGCAGTGACATACTTTTCTGTGGTGATTATCTAAGGGAAATAGTGGAAAAGGAGGCTGACATGGAGAAATCGCCACAGACATGGAACTTTTTGATCTGGAAATAGTCAAATCTGCCCGAACATAGGAAGTTAGCAGTTGGAAAAGAATTTGTAATATGAGAAATAGCTTGTACCACAGAGGAAAAGTCTGTACGGATTTCATCATTAGTACATATGTCTACTTTTGGACGCAACATGGAGGATGAGTCAAAATCATTGAATAAAATTATAACAAAAAAGACAAGATGCTTAGTGAGAAAATCAGAGATCATGCATTCCTGCTCCTGGTTTATCTGAGATAAACACCAACTGCAAGCCCCCAACAGATCAGATTCTAATCAACAATGGACGTTTGTCTACTCAATGGCACCATTTGCAAATTACCGTAAATCTGCAAATAAAGAATGAGTGGCCTAGCAGGAGACTTGTACATGAGCCTTGTACATGAGCCTGCATGTGGGTCAGATTTTCAGAAAATGTACAAATGGCAGCTCTACACATTTAGGAAATCCTCCTAAATTAGGCTCAAAATGAAGAATACTGGGTATATCTGAGTATATTTGGTATTGCATTGATTTAAAGTATCAGTTCTGCTATGTTAAACTGCATTTTAAAGCTCATTTTTGTCTTACATGTGGGCTATTTGAGAGGATTGGTGAAGGCGAATTGTACATTTTCTGAAAATCTGACCCATGTAGTACAGGGAACACTAGGTGTGGGGACTAACACTGCCACCCTCATGTGCATCCAACGCTACCACTTCCTCCACACCTCCACACCGCCTCCAACATCCCCGTGGCCAGCCTGGCGCTGTGTGACATCCTCCAGAGCCTCATCCTTGCCGTGCTACTGCCGCTGGTCACCTACACGCCTGACACCGAGCTGCTCTGCTTTGTTATGATGGAGCTGGGAAGTGCTCTCATCCTGGTGCAGCTGCTCTGCCTCGCCCTGGTGGCTGGCCAGAGGTATAGATCTATGTGATGTGTTACAGCAAAATAAGTCAAACGTCGCAAAAACGCATTTATTCACAAGATCTTTGTGAGAATGTTAACAATTTTGGCCTGCTTAACACTGTTTGTAGCATGAATACATTTATCAAATTTTGAAATAGTGTAATAAATATATTCTTGCGTTTGTAACTCATCCTATAGAGTATATTTAGCTACTTTACTAGCAACCCAGAAACTTTTTATTTCAAAAATAAAAATATCAAACTTAAAATCTAGAAATACTTGTTAGCTTTCCTAATGTTTACTATTTATAGCAAATGGCACGATGGAGGGTTCAAACTGATCGAGACCCATCAGAAAACGAGAACTCGTTTTCTGATGGTGTTGAGATCAGTTTGAACCCAAACAGAGTGCCATTTGCTATTTATTACACACTGTATTTGCATGTTAAAAAATAGATTTAACTTGTTTAGCCTATAGTTTAGCTTGAGGAGGCTCAATTCACCGCAATTTGTAGGCCTAAGTTATGCGACCGGGGATTTGAAGATAAGATAATATTTGATAATATTGTATAGTAAATGTGCGGCCATATTTGTAATAAAAAAAGATAAAAAAATAAGAAACTACTTTACATATCGAATTGAACAGTACATATGATAAACAGGTATATACAGACTTCTAGATTACATCCATTTCTCCCTGCCGTTACCTTGGCCAAAAGGGTAATAAAATAAAAATTAAGATAATAATAACAAGTGTAATAGTAATATCTGAGACTGAGCCCTTTGGACTTTCTATGCGTAAGACCTTTGTGAAACTTAACTCATTGCACTTGTTGCAGGTACAACTCCATGCAGGCTGCTGTAGAGTGGGGCAGGCACAGGCTACAAGTCTCTGCTGGGCCTGGCTGCTTGCCCCTGGGTCTCCTGCAGGTTGTCACCATGCTCAGCCTGTACACCCGGCCCACCACTAATGCCCAGTGTGTATCTGGCCAGTACTTTGATCCACTAGTGGGCTATATCGGCACTGGGGTGCTCCTGGCTCTCGCACTGGTTATGGGTCAGATTTTCAGAAAATGTACAATTGGCAGCTGTACACATTTAGTAAATTCTGCTAAATTAGGCTGCAATTTGGTCGATACTAGGTAAATTCGAGTATATTTGGCATTGCATTGATTCCAGCAATCTGTTTAGTTAGCTTGAACTATATTTTTAACTTTATTTTCGTCTGAAATTTGTGTTATTTGAGATGATTGGTGAAGGCCAATTGTACATTTTCTGAAAATCTGACCCTTATTCTCCTCCTGTATCTGTGTATTGCCAGGCTGTATATGAGACAACGCCGCGGGCGGCAGATGACCATACTGACCACCCGGCAGGTCAACAAGCGCAAGGCAGAGCTGAAGATGGTGAAGATGATGTCCATAGTGTATGGCACCTTCCTGGCTCTGTATGTTCCATACATTGTTATGTTCTATATCACAGCCCTTCTGCATGCACCCACTCAGCCCACCGTCCATCTCTACCAGCTCAGTCTCCTGGCATTCCAGTGCATGGATTAACCCCATCATCTACACCTGGCAGAGCGTCAAGTTCAGAAAAGCCTTGTCGTTCTGTTTTAAGCATTGTAGAGGAGGTTCTAATATTATATAGGTGGCTCCCACTGTATTTGCCTTGCCACACTGATGGTCACATGTACCATGTTGCAAACAGGTTCTAGTCATTGTTTCTTAAGCTATTTTCTAGTACTTGTACCTAAGAGTGCCCGTTAGTGTGAGGGGCAGAGGGTATTTACCATAGTGTGAAGAACGTGGACAATACACACCGAGTAAGCCGAGAAGCAACCTCTCCCCATGCCATGCCTATAACTTAGTATAAGTAGCAATGATGTGCATAAAATAATCACTAAACTATCTAGCTTACAAATACATACCATTTAACTATTTCTAGGCCTATATCTATCTGGTGCATTCACACATCATATAGCCTCACACCTATACCAGTCGTGCAACCCTCCGCGGTACTATAACTAAGTCTTATTATACGCGCATGCTATATGAGACGTGCTATAAGTGGGGTGTAATGATATAAATTGAATTAATGTAGCTCAAGGAATGGCCATGATATGAACGTTTTAATTCAACAATGTCAGTAAGTAAATGTACTGCATGAGACACACAGACAGCCTAACAGCTAGGGCACTGCTGTACTAATGGGACTCTCAGCGGGACAGTGGGGTTCTCTGTGACTTTTTTTAGATATTTTTCAGCGATATCTGATGATATATCATCAAATATGTATGCACATATAATAAGTATAGAATGGAACTCGCCGGCAATAATCGAAAATTTATCGAATCGAAACTCTGCCTACGGCATCGTGCTTATATGTGGACGAATCAAGTCCTATAAATTTTCGATTATTGCCGGCTCGTCCCATTCTCTCTATTTATGGGTTGTAATCTGTAATTACAGCTAAAACACATTAAAAGTAAAACAGGTTGCCCTCTGCCATTTTTACATGCCGCATCGTCAGGGCAGCCTCTGTTATACTTGCCGAACCTCTAAGAAGGATGAAATCTATAGGTCGCAGCAGTATAACACAATAAGAGCATGATAATTAAAGTGAGCCGACAACTTAGCTAAGTAGCCATTATTTATAAGTGTAAACCGAGTCCACTGCACATCGTTTTCGCGCATAATATGGCGGCGCCATGGTCATACATATACAATAACACATATATATATACAACAATATCATTCTCGCCAACAAACTGGAATCTCATTATGTGAGCTTTCTGATTAAATAAAATCTGCCAAATTCCTCTTGGTATCATTTGAGGAATTTTAATAATAAGATTAGTAGTAGTAGTATGCGATTCTAAACTGTACTTGACCCCAAACCCTGACCTTGCTGTCACTGTCACAAAGATCAAAGGGATCAAAGGGATACCTGAGGGAGATCAAAGGGATACCTGAGGGATGCCGCCGCCATGACCTGTGACCTTAGTGGAATGTGACTTATGATTGATGGATCCAGACACCTGAGACACCTAGAGAAACCCTGACCCCAACCCTGACCCTAACCCCAAACCCTGGCCTTAGAATACCTGTCCTGATCGATCCTAATCAGATCAAAGGGGTGTAGAGAGAGGGGGGTGGCACCTGCTTTGATTTGGAGCTCATTGGAATTGTGATTTATGTTTAATGGATTTAGACATCTGGCACACCTGGAAACCCTAACCCCACACCCTGATCTTAAGAATACCAGTCTTGATAGATCCTAAGTAGATCAAAGGGATGTCGAGGGAGGGGGATACCCCCTGTTATGATCTGGAACCCCTTGGAATTATGATTTATGATTAACGACTATAGACACCTGGAGGACTTAGAGAAACTCTGACCCTAATCCCTAACCCTAGGAATACCTGTTCTGATCAAACATTGGGTTATGTATGAAGAATGTGGAGATGAGATATGCGGTTTAGATATCAAGGTATAGATCAAATTCCAGCATTAGGGTTGTATAGGAAGAATGTAGAGATGAGAGGTTCCCAGTAGAAGGTGTCACAAGGCGGAGCTTTGTAGAACTAAAGATGAAAGAAATAAAGAAACCAGTATATAACAGTTACCTAGAGATATCTGTTTTATGCTTGAAGTGTAGTATAAGCATTCATCTTGATATAGCGGATATAAAACTAACCTAAGACCTAAGATCTCAGACCTTAGACCTTAGACCTTAGGCATTAGTTCTTGAATCGTTAATCATCAACATCTATAGACAGACAGACAGAAAAGAAGGAGGATATCTAGGTATATATAGAAATAGTGCGTCTTTAGTTCTCACTATCATTGTAGTTACTTACCAGAGCAGTTAGGAATACATACACATGCGCTGAATAAGAGAGGAACAGAACAGAACAGAACATATACTTATGTTTCATTGAGATTGGAAATACGTTTAATTGATTGATAACATTGTGATTGTGATATACTGAGATTGTGATATACTGAGACTGTGATATACTGAGACTGTGATATATAGATATTGTAACATGTTTACATTTGTGATAAGCGATGAGTGATAAACCAAGAGGATATGAAATTTGAATGAACATGGCATTTTCAAACTGGGAACTACAACTAATTACTCGAGGATTTAATGATAGGTTATCATTGGTGATATGGGCCTTGGAGAATGATGTTCTTTCTCATCGCATTGTACAAGAAAGACTTACGAATTTAGAATCTGCATTACAAAGGGTAAGTTTGTATATTATTTTACCGCTAATATTGATAATTATTTTAAAATTACAATAGACCATCATATTATACTAAATATAAGTGAGCCAGTGAGTGAGTGAGTGAGTGAGTGAATGAGTGAGCGAGCGAGCGAGCGAATGGATAAGTACATGAGTAAATGCTGTCAGTTATATCTAAACAAGCATTATTTTATTTACTTATAATAGGCAGAGACGAGAGGGCAAGCGTGGCAGCCGTCACCTAATTGCTTTAACACCATACGCTCTCGAGACTTAAACCAACAAGATAATTTACAACTTGGTATCTTTGGCGCTCATCACAAGCGTGCTATACGCCAGAACCCTAGTACCACAACACTCGATACTCCCTTGAATGATAGCACAGCTGGAGTGATAAATAAGGCTGATAAGAGAGCACAACCACGTCCTTCATGTTCAGCCTCTAATGATAGTGACAGTGTTTCTAATAAAAGCAAAATACGAGTATACAGCTGTCCGTTTTGCAATGCAGAGTTTAGAATTAGGAACGATTGTCGAAATCACCAGAGTAAATGTTCAAAGAGAAAAGGAAAAGAAGAGAATTCAGTAAATGGTAATAATACATGCGATAACTGCAAGAGAACATTTTCATCGAGCGTGGCTCTGAGGCTACACAGAAGATGTAATGCTTTGTTGGAATATTGCCAAACTATGTGAGGAGAGAGGTCCATACACTAGAAGCTGCATATCACCTTGCTCAATCGGACTCAAAATTAGATAAAAGAAAAATTCCAACTAGAAGCCATGCAAAAAACAGGAAAAACTTAAAAATCAATCGCCCAAAAACATCAATCTACAAAAACAGCTTCATATATAAAGCTAAGATGGCCTGGAACTCGCTACCAACTGAGAAACAGGCCATAGAATCAAGAAAGCATTTCAGAAAAGCAATAGAAAATACATATAAATAACAATACCTATAGTGAATGGGCCCCTCTCCTAACGAAGAAGGATTGCACCACATTATATACTATATATTGCATACTATATTATGTAACACTGTTACCTGGTCGAGACATACGTATCTCATTTATTTACTCTACACTTGTTTATTATATTTAACTGTATTCCCACATATATATTATGCGGAGAGCAACAGTAGACCGCCTGATGTTAATCCTGTACTGGACATATTAGCTACTAGAAAAGGGTCTCGAAAAATCAATGTAAATGATTTTACCCAAACAAACTGTATAATATTATTGTTAGGTTTATATATAGATAAAGGGAACGGTAGGAAGACCTAGGTGTAAATCCTAAAAGGTACCTAGAAACCTGTAGACCTGTTCATCGGAAAATTATTGTAAGATCACAGAGATGAATAAAAGATATTTCTATTCTATTCTATTCTATTCTAAGACATTGTCACTCAGAGAAATGTTTTTATAAGTGTCAGAAGTGCAATCGACTGTTTAACTCTTCTCAAAACTTGAACAATCACACAAGAAGTTGTTCTTGTTCAGAGAAATCTTTTCATAAGTGTGAGAAGTGCAATCGACTGTTTAACTCTTCTCAAAGCTTGAACAATCACACAAGAACTTCTTGTAATAAACCTTGTAAATTTCAATGTAAATATTGCAGTCGTAATAACTTTACATCTAATAAAACTGCAATGATTCACGAAGGAAAATGCCCTGCTCAATTCCCCTGCAACATTTGCGGTCATAGAAGTAAAACAATAAAAGACAGAACCATACACAACCGACAGCACGCTAAAGAAAGGGCTAGATTTACGTGTAGGAAATGTTCTAAAAAATTTGCCAACAGGAGAGATTTAATATATCATCGATCAGTTATGCATGGCGGAGCAGACAATGGTAGAGAACTACAAAACGAACCTTGGGATAGACAACCCTGGATTGATGAAGACAATAGAATAAACGATGATTTGGATTATATTTTTAGGGCAAACAGAGGTCATATACTAGCCAATCACCAACGCGGTAATCTAGCATCAATTTACAATTTTCCAACTGATAATATTTCAGGAGGAATTGAAGAATTGATTAGACATCTAGAAAGAGCATTTGAAGAACAAACTCATACGTTCAAAATAAACCTAGCTTTAGGATTGGTATTACAACACAGAGAAACGGGCGAATTCAGATACTTTGTTGGTCGTAATAATAATACATTTTTTAATGAACCAATTCAAGTTTCATCTAGAAGAGATCTACAGAGAGTTATTGAGAGGCTACGTGAAATGGACTGGATGAACTATTATGCAGTTAATAGGCCTAATACGAAATGGGAATTATATTTCATAACAAATGTGTTGGTTTATGTTACCAATACATACTATCCTCTAGGGAAAGGTAATCTTCCTGAGCATATCAAAAATGATGCATCAATTAGAGGGTTAGACACTTACAAGAGCGGCACTGCTATCAAAGATAACCTTTGTGTATTTAGATGCTTATCAATCCATCTTGAGAATGATGATAAATGCATGGAGCAGACGTCTGTTAAGTATTATCATCAATGGCGGGCGTACTTAACAGAGCGGTTGGATATATCAATTCCTAAAGATCCTAATCTATACAAAGGTTTAGATTTTACATTTCTTCCAGAGTTAGAAAGATGTTTTGGAATATCGATTAACATTTATGACAAGCAACCAGACGCATCAGTTATTGTGACATACTTATCAACCTTTGAATATGAATCTGTAATGTATCTAAACGTGCATGAACATCACTTGTCCTACGTTATGAGATTTGAAGTATATGCTCATAAATTCCAATGTCACATGTGTAATCGACTGTTTAAAAAGAATGATTATTGCAAGAAACATTCAAAAACATGTGGGAACATTACCTATTTGGATTACAAGAATGGATTTCATACAAATCCAAAAACAATTTTCGAGCAGATGGAAGAATATGGCATTGTTGTTCCACTGAGTGATAGGATATTTGAATATTTTTCAGTATTCGACGCCGAAGCTATCCTTGAGAGAGTTGATGAAGGTTGCGCTGATAAATTAAAATGGAAACATGCTCACCGAGCAATATCAGTAGCAATAAGTAGCAATGTTCCTGGATATACAGAACCGATTTGCTTTGTCAATCCAGATCTTAAAATGCTAACTAATTCTTTTATAGATTATCTATATGAAATTCAAACGAAATCCCACGAACTATGCATGCAAAAATGGAATACTGCTCTTATTCAATTGGAAGAGTTGAAAAATAAATGGACTATTGAGAAACCAATATTGAGAGATCAACAGCAACAGGGAAATGAAGAGGGAGGAGAGGAGGAGATGAGAGAGGAGGACGAGGAGGAGGAGGAGGAGGAGGAGGAAGAGGAGCAGGAGGATGAGGAGAATGAGGAAGATCGAAGAGAGAAAACACCAATTCAAAGTTGTTCTTCTTCTTCTAAGATAATGTCAAGAGCTGTACATTGTCTGTATCAGAAATTTACAGACTATATTTCAGTTCTACCTGTACTAGGATTTAATTCCTCGAACTATGACATAAACTTATTTAAGTCTGAAATCTTTGAATCCCTAGATCTAGGAGATAATAAGAACACATTTGTTGTGAAAAGAAACAATGCATATATGACAATATGTACTGAAAAACTGAAATTTTTAGATATTTGTCAATACCTTGCACCTGGAACTAGTTATGCAAAGTTTCTAGCTGCATATCATGTTGAAGAGAAGAAAGGATTTTTTCCTTATGAATACTTAGATGATCCGATGAAATTAGATGAAACAGCATTACCACCACATGAAGCATTCTACTCAGACCTAAAAGGGAAGAACATTTCTGAGGATGAGTACGAACAAGTGTGTACGAGAACACAAACAACAGTTTGCAATGATACTGATCTTTGAGTGCTAGTGTAAATTATGGAGTTCCCCAGGGATCTATCCTGGGGCCCCTGCTTTTTCTTATCTATGTAAATGATGTAGAACATTGTCTCGTTCATAGCAGAGTAAAGCTTTTTGCAGATGACACTGTCATATACTGTAGCCATAATAACACTGACACCCTGAATGTACTACTGCAAGAAGATACTAACAATTTTTTTCGTTGGTGTGAGTCTAATAAATTGACATTGAATGTGAGCAAAACTAAGACAATGCACCTCAGAGGTGTTCGAAGCAGAGTAAATCATGTTAAACCGAATATTATCATTAGTGGTACTCAGCTTGATTGTGTAGAATCTTACAAATACTTGGGCATTACATTAGACGCCAATCTGAAATATGATATGCAAGTGCGATCTACCCATAAAAATGTGAGTCATAAAATGTACCTCCTCAAGAGAATTTCTAAACTGGTGCCACCACAGGTTCTTCTAAGAATTTACAAGGTATTTATACTCCCATTGTTAGATTACGGTGACGTTATCTACAGCGGATGTGCAGCAAGGCACATTGATAAACTGCAAATTTTACAAAACAAGTGCCTAAAAATTGCACTCAAACTCCCAAAGTTAACAAATACACTACTTATTCACAGAATAGCCAGTGTACCAAAGTTAGTGGACAGAAGGAGGGCTCATATCCTAAACCTTGCCTTTAAACGAAGCAAAAAACCAGCCTTTGTTGACCAATATGTAAGACAGACCAGACAGTGGCAGGCACCAGTGCTGTTCTCAAATAGGCCAAACATTGTGTCTTATGACCAAAGTGTCCAAAGAAAAACTGCGTTACTATGGAACAATCTCGATGTTGACACAAGAAACATAAATGATTATAAGGTTTTCACAGCCTTAACCAAGGCTGAATGTATGTTACCTATATTCTCTTAAAACTGTAAATATCCTCCTATCTCTCACCCCTCATCCTATCATCGTAGTTCTCTCCTAGTTCCTTCTCTTAACTAGTCTCTTTCTATTTGTGTTGTTACATGCATAAACAAGTCACAGTTTATCGAACCAAAAGGTAATAGCCACTCAACCAGATTTAACTGTTCAAATGGTTAAAACTGAGGCTCATTTCCTACCAATTATACACATGTCACTGTACTCTGCAAGAATAGATTGTATATCGTCATATTATTTTGTGTATCGATTAATAAACGTTTCTAATAAATAAAAAAAAAGTGAAACAGACTTGGCACGACGAAGGGATGCTAACGATTAGAGATTTACTTGTTCATTATAATATTTCTGATGTGGGTCCATTTGTTACAGGTGTAGTCAGAATGCAAAAGTTTTACTTTGATAGACACATTGATATGTTTAAGATTTCATTATCGGTTCCTGGAATATCCAGAAGGCTTTTATTTCAATCAGCTTTGAAGGATGGATCATACTTCCCAAGAATGGGTAATATTAATGAAGATTTATATATGACATATAAGAAGAACATAGGAGGAGGGCCCTCTATTGTATTTCACAGATATCACAAAGCGAATGAAACATACATAAGAGGAGGAGAAGAAATAGTTCAAAAGATTATTGGGTATGATAGCAATGCATTGTATTTATGGTGCATAGCTCAAAAAATGCCAACAGGTTTTTTCGTGCGTAGACATGAGGAGAAAAACTTTAAACCAGAGAGACATGGCACAAATACTATAATGTATGTTTGGTTGGAGTGGATGCAGTATACAACAGGCGTTAAGATACATCATGCATTGAACAATTCTAATGAGATAATGATCGGTCCATATTATTTAGATGGACACTCAGTAAAATCAAATGGAGATCGCACAGGGTTTGAATTCTATGGGTGTTATCATCACGGGCACGACTGCATGAAAGGTCAAATGGATGAAGATCGCAGGCTCAAAAGTTTTAATAGAACTGAAAAGAGGAGAGAGTACATTATGAATCAAGACATAAAACTAGTAGAAATGTGGGAGTGCGAATTCAGGATGGAAATGAAATCCAACATAGAGATCAAGAGTTTTTCGAACAGATTATTTCCTCTTTTCTATCGCACTCATCCTAGAGAAGTATCAACTGATGAAATTATATCCGCAGTGGAAAATGATCAACTGTATGGCTGTGTTGAATTAGATTTACACGTGCTATTGAAATGGTCTCAAGGTAAAGAGAAACATCTACCACCTATGGAGTACTTTGGAGAAATGTCTCCATTATTTTGCACAACTGACATTCCTATGGATCAAATAGGAGAGCATATGATTCAACATATGAATGAGAATAATCTATCTACTAAATCTCGAAGATTACTTGTTGGTGGAATGGCTGCTAGAAAGATTCTTATTAGTACGCCATTGTTGAAATGGTATATTGATATCGGACTTGTTGTGACGCGTATTTATCAAGTTGTTGAGTTTGTTCCTCAAACTTGTTTCGCTTCATTTGAAAAGGAAGTAACAAATGCTCGTCGTGAAGGAGATAAAGACGAGTCACAAGCAGTCATAGCAGAATTATTCAAATTGATTGGGAACAGTGGTTTTGGGGGCCTCATTCTTTCAAAGGAAAACCACAAAAACGTTTCATATTCAAAGGATATAATGAAGGTTTCCAAAAAGATTAACGCTCCTCAGTTTAGAAAGCTAACAGAGTTAGCGTCTGATTTTTGGGAGGTTGAGTCTGCAAAGAAGAGGATCGTACTTGACCTTCCCATATATCTGGGTTTTACAATATTGCAGTACGCCAAACTTAAAATGTTGCAATTCTATTATGATTGTGTAGATGTTTATCTACAAAGAAAGTCTTTCCAATACATAACTATGGATACAGACAGTGCATATCTATGTATTTCAAAAACGAATTTTGAATCAGCAGTTATACCCAGTAGAAAAGCTGAATATCTCGATGCAATATACACAAGGCGTTTGATCGGAGAGTTCCTGGAGTAATGAAAGAAGAAGCCACAGGTGATCAGATAGTAGCATTAGGAAGCAAGACGTATGTGATAAGCAATGGACGTGATACCAAACTGAGTTGTAAAGGTGTAAACAAATCCCATGTTTTAAATCCAGTAGACCTATACAAATCTGTGATAGATTCCCGATCGGTTAAAGAAGGAAGTATTAGAGGGTTCAGAGCTGTGAATAATACAATTTTCACATACACACAACAACGAGATGCGTTTTCATATTTTTATTGCAAACACATCGTACATCAAGATGGAATATCAACCACTCCACTAATGATAGAGCTGTCTCCTTGGGCTTCTGTACCAGACTGGTATGGTTTCTCAGGGAAGAACAATCCATTATCTCCTGGATATTCATGCGATTTAATATATAGAGGCTTTACATTTTCATCGGCAGAACATTTGTATGTTTTTAGAAAAGCTACATATTTAGGAGATACAGACGCATCTCAAGAACTGATTAGACCGTTCATATCTTCATGTGATATACAAAGCATTAATAAGAGAATTAAGAACAGTACAAAGTGGAACGCCGAAAGAGACAATGTAATGGAAGATATACTTATTCTAAAAACAGAAACATGTACTGACGTATCAAACGCCTTAAATGACTCAGCCAATAGACCTCTTGTATACTCTTTGAAAAGAGAAAGATATTGGGGTGCTGGAGTATGCAGCAAGGTACTGCTACTTAGTACAGAGACTGAGCTTAAAGGGCGGAACCAGTTAGGTAGACTATGGGAAGAAATTCGGATATTACTTCAGGTTGATCCTTAGAAAAACAGAATACATTATGGAGGTGGATATTCCTAGTTTTACATTTTATTCTCCGTGCACAATAAATGCCAGCGGTTGCACAAGTTCGGGTAAGACGTTTTTCACAAAACGACTGATTGAAAGCAGAAATACAGCTTTTCAAACACCCCCTACAGAAGTGATATACTGCTATGGCGCATGGCAAAAAATATTTGAAGACATGCCCAGTGTTACATTTCAAAATGGTTTACCTGATGATTTGGATAGCATAGGAGATGGACATAATCATACACTGTTGATATTAGACGATTTGATGCAATTAGTTGTTGAAGATTCTAAAGTTCAACAGCTATTTACACGCGGCTCTCATCATAGAAATATTACAGTTATCTATTTGAATCAAAACATGTTTTGTCAAGGTCGATACGCTCGCACAATCAGCTTGAATTGCCACTACTTGCTTCTGTTTAGAAATCCTAGAGACATCCATCAAATTTCAACACTAGGAAAACAGCTAGGCCTAGGAAAGTTATTAGTCGATGCTTATAAAAGTGCCACATCAGAACAATTTGGTTATTTGCTTGTAGATCTTTCACCTCATAACAGAACTTCATATAAACTGAAGAGTAATGTTTTACCAAAGGAAAATACATTTCAAAATGGAGATAAGAGAGAATCACAAGTATCAACCGAGCAGGAGGAAGGTGTTATTGTATACATATAAGCGAGCAATACACAAAGCGCATGTGCAAGTACCGACATTGGAGTATGGATATGTGATTACGTCCCCAGTTGCAAGAGATCCACAGAGCATACAACATCGCAATGATACAATGGTTATCTGTTAAATAGAGAATGTCTAAGATACTTATGAAACACAAAGACTACTTGAGACTTTTATTTAGCTGTCCTAGCCGATGTCAAACTGTTGCACTTTTGGATACATGCACAAATGGACAAATTGACGCACTGGGAAATATTTTCATGAACTTGCTAAGTTTACCTTTACCTCCGAAATCTAGGATTATTGTTGTGAAAAGGAAATCTTTACTAGAGAAACTATCTCCGAGCTCTAAGCTGACCAAGAAAGCAAAAGCAGCTCTTATAAGCAAACATTATAGACTTATAATTGAGGTATTATCTGCAGTTGAAAAAGCTATTTTGAAACTATTATATCTTTGGGAAAGAGAAGAGTATCAGGATAGATTATTGAGAACATCAGAAACAGAGTCATCATCATCATCATCAGAAGAAGAAGAAGAAGAAGAAGAGGGAGAAGAGGAAGAGAAAAAGAAAGGAAAAGAACAAGGAAGTAAAGCAAGAACCACTATCGACAGTAGCATTGATAATGCGCCGAATGATTTTGATTCCGTATGAGAGATATCAAGCATTTTTAAAACAAGCAAGTATTCAGAAAAATACTGAATCATCACAACCAGATTTAGACAAGAGTAGCGCCAGCACAGATTCTATAATAAAAACAATCCAAAAAGAAGATGGAAAATATGAAGAGGAACAACTATGTAATGATAATTCGAGAGAGATTCCGAAAAACACAAAAGACACACAGGAAGGTGAGGACGTTCTTCCTATGCTCACTAACAAGCTGTCTTCCGAGGAAAAGAAAAGACAGCTCTTAGAACTTCTACATGAAACATTGGTTGGTTATGGATCAACAAAACCAATGACAAAGAGCAGAAAGAGAAAAGGGGTTGATTCAAATCTAAAGTCTGTTCCACCTCCACCTGGAATACCTATATTAAAAAAATCGAAAGAAATTAGTAAAACAAAAACCAGTAAAAACTGGAACACTATGTGGCAATAAATGAATATTTAACAAACGTATTCTACACCCCATCTGATCCTGACTCATTTGGAGGACCATCTAAGCTCTACAAACGAGCTAAAAGAGATGGACACACATGGAGAATTAAAGATGTGCAAAATTGGTTGGACGAACAGGAGGCTTATACACTATTTAAACCTTCCAGACTTAGACCTAAATCGACAAATGTCATAGTATCAGACAAGCATTATGAATATGACATAGACACTATGAACATGGTAAATAAAAGTATAATGATAAATTTGCATACGTTTTGGTGATCATTGATATTTTCACAAGAGTATCATATGTGTATCCATTGTATACATTACAAGGGAAAGAAATAAGAGATGCATTAAAAGAACAATTCAACATATCAAAACCTCGAGTAGCAAGAACAGATGGTGGAACTGAATTTAACAATTCATTTGTCAAGCAACTCTTTACTGATGAAGGAATTCGACATTGGGTTACTAGAAATACTCTCACGAAAGCTAATTATGCAGAAAGGCTAATTAAAACATTAAAAACTCGAATGGTAAAGATATTATATCACAATGAATCTTACAGATGGATAGACATACTTCAAAAAGTTAATGAGGCTTATAATAATTCTGTTCATAGATCAATACGTATGACTCCATTCCAAGCATTGCAAGCTGATAAAGTTAAACTATGGAACATACAATATAAACCAAAATTAGATGATAAGGAGACAATGAAAAAACTAGCCAAAAGCAGAAGAGAAAAAAGAATGGGCATAAAAAAACTAGACATAAAAAGCAGACGTTCTTCTAAAAATAGACGACCTCCTCGTCCTAAGTCAATATTTAAATTCAAAGTAAATGACGTTGTTAGGGTTGTTTGGATGAAAAGAGCATTTTCCAGGGCTTATGATGTTCAAAATAGCCATGAGCTGTTTGTTATAACAGAAGCCTTTAATAAAGCTGGAGTTGCTCACTACAGATTAAAAAGCTGGGCGAATCAACCTATAGATGGAATATTTTACAACGAAGAATTAGTAAAGGCGATAGTTACAGATGATACTGTTTATAAAATATCGAAAGTAGGAAAGAAAATAATAAGGCGAAATGGAGTCCAAGGTCGGATTGTTTCTTGGAAAGGCTGGCCTCGTCAATATGATTCATGGGTGAGCATGCATGAAATTAAAGATATTCAAAGTTTGTAAATACAAGAGAGAGAGAGAGAGAGAGAGAGAGAGAAACTCTGCTAGGGAATAGATAAGACCTGTCTGACTGACTGACTGACTGAAATAATTGTCTTCGGTTCTAGCTGAGAGTAGGACGTGAGTGAAACTGCTTAAGCTTATATCATAACCAGACCTGCACTTTTGAGAGGAATTTCATAATTGGTGGTGCTTTAAAGAACAAGAATCAATATGTATCTTTTTTTAAATTCATTGGATTCTCCAAAGAGTCAAAAGTTGAATAATCCTTGGGATTTTACAGTTGATCTTCCATTACCGATTCCTTTAAATGAAGGCAAATGGAAGGTAGCTCTAATTGATTTCAAACTTATTTCTTGTACTAATATTAGTAAAAAGGAAGATCTTTACATATATACGGATATGATAGAGCACGAGTCGTATGCATTGGGTTCAAATCAACCAATCCTAAGAATTGTTGATATTGATAGACCTGTGATGGACTCATCCACCGCTACTCACATAGGAGGCGATACTGCCCTTTATAGCTACTCATACTATATGAATGTATCAAGTGACTATCTTAGACAAGTCAGGATATACATAAGAACGGCTCAAAACACCATTCCCGTCATTGAGGTAGAAGCAGTGAGGTGTACGCTTCATATGAAAAAAGTAAAATGACTGGATATATGCATTACATCCCTAGTACTTCATCTTTTCAACACATAAATGAAAAGCAAAGGAAAATATTTTGTCCTATTCAAAAGGGAGGTGGAGATCAAAGCGGGGGAGGAGGTCCACCTGTTAAAATGGTAACCTCCTCTCAACAAGCACTGGATAGAGCCAAATCAAATCTTAAGCGCAGCATTGCTGCGGAGTCAGCTCCTCAGTTAGTGTCAAGCAACATGAGTAACTCGACAGTTCCCGTCAAGCAAAGGAAGAAACAGGTTCAACGTGCTAGGAGTACCCAGGCTAGCAAAAAGAAAAAGAAAGTCACCAAACCAAAAACCAAACGTCCATCTACTAAATCAAGTAATTCCAAGAAGAAAAAAGTTAATTCATCAACCAGAAAGCACCGACGAAACTAAAAATCAAAGATGGCTATGATTTTAAACGAAGCTGTTGAAGGATATGATGAGAAACTAGCACTTTTTTCGGTTCCATTTGTCGAGACAGGCATCCAGCAAAAATTTTGTCGAGACTATTACCCAATTGGTCAAGTTTCTGGATCAAACGTTTTGGAATTTGATATTCCAAACAATTCTAGTGAATACATTTATCTAAAAGAAGCTAAGCTGTATCTGGCATTGCAGATTGTAGGAGATAATGGAGTACCGATAACCAGTGTTGATAATGTAGGGTTAATCAATGCCCCTGCAGCTAGCATATTTAAACAATTAGAAATAAATTTTCAACAAACGACGATCACAACAAGTCTAGGATCTCATTTTCCTTATAAAAGTTTATTTGACATTTTATTAAATAGTGGATATTTTGAACAGGAAACTGAGCTATTTGTTAGCGGTTTCACAAAAGATGAACCTGGTTATATGGATGCTCTACCAAAATCAGCAAACATCGGAGCAACAAAGAGAGCTATTCAAACTGAAGATGGAAGAATACTGAGTCTCCACTCCTCTTCTCATGGATATTGCTCAACTGGATAAGTGCATTTTAAATGGCGTTCCAATAAACATCAAGTTCTTTCCCTGCACAGATGAGTTCAGACTAATGTATTCCCCGTACACAGCTCCACCTACTCCGGCAACTAAATCATCGTCCGAAGACGCAACCACTGACTCTACCCCAGCCCCACCCGTTAGAAGTAGTAGGCGCTATTCATTGGAAATAAAACATGCCGTCTTTAAGGTTCCATTTGTAAAAGTTCACCCTGGATTACTTTTATCGCATGGAAAAACTCTTGAAAAGCAGCCGGCTGTATATCCATTCACTCGCTCGGATATAAAGTCATTTAATATTCCAGCGAATAGCTATGATTTCTCCACAGAGAATCTATTTCAAGGTAACATTCCTAAAAGACTTGTTTTAGGCTTTTAGTGGTCGATGTAATTTAAACCCATTTAACTTTCATCACTATTCCCTGCGTAACTTATCATTTGAAATTGGAGGAATAAGTGTTCCCGGAAGACCTTATGACTTAGATTTTGAACAAAAGAACTATATTTCTGCATATAGCGATATGATAGAATCCAGAGCGGCCGGTCAAACCAGCATACCAAATATTGCATACAGCGATTATGCCAATGGTTATGCGCTATTAACCTTAGACTTGGAGCATACTAAATCTCAATTCTTTCAAAACCCTAAAGAATCAGGAAATACAAGACTTTCATTGAAGTTTAAAGAACCTCTGCCAGAGCCGGTTACTCTTATATGTTATGGAACATTTGACTCTGTTATGAATATAGACTTTGCAAGAAATATTATATTACATCTCTAATCATAATGGATGAATACCAAGTTCGTAGAGCTCTTTTAGATATAGATGTTTTACGCTTGAACTATGAACTATATGTTTTACCGTATGATCTTTTACCCGATCAACCAGTTTGTCCTGCTGTTTATATAATCAATACTGGACCTTCATGGTCTAGAGGTTTGCATTGGACTGTTGTTTTATTTCCGTCTGCTGATAATAATAATAATGGATGTATTCCTGAGTTTTTCGATAGCTTAGGAAAAAGGGCGAATGAATATAACATAGCAATTGAAGAATTTATATTCAAAGCTCATTCAAAGTATATGTATAATTCAAAACAAATACAATCATCAGATAGTCTTGTTTGTGGGCAATTTTGTTTGTTATATGTATATGCTCGAATCCATGATAAAAAAACATTTCAATACTTTGTCAATATATTTGGAGAAGATCTCCATGAAAATGATTCACTTGTTTATTTTTAAATAAAAAATAAACAAAACAATATAATATTATACATATGTTTTATTTATATGCATGTATATGTATTTCGAATAATGATATTCATTGCTAATAGTGTGCTTGATTTTTCTTGTTTTTAATCTTCTGTTCTTCTGTACTTCATTGACTGCTTGACTGCTTGACTGGCTGTGTTTAACCTGCAAAGAAAATAAAACAGAAATAGAAAAAAACTTCAAGAATTCTCATTTTTCTTTATATTATGACATTGCATAGAATTTACTGCTGTCTTTTCTAGAGGTTAACGAGCTAATGAACTTTCCCTAAAGTTTAAAATCATTTAACTACGACTTAAGAACATATGCTGTGCTTATCATAGAACAGTTCAGATTTTGTTGAGGACAGCCTCTAAGTAAGTTTCGCGCGTAAATCTTCCTAACAGTTCAGCTGATGTTAATTTGGGAAGCAATTATAATCAACAAGGGTCATAGGAAGTCTGGACATCGAAGAGTGAAGATGGGAGTCCTTTGCTATCTCTCGATGGTTTACATCATAACTTTCTTCTTTCAAAACGGATTGGCAGATACATCTCATTGCCTAGTATGCGATTGTGAGAGTCATGTCAC
This sequence comes from Sthenelais limicola, assembly GCA_942159475.1. Lineage (NCBI taxonomy): Eukaryota > Metazoa > Annelida > Polychaeta > Phyllodocida > Sigalionidae > Sthenelais > Sthenelais limicola. Next base: position 3,826,025 of record OW804100.1, on the reverse strand, counting down.
AAATTGTAATGGGATATTCATCACACAGTTACCTTTTGGGAAAGGATATATTTTCCCTGAAACAAACCAGCTAGTGTTACGGAATACTAGATTCAACATGGAAATCGGACTATCGGATATTCTTGAACTGTTTCCTGACTTAAGTACATTCATTATTGGCGATTCGGAAGGTTATTATAGCGAGGAAAGAATATGTGAGGACTATAGAAAGCGATCAACTGACTTCAAGTCTAAGTTTACGTTAATCGCTGAATGTGTCAAGATGGATCGCGATGGAACAGTAGAGAAACAAACCACAACGACTAGAACTGCTTCAACAACTTCTAAGGAAGTCTCAACGCACATGGGTATATCACCAACTACTGCATACATCTATCGTAAGTCTTCTTCTAATTATGAAATATATTCTTCCTCTACTTCAGCTGATTCTATTCACTCTTCCCTCGCTTCGACTGGGTCTATTGATACTTCTACTGATGCTGATATATCAACTGTCTACACATTTCATAAATCTTCCACTTCTTCTTCTTCTGCTGCTGATGCTAGCACTATGTATTCTCAAACATCCATAATATGGAATATTCTGTATTCTGAGTATGCGTCTCATTCTACTTCTAATCTAGACGCTTCCCGGACAAGCGAAATGACCACTGAAACCACTAAAACGACCACAGTTACCGACAGTACCTTCTCCTCTGATTCATCGACCCAAGCAGTTATCAAAGACACAGTAACCCGATCGCTTCTAATCGGAGTACTATCTGCGCTAGGTTTTGGAGGTCTATGTGCTTTGGCCTATGTAGGATACATCGTTCGGGCTATCCTAATGGAGAAACTGAGACGCAACAATCCCTATTCTTATGAGTGTCATGCAAATAATGCTGCTGATGACGAAAATGGGGATGCTGAGACGGAAACAGAGGAAGAACGGAGGCAAAGACGCGTCGATGATCAGTTTATGTGGGATGGCTATGGTTTAAATAGTAGAATGGACTTGAAGGCTATCAAAAAAGAGGCCAAGAATAAAAGACGGGAGGCAAAGAGGAGAGAGAAAGCTCTAGAAATGGAGTGAAAGAGCTACGAGGAGTACAAGAGGAAGGTCTCCCTTCAGATGGAGGAAGTTCCATTAACCGATGCCGAAGAACCCCCAAAGAGCAAAAAGACCAAAAAGAAAAGCAAATCTCTGTTAAACAGCATTGTGACGTTTGCTGCTGTACATTTGTAAGCTATACATACATACATATATATTATATAAGATTTTTTATTTTTAGAAATGGAATTAATCTATTATTTAAAAAGCGACATAGAATGTTCATATCTTATATATATATTATAAAGCATATTACATAGGACCAATCTCATATCTCATATAACATATAACATAGCATCAATATCATATCTTATATGTTATATGGTATATTAATTCGCTTTATATGTATTCTATATTTATCTCATAGACCTGCTAACCGCGATCGAGATTCTGCTGCTAAACGCGATCAAGATTCTCCTGATGATGCATCTGCTACTGCTGCTGCTAAACATCATCAAGATTCAACCGTTGTTCTGAATGAAAAGGACACTACAAAAACACTCCAGAATGTTGCTGATATTCTTCCTAAAACTCCTAATGCTCAGAGTGAAACCCAGGTTAAGATCGAAAGAGAAGTTATCGAACCTCCAACCACCTCTCAAATCGAAGATGCCGCAGCCATCACCGATCATTCTTCTAAAGAAAAAGAAGTCGTAGGAGCCGAATCCAAAGAGGAAACAGAGGATGATTCACTCTCTCTGCGTACATCTAGCAGAGTAAAATACCAAACCGAACGCTATACTAGTATAGTGTAAACCATACACTTACCTTATCCTATTAGCTCTCCATCTGCCTCAAGTCCTGAGTCATCAGATACGCTTTCGTCATCCTCTGAATCACTTTCAACGATGACCTGTTAATCATAATACAAAACATTTATTTTATGGAAATACGAACATTAGGTAACTGCTTAAGATAAAGGAAACTTGTATATACTTATTATTTCGCTAGACATGTGCATATATACCCAGCTAAATACATTTCAAAATTATAATTCATATACTTACTTTGTTTTGGATAATCAGGTAGTCTCGATTAACCAAGCAATGGTTCAGGCTTACCACGAGAATTGAGCGAAACCTTAAATAAAATGTAGAACAAACATGTATTTTTACACTCTTGGTTTTATGTTCAAACAATTGTAAATTTTATAATCTCAAAATAACAATAATAATGTAGTCATTTTTAAAAAATTTCAAAACATAACTATGAACAATACTTACGCATGTGAAAACAGATCATGAACTGGAAGAGCAAAACTAGTTACAACGAACTTAAAACGTCTTGCTCTTCGAATAGCCTCTGCGCTAACAAAGAGACAAAGTCCAGTTGTCGTCACGATGTAGATTTCCCTGTGCCAATCGCAATATACTTGGGCATCAGGTCCGATATTAATTCTTTCCTCTACATCCATGACGACGTGTGGGAACTGATTCCCCAAAACAGTTATTAACTGGACAGTGTTTTGCGGTGTCATCTCAAATCGTGCATGGTCATCTTGGTTGTCGTCGTCGTCGTTGTCTTCTGATGGTTCACGAATGAGGTGGTATGCCAACTCATGTGAACCGTTATCTAGAATTTGTGTATATATGTTCAGCGTAAATGTTCCGAAGAACAGCCCTAACTCCATAGCGACTATGATATGCGCTACATTTCTTTGAAAAACCAAATGATGCTGGTAAGGCTCCAATTGCTCATCACCCTGGTTGTTCATGGTTGCAATTCAAAATGCACTATGTAAGATTAACTTCTGAGTAGCTCCTATATACTCACACACGCACATATCTTAAAACCCATCCTATTATAAATTATCCCATACCTACATACCTCAAAATGTTGCTATAATCACTTTTATAATACCCATGTGATAGCTTGAGATATGTTATGAGTTATGGTTCTACAAGCGCCATTCTTAACATGCAAATATGGTAGTTTCTGACATTGTAATCTTTCCCATTATATTTCTTGACATGTGATATAACATCATTCGGCTGTTTAAACCCAAGTATGGGATGTATTCATGCATGTTAAGTTGAACTTCTTTAACCTCTCTCGCTCAATCTGGTAGAATGTTTGGCTTTATCAATCACTTCTAAGATTGTGATATATCCATATTTCATTGTCTTGTAATATATCATCCTATGCATGTCTAGAACCGGTTATGGAATATGAACTCATGTTGCGAATGTTAGATTTATAGTCGTCTGAAACTAGACTATTTAACCTTTTCCTTTCTCCTTCGCCTCTGCTATCTGGAGCTTATCGATTCATCAATGTTACACATTTCACCCTATTCACCCTTGTTCTACGGTGTCTGTCTGTCTCTATCTTATACATTCTTACCTACATGCATGTATGCGCGCTCACTCTCTCTATCAGTAATATTACCTTATGTCATGTAACTGTAAAACCCCTAGGCTTCTCTTATCTATATGATATATTATTTCGAAATGGAATCTATAATTATATCAAATACGATGACTGGAAAGTAATTGCATTTATCTCCAGTATATATACATAGATATTAGTATTAGGCGTTAGTCTTGGACTTTCAATTGAAAGAAACGCATCACTGGTATTACTCTATCACGGATATACTAAATCACAATGGAAATAAGGTAATGCCTTTATATTATTTGATATGATATATTATCTTCTTATAGTATATAATAGAATAAATGCATGTAAATTAATACTATTGACATCAAAATAGAAAAAAAATAAGTAATACCTTTATATTAATAATCACTTTTAAAATTTGTTATAGTATATATATATATATAATAGAATGTATTATAAATTTATCATTGTTATTATTTCAGTACAATTGCCTCCATCATATGTCTTCTGGAGCGTATTGAAGAAAGACTTGTGGTTGTCGAGTCTAGACAGGTCCGAACGAATATGCTTCTGACAGCCATTGTGCAGGAGCAAATTAGGGTAAGATATTAGTATTCACATTCTCATTTATTTATCTATTTATTTATCTTCAAGATCGTTATAATTATTCTTCCATTGCATTTATGAAATAAACCAGAATCGATCAATTTCATTTTATTTATAAAAACTAATTTATAAAATATCGAATTTCTTTTTATAGAACTCTGCACAACATGAAGTTCCTGATGACGAGGTCAATAAGCAATCAACTCCACCTCCTCCACCTCCTCCTGCTTCACCCTCATCGTGGATCCCTTCTTCTTCAGAATCTCCAAACTCTACGATAGCATACTCAAACTGTGACCTTCAGAATTACATGCCGGATCTAGAGTTAAACGCACCGGCTATCCACTCGACACCAATTCGTCCTATATACTCGGACATATCTAGTCTTGATCTACCATCAGAGGGTTCTCTGTTTTCTACGGATACAGAGCCTAGTCCTCTGGTTATCCCGCCGAGCGCATTGGCATCACCAACGTCGTCGGTGCCTACATGTGTAAGCACCCCTACAAGCTCCATCAACTTTAAGCTCAGAAGCCCTCGACGAATGGGTTATTTTGTTAAAAAAACCCTCAACTTCAATTCATAAAAATGTAAGTATATCTTCGATATCAAAACTCATAATGTTTCTATATTTCCTTGTCTTATGTTGTAATAAAACACACCAAGTAAATTCAAATTAGTTATTAAATATAAACTCGTAAAAACTAACATATTTTAATTCTTTTGTTTTGTTTCAATTTTTAAATTCAAGTACATTCCTATATATAATCGTATGTTTTATTTCATATTTCTAATTGTGTGTTTCATTTCATGTCATTTCAGATTTTGTAAAACGAGTTTCGGATTGGGCAGTCATAATTGTAAGTTTTAAAATTTAATAAAAAATATAACTGTCACTGAGGTAGTATATCAAAATGTTATTGTTATTGTTCTCCTTGAGTTTGTGAGTTTTTCACTGAGTCAGGTTCTGTTTCTGGGCCTACATATTGTCCAAAAGTTTAAACTCATTTTCAAACTTCACTTTATACAAATCTTTAGCAGTGACAATGCTGCTTAAAATTTGCATAATAAGGGCTTTGGTCTGTGCCGAGTCAGTCGATAGATGACCTTCATAGCCATGGTACATAGCCATAACGACCATAGCATCGTTCAAACGCTCAGTCGTAATCCGTTTCTGAGCCATGGTGATGTATTTCCGCTGTATAGACTCTCGCCTGGGGTGGTACATAGGGCACGATTCTCGTTCATGACCTACATCATTTAATGAATGAGAAAGACATCCTGGGCATGTTTTTTCTTTGATTTGAAGAAATTCTTTTTTAACCAAGAACACGTAACACTTCCCAATAAAATCCTCCCAAAGGCGGGCGTGCATCAGTGATCAGCGCTATTTCTCCGAAGTAATCCCCTTTCATTACACCATTCGTTCGAACTATCTGCTCTTGCTGTGCCTTAACACATTCTGACCTATCAAAAAAATATTCTGAAAGGGCTACTTTCTCAGGCGTTCTAATGGGGGGCCTGTTTTCCTTCTCGTCAATATCAGAGCATCCGTCACTCATCTCAGTTATGTCCTCCTCGCCGGACTTACATGCCCTCATATCGTAGGTCGTGTATCGATATCTACTAATCTGCTTCTTAGCATCGGCCTCCAATGGTATTTGCACTGTCTTTGGAGAGGCGGTGGAGGAGCCTGAACAACCATCATTAGTCGGTGACATTGGTGATAAGGGAATCGCCAGGTTCTCATTTTCCTCCTTGTCCATCTGTTTGGGCATATTCTTCTTTCCATTCATTATCTCATTAGCCGTTTTTCGATCAGCCGTGTGAAAGAGGTAAACAATCTCTTTAGTTGTTAGCTCCCTCTTCCTTCCTTTTGAGGTCTCCTCCTCCTCCTCCTCCTCCTCCTTCTCCTCCTCCTCCTTCCTCTCCTCCTCCTTGCCTTGAACCTCCTCCTGAGACTCTTGGCTCTCCTCTTTCCTCTTCTTAGCCGGAGGTTCAGATTGATCTTCTGGCGATGAACTTAAATTATTGATAAAATCCAGAGTGGCCGCATTAACCTCCTGTTGATCTCTTTGGGTGTTAGACTTGGAATAGTTAATGGGCTGTTCTACTTCGATAGAGCCATTTGTAGTCTTTTCCATAGTATCAGTAGCCGTGACTTGCCTCTTTTTTTCATTTTTCTTAGCAAGCGCAGCCACCCAATGATTTTTTTGACCAGTGTAAACAAAACGCTTTGTAACGTCATATTCCAAGGGCCCATTTTCAATTTCCAAGGACCTAACGGGTTTAGAGATTGGAGTGGACTCTGCTGGGAATGTAATCTTCATCCAGTTTGCGATCTTGTGTATCTCGGCCGAGGATAGGTTAAACGATTTCCACCTGCAGTTAAAATGATAACACAGTTTTAGAATGGTGTTGTTAGAATAACCACAAATATCGTTAACAGAGTCTATTTATACGTCCTTATCTCTCTCTTGCTTTTCTCTTATAAAACCATCGTTGATAGTCATGACATATTCCTATAACCAGATACTAGTTACCCCCCTGCGCTCCTACACGCTCACTCCCTCTCTCACGCGTGCTTGCTTACTCATCGTCGTATCTCATGTCACCGACTCATTATCTATTTATCTCCCTCTCAAGTCTGACAGGCGAATAGCTTCTAACATAACATGTACTTAATTATCATTATGAACGTCGATAGCAGTACATACATATTATGAATGGTTAAATGCTTGTATCTAATTCAGTTAAATTGGCTCATCTATAATAATCTATAATATCAACGATTCCAAGAGCAAGAACAGCGATAAGAAGATGAACAACAACAACAACAACAACAACAACAACAACAACTGAACAAGCAGCTCAGCGATATATAAATCTATTTATCCATGAGTAAAACAAAACTTACCCTACTCGGTTGTGATGTAAATCATAGAAGCCGAATGTATAGTAGTCCTTGTCTTTAAAGACTTGCTTTTTCAATTGCCACCATCCTTCTGGCTCGATACACTTCCGCACAATTTCTTCATTATTATCCAAGGCCCGTTTCTGTGCAATGGCTGCTCTTAGAATCTTTTCTGGTACATTTACACTGCGATCTTTAGAACCTGGATCCTTAAGCCTACAAAGTCTAATCGTATCCGTACCAAGCTTTCTTACGCATAAATCGCCCGTAACATATTGCCAAGACATTGTATAATAGCAATATTTGACTTCCAACTGACTGACTGAATGAATGACTGACTGACTGACTGACTGACTGTCACGTAATCCAGCGCTGAAGTGAGTGGGAAGAGATCTCTACATCTGCTCTATATATACTACAGCTCCTTCTAACGAAAGAATCACCGTTAGGCTACACTTGATAGATAACGATATCCTGTAAGCTGTACAACCTTTGAACATCTCAAATATATGTAAAGGTGAATGCATAAAGGTCTAAGGTCTAAGGTTTACATTCAAGGTTAGGGATTAGAGTTAGGGTTTCTCTAAGTCCTCCAGGTGTTTATAGTCGTTAATCATAAATCATAATTCCAAGGGGTTCCAGATCATAACAGGGGTATCCCCCTCCCTCGACATCCCTTTGATCTACTTAGGATCTATCAAGACTGGTATTCTTAAGATCAGGGTGTGGGGTTAGGGTTTCCAGGTGTGCAGATGTCTAAATCCATTAAACATAAATCACAATTCCAATGAGCTCCAAATCAAAGCAGGTGCCACCCCCCCCCCCCTCTCTCTACACCCCTTTGATCTGATTAGGATCGATCAGGACAGGTATTCTAAGGCCAGGGTTTGGGGTTAGGGTCAGGGTTGGGGTCAGGGTTTCTCTAGGTGTCTCAGGTGTCTGGATCCATCAATCATAAGTCACATTCCACTAAGGTCACAGGTCATGGCGGCGGCATCCCTCAGGTATCCCTTTGATCTCCCTCAGGTATCCCTTTGATCCCTTTGATCTTTGTGACAGTGACAGCAAGGTCAGGGTTTGGGGTCAAGTACAGTTTAGAATCGCATACTACTACTACTAAGATTAAATTATCGACTGTATTTAGAATCAATACTATCTATAAGTGTGTAGGGGGGTACAAGTGTTTGCTTTCTCTCCCTCCCTCTCACCTTTAGTTACTAACATTAAATTCTTTTAAAAATTAATATTAGATACCCATCATTTCTATTTTTAAATAGATTTCCAGTGTTAAATTTGGCAAGTCGAACATTCAAAATACCCATTTTTTTCTCAGGATATACCCAGAGAAGAGAGGGGAGGGGAGAAGGAAAAGAGAGAAGGGAAATTACATATCAAACCTGCTCTATCTCAAGTGCCGAAACCTGCCGAAGGCACTTGTGAACTGTTATAATGATGAATTCTATTAATCTTATAACCTGAGGGACTCATCAAGGAATGAGTATCTCGAACGACGACATTTTACCTGCACCATCTCACATTGAAACATAACCCGGATAATGGGTTCAGCCGTGTGGAATAATCTAACGAACAAGTGAAAATTAACTCCATGGAATGATTTGAAGAGAAATTGCAAGGGTACAAATAATTGGATCTTAAAGTAGTCGGATATTATATTGTACTCGCTCTAGCGCTTAGAGCTGTAGACACATGTCTAGTCGCAGTAATACTATAGCTGCAGAACTCGAGATCAAGAGAATGGTAATTATAATATGTCTAGCGGATGAGATATGTCACATCATGTGAAACTTCAGCCAAGACAATTGATATATACATATATCTGGGGCACTCGGCGGCTGCAACTAACATATTAATGATGACAGTGAAGAGAGGGATGGCCTTAACCACCATTAAAGGTAGTTTATTTCACCATGAATACATAATCAAGTAAAGAAAAAAAAATTTCAATGGTACGTGCAGTCAGTATGGGGGCAGGAGAGCAAGTGGGGGGATGGAAGCATGTTGTTGTGGTATGGAATGGGCGGACATTATGACATCGCACCGTTGCTGGGCGTGCGAACAAGGGGGCGTGGCCGAAAGGGCATTGCCTGGCGTCGTTTCCAATATACTTGGTGATGCTTCACCTACATGTATACGTTTTAGAGTAGTTTGTATTATGTATGTGACTTATCTTTCATGTTTTATGTAATGTACTTGAATTATTTTTTATATAGGGCAGGTGACGTTTAAAAAAAGATCCATGAAAGGACATAACGTTTTTCCATGTGAACTTGTTAGATATATTCTATTGCCCTTATTGAAATAAAAAAGAATGTAATGCTGGGAAATTTATCCCCATGTTTTCCCTAGCTCGTTAATTAGGCTTCTGTCGGCATTTGGGTTCAATTGAAGCAACTATATACTGCAAACGTATTAATGTTCGCGCCGTATTTATTTTCGTGCACCCACCTTAAATTTGTGCGTGAAAATAAATCCTGCGCGAAAGGTATTTTATTGCATAAACAAGGTGTGAGACTTCCCTGCTACGCGAATTTAAATCCGCGCAAAAAGGTGTCAAAGTACTTAGTGCGCGAAAATGTATCTCAGCGACAATAAATACGTTTATATACAGCATGCAGCTGTTACCATTTGTGATGTGTTTCAGGAAAATAAGTCATAAGTCGCAAAAAATGGATTTTGAGATATTATTATATTTGAAAAGATGAGACCAAGTCGATTCCAATGATAGTAAACAGTCTAATAATCTAATAAGTATTTCCAGATTTTAAGTTTGATATTTTTATTTTTGAAAAGAAAAGTTTGCAATATTTCTGGGGGGCAATAACCAGTAAAGTAACTAAATATATTCCATACGAGGACCTTTAAAACGAGTGGATATATTTAATACATTGTCCTGAAATTTTATACATCGACTGACGTAACTATAGGTGATAAACTCTCCCAAAATCAGAATATTCCAATAAGGTGATCTTATAAAATAACCACTTTGAAAAATATCATTTTTGCGACTTATGACTCATTTTCCTAAAACGGATCACATTTGTCTTCACGTTTATAATGTTCAGCTATGATGCTTGGTCTCATGCTAATCATCCCTACTGTAATATACTCTTTTCTCCAACCAATGAAACTGCTCTAATCTAAACGTAGCTTGTCATTTCCCATTTACATACTATTTCAACGATTTCGCAAAATATTTTGAGTTACTTGAAGATATCTACTCAGTATATATATAGCTATTATTCTGATTCTAGTAATAGCATTGGTGTTATCCTAGAATCTAATATTCTAATATAACTTAGACTGTAATACCCTCAGTTGTTATTACATGATCAAATCATATAAATGCGTGTGAATTCAGGTTAATAGGATTATTCTCATTACAACTGTTGCGATTATTGCCTATGACTCTTTCTTTCCACTGTCAAGTGGGCAGCGTTGAACTTCTGTGTTTCAGCATCGGGTCTTAATATTAGTCGATAAGTTATTTAAATAGTAATTATGTGATCATATAGTTACTTCTGTCTGCGTGAATATTTATAATGGATATCAATAGCAGAAGATGGGAGGAAAGAACTATAGCGTCTGGATTATAAAGCCAGAGGACCAAGGGTTGAAATATTCTATGTTTTTAAGTAGCTCTGAGTAAAAAAAAAATCAAAAGAGAAATACTATCTTTGTGTAGCTATAGGATCGTTGTGTAGCTATAGGATCGTTGCTCTCCCCCTCTGGCCTCCATTCCGCCCCTCTTTTTCTCTCCCCTTCCCCCTCTTGTCTCTCTCCCCCTCCCCATCTTACACACTCTCACTACCCTTTTTTTCTCTATCCCTCTTCTCTGCATGTGTCTCGTACCCCGCTCCTCTTTTTCTCCTCCCTTCCCCTCTTCTGTCTCTCTCTCTCCCAACTCTCTTCTTATCCCCCCCTTCCCCCTTCCCTCTTCCAATGAGCTATCTAAAGCATGACGTCATTTCGTTCACTTTCAAGACGCAGTCATGTGATCAGTCCGTTGTCCATACAAAAGGCTCTCCCGACAGGCTTCCCCAAATTTCCCAGCTATAGAACACAACTATAAACTTAAACAAGGCTTCAAAACCACATTTCCACCCCAGATACCTTCCCAAACCACATACGTTGTCCCCCGGAGAGAGTGGACGGAACTGTACAGAGCAGAAAAACCATTGGTAAAAGAATAGATTCCAAAAACATGTCAGACAAAGAAACCCCTCTTCATGTATATTATGCAGATTATGTTATACTTTATAGTTAATCGTTGGTAAATATTCATGCGTTATAACTTCAACCATCGTTTATGCTCAACGTTGTTCCAGCTCCTGTCAAAGTTGAATATATTTCATGTTTTTCATTATTCACATATTTTCCTGAGTTATATTGCAAATACTTTGATGTATCTGTTCATGATTTAATAAGGTCTCCTCGAGACTTTTGTATGTTCAGTTAAGAACAAGGACCTCAACCTCACTAAGGTGCTCAGGAATAAAAACTGGAATTGCAAAGTATTTTCTTTATATTCTTATTGATCTGAGGAGCGTTTAAACATGCCTTTCATACAGAGACTATAGTTCTTTCCCCCACTATCCTTATTAAATATATTCATAATATATTCTCGATGAAGGAACATATACGATCCCGATCATATATATATATATAAATAGATTTTATTTCCTTTTGTACAAGTACATTGAAAACAAAGTTTCTACAGCCTCTGCAACCTGCAGGTTTTCCTACTGGACTTTTACAATGCATTGTGATTAGTTAGGAATATATAACAAGAATGCACTATACAGATTCATATTAGTGGAAAAATCCAACTCTTCCCAGCTATTCCATGTCACTGGGGTATCGATTGATAATATAGTTAATGGATATCCGCCTTATATGCGGTGAGATCAGAAAACCACTGAAGGTTACATTTTGTCACACTAGGTAAAATACCTGCGTATAAATTGACGGTTTACATTATGTCACACTAGGCATACCACCTGTGTATAATCGACAGTAATACAGTAATACAGTATTCAACAACAATCCCAATATGATCATCACATCATAATTATTATTATTTGAATATTGGTAGTGTTTAAGCCCGGAAGAGATCCGGAGGCGATATCACAGACGTGCAACGCTGGCTCATCACTCAATGTCTAGGAATGAAATATGGGATTAGCAAAATGCATCTGACAGGAAGAGACCCCATTAACACACATATACCTTGGAATCCAGAAGTTGAAGCTTCCGCGGCAGACATCCTCACAGTCCCTCATGGTCAGCTTCTAGAAATATCAATTTTATATGGATTAGTGAGGCAACAATGAATGAGAAAGCAATGTAACTATGTAGACACATTGGTCTAGAGAGGACACTATTCATATCGTCGATTTGCCCGGCCAACAGGAACACTTGCTTGCTCTTCCTAGAAATATGTGTCACTGATTCGAGATTCGTTTAAACACTTTACTGTCAATTTGATTTTTTTAGATAAAATATGGGATATGCTGATGAATTAATGGGAGGAGAGCCTGTGAACACACTTACCTCTGAATGCAGGAGTTGATAAAGGCAGACATGCTTGGCAATCCTTGTCTAGGAGAGGCAGTAAACTCAGCGGCAGACATCCTTCACAATCCCTCATGATATGTAATTGATGTTAATTAATCCATGGAATGAAAGGAATATCGGTGACTGGACATTTGCTATTTAACAATATGTGATGTGTTTCAGGAAAATGAGCCATATAAGTCGCAAAAAATAGATTTTGAGATACCATTATATTTGAAAAGATGAGAACAAGCCGATTCCAATGATAGTAAACAGTCTGATAAAATAATAAGTATTTCTAGATTTTAAGTTTGATATTTTCGTTTTTGAAAAAGTATTTTCCAATATTTCTGGGTGTCAATAAACAGTAAAGAAACCAAATATACTCCATATGAGGACCTTTAAAACCAAAGGATATAAATATAGATTGTCTTGAAACTTGATACCTCGGTTGACATAACCATACGTAACACACTCTCCAAAAATAAAAACATTCCAATAATGTGATCTTGTAAAATAAACACTTTAAAAATTATCAATTTTGCGACTTATGACTCATTTTCCTGAAACACATCACATATGGCTGAATTTCTGAATTATAGTCAATCAAAGCATGTCTTCCCCTTTTATTAGAAGATGCAATCATGGATCTGTACCATGATCGGGCCCTAGCGGTGCTTCCTCTGTATTCCATACAGTACTTAAAATATTTATGGATGTTCTACCAGGCATAGAAATTTATGTTGCTTGCCGAATCCAGAGAAAACCCCATAAGCAGTATTCATGCGTATAAATTAAAAGGGAGTGAATTCAATCCAGAACAAGGAAATGACAGGACGTGGGGCATTAAGTGCTCGTTTAGATTATTGGGGTTGATGTATATTAATACTGCTTGTGGCTTTAATTACCCTAACGTATTCCCCTACATCTTACAGTTGTCATGAAAGCCACCACATGACCCTTATCTTAACTTAGCCTTACCTAACCTTAGCCTTACCTATCCTTAGCCTTACCTAACCTTAGCCTTACCTATCCTTAGCCTTACCTAACCTTAGCCTTACCTAACCTTAGCCTTACCTATCCTTAGCCTTAACTTAACTTAGCCTTACCTAACCTTAGCCTTATCTTAACTTAGCCTTACCTAACCTTAGCCTTATCTTAACTTAGCCTTACCTATCCTTAGCCTTACCTAACCTTAGCCTTACCTAACCTTAGCCTTATCTTAACTTAGCCTTACCTAACCTTAGCCTTATCTTAACTTAGCCTTACCTAAACTTAGCCTTACCTAACCTTAGCCTTACCTAACCTTAGCCTTACCTAACCTTAGCCTTACCTAACCTTAGCCTTACCTAACCTTAGCCTTACCTATCCTTAGCCTTACCTAACCTTAGCCTTACCTATCCTTAGCCTTAACTTAACTTATTCTTACCTGACCTTAGCTTTACCTAACCTTAGCTTTACCTATCCTTACCCTAACTTAACTTAGCCTTACCTAACCTTAGCTTTACCTAACCTTAGCCTTACCTATCCTTAGCCTTACCTAACCTTAGCCTTAACTTAACATAGCCTTACCTAACCTTAGCCTTACCTAAAATTAGCCTTACCTATCCTTAGCCTTAACTTAACATAGCCTTACCTAACCTTAGCCTTACCCATTCTTAGCATTACCTATCCTTAGCCTCACATAACCTTAGCCTTACCTGACCATATCCTTACCTATCCTTAGCCTTACCTAACCTTAGCCTTACCTATCCTTAGCCTTACCTAACCTTAGCCTTACCTAACCTTAGGCTTACCTAACCTTAGGCTTACCTAACCTTAGCCTTACCTAACTTTAGCCTTACCTATGCTGAGCCTTACCTAACCTTAGCCTTACCTTTCCTTAGCCTTACCTAACCTTAGCCTTACCTAACCTTAGCCTTACCTATCCTTAGCCTTACCTAACCTTAGCCTTAACTGACCTTAGCCTTACCTATCCTTAGCCTTACCTAACCTTAGCCTTACCTAACCTTAGCCTTACCTAACCTTAGCCTTAACTTAACTTAGCCTTATCTGACCTTAGCCTTACCTATCCTTAGCCTTACCTAACCTTAGCCTTACCTATCCTTAGCCTTACCTAACCTTAGCCTTACCTAACCTTAGCCTTAACTTAACTTAGCCTTACCTAACCTTAGCCTTACCTATCCTTAGCCTTACCTAACCTTAGCCTTACCTTAACTTAGCCTTACCTAACCTTAGCCTTACCTAACCTTAGCCTTACCTAACCTTAGCCTTAACTTAACTTAGCCTTACCTGACCTTAGCCTTACCTATCCTTAGCCTTACCTAACCTTAGCCTTACCAATCCCTAGCCTTACCTAACCTTAGCCTTAACTAACCTTAGCCTTACCTAACCTTAGCCTTAACTTAACTAAGCCTTACCTAACCTTAGCCTTACCTAACCTTAGCCTTACCTAACCTTAGCCTTATCTTAACTTAGCCTTACCTAACCTTAGCCTTACCTAACCTTAGCCTTACCTGACCTTAGCCTTACCTAACCTTACCTAACTTTAGCCTTACCTAACCTTAGCCTTACCTAACCTTAGCCTTACCTAACCTTACCTAACCTTAGCCTTACCTAACCTTAGCCTTAACTTAACATAGCCTTACCTAACCTTAGCCTTACCTATCCTTAGCCTTACCTAACCTTAGCCTTACCTAACCATAGCCTTAACTTAACTTAGTCTTAACTTAACTTAGCCTAACCTTAGCCTTAACTGACCTTAGCCTTACCTATCCTTAGCCTTACCTATCCTTAGCCTTAACTTAACTTAGCCATACCTAACCTTAGCCTTAATTGACCTTAGCCTTACCTATTTTTAGCTTACCTAACCTTAGCCTTACCTAACCTTAGCCTTACCTAACCTTAGCCTTACCTAACCTTAGCCTTAACTTAACTTAGCCTTACCTGACCTTAGCCTTACCTATCCTTAGCCTTACCTAACCTTAGCCTTACCTATCCCTAGCCTTACCTAACCTTAGCCTTACCTAACCTTAGCCTTACCTAACCTTAGCCTTAACTTAACTTAGCCTTACCTAACCTTAGCCTTACCTAACCTTAGCCTTACCTAACCTTAGCCTTATCTTAACTTAGCCTTACCTAACCGTAGCCTTACCTAACCTTAGCCTTACCTGACCTTAGCCTTACCTAACCTTACCTAACCTTAGCCTTACCTAACCTTAGCCTTACCTAACCTTAGCCTTACCTAACCTTACCTAACCTTAGCCTTACCTAACCTTAGCCTTAACTTAACATAGCCTTACCTAACCTTAGCCTTACCTATCCTTAGCCTTACCTAACCTTAGCCTTACCTAACCATAGCCTTAACTTAACTTAGTCTTAACTTAACTTAGCCTTACCTAACCTTAGCCTTACCTAACCTTAGCCTTAACTTAACTTAGCCTTACCTGACCTTAGCCTTACCTATCCTTAGCCTTACCTAACCTTAGCCTTACCTATCCTTAGCCTTAACTTAACTTAGCCTTACCTAACCTTAGCCTTACCTAACCTTAGCCTTACCTAACCTTAGCCTTACCTATCCTTAGCCTTACCTAACCTTACCCTTATCTTAACTTAGCCTTACCTAACCTTAGCCTTACCTAACCTTAGCCTTACGTAACCTTAGCCTTACCTAACCTTAGCCTTACCTATCCTTAGCCTTACCTATCCTTAGCCTTATCTAACCTTAGCCTTACCTAACCTTAGCCTTACCTATCCTTAGCCTTACCTAACCTTAGCCTTACCTATCCTTAGCCTTAACCCAACCTAGCCTTACCTAACCTTAGCCTTACCTAACCTTAGCCTTACCTAACCTTAGCCTTATCTTAACTTAGCCTTACCTAACCTTAGCCTTAACTTAACTTAGCCTTACCTAACCTTAGCCTTACCTATCCTTAGCCTTACCTAACCTTAGCCTTACCTAACCTTAGCCTTACCTAGCCTTAGCCTTACCTAACCTTAGCCTTACCTAACCTTAGCCTGACCTAACCTTAGCCTTACCTAACCTTAGCCTGACCTAACCTTAGCCTTACCTAACCTTAGCCTTACCTAAACTTAGCCTTATCTTAACTTAGCCTTACCTATCCTTAGCCTTACCTAACCTTAGCCTTACCTAACCTTAGCCTTAACTAACCTTAGCCTTAACTTAACTTAGCCTTACCTATCCTTAGCCTGACCTAACCTTAGCCTTACCTAACCTTAGCCTTACCTAAACTTAGCCTTATCTTAACTTAGCCTTACCTATCCTTAGCCTTACCTATACTTAGCCTTACCTAACCTTAGCCTTACCTAACCTTAGCCTTAACTTAACTTAGCCTTACCTAACCTTAGCCTTACCTATCCTTAGCCTTACCTAACCTTAGCCTTACCTAACCTTAGCCTTACCTAGCCTTAGCCTTACCTAACCTTAGCCTTACCTAACCTTAGCCTGACCTATCCTTAGCCTTACCTAACCTTAGCCTGACCTAACCTTAGCCTTACCTAACCTTAGCCTTACCTAAACTTAGCCTTATCTTAACTTAGCCTTACCTATCCTTAGCCTTACCTAACCTTAGCCTTACCTAACCTTAGCCTTACCTATCCTTAGGCTTACCTAACCTTAGGCTTACCTAACCTTAGCCTTACCTAACTTTAGCCTTACCTATGCTGAGCCTTACCTAACTTTAGCCTTACCTTTCCTTAGCCTTACCGAACCTTAGCCTTACCTAACCTTAGCCTTACCTATCCTTAGCCTTACCTAACCTTAGCCTTAACTGACCTTAGCCTTACCTATCCTTAGCCTTACCTAACCTTAGCCTTACCTAACCTTAGCCTTACCTAACCTTAGCCTTAACTTAACTTAGCCTTACCTGACCTTAGCCTTACCTATCCTTAGCCTTACCTAACCTTAGCCTTACCTATCCTTAGCCTTACCTAACCTTAGCCTTACCTAACCTTAGCCTTACCTAACCTTAGCCTTACCTAACCTTAGCCTTAACTTAACTTAGCCTTACCTAACCTTAGCCTTACCTAACCTTAGCCTTACCTATCCTTAGCCTTACCTAACCTTAGCCTTAACTAACCTTAGCCTCACCTATCCTTAGCCTCACCTAACCTTAGCCTTACCTAACCTTAGGCTTACCTAACCTTAGCCTTACCTAACCTTAGCCTTACCTATCCTTAGCCTTACCTAACCTTAGCCTTACCTATCCTTAGCCTTACCTAACCTTAGCCTTACCTAACCTTAGCCTTACCTAACCTTAGCCTTACCTAACCTTAGCCTTACCTATCCTTAGCCTTACCTATCCTTAGCCTTACCTAACCTTAGCCTTACCTAACCTTAGCCTTACCTAACCTTAGCCTTACCTAACCTTAGCCTTACCTAACCTTAGCCTTACCTAATGTTAGCCTTACCTAACCTTAGCCTTAACTAACCTTAGCCTTACCTAACCTTAGCCTTACCTATCCTTAGCCTTACCTAATCCTTAGCCCTAACTTAACTTAGCCTTACCTAACCTTAGCCTTACCTATCCTTAGCCTTACCTAACCTTAGCCTTACTAACCTTTGCCTTAACTTAATGTAGCCTTACCTAACCTTAGCCTTACCTATCCTTAGCCTTGCCTAACCTAAGCCTTACCTAACCTTAGCCTTACCTAACCTTAGCCTTACCTAACCTTAGCCTACACTTAACTTAGCCTTACCTAACCTTAGCCTTACCTAACCTTAGCCTTACCTAACCTCAGCCTTACCTAAACTTAGCCTTACCTATCCTTAGCCTTACCTGAACTTAGACTTACCTACCCTTAGCCTTACCTATCCTTAGCCCTAACTTAACTTAGCCTTACCTTACCTTAGCCTTACCTATCCTTAGCCTTACCTAACCTTAGCCTTACCTAACCTTAGCCTTACCTATCCTTAGCCTTACCTAACCTTAGCCTTACCTAACCTTAGCCTTACCTATCCTTAGCCTTACCTAACCTTAGCCTTAGCTAACCTTAGCCTTACCTATCCTTAGCCTTACCTAACCTTAGCCTTACCTAACCTTAGCCTTACCTATCCTTAGCCTTACCTAACCTTAGCCTTACCTAACCTTAGCCTTACCTAACCTTAGCCTTACCTAACCTTAGCCTTAACTAACCTTAGCCTTACCTAACCTTAGCCTTACCTATCCTTAGCCTTACCTAACCTTAGCCTTACCTAACCTTAGCCTTACCTAACCTTAGCCTTACCTATCCTTAGCCTTACCAAACCTTAGCCTTACCTAACCTTAGCCTTACCTAAACATAGCCTTACCTAACCTTAGCCTTACCTAACCTTAGCCTTACATAACCTTAGCCGTAACTTAACTTAGCCTTACCTATCCTTAACCTTACCTAACCTTAGCCTTACCTATCCTTAGCCTTAACTTAACTTAGCCTTACCTAACCTTAGCCTTACCTATCCTTAGCCTTAATTTAACTTAGCCTTACCTATCCTTAGCCTTACCTATCCTTAGCCTTAACTTAACTTAGCCTTACCTAACCTTAGCCTTACCTATCCTTAGCCTTACCTAACCTTAGCCTTACCTTAACTTAGCCTTACCTAACCTTAGCCTTACCTAACCTTAGCCTTACCTAACCTTAGCCTTAACTTAACTTAGCCTGACCTAACCTTAGCCTTACCTATCCTTAGCCTTACCTAACCATAGCCTTACCTAACCTTAGCCTTAACTTAATGTAGCCTTACCTAACCTTAGCCTTACCTATCCTTAGCCTTGCCTAACCTTAGCCTTACCTAACCTTAGCCTTACCTAACCTTAGCCTTACCTAACCTTAGCCTTAACTTAACTTAGCCTTACCTGACCTTAGCCCTACCTATCCTTAGCCTTACCTAACCTTAGCCTTACCTAACCTTAGCCTTACCTATCCTTAGCCTTACCTGAACTTAGACTTACCTAACCTTAGCCTTACCTATCCTTAGCCCTAACTTAACTTAGCCTTACCTAACCTTAGCCTTACCTATCATTAGCCTTACCTAACCTTAGCCTTACCTAACCTTAGCCTTACCTAACCTTAGCCTTACCTAACCTTAGCCTTACCTAACCTTAGCCTTACCTATCCTTAGCCTTACCTATCCTTAGCCTTACCTGAACTTAGACTTACCTAACCTTAGCCTTACCTATCCTTAGCCCTAACTTAACTTAGCCTTACCTAACCTTAGCCTTACCTATCCTTAGCCTTACCTAACCTTAGCCTTACCTAACCTTAGCCTTACCTATCCTTAGCCTTACCTCACCTTAGCCTTAGCTAACCTTAGCCTTACCTATCATTAGCCTTACCTAACCTTAGCCTTACCTAACCTTAGCCTTACCTAACCTTAGCCTTACCTAACCTTAGCCTTAACTAACCTTAGCCTTACCTAACCTTAGCCTTACCTATCCTTAGCCTTACCTAACCTTAGCCTTACCTAACCTTAGCCTTACCTAACCTTAGCCTTACCTATCCTTAGCCTTACCTAACCTTAGCCTTACCTAACCTTAGCCTTACCTAAACTTAGCCTTACATTACCTTAGCCGTAACTTAACTTAGCCTTACCTATCCTTAACCTTACCTAACCTTAGCCTTACCTATCCTTAGCCTTAACTTAACTTAGCCTTACCTAACCTTAGCCTTACCTATCCTTAGCCTTAACTTAACTTAGCCTTACCTATCCTTAGCCTTACCTATCCTTAGCCTTAACTTAACTTAGCCTTACCTAACCTTAGCCTTACCTATCCTTAGCCTTAACTTAACTTAGCCTTACCTAACCTTAGCCTTACCTATCCTTAGCCTTAACTTAACTTAGCCATACCTAACCTTAGCCTTAACTGACCTTAGCCTTACCTATTTTTAGACTTACCTAACCTTAGCCTTACCTAACCTTAGCCTTACCTAACCTTAGCCTTACCTAACCTTAGCCTTACCTAACCTTAGCCTTACCTAACCTTAGCCTTAACTTAACTTAGCCTTACCTAACCTTAGCCTTACCTATCCTTAGCCTTACCTAACCTTAGCCTTAACTTAACTTAGTCTTAACTTAACTTAGCCTTACCTAACCTTAGCCTTACCTAACCTTAGCCTTAACTTAACTTAGCCTTACCTGACCTTAGCCTTACCTATCCTTAGCCTTACCTAACCTTAGCCTTACCTATCCTTAGCCTTAACTTAACTTAGCCTTACCTAACCTTAGCCTTACCTAACCTTAGCCTTACCTAGCCTTAGCCTTACCTAACCTTAGCCTTACCTAACCTTAGCCTGACCTATCCTTAGCCTTACCTAACCTTAGCCTGACCTAACCTTAGCCTTACCTAACCTTAGCCTTACCTAAACTTAGCCTTATCTTAACTTAGCCTTACCTATCCTTAGCCTTACCTAACCTTAGCCTTACCTAACCTTAGCCTTACCTAACCTTAGCCTTAACTTAACTTAGCCTTACCTATCCTTAGCCTGACCTAACCTTAGCCTTACCTAACCTTAGCCTTACCTAAACTTAGCCTTATCTTAACTTAGCCTTACCTATCCTTAGCCTTAGCTATCCTTAGCCTTACCTAACCTTAGCCTTACCTAACCATAGCCTTAACTTAACTTAGCCTTACCTAACCTTAGCCTTACCTATCCTTACCCTTACCTAACCTTAGCCTTACCTAACCTTAGCCTTACCTAGCCTTAGCCTTACCTAACCTTAGCCTTACCTATCCTTAGCCTGACCTATCCTTAGCCTTACCTAACCTTAGCCTGACCTAACCTTAGCCTTACCTAACCTTAGCCTTACCTAAACTTAGCCTTATCTTAACTTAGCCTTACCTATCCTTAGCCTTACCTAACCTTAGCCTTACCTAACCTTAGCCTTACCTATCCTTAGGCTTACCTAACCTTAGGCTTACCTAACCTTAGCCTTACCTAACTTTACCCTTACCTATGCTGAGCCTTACCTAACCTTAGCCTTACCTTTCCTTAGCCTGACCTAACCTTAGCCTTACCTAACCTTAGCCTTACCTAAACTTAGCCTTATCTTAACTTAGCCTTACCTATCCTTAGCCTTACCTAACCTTAGCCTTACCTAACCTTAGCCTTACCTAACCTTAGCCTTACCTAACCTTAGCCTTACCTAACCTTAGCCTTACCTATCTTTAGCCTTACCTAACCTTAGCCTTAACTGACCTTAGCCTTACCTATCCTTAGCCTTACCTAACCTTAGCCTTACCTAACCTTAGCCTTAACTTAACTTAGCCTTACCTGACCTTAGCCTTACCTATCCTTAGCCTTACCTAACCTTAGCCTTACCTATCCTTAGCCTTACCTAACCTTAGCCTTACCTAACCTTAGCCTTACCTAACCTTAGCCTTAACTTAACTTAGCCTTACCTAACCTTAGCCTTACCTATCCTTAGCCTTACCTAACCTTAGCCTTACCTTAACTTAGCCTTACCTAACCTTAGCCTTACCTATCCTTAGCCTTAACTTAACTTAGCCTTACCTAACCTTAGCCTTACCTATCCTTAGGCTTAACTTAACTTAGCCATACCTAACCTTAGCCTTAACTGACCTTAGCCTTACCTATTTTTAGACTTACCTAACCTTAGCCTTACCTAACCTTAGCCTTACCTAACCTTAGCCTTACCTAACCTTAGCCTTACCTAACCTTAGCCTTAACTGAACTTAGCCTTACCTGACCTTAGCCTTACCTATCCTTAGCCTTACCTAACCTTAGCCTTACCTATCCGTAGCCTTACCTAACCTTAGCCTTACCTAACCTTAGCCTTACCTAACCTTAGCCTTAACTTAACTTAGCCTTACCTAACCTTAGCCTTACCTAACCTTAGCCTTACCTAACCTTAGCCTTATCTTAACTTAGCCTTACCTAACCTTAGCCTTACCTGACCTTAGCCTTACCTGACCTTAGCCTTACCTAACCTTACCTAACGTTAGCCTTACCTAACCTTAGCCTTACCTATCCTTAGCCTTACCTAACCTTAGCCTTACCTAACCTTAGCCTTAACCCAACCTAGCCTTACCTAACCTTAGCCTTACCTAACCTTAGCCTTACCTAACCTTAGCCTTATCTTAACTTAGCCTTACCTAACCTTAGCCTTACCTAACCTTAGCCTTAACTTAACTTAGCCTTACCTAACCTTAGCCTTATCTATCCTTAGCCTTACCTAACCTTAGCCTTACTTAACCTTAGCCTTACCTAGCCTTAGCCTTACCTAACCTTAGCCTTACCTAACCTTAGCCTGACCTATCCTTAGCCTTACCTAACCTTAGCCTGACCTAACCTTAGCCTGACCTAACCTTAGCCTTACCTAACCTTAGCCTTACCTAAACTTAGCCTTATCTTAACTTAGCCTTACCTATCCTTAGCCTTACCTAACCTTAGCCTTACCTAACCTTAGCCTTTCCTAACCTTAGCCTTAACTTAACTTAGCCTTACCTATCCTTAGCCTGACCTAACCTTAGCCTGACCTAACCTTAGCCTTAACTTAACTTAGCCTTACCTAACCTTAGCCTTACCTATCCTTAGCCTTACCTAACCTTAGCCTTACCTAACCTTAGCCTTACCTAGCCTTAGCCTTAGCCTTACCTAACCTTAGCCTTACCTAACCTTAGCCTGACCTATCCTTAGCCTTACCTAACCTTAGCCTGACCTAACCTTAGCCTTACCTAACCTTAGCCTTACCTAAACTTAGCCTTATCTTAACTTAGCCTTACCTATCCTTAGCCTTACCTAACCTTAGCCTTACCTAACCTTAGCCTTACCTAACCTTAGCCTTAACTTAACTTAGCCTTACCTATCCTTTGCCCGACCTAACCTTAGCCTTACCTAACCTTAGCCTTACCTAAACTTAGCCTTATCTTAACTTAGCCTTACCTATCCTTAGCCTTACCTATCCTTAGCCTTACCTAACCTTAGCCTTACCTAACCTTAGCCTTACCTATCCTTAGCCTTACCTATCCTTAGCCTTACCTAACCTTACCCTTACCTAACCTTAGCCTTACCTAACCTTAGCCTTACCTAACCTTAGCCTTACCCAACCTTTGCCTTACCCAACCTTAGCCTTACCTAACCTTAGCCTTACCTATCCTTAGCCTTACCTATCCTTAGCCTTACCTAACCTTAGCCTTACCTAACCTTAGCCTTACCCAACCTTTGCCTTACCTAACCTTAGCCTTCCCAAACCTTAGCCTTAACTTAACCTTTGCCTTACCTATCCTTAGCCTTACCTAACCTTAGCCTTACCTAACCTCAGCCTTACCTAACCTTAGCCTTACCTAACCTTAGCCTTACCTGACCTTAGCCTTACCTGACCTTAGCCTTCCCTAACCTTAGCCTTTACTTAACTAACTCTTAGCCTGACCTAACCATAGCCTTACCTAACCTTAGCCTTCCCAAACCTTAGCCTTAACTTAACCTTAGCCTTCCCAAACCTTAGCCTTAACTTAACCTTTGCCTTACCTAACCTTAGCCTTACCTAACCTTAGCCTTACCTGACCTTAGCCTTACCTAACCTTAGCCTTAACTTAACTAAGCCTTACCTAACCTTAGCCTTAACTAACCTTAGCCTTACCTGACCATAGTCTTAACTTAACTAACTCTTAGCCTTACCTAACCTTAGCCTTACCTAACCTTAGCCTTACCTAACCTTAGCCTTACCTAACCTTAGCCTTAACTGAACTTAGCCTTACCTGACCTTAGCCTTACCTATCCTTAGCCTTACCTAACCTTAGCCTTACCTATCCGTAGCCTTACCTAACCTTAGCCTTACCTAACCTTAGCCTTACCTAACCTTAGCCTTAACTTAACTTAGCCTTACCTAACCTTAGCCTTACCTAACCTTAGCCTTACATAACCTTAGCCTTATCTTAACTTAGCCTTACCTAACCTTAGCCTTACCTGACCTTAGCCTTACCTGACCTTAGCCTTACCTAACCTTACCTAACGTTAGCCTTACCTAACCTTAGCCTTACCTATCCTTAGCCTTACCTAACCTTAGCCTTACCTAACCTTAGCCTTAACCCAACCTAGCCTTACCTAACCTTAGCCTTACCTAACCTTAACCTTATCTTAACTTAGCCTCACCTAACCTTAGCCTTACCTAACCTTAGCCTTAACTTAACTTAGCCTTACCTAACCTTAGCCTTATCTATCCTTAGCCTTACCTAACCTTAGCCTTACCTAACCTTAGCCTTACCTAGCCTTAGCCTTACCTAACCTTAGCCTTACCTAACCTTAGCCTGACCTATCCTTAGCCTTACCTAACCTTAGCCTGACCTAACCTTAGCCTGACCTAACCTTAGCCTTACCTAACCTTAGCCTTACCTAAACTTAGCCTTATCTTAACTTAGCCTTACCTATCCTTAGCCTTACCTAACCTTAGCCTTACCTAACCTTAGCCTTTCCTAACCTTAGCCTTAACTTAACTTAGCCTTACCTATCCTTAGCCTGACCTAACCTTAGCCTTACCTAACCTTAGCCTTAACTTAACTTAGCCTTACCTAACCTTAGCCTTACCTATCCTTAGCCTTACCTAACCTTAGCCTTACCTAACCTTAGCCTTACCTAGCCTTAGCCTTAGCCTTACCTAACCTTAGCCTTACCTAACCTTAGCCTGACCTATCCTTAGCCTTACCTAACCTTAGCCTGACCTAACCTTAGCCTTACCTAACCTTAGCCTTACCTAAACTTAGCCTTATCTTAACTTAGCCTTACCTATCCTTAGCCTTACCTAACCTTAGCCTTACCTAACCTTAGCCTTACCTAACCTTAGCCTTAACTTAACTTAGCCTTACCTATCCTTTGCCCGACCTAACCTTAGCCTTACCTAACCTTAGCCTTACCTAAACTTAGCCTTATCTTAACTTAGCCTTACCTAAACTTAGCCTTATCTTAACTTAGCCTTACCTATCCTTAGCCTTACCTATCCTTAGCCTTACCTAACCTTAGCCTTACCTAACCTTAGCCTTACCTATCCTTAGCCTTACCTATCCTTAGCCTTACCTAACCTTACCCTTACCTAACCTTAGCCTTACCTAACCTTAGCCTTACCTAACCTTAGCCTTACCCAACCTTTGCCTTACCCAACCTTAGCCTTACCTAACCTTAGCCTTACCTATCCTTAGCCTTACCTATCCTTAGCCTTACCTAACCTTAGCCTTACCTAACCTTAGCCTTACCCAACCTTTGCCTTACCTAACCTTAGCCTTACCTAACCTTAGCCTTACCTAACCTTAGCCTTACCTAACCTTAGCCTTACCTAACCTTAGCCTCACCTAACCTTAGCCTTACCTAACCTTAGCCTTAACTTAACTTAGCCTTACCTAACCTTAGCCTCACCTAACCTGAGCGTTACCTATCCTTAGCCTTAACTTAACTTAACCTTACCTAACCTTAGCCTTACCCATCCTTAGCCTTAACTTAACTTAACCTTACCCAACCTTAGCCTTACCTAACCTTAGCCTTACCTAACCTTAGCCTTACCTATCCTTAGCCTTAACTTAACTTAGCCTTACCTAACCTTAGCCTTACCTAACCTTAGCCTTACCTAACCTTAGTCTTAACTTAACTAACTCTTAGCCTTACCTAACCTTAGCCTTACCTAACCTTAGCCTTACCTAACCTTAGCCTTAACTTAACTAACTCTTAGCCTTACCTAACCATAGCCTTACCTAACCTTAGCCTTCCCAAACCTTAGCCTTAACTTAACCTTTGCCTTACCTATCCTTAGCCTTACCTAACCTTAGCCTTACCTAACCTCAGCCTTACCTAACCTTAGCCTTACGATACCTTAGCCTTACCTGACCTTAGCCTTACCTGACCTTAGCCTTCCCTAACCTTAGCCTTTACTTAACTAACTCTTAGCCTGACCTAACCTTAGCCTTACCTAACCTTAGCCTTCCCAAACCTTAGCCTTAACTTAACCTTAGCCTTCCCAAACCTTAGCCTTAACTTAACCTTTGCCTTACCTAACCTTAGCCTTACCTAACCTTAGCCTTACCTGACCTTAGCCTTACCTGACCTAAGCCTTCCCTAACCTTAGCCTTTACTTAACTAACTCTTAGCCTGACCTAACCTTAGCCTTAACTTAACCTTAGCCTTACCTAACCTTAGCCTTACCTAACCTTAGCCTTACCTAACCTTAGCCTTAACTTAACCTTAGCCTTACCTAACCTTAGCCTTACCTAACCTTAGCCTTACCTAACCTTAGCCTTACCTGACCTCAGCCTTACCTGACCTTAGCCTTACCTAACCTCAGCCTTACCTAACCTTAGCCTTACCTGACCTTAGCCTTACCTGACCTTAGCCTTACCTGACCTTAGCCTTACCTACCCTTAGCCTTACCTATCCTTAGCCTTACCTGACCTTAGCCTTACCTACCCTTAGCCTTACCTATCCTTAGCCTTACCTAACCTTAGCCTTACCTAACCTTAGCCTTACCTGACCATAGCCTCAACTTAACTAACTCTTAGCCTTACCTAACCTTTGCCTTACCTGACCATAGCCTCAACTTAACTAAGTCCTAGCCTTACCTAACCTTAGCCTTACCTAACTCTTAGCCTTACCTAACCTTTGCCTTACCTAACCTTAGCCTTACCTGACCAAAGCCTTTACTTAACTGACTCTTAGCGTTACCTAACCTTAGCGTTACCTAATCTTAGCCTTACCTATCCTTAGCCTTACCTAACCTTAGCCTTACCTAACCTTAGCCTTACCTAGCCTTAGCCTTACCTAACCTTAGCCTTAACTTAACCTTAGCCTTACCTAACCTTAGCCTTAACTGACCTTAGCCTTACCTAACCTTAGCCTTACCTAACCTTAGCCTGACCTATCCTTAGCCTTATCTTAACTTAGCCTTACCTATCCTTAGCCTTACCTAACCTTAGCCTTACCTAACCTTAGCCTTACCTAACCTTAGCCTTACCTAAACTTAGCCTTATCTTAACTTAGCCTTACCTATCCTTAGCCTTACCTAACCTTAGCCTTACCTAACCTTAGCCTTACCTGACCATAGCCTCAACTTAACTAACTCTTAGCCTTACCTAACCTTTGCCTTACCTGACCATAGCCTCAACTTAACTAAGTCCTAGCCTTACCTAACCTTAGCCTTACCTAACTCTTAGCCTTACCTAACCTTTGCCTTACCTAACCTTAGCCTTACCTGACCAAAGCCTTTACTTAACTGACTCTTAGCGTTACCTAACCTTAGCGTTACCTAATCTTAGCCTTACCTAACCTTAGCCTTACTTAACCCTAGCCTTACCTAACCTTAGCCTTACCTAACCTTAGCCTTACCTGACCATAGCCTCAACTTAACTAAGTCCTAGTTTTACCTAACCTTAGCCTTACCTAACTCTTAGCCTTACCTAACCTTTGCCTTACCTAACCTTAGCCTTACCTGACCAAAGCCTTCCCTAACCTTAGCCTTTACTTATCTAACTCTTAGCCTGACCTAACCATAGCCTTACCTAACCTTAGCCTTCCCAAACCTTAGCCTTAACTTAACCTTTGCCTTACCTATCCTTAGCCTTACCTAACCTTAGCCTTACCTAACCTCAGCCTTACCTAACCTTAGCCTTACCTAACCTTAGCTTTACCTGACCTTAGCCTTACCTGACCTTAGGCTTCCCTAACCTTAGCCTTTACTTAACTAACTCTTAGCCTGACCTAACCATAGCCTTACCTAACCTTAGCCTTACCTATCCTTAGCCTTAACTTAACTTAGCCTTAACTTAACTTAGCCTTACCTAACCTTAGCCTTACCTAACCTTAGCCTTACCTATCCTTAGCCTTAACTTAACTTAGCCTTACCTAACCTTAGCCTTACCTAACCTTAGCCTTACCTAACCTTAGCCTTACCTAACCTTAGCCTTAACTTAACTAAGCCTTACCTAACCTTAGCCTTAACTAACCTTAGCCTTACCTGACCATAGTCTTAACTTAACTAACTCTTAGCCTTACCTAACCTTAGCCTTACCTAACCTTAGCCTTACCTAACCTTAGCCTTAACTTAACTAACTCTTAGCCTTACCTAACCTTAGCCTTACCTAACCTTAGCCTTACCTGACCTTAGCCTTACCTGACCTTAGCCTTACCTGACCTTAGCCTTCCCTAACCTTAGCCTTTACTTAACTAACTCTTAGCCTGACCTAACCATAGCCTTACCTAACCTTAGCCTTCCCAAACCTTAGCCTTAACTTAACCTTTGCCTTACCTATCCTTAGCCTTACCTAACCTTAGCCTTACCTAACCTCAGCCTTACCTAACCTTAGCCTTACCTAACCTTAGCCTTACCTGACCTTAGCCTTACCTGACCTTAGCCTTCCCTAACCTTAGCCTTTACTTAACTAACTCTTAGCCTGACCTAACCATAGCCTTACCTAACCTTAGCCTTCCCAAACCTTAGCCTTAACTTAACCTTAGCCTTCCCAAACCTTAGCCTTAACTTAACCTTTGCCTTACCTAACCTTAGCCTTACCTAACCTTAGCCTTACCTGACCTTAGCCTTACCTAACCTTAGCCTTAACTTAACTAAGCCTTACCTAACCTTAGCCTTAACTAACCTTAGCCTTACCTGACCATAGTCTTAACTTAACTAACTCTTAGCCTTACCTAACCTTAGCCTTACCTAACCTTAGCCTTACCTAACCTTAGCCTTAACTTAACTAACTCTTAGCCTTACCTAACCTTAGCCTTACCTAACCTTAGCCTTACCTGACCTTAGCCTTACCTGACCTTAGCCTTACCTGACCTTAGCCTTCCCTAACCTTAGCCTTTACTTAACTAACTCTTAGCCTGACCTAACCATAGCCTTACCTAACCTTAGCCTTCCCAAACCTTAGCCTTAACTTAACCTTTGCCTTACCTATCCTTAGCCTTACCTAACCTTAGCCTTACCTAACCTCAGCCTTACCTAACCTTAGCCTTACCTAACCTTAGCCTTACCTGACCTTAGCCTTACCTGACCTTAGCCTTCCCTAACCTTAGCCTTTACTTAACTAACTCTTAGCCTGACCTAACCATAGCCTTACCTAACCTTAGCCT
This sequence comes from Sthenelais limicola, assembly GCA_942159475.1. NCBI lineage: Eukaryota > Metazoa > Annelida > Polychaeta > Phyllodocida > Sigalionidae > Sthenelais > Sthenelais limicola. The sequence continues at coordinate 3,796,431 of OW804100.1, read as the reverse complement.
TCCCAAACCTTAGCCTTAACTTAACCTTAGCCTTCCCAAACCTTAGCCTTAACTTAACCTTTGCCTTACCTAACCTTAGCCTTACCTAACCTTAGCCTTACCTGACCTTAGCCTTACCTGACCTTAGCCTTCCCTAACCTTAGCCTTTACTTAACTAACTCTTAGCCTGACCTAACCTTAGCCTTAACTTAACCTTAGCCTTACCTAACCTTAGCCTCACCTAACCTTAGCCTTACCTAACCTTAGCCTTACCTAACCTTAGCCTTAACTTAACCTTAGCCTTACCTAACCTTAGCCTTACCTAACCTTAGCCTTACCTAACCTCAGCCTTGCCTAACCTTAGCCTTACCTAACCTCAGCCTTACCTAACCTTAGCCTTACCTGACCTTAGCCTTACCTGACCTTAGCCTTACCTGACCTTAGCCTTACCTACCCTTAGCCTTACCTATCCTTAGCCTTACCTGACCTTAGCCTTACCTAACCTTAGCCTTACCTGACCATAGCCTCAACTTAACTAACTCTTAGCCTTACCTAACCTTAGCCTTACCTAACCTTAGCCTTACCTGACCATAGCCTCAACTTAACTAACTCTTAGCCTTACCTAACCTTTGCCTTACCTGACCATAGCCTCAACTTAACTAAGTCCTAGCCTTACCTAACCTTAGCCTTACCTAACTCTTAGCCTTACCTAACCTTTGCCTTACCTAACCTTAGCCTTACCTGACCAAAGCCTTTACTTAACTGACTCTTAGCGTTACCTAACCTTAGCGTTACCTAATCTTAGCCTTACCTAACCTTAGCCTTACTTAACCCTAGCCTTACCTAACCTTAGCCTTACCTAACCTTAGCCTTACCTGACCATAGCCTCAACTTAACTAAGTCCTAGCCTTACCTAACCTTAGCCTTACCTAACTCTTAGCCTTACCTAACCTTTGCCTTACCTAACCTTAGCCTTACCTGACCAAAGCCTTCCCTAACCTTAGCCTTTACTTATCTAACTCTTAGCCTGACCTAACCATAGCCTTACCTAACCTTAGCCTTCCCAAACCTTAGCCTTAACTTAACCTTTGCCTTACCTATCCTTAGCCTTACCTAACCTTAGCCTTACCTAACCTCAGCCTTACCTAACCTTAGCCTTACCTAACCTTAGCTTTACCTGACCTTAGCCTTACCTGACCTTAGCCTTCCCTAACCTTAGCCTTTACTTAACTAACTCTTAGCCTGACCTAACCATAGCCTTACCTAACCTTAGCCTTACCTATCCTTAGCCTTAACTTAACTTAGCCTTAACTTAACTTAGCCTTACCTAACCTTAGCCTTACCTAACCTTAGCCTTACCTATCCTTAGCCTTAACTTAACTTAGCCTTACCTAACCTTAGCCTTACCTAACCTTAGCCTTACCTAACCTTAGCCTTACCTAACCTTAGCCTTAACTTAACTAAGCCTTACCTAACCTTAGCCTTAACTAACCTTAGCCTTACCTGACCATAGTCTTAACTTAACTAACTCTTAGCCTTACCTAACCTTAGCCTTACCTAACCTTAGCCTTACCTAACCTTAGCCTTTACTTAACTAACTCTTAGCCTTACCTAACCTTAGCCTTACCTAACCTTAGCCTTACCTGACCTTAGCCGTACCTGACCTTAGCCTTACCTGACCTTAGCCTTCCCTAACCTTAGCCTTTACTTAACTAACTCTTAGCCTGACCTAACCATAGCCTTACCTAACCTTAGCCTTCCCAAACCTTAGCCTTAACTTAACCTTTGCCTTACCTATCCTTAGCCTTACCTAACCTTAGCCTTACCTAACCTCAGCCTTACCTAACCTCAGCCTTACCTAACCTTAGCCTTACCTGACCTTAGCCTTACCTGACCTTAGCCTTCCCTAACCTTAGCCTTTACTTAACTAACTCTTAGCCTGACCTAACCATAGCCTTACCTAACCTTAGCCTTCCCAAACCTTAGCCTTAACTTAACCTTAGCCTTCCCAAACCTTAGCCTTAACTTAACCTTTGCCTTACCTAACCTTAGCCTTACCTGACCTTAGCCTTACCTGACCTTAGCCTTACCTGACCTTAGCCTTCCCTAACCTTAGCCTTTACTTAACTAACTCTTAGCCTGACCTAACCTTAGCCTTAACTTAACCTTAGCCTTACCTAACCTTAGCCTTACCTAACCTTAGCCTTACCTAACCTTAGCCTTAACTTAACCTTAGCCTTACCTAACCTTAGCCTTACCTAACCTTAGCCTTACCTAACCTTAGCCTTACCTAACCTCAGCCTTACCTGACCTTAGCCTTACCTAACCTCAGCCTTACCTAACCTTAGCCTTACCTGACCTTAGCCTTACCTGACCTTAGCCTTACCTGACCTTAGCCTTACCTACCCTTAGCCTTACCTATCCTTAGCCTTACCTGACCTTAGCCTTACCTACCCTTAGCCTTACCTATCCTTAGCCTTACCTAACCTTAGCCTTACCTAACCTTAGCCTTACCTGACCATAGCCTCAACTTAACTAACTCTTAGCCTTACCTAACCTTTGCCTTACCTGACCATAGCCTCAACTTAACTAAGTCCTAGCCTTACCTAACCTTAGCCTTACCTAACTCTTAGCCTTACCTAACCTTTGCCTTACCTAACCTTAGCCTTACCTGACCAAAGCCTTTACTTAACTGACTCTTAGCGTTACCTAACCTTAGCGTTACCTAATCTTAGCCTTACCTAACCTTAGCCTTACTTAACCCTAGCCTTACCTAACCTTAGCCTTACCTAACCTTAGCCTTACCTGACCATAGCCTCAACTTAACTAAGTCCTAGCCTTACCTAACCTTAGCCTTACCTAACTCTTAGCCTTACCTAACCTTTGCCTTACCTAACCTTAGCCTTACCTGACCAAAGCCTTCCCTAACCTTAGCCTTTACTTATCTAACTCTTAGCCTGACCTAACCATAGCCTTACCTAACCTTAGCCTTCCCAAACCTTAGCCTTAACTTAACCTTTGCCTTACCTATCCTTAGCCTTACCTAACCTTAGCCTTACCTAACCTCAGCCTTACCTAACCTTAGCCTTACCTAACCTTAGCTTTACCTGACCTTAGCCTTACCTGACCTTAGCCTTCCCTAACCTTAGCCTTTACTTAACTAACTCTTAGCCTGACCTAACCATAGCCTTACCTTACCTTAGCCTTACCTATCCTTAGCCTTAACTTAACTTAGCCTTAACTTAACTTAGCCTTACCTAACCTTAGCCTTACCTAACCTTAGCCTTACCTATCCTTAGCCTTAACTTAACTTAGCCTTACCTAACCTTAGCCTTACCTAACCTTAGCCTTACCTAACCTTAGCCTTACCTAACCTTAGCCTTAACTTAACTAAGCCTTACCTAACCTTAGCCTTAACTAACCTTAGCCTTACCTGACCATAGTCTTAACTTAACTAACTCTTAGCCTTACCTAACCTTAGCCTTACCTAACCTTAGCCTTACCTAACCTTAGCCTTAACTTAACTAACTCTTAGCCTTACCTAACCTTAGCCTTACCTAACCTTAGCCTTACCTGACCTTAGCCTTACCTGACCTTAGCCTTACCTGACCTTAGCCTTCCCTAACCTTAGCCTTTACTTAACTAACTCTTAGCCTGACCTAACCATAGCCTTACCTAACCTTAGCCTTCCCAAACCTTAGCCTTAACTTAACCTTTGCCTTACCTATCCTTAGCCTTACCTAACCTTAGCCTTACCTAACCTCAGCCTTACCTAACCTCAGCCTTACCTAACCTTAGCCTTACCTGACCTTAGCCTTACCTGACCTTAGCCTTCCCTAACCTTAGCCTTTACTTAACTAACTCTTAGCCTGACCTAACCATAGCCTTACCTAACCTTAGCCTTCCCAAACCTTAGCCTTAACTTAACCTTAGCCTTCCCAAACCTTAGCCTTAACTTAACCTTTGCCTTACCTAACCTTAGCCTTACCTGACCTTAGCCTTACCTGACCTTAGCCTTACCTGACCTTAGCCTTCCCTAACCTTAGCCTTTACTTAACTAACTCTTAGCCTGACCTAACCTTAGCCTTAACTTAACCTTAGCCTTACCTAACCTTAGCCTTACCTAACCTTAGCCTTACCTAACCTTAGCCTTAACTTAACCTTAGCCTTACCTAACCTTAGCCTTACCTAACCTTAGCCTTACCTAACCTCAGCCTTACCTGACCTTAGCCTTACCTAACCTTAGCCTTACCTAACCTTAGCCTTACCTGACCTTAGCCTTACCTCACCTTAGCCTTACCTACCCTTAGCCTTGCCTATCCTTAGCCTTACCTGACCTTAGCCTTACCTATCCTTAGCCTTACCTATCCTTAGCCTTACCTATCCTTAGCCTTACCTATCCTTAGCCTTACCTAACCTTAGCCTTACCTAACCTTAGCCTTACCTGACCATAGCCTCAACTTAACTAACTCTTAGCCTTACCTAACCTTTTGCCTTACCTGACCATAGCCTCAACTTAACTAAGTCTTAGCCTTACCTAACCTTAGCCTTACCTAACTCTTAGCCTTACCTAACCTTTGCCTTACCTAACCTTAGCCTTACCTGACCAAAGCCTTTACTTAACTGACTCTTAGCGTTACCTAACCTTAGCGTTACCTAATCTTAGCCTTACCTAACCTTAGCCTTACTTAACCCTAGCCTTACCTAACCTTAGCCTTACCTAACCTTAGCCTTACCTGACCATAGCCTTAACTTAACTAACTCTTAACCTTACCTAACCTTAGCCTTACCTGACCTTAGCCTTTCCTAACCTTAGCCTTTTCTTAACTAAGTCTTAGCCTTACCTAACCTTAGCCTTACTTAACCTTAGCCTTACCTAACCTTAGCCTTACCTAACCTTAGCCTTACCTATCCTTAGCCTTACCTAACCTTAGCCTTACCTAACCTTAGCCTTACCTAACCTTAGCCTTACCTGACCTTAGCCTTACCTGACCATAGCCTTAACTTAACTGACTCTTAGCGTTACCTAACCTTAGCCTTACCTAACCTTAGCCTTACTTAACCTTAGCCTTACCTAACCTTAGCCTTACCTAACCTTAGCCTTACCTAACCTTAGCCATACCTAACCTTAGCCTTAACCTAACTAACTCTTAGCCTTCCCTAACCTTAGCCTTACCTAACCTTAGCCTTACCTAACCTTAGCCATACCTAACCTTAGCCTTAACCTAACTAATTCTTAGCCTTCCCTAACCTTAGCCTTAACCTAACTAACTCTTAGCCTTCCCTAACGTTAGCCTTACCTAACCTTAGCCTTACCTAACCTTAGCCTTACCTAACCTTAGCCATACCTAACCTTAGCCTTAACTTAACTAACTCTTAGCCTTCCCTAACGTTAGCCTTACCTAACCTTAGCCTTACCTAACCTTAGCCTTACCTGACCATAGCCTTAACTTACGTACCTCTTAGCCTTACCTAACCTCAGCCTTACCTAACCTTAGCCTGACCTGACCATAGCCTAACTTAACTGACTCTTAGCCTTACCTAACCTTAGCCTTACCTAACCTTAGCCTTACCTAACCTTAGCCTTACCTAACCTTAGCCTTACCTAACCTTAGCCTTACCTGACCTTAGCCTTACCTAACCTTAGCCTTACCTGACCATAGCCTTAACTTACGTAACTCTTAGCCTTACCTAACCTCAGCCTTACCTAACCTTAGCCTGACCTGACCATAGCCTAACTTAACTGACTCTTAGCCTTACCTAACCTTTGCCTTACCTAACCTTAGCCTTACCTAAACTTAGCCTTACCTGACCTTAGCCTTACCTAACCTTAGCCTTACCTGACCATAGCCTTAACTTAACTAAGTCTTAGCCTTACCTAACCTTAGCCTTTCCTAACCTTAGCCTTACCTGACCATAGCCTTAACCTAACTAAGTCTTAGCCTTACCTAACCTTAGCCTTACCTAACCTTAGCCTTACCTAACCTTTGCCTAACCTTAGCCTTACCTAACCTTAGCCTTACCTAACCTTTGCCTTACCTAACCTTAGCCTTACCTAACCTTAGCCTTACCTAACCTTAGCCTTACCTAACCTTAGCCTTACCTAACCTCAGCCTTACCTAACCTTTGCCTTACCTAACCTTAGCCTTACCTAACCTTAGCCTTACCTAACCTCAGCCTTACCTGACCATAGCCTTAACTTAACTTACTGATAGCCTTACCTAACCTTAGCCTTACCTAACCTTAGCCTTACCTAACCTTAGCCTTACCTAACCTTTGCCTTACCTAACCTTAGCCTTACCTAACCTTAGCCTTACCTAACCTCAGCCTTACCTGACCATAGCCTTAACTTAACTAACTGATAGCCTTCCCTAACCTCAGCCTTACCTTAACTAACCTTAGCCTTACCTAACCTTTGCCTTACCTGACCTTAGCCTTACCTGACCATAGCCTTAACTTAACTAACTCTTAGCCTTACCAAACCTTAGCCTTACCTAACCTTAGCCTTACCTAACCTTAGCCTTACCAAACCTTAGCCTTACCTAACCTTAGCCTTACCTAACCTTAGCCTTACCTAACCTTAGCCTTACCTAACCTTAGCCTTACCTGACCATAGCCTTAACTTAACTAACTGATAGCCTTACCTAACCTTAGCCTTACCTAACCTTAGCCTTACCTAACCTTAGCCTTACCTAACCTCAGCCTTACCTGACCATAGCCTTAACTTAACTAACTGATAGCCTTCCCTAACCTCAGCCTTACCTTAACTAACTCTTAGCCTGACCTAACGTTAGCCTTACCTAACCTGAGCCTTACCTAACCTTAGCCTTACCTAACCTTAGCCTTAACTTAACCAACTCTTAGCCTTACCTACCCTTAGCCTTTCCTAACCTTAGCCTTACCTGACCATATCCTTAACTTAACTAAGTCTTAGCCTTATCTAACCTTAGCCTTACCTGACCATAGCCTTAACTTAACTCACTCTTAGCCTTACCAAACCTTTGCCTTACCTAACCTTAGCCTTACCTAACCTTAGCCTTACCTGACCATAGCCTTAACTTAACTAACTCTTAGCCTTACCTAACCTTAGCCTTACCTAACCTTAGCCTTACCTAACCTTAACCTTACCTAACCTTAGCCTTACCTGACCATAGCCTTCCCTAAACTTAGCCTTCCCTAACCTTAACATAACTGTAACATGCCCTTATCTTAACATAACTGTAACATGCCCTTATCTTAACATAACTGTAACATACTCTTACCTTACCATAACTGTAACATGCTCTTACCTCAACATAGCCGTAACATGCCCTTACGTTAACCATACCTTATGGTAACCTTACCTTAACTATCATTTAACTAAAATGGAAAACATATACACACCTTAACTAACTCTTAGCCTTACCTAACCTTAGCTGCCAAAAGGAACACGTACTTGTTCTCCTGGAAATATATAAGTCATTGTAACTAATTAGTCACTGATTAGACCAATGTCATATATGGGAAATATGGCATGTGTTAATTGCATCTAAAGCCGGGCTCAAATATTCAAGAACTCAGAGCCGAATTGGGCCTTAAGATAAGTCGTACAAATACAAAATCATTCTTTAGAAACTTATTTGTGTTTGGTAATGTTTGGGCTTTCTTACAAAGATATAAAAGTGAGAAAAAAAATTGTTGATACTCCAAAATTTAGTGATGTTACAGACTTCCAAAGTTACCTGCCTCACAGAATTACTAAAATGTTGGTAGAATCTCTTAAGATTTTCGGTTATATTTGATTGTTTTAAAGGCTTCCTCAAGTAAATGGGGGTGGTTTTTCTTAAAACAAGTAAAATCATGTAGGTAAATAGGAGTCAATAATTATTTTATCAAATTCCGATATATTGGGGGAGATATAAGGGGAAATCCTGGAATCTGGGTCACCTCCAGGAATGCACCATATATGGGGTGGTGACGTCAGCTCCAGACTCCTCCAGGGTGTTCCCCCAGACGCCATATACACAACAAGCATTGTAGCATGGCGACTTCTGACAACTCAGATGCTGAATCTCTTAATGAGGCAGGCATACTCCGCCTCAGTGAAGATGAAAATGAGGAGGAATTACCTCTTCATAATGGACCAACTCCCTACATGTTTGAACCAACAGCAAGAGGTGGAATAGAACGAGAGGGTGAACCATCAGGACAGGCAACCAATCCTAGAGTCATTCTAGATCCTTCCCGATTGGAAAGTGAAAGAGACTGGTAAGTCTACTAAGTACATCTTATGAAATAATTCCCAATGATAACAATTTTTAATGATATTCCAATCAAAGAAAACTGTCCTCAGATTTGAGGCAAAAAATAATTCAATATGGACATATAATATGTCATTAAAAAGCTCTCGTTGTGCTGAATCCGTTGATGCCTACGGCGTCTCGATAGCGGGAGTATTCATGCCGTTCGCGGTGGCCTACATGCGGTAGCCATTCACGAGTATGGGTGTACATGAGATGCATTCCAGGGAAATGAGAGATATGTGCTTTCTTCACAACATCTCTTTATAGAAATGTTCTCATATTTTAGATATCTACTGCTTTTAGTCATAGGTATAATTATGTACCAAATTTCGGGAGAGTGTATTAAATATATCCCTGCATTTTGAAGATTATACTATACATACATCCTCTTCGACTTGGAGGCTTATAGTATACAGAGAATATTTAGTTACATTACTGGTAATAGGCCAAATATGAACTTTTTATTTCCAAAAATAGAAATATCAATCATTGAAATATGGAAATATTTAATATTTAATAGATGTCCTAATGTTTATCATCATTAGAATCCGCTTCATTTAATCTTTTCAAATATGATATCTCAAAATCCATTATTTGCGACTTGTGACTCATTTGTCTATAACACTTCACATATATATGTCCATTGGTCTTGCACAGTTATCGAACTATTGAACCTTTTTCAAATCAAATTTATTAATTTTATTTGATAAGTGGAACTTATTCTATTATATCATTCTCTTTTTATAGGTGTCTTTGTAATAATTGTGTGCCTATGCCCACAATTAGGGAGTGCACCTGCTGTAGAGAAATAACTCAGGTTTTAACCAAAATTGAGTCATATTCGGAGGAGGGCAGCATTACCTGCATCACTGAACATCCAGGATTTGAATCGGGATGCCTAAATCCATGGGTTTTAGAGATAGCCTATCTAAATTATACCGATTTCCTAAGACAGGGCCCTATGCAGCGCACACAACATGAGTAAGTATTTGATGCAAATTTGTAATCATGTTCATTTATTAACAATTCTCAATGCAAATGCATTATACCTTTTAATATGGAGTAAATACTCCCAAATTGATTATGTAAACAAAGGAATATTAACTGTACATGTGTGATTAGCAGCAATATTTACATATTTTTCTTCAATAATGCGCAAAATTGATTTAATCATTGTTCCCCATTGTTCATTTCAGGAAATATAGGTACACCGCATACAGGCAACTTGTTAGATGGTGCTGGCGTTATTTGGGACACAAGATCAGAGTTCCCCTACCAGCCTGTGCAGTCAAGAAGATCCGGGACACATTCCCAGAACCAAAGGATGGACATTATACTGGCTTTAGGCCACCTGTTCTCGACTAAATAATGCATAAAAGTAAATAGGCAAAACCATATTATATCTTTATATCATCAATGTGACAGCAGTATTAGTTCATCTAAGTGCCATTGGAAAATCTACACCTAAATGAAATGTATTCCTTCACAGCATCAGGCTTAGTGGGACGATTTTCAATGCTTGCTGCCAAGGGCTCTGGCTGAGAGGCCCTGTTCTTTATGGATTCTTCTTTGTAGAATGATGTAGATCCATCCTTTACAGCAGATACTGCCTTATTAATCATGATAAACGCGTAGTCTGGAAAGGAAGGTTGTTTTCTAAGTAATGTATCTTATTAATTTTAAATTGTTACATAATATTTGTGATTTAGGTAAAAGTATTCATAAAATAATTCACCTACTGATAATCAGTAGGTGAAATACTGATAACATTGTGGAATAAATTGAACTGAGTGTATAACTATCCTTACTGAAGGTCGCTTTGGTTTTCTTTGCATACACTGAATGCTCTCCTTTCTTTGCCTTAGGAAATCGAAGGGCAAATTGTGGTCGTCCATCTTTGCACACTGCTTGCAGTCTATCACTATTTTCATTATAATGCAATGCTGCAAGTAGTAGCCTGAAGAATGACAATATATACATTGGTTAAACAGTTATTATATTTCATAAATATAACTCAGAATATAATGAAAATTAGTAAAGAAATAATTTGTAGTATGGGAATTAGTAGGTACCTGGTTGTCATTCCTTGATATGAGTATGCTGTGTGTTTTGGAGCAAACTGTATTATTAAACTATGGAATGCTTCAAGCCCGGAAGTCTGGTATATAGGAGAAAGTTTCTTCACATCTTTCACTAGGTAGCGGTTTTCCATTAAATCCGCAAGCTTATCTCCAGGTAGAGTCCCTGGAAAATAAAAGTTGCATGTGATAACATTTGTTGAAATATCTGCTTTCTAGATGAAAAATAAGATACATTTAATTAATTTTCAGCTCAGATTTTCTATTAAATACCTATACTCACCAGGTAGGATCCACTGCTTTTGGCTATTAGGTTCTGTCAATGGCCCATGGTCGCACTTAGGGTATAGCTCTGAATGATCCTCATGGACATCTTGAATGTGGTTGACCAGAGACTGCCACATGGCTATGGCTAGTTCTCCACATCCTTTGGCCTTGGCAGCTACATAGTAGAGGTGGTTGACTATGGATTTTCTCCAGAGACCGACATCAGAGCATTCCTTCTGCTTGGCAATAGCATCAACTTTCTTTCCTAATCCTGAAATATGTTTAGGTGAACAACAAATTGTAGATGGATAGAATTGAGATTGGATTATTCCAAGAATGATATCAAGTACTTCATGAAAATGAATATTTAGAGTCTTAATTATATCTTCACCTTTGGCCACATGCCAGATATCAAAATAATGTTGCACTCCTAGGGGCCCTAGCTCTTTCCTGATCCAGGCAGTATTCTGGGGGTGTCTATCTGTGATGATTACATCCACCTTTAAATCGTGGTCCTGCATGGTTTTTATGGAGCGTTTTAAACCTTCATGTTCACACCAGCAACTGTTTGGAACTTCATTGCTCTGAAATATAACCCAACATTTTTTTGTAGATACACGCACACATATAAATTTTATCATTCATACCTGACATACATAAATATTTATCTCTCATTCATGAAGTTAAAGACATATGAATGTTACATTTACAACTTTACAATCCACTATTTCGACTATTCGATTGACTTTTCCAACTTTTCAGTCACTATTTCGACGTTACATTTACAACTTTACAATCCACTATTTCGACTTTTTCAATCGTCTGTTCTGACTTTTTGATTGACTATTTCAACTTTTCGATCAACTCTACGATTGACTATTTCGACTTTCGATCCACTATTTCAACTTTTCGATTGACTTTACGATCGACTATTTTGACTTTACGATTGACTATTTTGACTTTACGATTGACTTTTCCGACTTTTCAGTCACTATTTCGACGTTACATTTACAACTTTACAATCCACTATTTCGACTTTTTCGATTGTCTGTTCTGACTTTTTGATTGACTATTTCAACTTTTCGATCAACTCTACAATTGACTATTTCGACTTTCGATCCACTATTTCAACTTTTCGATTGACTTTACGATTGACTATTTTGCCTTTACGATTGACTATTTTGACTTTTCGATTGACTATTTTCGACGTTTTGATCAACTTTATGATTGACTATTTTGACTTTACGATCAACTATTTCAACTTTTTGATTGACTATTTCAACTTTTCGATCAACTTTACGATTGACTATTTTGACTTTACGATTGACTATTTTGACTTTTTGATTGACTATTTCAATTTTTCGATTGACTATTTTCGATGTTTTGATCAACTTAAGATTGAATATTTAAACATTTCGATTGACTATTTTCGACGTTTTGATCAACTTTACAATTGACTATTTCAACTTTTCAATGGACTATTTCGACTTTCGATCGACTATTTCAACTTTTCGATCGACTATTTCAACTTTTCGATTGACTATTTTCGATGTTTTGATCAACTTAAGATTGAATATTTAAACATTTCAATTGACTATTTTCGACGTTTTGATCAACTTTACAATTGACTATTTCAACTTTTCAATGGACTATTTCGACTTTCGATCGACTATTTCAACTTTTCGATCGACTATTTCAACTTTTCGATCAACTATTTCAACTTTTCAATCACCTATTTCAACTTTTTTCGAAATGTTATGATATTATGTGAAGCAGATAATAATGTGTATACATGTCATACCTGGACCACTTGGATATCGATCACTTTGTTGATTCGTGCTTCAATTACATTGTACCCGCCATACTTAGCACAGTGGCCAGGGGAATCGGATCTTCCATCTCCAACTAAAACAAGGTTTGAATCCATGGCCTTCAGTCGTTGAAAGATGGACATCTGTTCATCCTGCCATGTCTTCATTATAACTGGCTGTAACAAATCCCTCTGGTGGTCATAGAAGGCTTGTTCAGTGTGGTGAGCCACACCAAGGAAATCAAGCATTCTGAATGTTCTTGATATCGGACACCCAGAAAATAATATTGCGGCACTTAACTCAATGTTACCAAGTGCCTGGTAACGAATTTTGGGCTGACTTTCCCATTGAAAGGTGTAATCGCAATAAGGGCATTTGTTGCTGATAGAAATGTAAGTGCCAATTTTAGTGATTTTTGGAGTGCAGGGTTCATGGCAAGAACGGCATATATTAAACAATTTCAAAAGTTCTGTCCCATATACGAGATACTTCTCATTTTCGGACTGCTGCTCAGTAGACCTGAAAAATATAATTAGTTTGGCGATCAGATCAGTTAAGTGTTATAGACTGGGAGATATACTGGACTGAGTGAGATGAGTGTCATTTGTAGAAATTGCGTCAGATTGAAACAAATTACCTTGGCTCATATTGGGCTTTATTTCCTTCCTCCATTTCTTCCTCCATTTCAACCCATTTTGTTGGTGTAAAGGTGGGGTCCTTTCTTTCATCGTCAGACATTTCCCTGTCATCCTCATCCTCTGACCATGTATCCTCTGCTAACCACTGAGGTCCTCCTAGGTCAGTCTGCGTTGAAATATTAGGTCCTCCGCCTAGAATTAAATATTGTATATATTAAATATGAATTCTAGAAGTCATGCGCATTGTTTTGGTGTATAGTTTGGTATAGTTGCGATGGTCACATCAAGGTCATATTGGGTGTGTGTATGGAGACCCCCCTATAAATAGTATGTCCATAGAACGATATTCAACATAATTTTCGGAAATTTTACTCGTCGCATTAACGCTGACAGAGGAAAAGCATTTTAAGTTACAAGGCGGTCATACATATGGAAAAAACGGCAAAACTGTCAGCATCATGCAGAGTTTTGAATGGTTCAGATCCATGAAGATCTTGCAACGATGTGGCATTTTTTCCAAATGTATATATTTATTATTATCAAATGTCTAATTGTGATCATTATCACACATTTATTTGTGATATAATTTATGCAATGCTATTCTTATGCAAAAATAGCAGAAACTACCTTCCGTCACGTTATTGTCTTGTGTCTTTTTTTAAGCATTATATAGAAGAGAATATATATCATATATCATTATAGCAGGAAATGATACCCCCAAACCTCTCCTTTTAACTTCACTTTTTTTTATTCCCAACCCTGAAATGCAAGACTTTTCTGTGAATGGCCCAATTAGCGAAAGTAAATACCACTATTAGTGTTATGATAACCACAATGATATACAGGTATATACAGGTATAGTATTGTCTCACGATAATGATAATAATTCTTTATTTATCATGCATGCATAATACAAAATATAGCAATAGTACTCAGAAATTATTCTTTTATGTACCTGAACTAGAAAATAATTACCTTGCTCTTTTAAAGGCCATATTGGATCATCTGTCTGTGTTGATGCATCTATTTGCTGAGGTCTAGGGGAAACCCCCAGCCCCTCTTGACCCACAACACCAGGCACATCCTCAATATCGAGAGAGGGAGAGTTTTCATTTCCCATCATTTCTGCACCTCCAAGCATTTCCTGTTGCAGCTGGACAACAATTGAAAAAGTCAATAATTACACAAAAATAAGGAATTGGGTTGAGAGAGTACTGCCCCCATATATTAGGAAGTACTTGAGGGGAAATTATAAGTGGTGAAATGTTCGAAAAATCAAATCCTAATACTTCCTTATAATATATCTATTGCTGCAACAAACAAATAAATGTCAAAATTAACTTACCCTGCTAACTTCAAGTTTTCTGCTAGCATTTCCTTTCCTTGATGTTTCTTGTGGGCCGTTGTGTTCAAAATAAATTGTAGGGATTGATCCTGGGATCAAAGCCCTGTATTTCCGTAAACCCATGAGGGATTGTAGAGAGGAAACATAACAATCAGGAGTGAAGTGGGCACTACAGAGCTGAGATCTCTGATGAGATTTCTTAAAATCTGCCCTCTTCGTCCTCACAAATCTCTCCCATAATTTCCGAACCTTTTCATTCTTTGGGAATTGATGCAATGTATACCCATTAGCTTTTGTATTGGAGCAACCAAAGGCAACGCAACGACACACCATGATTTTGCACTATGAGACACTCAGTGAGTACTCACTCCCGCGCTCTGTGAGTCTGGAGCTGACGTCACCAGGCAGGGGCTCAGTTTCAGGGGCATGGGTCAACTTGATTTATTAGGTGTTGACAATTGTAAAAACAGATATCGGTCACAACAAAAATTACTCCTTGGCATTCGAAAGTATATAGCATTGAAAAATAACCTTTAGAAATTTACTTTAGGAGCCCTTTAAGGGCCTTAAGAACTGTCTTGGAGTGGTCTACGAAAAGAATATTTGTCTTTATATAACATAAAAATTTACTCTAATTCGTACGAATTGGAAAGTGCTCTAAAGAATTTTCGTAGCACCAATTCGGCTCTGAATTCAGTACAGTGTGGGTAAATTGTAGAAAGCCTACATATTACCGAACTTAAAATAAGTTTCTTAATGATTTTGAATTCGCACGACTTGTCTTAAGCCCCAATTCGGCTCTGAGTTCTTGAACGTGTGGGCCCGGTGTAATAAAGCTACAACATAACAGACAATTTTATAAACAAGCGTGATTGGACTCAAATGTCTCAAGAAGAACTAAACAGTGAAGACGACTGTACACTACAAACATGTTCAACCGTTACCTTCACAAAATAAGAGAAGATGCATCATTAATCATTAATGTCAATCAACTCCTTTAAAAGAACACCTTTAACTCTGCTCTTTTAATATTGGTTTATTACCGGCTGCTATGTAGCGCTGCCTTGCATGTTTCGAAAGTTTTCTGACATTGTACAAATACCCAATGGCACTCTGTACGGTTTGTACAAATACCCAATGGCACTCTGTACGGTTTGTAATCTACCCAATGGCACTCTGTACGGTTTGTAATCTATCTCGACGGAGGACAAATCTTCCCTCACTCCTCCGTCATTGGGTATAATAACATACGTAGCTCACTTATACATTTATGTGGCGAAAGTAGGTCGATGAAGTATGATGGCTGCCGAGGTGAGTGCAAAAATCAAAAGCTATTCTTACTAGTAGTAAAGTGTATGGTTAAAAGGCACAATTTCGACTGTTGTCATTTCATGACATTGTCTGAAATAGCCCAAATAAACAATTAGTGAGCGCTTACAAACTTATACTTGGAACCACACAACTCTGATAAGCACTTTTTAATGTTTTAGTGGCGTGTATATTATTCCTTACTGAGGGAGAAAAAGGTGACTTTCTGATGAATTGTCTAAGTCTCTCATCATCGGCCTTACTTGTAGGTCACATGTGACGTGACAAGTCAAGTGAAAGGAATATATAGTTTATGGCAGTATACTTTTAGAACGGCGATTTTTCGTTGATATCGATGTGTGGAAAAATAAATGCCATTAATTGCTATTAATCCCTCACCTCCTAAAGAAAATAACAGCTGATTTATGACTTGTGGCAAGTTGTGCTCGGTGGAGAGACTCATTTGCAGGACTGCTCCAAATTCTTTACTAACCATATAGGTGGCGAGCCCTCTCGGGGGTGGGGGGGGGGGTGGCCCTGGGGTAAACAGCCCTTTCCCTCCTTGTAAACTTCCCCTGCTCAACACTATAGAACGAGCCGCCCGTAATACAACTTGTATTGGACGAGATTCGCCCGCTGAATCACGATGCTCTATGGGCAGTGCGCTTCCGCAATGGAATCAAGTTCAATAAATATTTGTTTACAAGTGGTGAGTTCCATTCTATATGGATTATATGCCCTTTAACTGTTACCAGATATTATTGAAACTCATCTAATAATTGTGAGTAACTACTTGGTACAGTTATGGTGTGACAGTTAGTGTGAAAATGTCAACGTGTGATTAGATCATGACACAGATATTGAAGGGGGCCAATCAGCCCCTTACAGAGCACCCCACCCATTGGATCCCTATAAGACCAATGGGTTTTTTTACCTGTCACCCACGCCATCTTGTTAATGCCTTAAAACCCCTGTAGAAGCTAGAATTACAGTCTAATCACACCGTAATCCCTGCCTAATATTAATACAATTAACACTTTGGCCCTTCACAACAAATCCAAAGGCAACTGTAACCTGTTCTTGAATATAACTACATTTTATTCATAATATCAACAACAAACAGCTACAGGTCACCATGCAGACCAACGCCTTGGTAATGTCACTAGGAATTAACCAATAGATTTCGTTGTGACATGATGTTCAGTTGCGTCATCGTATGTGACGTCACGCCAAGGAGCGTTTTGACTCATACAGTGGTAGCACCGAGAGCGAGCACCTCGTTCCGTTTTGCTTTGACACAGATATTGGTATGGATATATTCGAGGACTTAGAATACAAGGGAATGAATCCTACTGAGGGTTGCATCAATAAATAAACAAGGGCAGAAATCAATTTATAAAATACAAAGAAAATAAAGAAATGAATCCTAACACCAGGTCGGACAGGAACTATATCTAAAGTCGATATAGACCTGCAATTATCTTTTATGTACGACTATCCTGCCCATTATATATATTATGTCAATGTTGGAAATAAAGTATTTGCAAAAACAAACAAAAAACAAAAAAAAGTCTATATAGTTTTACTAATTCCCACTACTGAGTAAATAAGTGTACAAAGGCAAAAATCAATTTGTAAAATAAAAAGAGAAAAGGATCCTATCGATAATTATATCATAGAACTATATTTAAAGTTGCTATAATTCTAATATTTCCTACCGAGGACTGCATGTATGTAATAAAGGGCAATTGGCTAAAGGGCAATTACTGAAATAAGTAAAACAAAAAATAATAATCATATCGATAATCATATCAGAATAAAATAAACCAGACTAGAAACGTCTTGGGTTCGATTGGTTTTGAGTGAAAAAATAAATAATAACATATCTGTTTCCTTAGCTGTACATACAGCCCATTCAAGTGGCTGGCCTATTCACACGTACACAGTAGCACAGTATAGGGTTGATGGTTTGGCTACTGTTCCTGAGCAATTGTCTAAGGGCACAATTGATTTGCAGTAATGTCAATTGCCTCTAGAGGGCGATAAATGCAGCATTTTAGAAGCCAATTGTATTATTTTTCCTAAATAAAATACGTTTCTCAGATTAGTCTCGAAAAATCAAGCTGAAAATGATATAGGTCTAGTTTACACCTTTGTCTCTGGCCAGCATAATTATAACAATAGGCTATTTGGATCCTTGTATCTATGTTGGGGGACCAGTGAGAATCCCAACAACGGGCTTTGGCCTGCTCGCGATGCCTGCTTCCAAGATCGGAGTGAAATTCTCTTTAACTGCTCGCTGAAAACTTCATTTATTATTAACTGTATTTAACGTCGGTCTACTTATATTACTTATTATTTATGTTCCCGCCGATATGTTTTATCGATATATTGTATATATAAGATTAGAATGGAATAATGAATCAGAAGATCCAATATATGTAACGACTCTCGCTTAATAGTAATAATTTTTTTTGTAATTTAGATACTTAAATATAAACTGGCTGAATTTGAATTAGAGTCTCCTCTGCTCAGTAAGAATTGTTCAACTAAGTCAGAGCATAACGAAAACCACAATTATACCTATATTTGTGTGAGAGTGTAACAGTCTGTTAAAACCTGAATACAATTTTGTCAAAAAAAATTACTCCCCAGCGAATAAATGAAATAAGGACAAAGATAAAAAATGTTGTAAAATAAATTGAATAAAAAAAATAGAATCCTATCGATATTGGATCAGAGAACGTCATGCAGGGTGAACAAGAATTAACTATATTTAAAGTCGATGTATAGTTCTAATATATTTAGTCATATCCTAAAAATACATTAAATCAGGAAATACCAGCTTGGACAAGAACTGTATCTAAAATCAAGTCCATTTCTGCAGGCGAATGGACGAAATAAGTAAAATGAATTAAATAAAATTAGAATCCGATCGGTATTCTATCAAAACACGCTAGGGTGAACAAGAATGATATATTTGAGGTCGATGTAGTTCTATTACACCCCAGTGAATGAATAAGGGCATAGACAATTGTTAAAATAAATAAAATAAAACTAGATAATTTGTTCAGAAATTGCCAGGGTGAACAAGAACTACATCTAAAGTCGATATAGTTCTATTAATTCCCAACGAATGTATGAAATAATCACGGGCAAGCACAATTTGTAGCTAGTATGTATAGCTGTGGGTGCATGAGTGAAATGTCTAGCCATTTAAATTATTTATGTGGCGAATGAGAATACACGTACGTTGCCGACGAATACACATTCACAGGAAAAACAGTGCAACGTGCAACATAAGTAATGAAGAATTGTTATAATGAGATCAAAGTAAACCAATGCGTGAATAACGAATTTGAAAAAGAAATATGCACCATTTTAAATTTCATCTCTTAATGTAATGGCCCGATGAAGAGTTCAAACTGACTGAGACTGTCAATATCAGTTTAAACCCGTCCAGAGGGCCATTTGTTATTTATTACACACTGGAATTATCATATTTATCTGAGTATAGATCTAACTTGTTTATCCGGGGGTACAGTTCGCAGGTTCATATAAACTGATCTGCACCTTTCAAAC
Organism: Sthenelais limicola; assembly: GCA_942159475.1. Classification (NCBI taxonomy): domain Eukaryota; kingdom Metazoa; phylum Annelida; class Polychaeta; order Phyllodocida; family Sigalionidae; genus Sthenelais; species Sthenelais limicola. Next base: position 3,777,141 of record OW804100.1, on the reverse strand, counting down.
TGACCATGTGTGTAATTACGTATATAAGCACCCAAACATTGCAACCTTTGTCAAATACCATATGATTGATTCCCTGTATACATATCCATTATTCGGTAACACAAGTACAAAGAGTATAATGCTGCCTAGAAAAATTACCTGAATACTTCTAAACATGCTTAATTCTGTTAAATGTCTGATGAAATTGAAATGAATGTGTTCGAGAGCTATTGAGCAATTTAGACTTCAATGAAGTCAATTAAATTGTGGTAATTATATCACCGATTCACAGTGTATACGTTGACGATTTGAGTTTTATTTTTAGCTGCGATGTATTATCTATATATTTTAGAAGCCCACAATTTTTCTTTTAAAAATGAGAGAGCTGTATAAGACTAAATATTCTATTATCCATTCTCCAACTACAGGAACAAACATCTTTTCCATAATTGTAGGTATAATGTAGTTCCTGGAACAACACTAGGTAGAGCCACCCACGTCATTATGGACATGCCTAAATTGCTATGTTAAATCCCTAGTAATATCTGTATATGAATCATACAAACTGACAATACGCGAGAGTGATTAGTAAGATTAGCTAAGATTGCCACCAACTCGAACCTTATGTGTGTTATAGTGCTATGTATGTATAGCTATGTATGGAGGCTTCCTAGAGAAGTCGGACCACTCTGATGTCGGACCGGGCGGGTTAGTGGAGTCGGACCACTGGGTTGGAATCGATTTGATCGATATTTGTGTGTAGAGTTATGATAACAAATGTCAAAATTATACCCAGGTATCTCCTAATAAACAGTAAAATTAACTCATGCATGGTTCAAGAATAATCATACATGCTAGCTGCTAGTTCGCCATTGGAGTTGGTGGACGAAATCAAGCTTTTCTGGCGCGGGAAATCTTTTCCCAAAACATTATCAAGAACATAATCAAGAAAATGATCAAGTCATCCACAGGCATAACACTTATATGGGTCAGATTTTGAGAAAATGCACAATCTAAACTTCTACTCATCTCTCAAAGTGTGCTAAATTGGATTATTTGAGAGAATTGGTGAAGGGCAATTGTGCATTTTCTGAAAATCTGACCGATATCCGTCTCACTGACATTTGGTGAGACTGAAATGTAAAATAAGTATTTTGGATTTTGAAAACGGAACGGAATCTATATTATAGGCCTATCATTAGTTTTAAAAAAAGATTCCGTTCCGTTCCGCTATAATTATGGGTTTGTTATCAGGTAATTACCACCTCTGGACTCTTGAGTGGGATGTGTATATTGTACCTAGTTATCACTGCATGGATGGAATGGGTTGAAATTAACTAATAAGCAAGACACGGGGAAGCACACTAACATATGTTTTTCATTAGTTACAAATTAAATCACGGTTTCTCTTTAAATACAACCCAATTATTAGTGATAGAGATTTTTCTAATTTCTTTCCTCGTCGCACCCTATATAAGGAGAGGAAGGTCTGCGACGCCAACATCACTTACTGTGAAGAATTTAGATAGACTGCAAGTTATCCAAAACAAATGTATCAAGGCAGCGCTGAAGGTTCATATGAGAACCCCAACAATGTTAATTCATGGACTCATTATTATGTGATAGAAGAAAGGCGCACTTAGCGCAATTTGCATACAGAAGAAGTAGAAAAGAAATATATGTAATTATTATATCTAATTATTAAATAGAACTTGAAAGGCATTTTGTCAGTAGACCAGCAAAAGGCTTGCCCTTGAGCTGAGGCATCATGCCTCTTGTGAGTAGTCAAATATTTTTGTGTACTATTTTTCCATATTGTCAAAGATCTTCCTCCAAGCAACGAGGGATCTATCAGTCAAATATCTATTGTATACTCATAATAAACCTTTATAAAAAAAAAAGTGTAAGTCCCACTCAAAGTAGTGAAATAGAGATTACGGATGTATGTATGTCACTTTTGAATATTGTTCCAGAGGTTGCCATTATAACTAATATTTCCAGGTATACCTCTTATTAGTTCACTGATACATGAAGATGATGCCTCAGTTCTTGTCTCTCTATAGGGTAGGCAATGTCCTGAGACACCAAGTTACTTTTATAGTTGGATATCACTACAATTCCCATATCTTAGTTGGACTTTCAACAAAAAGGAGGTTTGCGCCTCCCAACTTGTCTCCCTATGGGTAGTAGATGTCTTGAGACAACTAATGTTAGACTGAATTTCATTAGTAAGTGATTGAGTCGTCGCTTGCCTTTCTCTCCTTATAAGGGAGCAAGTAGGCAGCGACGATCACGATATGGGTGAGATTTTCAGAGAATGTACAATTAATCTTCACCAATCCTCTCAAATAACCCAAATTTCAAACGAAAATAAAGTTCAAAATACAGTTCAACCTAACCAAACAGATTGCGAGAATCAATGCAATGCCGAATATACTCGAATTTACCTAATATTGACCAAATTGCAGCCTAATTTAGCAGAATTTACTAAATGTGTACAGCTGCCAATTGTACATTTTCTGAAAATCTGACCCATATAGACTTATTAATGTGCTGTAAGTTAAACATTACAAGAAGCCAAGTTGGACATCACTAAAATTCACATGTTAGTTACTTTTTCATCGACCTATGAAGTTCTTAGATTTTTGGTTAATATTGAGACTTATTAGTTTCATTCAATTTATACCATATTAACCTATAAAGTTCTACTAGATGAGTTATATACATGTGAAAAGTAAAAAGAAAAATGGAGCAATTCATCCTCAGAATCCACTTTATCATTTATTCTTCAATCGAGTTCAGACTTTGGTGTTGTATTATTTTTTTTTTTTTTAATTATTATATTTTTCCAGGTATTACAAAAGGGTTTGGCCTTTGCCACCCCTGTTCTAACGAGGATCATTCTCATATAATACAAGTATGATTTACACCTCGCACCTGGCTTGAAGTGTCATTACAAAGTTCTGGAAGGATTGGGATAAGAAAAATGATATTAATATGATGGTTTGGTGGAATGAGATGAGATGAGATGGAGGATTATACATGGTGATTATATATGAAATAGTTCAGTTCATTTTAGCTTTAGGATCTAACCTTGATATTAAAGTTGTTATTATATCATAGGGCTATTGGTGCACTTAAAGCCCAAACTTCATAGGATATCATGTAGACATTTTCTAGGTGGGGAGGTCGTATCCAATGATCTCACATATGTATTTTATGTAATTCTAATCTGTTAAAGAAGTGGGGAGCTATTTTACATGGAATTAATTATAGCAGACAACTTGTATGGATGCCGCCATTGCTGTAAGTCATGTGACCTCTGATGATGTATGAACCACAACTCAAAACGAGGCACAGGCTTTTGCCCCTGTCTTGCCCCTGCCAGGCCTCACTGGACATCTAATGTTTCAATTGATTTAAGCCAGTTTTTGTATAACCAAATGATGAGCATTGCACAAGAAGTTGCATTTGAGCCTGAATATGCCATAAACAAATGCTGGGGAAGGTGTTAAAGCTAATGGGGGTTAGGGTGAGGCAGGGGAGAGGAGGGAAAGTGTCAAAACATTCCGCCGTCGGCGCCATTATTACACTTACGGCGTCCAGTTTCTGAGTTGCAGGGAGAGATCTTAACTCCCAAATTAGGCGTATCTGGGGTGAATTAAGGCATATTTATAATTTGTATATACTAATATATGAATATCCAAACATTCTCACTGTATACATCATATAATTATCTATATATCAATACTTCAAACTGAACTGTTGTCAGTTCGATCTTTGTGAGGGCTAGTGACGTCATCAATAAACGGAAATTGCCCATGTATGTCAAGTAATCCCCCCCCCCCCCCCCCAGAATCTCGATAATGGGTATATGGGTACACTTGTGTGTTTCGCCACTTTCCCCTCGTCCTCTGGACCACTGCTCGCCCAGCGGACCAGAGCCCCCCCCCCCCCCCCCCCAGAATCGGCATAATCGTATATATGCGTATACATACGTACTTTAACCACGTCCAGAGGACTTTAGTTTAGCATGCACATACATAAACTAGACTTATTGTAGCTTATTGTTGCTAATATAGGCCTAGACGAAATTGGGAAATATATTGCCTTGGATTTTGTACATAGCTTCTTCATATACATAAATATCTATACATATTATTCTCATCGTCATTGGGCATTGGTTGGAACCACTTTGCCACACTCTAGTAGGCTATCAAGGAGTTATGTATGGGCTTTGGTAAAAATAAAAATAGTAAAAACATGTGAATGTCTGAGATTAATTTTAGGTGTGCTAAAGTTACTTTGCCAGAGACGACTCTATAGACCTAATTCACATGTAGGCCTAATAGGGATCTTTTCTTTCTTACATCCAACATGTAACTTTTCATGGTGAGGAAAAGGAGCCGGTCCGGACTGGAGAGTAATAAATATACCAAAGTTTTTGGGAACACCAATCAATCTTATTTTACCCTGACATAGGCGAAATAAGGATTCGGCCATAGATGTGGTGAAATAAGGTGTTTTTTCATGAGAATTTGTTGAAGATAAAAAAATAGCCGACGTCACTAAAATGTTTTCGGGAACACTGTACTCGTCCACAGCAAAATATACTTGTTATTTACGAGTACAACGCCCTTACTACGATCCCTGAAGATAATAAGATAAAACCATCAATTTTCCAAAGTATTTTCTTGTTGATATATTTCTAAATTCTATCGCCATGTATCAACCAATCAAGCTATTGTCTCAGTTTATTTATCTAATGATAATGTCTATATTACTGTCTATATCAAATAAGTTTCCAACGTGTGAGTACTATTGGGGATAGCTCTGCTTAAACAGACTAAATATACATGTGATCTATTCAGATTAATGATTTAACTATAGTTATCATGGCGAAGGTAAATATCAAAATTAAATAATATGGAGATCATCAGTCAGACACACTTTAGGCTTATTTCTACCTAGAAATATTTTAACAGTATTCATAATATTATGAAATCTTTCTCAAATATCTAGACCCCAACACCTGAGGAAAGGTTATTTATGCATAGTAAATAAATTTAAATCGCATAATATAATAATTTGCATAGGAAATAAATATATAATATATATAATGATGGGTCTCAAATTGAAATAGTCCAGAACTTTAGATATACTTAGGTTTTCTCTTAGATAGTGGGCTTAGTGCGAATATAAATAATGCCTGCTCCCGGACCAGTTATTATTCAAATGAATGGCCAGGATTCGACATTTCATTTTGACCGACATATAGCCATTTTAATCTACAAAACTTATATATTGCCTGTTCTCGAATTTAGATCGTTGTTGATTGATCTGGCATGCGACAAAGATACAAATAGGCTACAGATTCAACAAAATAATTGTCTTAGACTCTGTTATAACTTATGGCGTGAAGAGTAGAAGACATGCCCATAGAATTAATAATAACGATTTACACCTGATGTACAATCTCACTCCCTGCAATGAAACAAGAGTAGGCCTAAACAGGGTTTATTTTAATATCCAAGTTGTTTTTTCCGTTTTTTTTTATATCTTCATTTCACACAGATCTATAACCAAAACCGCAATATTTGTATGGATATTCGTCATCCCTGGTTCTCAGAATGTCTCCAGGCCTGGATTTTATATTCCACATGTGATGCTGACATTTAAAACTAAACCTAGTCTTAGACAAGTATACACTTATGGCGTAGATGGAGAATGGGTTTCACGTCTCTGTCAGAGAAAGATCTTCCGACAGACCCTCTACGTTAATAACACTAATAATATATGTGGATTTACTTTGATGTTGTAATGTAACTGACATGGATAATTAGATAAACATTGTGGTGTACCTAAATATGAGATGACAGATTATGCTGTGACACTTGTATACGATGAACAAACATTACTAACGGATGTAGCCTCTACAACCAAGAGTGATGTTGTCTCTACAACCATGTAAGGACTTCGAAACGTATATTCTCCCAGTTCTAGAGCTTGGGAATTTTCTTCAATTATGTATTGGAACAAATTTAAATTAAAGAAAAAAATACAAAGAGTTTGGTAAAGAGCCTGCGACTAGCCTATGGAAGGGATCTATCCAATGCAGAAATAACAAATCGATCTGGCCTGCTCCCTCTCTACTAAAGGCAGCTAAAGGGCAGAAATTGCAACGTTGAAACTCTTTTTTAAAATGAAAACATAGCGGAAACGTAAACATATGACATTTCTAGTAGCCTACATAAAAGGAGGGCTAGTGGTCGGCAGGCAGTTTGGTCAAAGCGTCCGACAGTCAAAGCGGCCTGTGCCTAGTCAAAGCGTCCTGCCTATAGTCAAAGCGTTCTAACTGATATAGTTGATATGTCCGTCGGTGCAATCCTGCACTTGCCCGTGTTTGTGTTCATTCAATATCCAACATATGGGTCAGATTTTCAGAAAACGTACAATCCACTTTCACCAATTCTCTCAAATACCACAAATTTAACACAAAAATCAGGTTCAAAATACTGTTCAACATAACCAAACAGACTGTTTGAATCAAGGCAATACCAGATATACCCATATATACCTAGTGTTGAATTTACAAAATATGTTGATCTGCCAATTGTACATTTTCTGAAAGTCTGACCCATATATTGAATGACAGGGGTCGTAATGAGACTTGGGTCAGTACTAGTATTGTGGACGAGTGGACTGATGGAGGTACTCGTCCACAACCAATCAGCACTCGTCCACATATACAATTGTAGAAGTAAAAACAAGATAGTCTTTATCTTAATGCATAATAGAAGATCGAGTTCCATAAATGTAACATATAGGAGACAAGAAAAAGAGCAACGACTAAACAAAGAACATTTGTTTGATTGTATGTATAACTTGACTGGTATTTTGTAAATAACTTTAAACTGTATAGGATATTTGTAATAATAAGTATACAATTACATTGTATCACCAGTAGTGAATAACCCCAAGGGGAGGGGCAGGGTATTAAGGGGCTTTAAGGGGGAGGGACGGGAGAGGGAGAGGTTGGTTAGAAAAGCTTTCGAAAATGTTTGAAACATAATTGATAATTGTATTCATTGTAGAATGCATGTTAGCATTAAATAAAATATTGACTCAAATGTAATCATGTACTCGTCCACAGCAAACTATACTCGTTATTTATCCCTGGAATGATATTTAACAGTGTTCAATACATCTCACCCTCATTTTCGGCCTGACTACAAGTACAAGTGTTTCTTTCTGGAATACATAGTTAATAACAAGGAATTGTTAATTATCACCTTTCCCTTCAATGATACTCATGTTACCCGTTTCCATCCCTTCTATTGCTCTTATTATATCACAGAAATAAAATCGTCGACGTAATTTAATTTAGCGGCTGCCATAGTTCATGAGTTACATTCAATACCTGAGACTGAGCGGAAAAGCTTTCCCCCAAAACATAGGACGCTTTGACACTTCTATAGTACGCTTTGACTCAGCACAGAATGCTTTGACCAATGCTACAGTAGGCCTACGCTTTGACCAGGACGCTTGCAGGCATTGCAGGCATAACTTGTTACCATTTCATAAACTCCAAACATAATATTATAATATTATTTCACCGAAAGGTGGATTATTTTAGTCAAAGTACAAATTTGTGACATTCTTGAACTGATTAACTAATGTATAGTTAGGCATCTCGTAGACATAGGCGGGTTTACATTGATTTACTCTAAAGCCTAGAGTCCGGGTGTAGCGGGTGTACCAGGAGTAGAGCCCTGGGAGCATGTGTCAGAAAGCTGCCTTTCATGTATAAGTGTAAGGTTGTACTGGAACGCCACACCCGGCCGTCCGGGTGTAGCAAGTTTAAGCGGTGTGGCGCATACCCCGTCATTTCAGCGCGATTCGCGTAAAAGCTGACATGTCTCAAATTACCATGGCGTAGATGGAGAATGACATAAGAGAACTAATACTTTAAATCAATGCGATACCAAATATATACTCAGATATACCCGGTATTCATTTTTCAGCCTAATTTAGCAGAATTTCCTAAATGTGTAGAGTTGCCATTTGAACATTTTCTGAAAATCTGACCCATATATGTATGGCACCCCTGCATGGTATTAATTCCCACTAAATCCACATATATTATTAGTGTTATTAACGTAGAGGGTCTGTCGGAAGATCTTTCTCTGACAGAGACGTGAAACCCATTCTCCATCTACGCCATAAGTGTATAAAAATGGAAAATAGAGTTTCAATAATGGAGAGTTATGTCTGGGGATAAAAGGGCGCTGGAGAATATAAGGAGATTTCACAATCATATCTGAATCATTTTATGGCAGAAGGTTCATTGATCAAATCATCTATTACTTCTTGGAGTCTCCCCCTATGTGTAATGAGGATCGTTGATCAAATTCAAGATTGATAGGGAGAATATTATAGTCTATAGAGGAACATTTTAATGTCATTTTGCGGACTTTCCCCAGAAGTAATTTGAAGAGAAAAAACTACTTAACTACTTAATGGCAGAAACATCATAGGTGGAGTTTTATGCGTATAATGTTCATAAAGTTTGAGTTTTTATACAGGCATGTGTTATGTAGACCTAAAGAGCTATTGTAATGATAATATAGAGAAAAGGTAAGAATGACCCTCACACGATGGTAGTGTTTGTATGAGTGTTTAATGGTACTGAGAGTTGGGCGCTCCTGGTAGTATACATACATATTAATGAGCGTGGGTAAACCTACACCTCAATGGGAGGTGTGGGGAGGCTATATGCCTATATAACATAATCTCCTCCCCCCTGAAACAATCGCAAAATACGGATAAAGGTGAATTTTAAGATTGAATATTAATATGAACACAATACATCACAAAGTATTTTTCGATTTTCAAGTAATAAATGGAACATTTTTAGCTCATCAGTTAAATAGACATCATATTTACAATATACAAGTCTGACCTCAAGCGATGAAGAATCTTAAACATCTTATATGAACCATCACGAGATTAACATTAATAATATTCCAATCGTTTTCCTGTCACCGTCCAACGCTTTTGTAAAATAATATGTACCTGCTATGTACCTATGTACCTGCTTTTCATTTACAGAGTAGGATGGCAAATAAAATATTAACGATCTGGAAGATCTTTGCATGCGGCCAAATACAGGCACTGATAATACATATAGTAGTTGGCTATACGCCTCGTCTAGCTTGACAGCAATACGAGCGGGCCGAGCCCTGCCTAACTCAAAAGCGCGGACGTCGGAGAGAGCACCTGTGCGAGTCGCGCAGTGTATTCTCTATGGAGTAGTGGCAACAGGTGGTGTATTTCAATGCCGCGGGCCCGGAAAATATATCATGACTACAATGCTACTGTGAACTTTCGGCAATTTGCCCCCGAGGAGGCTTCCCCGGCCTTGCGCGGCCGCGTGCCGTGTATGCTCTGTCGCCGGGCGGCCGGTCGGTCTCCCGACTCAACCTGGTTAAAACGGCTTTGCTAGCCAAGTTGGCCGCTTTTTGTAAAACTTTTTAGACATTAACTAATAATAAGTATTTAAGGAATAATAAAAGGACAAAAATAGATATACACCTTTCCGCGTCTGCACTGTCGATCCATGGGATCTGCAGCCTCTCCCCGTTTCCGAATACTAGCAGCAACACGTACCTAGTGTCCAGCCTCCTTGTGGCTCTTTCAATTAGCTCGGATTCCGTTCTCGTTATGCTCGCTTCAACCGGCAGATCTATTATGAATTTTTCCGAATTGCTGAGGATAATCATTTTCTCCACCCAGTGTATGACTAATTTGTGGCCATACAAACAGGGTCTCCGCAGCTCGATCCCAGTAATTTTGGGTGCAGCTGCCCTGTTCAGAGAGTTTGATTCCACAATTATTTGTCTCAAACGAATAGAAATGATATTGTTATCTGTCTGGATTTTAAGGATGATCCAGGCAGACAAAGGGTCTAATATCTGCGTTCCGCAGACCCCTGTGCAGCAATCGCCACATAAATTTTTGAAAGGGTTTAAACATTTAACACAAGAAATAAAAATCTGTCTATATTTCCATAACTTGGTAATAATCCACAAACCGACCAGTACAAAGAAGACAATAGACACCCAGTCTGGTCTGTAAGCTAGCTTCTCCAGTGTACTTTCGGCTATCAGCGGTGCGTTGGTTGTCCTTGTCACTCCCACCTTCATGGGCCTCATATCTAGCCTCGTGAGGTTATAAGCCTCAGTGGTGTGGGTATAGACATGATCAAGGCCAACCTGTTTAATTTGTATAGAATATAAAGTGATAAGACGCCCGCCGATATGGAAATTATGAAACCTAACCATTCAATAGCTGAATTTTTCTTCAATGCCGCCACTGCCCAGTCTATTTTGTTCCAAGCTGTGATTATTTCTTGATCCCTCTTTATCAAATCTTTTGCCATTTCTACAGTGTTCAAACCTCCGTCCAAAAGTTCTCTTGGCACGTGAGCCAGTGCCTCTTCTAACGATTTGCCTGAAGGGAAATGTAGTTGTATAATTTTTCTCATCCTTGACTCACCTGAAAAATTGCCAATGTCAATATTGAAAGCCCACGCTAGTGGCATATTGACATTAGCGGTAATATTAATATTGTTTAATTTTGAATTGCAATGTGCATGTTTAGTCATGATGTGGGCCGAACCAATGGTGGCGCTGCACCCACAAGGAACATTTATAATTGAGAAAACAGCTAATTCAGCTGTTCTAGAAGGTCTACCGACACAATGGAACATGGCTGTAGACCCTTGGTTAATTAGAATATGTTCTCCCTGGGACAGTGGTACATACGTTGACTCTATCCTACTTCTAACAAATGTCTTAAAGTTACAATTTTGCATAATCTTGTCACGTTTATTCGCCATAATGGCGGCCAGACATGACTTTCCATCCATGTCAAATTCCAGTATGCCTCCTGGACACGTGATATCGTGGCTCATTGCTACACAATCGCCCAGTTCTCTGCGTGAGGAAATTAAATAATGTTGGCCATTCGAGCCCCATCCTAGAACGATGTGTTCTGGCATATCTAGTTTAGTATATCCCATTCCTGAGTGATTTTGAGCGTCAATCGGAATTGGCAATGCGATAGGCTCATATAGCCGGTAGTAGTACTGAGCATATGCAAATGACAACGGCAGAGTAATTGTAAGCGTATTGTTCATCATGTTCGTTCTGGCCTGTGATCTCCAATACTCATAGCTTCCCAAAGGTCTAATATTTTCTACTTTTTCTTCTAATTTTAATCTCAAATCGTCCACACATGATATCAAATTATCCTTAGTCATAATCAGGGCAGGCAATTTTCCTGCCTGTAGTTCGATTAAAGCATCCAACAATTTGTTGGAGGCATGTTGGTACTGCAATTGAGCAGCTATCCCCGCCAGCTGCTCTGTAAGTCGTATCAAGCTGCTCAGAGTGCTGGAGGTGACCGATTGCGACTCAATAGTGTACTCAAAAGCCGTCTTAGTAACTTCTGTTATGTTGGTAATAATATCAAATACCTCTTCTACGTGTTTATTAAGGAATGAAGCCAGTGTGTGTGATCTTTCAGCCAGAATTAAAATAATGTTATCTCTGTCGATGTTCTCCTCTGCCGATGCCTTCATAACTTTTATAATTTCAGCCATATCCGAGGCCAAAAGATTGAACTCAGGCTCTGTTGCCACCCCTATTGTCTCTCTTAATACGTTTCCAATGATCTGGACCCCCCTTCGCTTTGTTCTAGTGCGTCTAAAACTGTGTAAAACTCTATCAATCTTTCCGTATGTGTCCAAATTTGATTTCAATAGCAGATCATGGAACTCTGATACCTTTATATTAGTCGAATTAAGGGAATGATATGGTTCCTCACGCTTCAACCTGTGGCTGCTGGGTCTGGGAATATCTAATTGCAATTTTAGGGTGACGGTGTGCGTGCCAACTCGTGTGTTTAGCCTTCCGGGCAATTGTTTAAACACGACACCGTAGTTTTGCCGAAATGTATAGTCTGCCTGAGCGGCGTATACGAAAACAATCGCAGCCCTATTGGGTGAAGAAGAAAAATACAAGTTAAACAATTGTTATCCGATTCACTCCATACCGAGCCCCTAATATAATGTAACAAGTAAGGAAAGCTTGGTAACCTGAACAAAGGTGGCAATAAATACCAATTCAGGCGAGCAGATATCAGGGAAAATAACCTACCATATTAAAATGGTGCCAGGCATTGTGGCTGGTCCAGCTTAATCCTAGGCTAGATGCAGGAGGGTTGGCCTTACAGAGAAGATGTTTGCTATTTTCCACGGGTAGGTCCTATCCCTCTGAAGCCTAAAAGCTTTGTAACTGAGTTGGGGAATAGGGCTCTTATACAGTGACAACATTTTGACTTTTCCCAGGAGATTCCATAGCCGATGATGTCCTCTCCAGGTCTCATTAATATTAATCTAAAGTCAGATGTCACCCCCATGTGTGTGGATTTCACAAACTCTTCCTGTACCCACCTGTTGCCTGATTTAAATTCTGAGTGCATGGACCACCCCTTTTCCCTACTGAGAACAGATCATGACATTGCATGTGATACAGCCCTCGATGACCAAACTTTTCCCCACACAAAGGCAATGAATAATTAGTGAAATTGGAATAAAGCTCATATTCTCCTCTCTCCCCTTGGAACGGGACAAAGCGACTAAATTAACATTCATAGATTACAATTCCACACACAGTCTCTCCTTAAAATAGTATGGGAAACTAAACCTGTCCTGTCCCGACAGCTGGGGTATCTGAAACCTGTTCTTCCAGGTTGTATGTTAATGCATCTAGATCGAATTCCCTGTCTAGCTTCCTCAAAAAGTCATCGGTCAAGTTGCTTCTCACAGGTTTGAGATATGATAAATGTACGTTTCTCTTCAAATCGTGCCCATCGCTCATCCTCCTCAACTTTGCGGTGCATTTATTAACTTTCCTCACCAAATAGGGCCCACAAAAAACGTCTTGGAGCTTCTTCGAGCAATTCATGTCCATCAATCGATGGACCTTCACGTACACAATGGTACCAGGCTCTATATTTCCCTCTCTTATTGTGGAATCGTGCCTGGTTTTCATTTTCTCCTGTGTTTTCTCTAGACTTTCTGAAGCTTTCCTGGCAGCTCGTTTCTGCCTTGAAACTATATCTAACAGATGTTCTTTCACCGATTTATTTTCTTCGGTAATCATACCGAGCGCTACGTCGCTGGGCGTTACCGCATCCCGGCCATGGACCATCATATACGGGGTGCAAGACAGGCTGTAGCTGTCGGTCGTGTTAAGGGCAAAAAGAATCGATTCTAGGTATTGATCCCAATCACGCTGGTTTTTGGAAATAAATGTCCGTATATGTTCTATTGTGCTCTGATTTCCTCTCTCACATAATCCCTGAGTCTGAGCCCTATATGCACTGGAGAAAACCTGTTTAATTCCAAAAGATTTGCAAAAATCCTTGAATTCACTTGATATATAACAGGCTCCATTGTCTGAAAACAGATTGCTAGGCACTCCTACTCTGCAGATTACATTTTTGTAAAAGTCTCGCTTCAGGCTTGAAGCATCAATAGCCTTGCAAGCCCAGCCGATGACGAAACGGCTATAAAAATCAAAACACAGTTGTATATACTTATTACCACTTGTTGTAGTGGTCATTGGACCCATAGCATCGATTACTAGATGAGAAAAGGGTGCAGGTGATCTATCTCTGATAGTCATCGGGAGTTTGATGGGGTTTTTCATCTTCTTAGCCCTTAGGCACGGATCGCAAGTTGAGATGTAATTGTTAATATCTTTCACCATCGATGGCCAGAAAAATTTTTGCCGGATGGCTGTTAAAGTTTTAATAATACCCATATGGCCCCCCAAAGGTCTAGTATGTGTAATCTTCATTAGTTTATCCACACACGACTCTGGTACGACCAACTGAATTTCATTCTCAAACCTTCTCCCACCAGCTGATCTCGGCACTCTGCACAAAATATCATTGTTATAAAAATATTGCTCGTGACTATTCAATATTTCTTTTGCTTGCTTTTTGTTTTCTGGCAGTTTTCGATCATTCAAGTAATCCTTCATTTGAGCACAAAACTGGTCGTCACCCTGCTCTTGCCTCAGCTCTACAGTATCCAAAGGACAATCTATTTCGGGATTCGATGTACCATAGAAAAATCTGTCAGTATTCCTATGTGAACTTGTCTTTTTCCCTGAACCTTTGTTATTCTCATTTTTCTTTCTCCCTGATTTATTTATCGTTTTATCCTCCTCAATGAGGCCAGCCTTTAATTTGCTGTTGACAGTACCAGCTCTTGTTGTTTCACGGGTGGTTACCGCCATCACGGTGGCGTGGCTGATATGGTCCTTATCAATTGACGCCTCAGGGGGCGTGTCACCTTCATGACACGAGACTGCGACCCTATCTGATAACCCTGTCGGTTTTTTCACAGCTGTTTCAATACGACAACTTTCCTGCTTTAAAATGGACCTGTATTTATGCTTTTTAATTGGGTAATTCTCCAGGTAATCATCTTCCCTGAACGATTTTACTGCATCTATGGGATGGAAAGAAATCTGCCTATTTACTGACTCCACTTTCGGATCTGCCACTATTTTCTCCACTGGGTATTCCCTTCTGCTCAAAACATCAGCTGTGATGTTTAGACGACCTTTCAAATGCTCAATGGAATAGTCAAACTGGTTGAAAAATTCCACTAATCTTGCCATTCTTCCTGTTAAATTTTGCTTTGCATTTAGGGCCAGTAAAGCTGCATGATCCGTCAGAATTTTGAATTTTGAGCCAGCCACATAGTGTTTAAATTTTTCCAAGGCAAATTTCGTACCTATCAGCTCCCGATCCGTTGTTGAATATGAAATCTCGGCTGCATTTAACCCTCTACCTGCGAATGCAATTGGTCTCAAAAACCCTTCTCTATCAGGCTGCCAGAGCGATGCCCCTAGGGCTATTGAGCTCGCATCACTTGTTATAATGAAAGGGATGCTATAGTCTGGGTATTTCAGTACAGCTTCAGTACAAATAGAACGTCTGATTTTTTCAAAAGCTCTCTGACACTCCTCCGACCAAATATATTTGACTTTTGCCTTGGTCAAATGATACAGAGGCTGCATTACCTTGCTGAAGTCTGAAATAAATGATCTATAATAGTTGGCCAGACCATTGAAAGCCCTAAGATCTTTCACATTCTTTGGTGCTGGATAGGTTGCAATTGGTTTCACCTTTTCCGGATCCGGAGCTATACCTCTTCCATCTACCATAAACCCTAGGAAAGGTACCCTGGGTAATCCAAAAGAACATTTTTGCTTTTTGAACAATATATTCGCCTCCAGAAAAATTTTAAATATTTTCTCAAGATCTCTCAAATGGTCATCCCACTTGGAGTTTGCCAGCAATACATCGTCGATGTAGCATATTGTTGACGGTAGATCTTTCAACAGTGATTCCACGACTCCATGGAAGGCTTTTGGAGATGTTTTTAACCCCATAGGCATAACCTTATAAATGTAGTTCCCAAAGGGGGTGCTAAAAGCACTCAATTTCCTATGTTCTTTACAAACTGGGACCTGGTTAAAACCCCCAAAACAATCCAGCTTGCTGAAGAACTTTCCCTGCAATTCCCCAACCTTTTGCAAGGATTCTTCTGCACAAGGAAATGATTTCGATTGACTTTTTACCTGAGAATTCAAATGCCTGAAATCTGTAACGAGCCTATAAGCTCTGTTACCCTCTTTAGAACTGCCCTTTTCTACTAAGAAAGCTGGGCTAGTGAATTCCAAATTTTCGTCTGTCTTTTCTATAATATTTTGCTCAACTTGTTCGTCTAAAATCTGCTTCATTTCTCTTCTAATATTAGGATTAATCCTATAGCTCCGAAATTGTTTTGGTACATACTCCGCCTTCAACTCTATGGGATGTTCGTATTTGGTCGTTAAACCCAACACTTTATCACTGCCGACGAATACATTCTCGTATTTGTTTAGCAAGTTAACCATCTGCTCCTTTTGACTCGGTAACAGCTGTTCACCTATGTCAAATTTTGCTGGCTCGAGTCCCTTACCCTTATCGGATTGTTTTTGTTCAACCTCGATAGCTATGTTCTCCTTCACCGACTCGATGTTATTTAGGGATACAAAGTCGTTTTCAGTCTTAATACAATACAAACCAATGATAGAACCTTTAGGAATAACTCTGTATCCCCTGCTAGTATTATATACACATGTACGTATTAAACCATTAGGTCCCTGGGGCTTAGCAAGCACCCGTTTCACCATATAAGGAACTCTCGTTTTTCGCTTCATATTTTCTGTTATACCGATCGTATCTGATATATCTTCAAATGAAACCACATAGTTTGTAGCCTCCAATTCTGATCTAGGAGGTATGACATATCGTCGTCTAGCTCTTATTGTGTAAATCTGTTGTCTCTGTGCATTATATTTTAATTTAGCAGAATTGCTTCTTAAGAATTCGGATCCGATTATCATCGACCTGTCCAGCTTAGGGACTACAGTGAACCAATGGGAAAACCATCTTTCCTTGATTCTGAATTTAATTTTGATCTGCTTTCTGGCGCTTTGTGCTCCACCGTCTGCAATATAAACCTTGATATGACAGTTTCTTGAGAAAAGTATAACATCTCTCCTCAACAAAGCTTTGTAAAATTTCCCAGAAATGCAACTCAGAGTTGCTCCTGTGTCAACTAAAGTTGGTATTTTGTAATGACTCAGTTCCAACACAATACAACCCTTATTCAAACCAATAGAAATGGGATCTCCCTTACCTGGCGTCAATGTCAATACTGCATCCTCCTCCTGGGTCTGTCCGAATAGTTCATTAATGCACACAATAGGGTCTTTTTCACAATCCTCATGGCGATAGCCCTTGTTTTCGCCATGGGTATCTAGTTTTCCTCACTTCTGGGGTGAGGTGTAGGAGGTCTGTATCCTGATGACCTTCCATTCGAATGACTTCTGTCTTTGGAATTGCTCCTCCAGTTCTCCTTGCTATTCGACCTGTTGTTCCTCCAGTTTTCCTTGCTGTTAGACCTGTTGCGACTGCTTGATCTTGGCCTCTCTTCCTGCTGTCTCCATGGTTCCCTGCTGTTACTTCTGGGCTTGCTGGAGTTCCTTCTTTCACTGGATTTGCTGTGTGGTCTTTGGTAGTTGTCTCTAGACTTTGACCTGCCATCCTTACTGTAGTTCTGATATTTATCACCAGATTTCCTCTCCTTACTATAGTGACCATTTTTCTTTTGGTCCCTCCTGTCGTATCCTGATCTTCCTCTGCTGTCAGCTACATAGAATACTTCCTTCCTCGTCTCTCCAGCCTTTGTTTGAAATGCCTCATAAGCCACCTCGTATCTAATTGCCAGTCTCGAAGCAATTATGGCTGTATTTGGGGCCTCAGCCAGAACCATCTTTCTGAGATATTCCTTTAGCCCTCTGCAATATAGGTCTGTTCTCAACGATTCGGTTAGTTCTCCGTGTTTGGACAGTAACAGCAGCTTATCTCTATTGTAATCCTGTACGGATTCGTCCTCCCCCTGGGCCCTATTCACGTAATCATTGATTCTCTCCTCAAACGGTAAGTGTTTAAACTTTTCCATAAACGCAGGAGAAAAGTCCTCAAATGTTTTCTCTGGGCTCGCTGCTCTGTACTGTAGAAAATATGCTTCTGCATCGCCAGCCAGAAACTTTCGCAATCCTTCTATCTTCATGGCCTTTGGCAATTGCACGTGGCTCGTATATGCATTATAATTGTCCAAGAAATTGCCGGCAGATACCATCGCCGTCGGTTGCGAGAATACCTCTGGGGGCGAGGCAAACATTTTCAGGATTGCCGGCTGTACTTGCTTCTCATTGTCCTTATGACCCAGGCTTCTCGCTAGTTCCCTTACCAAATCGCTCATCGTTGTTTTGAACATCTCTTGCTGGCCTTGCATAGCCGTCTGGTGCTCGATGGATAAATTCTTCATGGCGTCTGCCAGGCCTCTATAATAGGCGGTATCCACATCCTCCATCGTGAGCTTCTCTTCCTCCGATTGTTTCTGCTTTAACTCTTCCTTGAGCTTCTCCTGTTTCAACTGCTCTATTACCTGGTCATGTCGTTGCTTCTCTGCGAGCAGATCCTGCTCTGCTTTCTCCTTAGCATCCCTTAGTTGCTTTTCTTCCTCCGCCGACAGTACCATTTTCCTTGGAATAGAGGCTTTGCTGTCTTTGCTGAGAGCCTGAGGCTTGTATAACCCCGGTCGTGGGGAGTGTGAGTTAAGATGTTGAAGGTTAGGCGGGTTTTTCGTGAATAATTCCGAATATTTGCTGAATCCTCGTGCTGTTTTTGATTGTCTATTTAAATGCGATCTATTTTCCATAAAAGGATCTTATAGGGTTTCTCCACCAATATGTTATGTAGACCTAAAGAGCTATTGTAATGATAATATAGAGAAAAGGTAAGAATGACCCTCACACGATGGTAGTGTTTGTATGAGTGTTTAATGGTACTGAGAGTTGGGCGCTCCTGGTAGTATACATACATATTAATGAGCGTGGGTAAACCTACACCTCAATGGGAGGTGTGGGGAGGCTATATGCCTATATAACATATGTTGGTATTTCTTACATAAGGCTATAAAACTCACCGATTCGTAGGCGACCAAAGAGGCTAAGCAAGAAGGAATATTTCCTAATAGTCTGAACTTGGTCTGTTGTAGTTGAGGCAACTGTAGGCTCTATAGAGACCGTGCGTCCTCACTAAATCCATGGCTTTACATCAGTGAGACAAATTAATTCTCGTGCATTGTCAGTTATTAGGATATACTCTACTCATATCGTACAGGGGCATAATCCCAATATTAGGCATCGTACGTACGAGCCAAATAGATACCAGCAGATTATCCACTTAATCCTTTCTCAGTATTAATAGAGGAGCGACAAAACAGTCCATTTTGTGATGAGAATCTTCAGTGGTTAACTACCATTAGTCCCCGTTGGTTGGTCTGAGCTGGCCCTTTATAGACGCATAGAGGGCCAGTGGTCACTACCGGTCCCGCTGGCCCTCTATGCCTAGAGAACTTCCGGTAAACAGCCCAACCAACGGGGACTAAAGCCATTAGAGCCTTCGTTTATTGTCCTGAAGCATAGGGTATTGTCTAATTGCCCAGAAGCAGATTGTCTTTTCTTATGTTTCTGGTGTTAAATAATGGTGTCGATCATTATAATGCTTCACAAATACTCTGAAGACTATAATGTTTTTGCTATTTCTAAAAAAAAATTATAGTTTCCTAAATGGTGTTTGGGCTTTAATACCAAAGAGTGTCCAAAACGTTCTCACTATTTTGCACATAGTGATGAATTGAATGATATGACTTGATACTATAGCGATACCAATAGTGGTGGCAGTGGGCCGCTTCCAGTCATTGATGGAAGCGGTATTGTTCACTGCTACACTACTGTAACGAACCAGAGAATACTGGCAAATAGTAGGGTTTGCAATGTAGCATGGTGATTTTATTCCAAACATCCACACCCATCTCAAATCTGGCCTTAAGCTGCCTGACTATAAGTGCTAGTATTGAATCTAGATATTTTTCAAAGAAATTGATAAAAATTAGAGTTTTTGTTTGAATGACTGTCAAATTATACTAAATGATAGCTCTTTTTACACTCTACAAGACATTTAATATTGACTTAGTTGTCAGATGCAGTGCTTTTGAGTTAGAAGTGGCTGTTTGGGGGTTTATGCCAATTAAACGCGAATTTCACAAAAATGATAAATATTTGAAAAATCATAGAAAATCACCTAATTATGCTATTGCATCATATGATACATATTTGAAAAGGTCTTTTTATGTACTTTAATTAATCTAATATACACAAATCTGTATTTCAAATAATAAAATAAAATCAATTTGCAATAAATGCAATAAAATCAATTTCAGCATTGAATTCCCACGGGATTACATTTCGAACCCCACTAAAACCTCCCACACTGCTGGAGAATTGTCTTCAAAGAATTGCAATAAAACCGTTTGAATACAAATACAAATACAATGTGTACAACCCAATATAATGAGTGTATTCATTATTTGGGGTGATCTTATCCTTTACTATATATGCGCATTCCATATGAGAGATGCTATAAGTGGGGTACTATAAAAATATTCATATAGTTCGCGTACCATAAAAATGTAGTTGTCTAAAAATAGCTCTGACGTTACCTCCGCACTTCAGCCGTCTCCGCAGAGACTCCCGCAATCGGTAATTCACCCGTGATTCTGGTACTATGATTATATGTGACGTGTTTCAGGAAAATGAGTCATAAGTCGCAAAATTGATATTTTTCTGATTTTTTGGGGGTTTATTACTTATAGTTATATCAATCGCTGTATCAAATTTCAGTACAATCTATGTAATATATCCTTTCATTTTAAAGGTCCTCATATGGACTACATTTAGTTACTTTACTGTTTATTGACCCCCAGAAATATTGGAAACTTTTTTTAAAAAACGAAAAATATCAAACTTAAAATCTAGAAATACCTATAAGATTATTAGACTGTTTACTATCATTGGGATCGGCTTGATCCCATCTTTTCAAATATGGGGATATCTCAAAATATATTTTTGCGACTTATGACTCATTTTCTTGAAACACATCACATATAAATACACTAGCAAAGTACCCGTCCTCCGGACGGTCCCCCTCTCTCCCCACACTTCCCCCTCTCCCTCTTTTCCCTCCGCCTCTTCTCTGTCTCTCATACCTGTTTTTCTCTCCCAACCCCATCTCCGATTCCCCCCCCCCTGCTCCTCCCCTCTTCCTCATGCTCCCCTCCTCGCTTTCTCTCCCTTCCCTCCGTCCCTTCCCCTACATCCTCTCCCTCCGGTCCCCCTCTCTCCCCAATCTTCCCCCTCTCCCTCTTTTTGCTCCACCTCTTCTCTGTCTCTCATACCTGTTTTTCTCTCCCAACCCCATCTCCGATACCCCGCTTTCCCTCCCCTCTTCCTCATGCTCCCCCTCCTCACTTTCTTTCCCTTCCCTCTGTCCCCTCCCATACATCCTCTCCCTTCCCCTACTCTTTTCCCTGCCCCTCTTCTTCCCCCCCCCCTCCCCCCTCCCCTCTTCTATTTCCCCACCCTCTCCCTTTGCCTCACTCTCCCCTCCTACACCCTCTTCCTCCCCTCCCCTTCTCCAATACCCCCACCCTCTTCTTTACTCTCCTACTCCTCTGCATGTAGTTGGGTCCCCCTTGAATTGTATTTTTGTAATTAAAATCTTTTTATTCAGCACAAAACATTATGAAACGAATACACTATATCTCAGTCATTGCCGACTACTATAACTCCAGTATATTATGTAGAAAAAATGGAAAACCATAAATTGATCATTTTAGTTAATATACACAATACATATTGACGGAGTAGCTTGTGGCTAATGACGTAGTATCTCACAGGGGCTTTCCCAGGCTATAAATAGAGTGTGGATATCCCGATTTTAAAAAGGCTTCAAAATCACATTTCTACCCTAAATACCTTCACAAACCACATATGACGACATCAAGAGAGGGGGGACAGACCTCTACAAATCAGTAAAGTGGTTTGTAATACAACAAATTCTGAGAACATTCGGGACAAAGAGACCCCTCTTTCTACCTTTTCTTTTCTACCTCTTTTCGTAGAAATCGCTCTACCCTTATATTATATGGATAATAAAAACCACACCATTAAATAGAGCATTAACTTCTCTATCAAATGATATAAGTTTTATTAATGTAGCTCAAGAAATGGCCGCAATATGAATGTTTTAATACAACAATGTCAGAAAGTAAATACTGCATCATCACACAGGCCTGACAGGGCACTGTTGTACTAATGGGGCTCTTGCGGGGCTCTCAGCGGGGCAGCGGGGCTCTCTGAGTCTTCTTTAATATTTTTTCAGTGATGTCTAATGATATATGACATCGATATATGTCATGATATATGCCGTAGGCATCGTGCTTATATGTGGACGAATCAAGTCCAATAAATTTTCGATTATTGCCGGCTCGTTCCATTATCTCTATCTATGTTTTCCACTGTTCACAGCTGAGATTTAAAGAAGACACAATAACGTGTGATTTGACCACTTTACCGTAGATTTCACGGCCACATTTCACGGCCAGTGAACTCACATACCTTGGAATCCAGATTTATAAAAGTGGCAAGAGCAAGAGAGCCAGTAAACACACATGCATACCTTGTAATCCAGGAGATCTATCCAAATGGCTGTCGCTTTCCCACGGCAAACACCTTGCCTCACAGTCAGGTATCTAAAATGACAAAATAACATCCATTAATAAGGCAACAATGAAATTGAAAGCAAAGGAAGTGAACCCACTTCCTAACAATGTAATATATATCATATTCAACCCTTAATATCAAACCTTCCCATGAACCCACGCCCTCACAATGTAATATATATCATATTCAACCCTTAATATCAAACCTTCCCATGAACCCACGCCCTCACAATGTAATATATATCATATTCAACCCTTAATATCAAACCTTCCAATGAACCCACGCCCTCACAATGTAATATATATCATATTCAACCCTTAATATAACCTTCCCATGAACCCACGCCCTCACAATGTAATATATATCATATTCAACCCTTAATATCAAACCTTCCCATGAACCCACGCCCTCACAATGTAATATATATCATATTCAACCCTTAATATCAAACCTTCCCATGAACCCACGCCCTCACAATGTAATATATATCATATTCAACCCTTAATATAACCTTCCCATGAACCCACGCCCTCACAATGTAATATATATCATATTCAACCCTTAATATCAAACCTTCCCATGAACCCACGCCCTCACAATGTAATATATATCATATTCAACCCTTAATATCAAACCTTCCCATGAACCCACGCCCTCACAATGTAATATATATCATATTCAACCCTTAATATAACCTTCCCATGAACCCACGCCCTCACAATGTTATATATATCATATTCAACCCTTAATATCAAACCTTCCCATGAACCCACGCCCTCACAATGTTATATATATCATATTCAACCCTTAATATCAAACCTTCCCATGAACCCATTCCTCACAATGTAATATATATCATATTCAACCCTTAATATCAAACCTTCCCATGAACCCACGCCCTCACAATGTAATATATATCATATTCAACCCTTAATATAACCTTCCCATGAACCCACGCCCTCACAATGTAATATATATCATATTCAACCCTTAATATCAAACCTTCCCATGAACCCACGCCCTCACAATGTAATATATATCATATTCAACCCTTAATATCAAACCTTCCCATGAACCCATTCCTCACAATGTAATATATATCATATTCAACCCTTAATATCAAACCTTCCCATGAACCCACGCCCTCACAATGTAATATATATCATATTCAACCCTTAATATAACCTTCCCATGAACCCACGCCCTCACAATGTTATATATATCATATTCAACCCTTAATATCAAACCTTCCCATGAACCCACGCCCTCACAATGTAATATATATCATATTCAACCCTTGATATCAAACCTTCCCATGAACCCACGCCCTCACAATGTAATATATATCATATTCAACCCTTAATATAACCTTCCCATGAACCCACGCCCTCACAATGTAATATATATCATATTCAACCCTTAATATCAAACCTTCCAATGAACCCACGCCCTCACAATGTAATATAATATATCATATTCAACCCTTAATATCAAACCTTCCCATGAACCCACGCCCTCACAATGTAATATATATCATATTCAACCCTTAATATCAAACCTTCCCATGAACCCACGCCCTCACAATGTAATATATATCAACTAAAAAGTGCCTATTTGCGCTTCTTTAGAAGAGCGCAGGACGTTGCGCTAATATCTGATCTGTTTGATTGAGCGCAACTACACAGCGCTCTTTCAAACTGTTTAAGTAGCGATCCAAGAGCGTAATGAGGGCGGACCAAGTGATTTACCATTGATTTCATAAGGAAACAAGCGAACCAGTAGAATCACTCTGGGCTTGTATTGCGCTAAAAATAAAAGCGGATATAGAGCGAATTAAAATAACATAATGAAAAAGCGAGGCAAGAGCGAGCCATGAGCGCAGATACAAGCGATCTGGTGGAAACGCACCTTAAGGTATTCCAGTCAAATCGCGCAAAACAACTCTAATGTCAGGCCCTTAAATATGAATAAAATTGATTTAGTTACAATACATAGGAAGTGGCCAGAAAATACCCTTTAAATGCAAACCTTATTCTAATATTACTCCTAATTAATCATTTACTAAGGTACTCCAAAGTACTCCCAGACAATGTACTCGGACCATAAGAAGACTTTTATACCAAGATAAAAAT
This sequence comes from Sthenelais limicola, assembly GCA_942159475.1. Taxonomy (NCBI): domain Eukaryota; kingdom Metazoa; phylum Annelida; class Polychaeta; order Phyllodocida; family Sigalionidae; genus Sthenelais; species Sthenelais limicola. The sequence continues at coordinate 3,752,705 of OW804100.1, read as the reverse complement.
ACCTGGAATAATTACTCCTAGGAAGGAGAATTTCTTAAGAAAGATCACAAGAGCACATAGGTGCCATACAAAATTCAACCTCCACTTCTATGTTATGTTGTGACATGTTGTATTCCTGTCGAGTAAGACACTTCAAATAGTGGTTAATCTATTGCAAAAGTTTTGTTAGCTCATGAGAATCAGTCAATAATAAATATAATTACCAATAAGCATCACATATTTATTTAGATTATGCCCAATATTATGTTATACTCGACGTGTACAAAATATTAATATTTACAAGCCAGACTTCCGGTTCAGATTTTGTTCCCAAGACTGCCCTTGTAGGACTCCTCTTTTTCTTTCAGGATAGATTGTATTTAGAGGTGGAAATTCATCACAAGTTTTGTCACACCTCTTGAGTTTAACACAGAGAATTCACAGACAGCTTCAGCTAGGAGCATTTTAAAGATTTTCAGTGTTTAAGAGACTGTTTGATATTTCGACTGACCTACGGCCATCGTGGTCCCGACCCTCTGGAGTTGATTAAACAGGTTCTCCCAGGATTTACCTTTGTTTGAGACCCTACCAACCGTTTTGGAATAGTGCAAAACAAAAAGAATGCTAGGATTATAGAAGTGTTTAGCTTGCAGAACTTAGGGGTATTCATTGACCCTACTGGAGGTACCACGCTGCTTCCGCCCAAGCTAGTCAGCGTGTATATAGCTGACCTACTGACCTGGTAATCGACAATCGGTAATTGGCAGAAAGGGGATGAGATAGGGTGAATCAGGAATTTTTAGATGCAAATGGTTATCCATATTTAAAGTTGATAATTTGAGATAAAAAGCCAAATGAAATATATGTAGATGCTGCATGCATTCAAATATGTGTATTGAAATTTCGACTACAGATTGTCTATCAAATGTCAATGAAATGGACTTGAGTATATTGCCAATATATTGAATGATCTGGTTCTTTATATTTAATTTAATTAATAGATTACTTTGTATGACATATTTAAAGAGTTTAGTTTATTTTGAGATTCATTTGTATGATATATTTTGAATGTGATTAAGAGATGGACCATGAGAAAATGATAATTCTGTACTGGAAATGATTGAGCTGTTTTATGTTGTGTATTTTGAGATTAATCTGAATGATGAATATGATTAGAGATTGGTTATGCAAAAAATGATAATTCTGTAGGCTACTAGAACTGATTGATCGGATTCATGTTTTGTCTATTTTGTCTATTTTGAGCAGGAGTATCAAAAGTGTAGGCTCCTGAAGAATTTAATGGATGTGAAATTGTGGTTGAATAAATACCCGGCGTAGGGAAAAAAATAAAAAAAATATTTACAAGCCGGAATTTAAGTGAACCCACTCTTTATCACATGAATTCTCTAGCATGAATGACCAAATATCTAAATAAAATATTAGAGGAATTACACTTTCTTACTATTCAAAAAACATGATAAGGTAAGGTAATAGCCATCTTACCAGACTTAGCTAGACTAAGACTGAGGCTGTTTCCCACTTGTCCAACACATTATCTTGTCATGTTTATATATGTTTGAATGTTTGTGATGAAATGTTATCTTATGTGTATTGGCTGATAAACACTCCGAATAAAATAAAAACATGATGATACAAATGTGACATTCCCTTTATTCAGACCCTATATATCATGCCTCCCCCCTCCCATGAAAATTTGAGAAACAAATTTAAATCTCCCCAAATTTTACTATTCATGAAAACCAAATTGCTTTGCGGATTTTATTTGTTAAAAGTCTTTCTCACGGCTATCAGGCAATAATAATATGTGATACCGATATGCGAAATGAATGTATTTGTAAAAGGATATGACCATGATTAGGAAAAGAATAGCTATCATATTAAAAGTTAATGTAAGCGTGAGGGTGGTTAGCACTTAGAAGTGAGTTCAGATAGCAGTCGTGTTTATCTTGGTATAGTTCTGCTTAGATATATGTTGCAGTCATTGATAACCATTTTCCTGAAACACATCACATATAGGCCTATGGGTGAGGATATATATGTCAAATTTAGTGAAAAATTATATCTTCTTGAAACACATTTATTTGTATGTGGTATACAACTACAGTTGTGCTGAGTATGTCCTGAAAAAAATGGGAAGAATTAATGGTCATTTTCATCATAATAATGTGCATTTAGGCCCTTACATTGCCTCCCCTGGGCAACGTAATTTTGAGCCACTTTACGTGTCACTTAAATTTTACGTGAAGCCTATTTAAGTATTTGGCACCGCGATTTCAACTACGTGATTCACTTAACATTTAAGTGACTCACGTAACTTTTAAATTAAGTATTTGGCACCCCGATTGGACTTACGTGGGTCACTTAAATATTTACGTGACTCACGTAACTTTTAAGTGAATATTATGCACCTACCCCAATATAATACTGAATCAATTAAGCATTAAAACTGAATGGTTTGCATTATTTTTTAAAGAATTATGACTGTCCCATTGGTGTATCACGTTGATATTGCATGTACACGTGGGTATCACAATCCTGATAATTATTGTTAGTTCTTTCCCCAAAATATCTCAGTAATAAAATACTTTACAATTTAGAGTTTTATGATCTGTCCTAGCTAATTTGTTATCTCAGAAAGCCTTTTAAATGATCTATTACCTTTAACATTTATTGAATTATGGTACCTTTTCATAGTCATTTTAAACCTGTTAAAATGAAGATCTATTATTAGGAAAACATTGCAGACATTCTGTTATATCATATTACATAATCCACCTCTAAAACAAAAAGAGTAACTTGTATATTAAAGAGACGCTGTTTGCTTTGGAAGGTGTATCATGAAAAGTTCTCCCCTCTAGACCCTCGTAAGTCCGTCGTAAGTCCCTTGTAAGGCCTTGGTAAGACACACTAATGCACTTGTCAATTGCAACCCCCCCCCACCCCCACCCCCAGGGATGTTGGGGAATGTCCTTGGCCTTTTGGGAAATATGATGAAATCTCCGACCCCCCAGGGCAAGAAATTCTTGTGGTCGACATACCTCTGTAGAGCTGGAGAAAATATATTTTTGAATTTTTCATTAATCAGATATGAATTCTAAGCATCATGAGTGTTTTTATGACATACAGTTTTGTATAATCTCTGAGGGTCAGATCAATGGTCTATGAAGGGTAAGTATGAAGACCCTCCTAATGCCGTGCCTACACAGGGGCGAATTGGGGTGCGAATTGGGCCTTGCGGCAACTCGCGCGACTTCACATGAAATCGCATAGAATTTTTTAACTAAATCGCACCTGTGTAGGGACACATGCAACTGCTCGCATAATCCTACGACAAATCGCTTAACCAAAATTGCCCCAAACACATGCAAATTCAGGAGAGATTTCAGATTTGCCAGATCGCAGGTGAAAAAATTTCAAATCGCAAGTGAAAAATCTCAGTTGATGCGATTTCAAATGGAATCGCATATACTCTGGCACAAATTCGCATGTGTGTAGGGCTAGACACAATCATTCGCAGACCTCTGCTGCTGTCCAAGACTAATCGCAGGAGGTCATGCGAATTTGGGATTTAACCGAAATTCGCAAGTGATTGCAGGTATGTTTGAACAGGTGTATGTTCAAGAATTATGGATGAATCAAAACGATTTTTTCACAGAATATGCCCAGACATATTTTCTCAAGTATTCTCTTCGTGATTATAAATTGGATTTTTTCTACATTTTTTTCAAATCGTCGCAAGTACACATACAAAAATATTTTCGGTCTTCTCTTCTTCCATTTTCTTATAATTCGAAGTGATCCAAATCGCACATCTGCTGCGAATCCAGAACTGCGATTTCACATGAGTTTGCAGCGGAAATCGCACCTGTGTAGGGACTAAAAACTCAAATCACAGAGCATTATTTCTGAAATCGCACAAGCTCCCCGCCGATTCGCACAGGATTTCTACAATTTCACATGCGAATGATCGCAAGTGCCAGGATTGCACCACTTTTTAAAATCGCCCCTGTGTAGGCAGGTGATGGGAACACTGTCTTGTGGCGATATTATGAAATTATGTAATACTGCCAAAATAAATCTCCCCGCCAACAATCTCCCCGACGCAATCTCCCCGCCAAAATCTCCCCGCCATACATTCTCCCCGCCAAAAGGACCTCCCGCCAACATTTTCCCCGCCAATAAATCATTAAAATTTGAATTTATCTGGATGCCAAAGAATGATGAAAATTTGCTGAAATTCTCATACATACACAAATAACTTCCCTTTTGAATTTATTTGTACCAGTTGAGTGGGATCGTCCATAAAAATCATCATGTGAAATGCAGCAAAGTGAATGAATTAACAAAATAGTATTGGGTGGGGTTCTTACTATGATTTTATTTTCTTCTAATTCTCTTCACACAAATACACAATTTTGTTTTGTATTCAATCGATCAGCCAAGTAATATTTGATAAGTGTTAGTGAAAAACGCATGTCTGCCTTGATAACATTACAATACATTCTACTATCAAATTCTAGCACAAATTATAACTTAAGGACATCCCTGTTTCAGGAAATGTTTACTCAGGATGACGGCCTCAGAGTAAATAAGGCTTTAATATATTTTTTTCCAACAAAAGAATAATAGCTAATATTGTATTCGAAACACATATGTCCCTCATATATTTTGCTAAATTGTTTATGCTCAAATGCAACTTGTTCCTTATAATATATATATAGGCTGTTGAAATGCGTTCCCAGGATGATGATGCTTCTACCACACAAAATTCAGTAACCCATCTCCGTTCAGACATAAAAAAAACAAATGAGTTCGAAATTCTTTCTTATTTCCTTATTTCCACTCCACAATACCTTCAAATTTATTTATTTATTAGTTGAAATAGGCGGGGAAAATGTCGGCGGGGAGGTTGTTTGGTGGGGAGAATGGTTGCAATTGACAAGTGCATAAGAGGCCTCTAAGATTCTATTATGCAATGCACAATCCTCGTATCATAAAGCCGTCGTAGTCGTAACTTTAAGAGCAAGTTACGAGGCTTTTAAGACACAATCTAATATCATGTATAGCGCAATGCACCCTTTGTGTGGTTATTTTGTAAGAAATTTATTGCGAGTATTGTGTGGAGGCTACAATTGGAATTTAGATCGTTTGCCAATGTCTTTTTTGACAGGTCGCAAGCAGAGGCAGCCCTTACTACAAACAACGAGTTTAAAACACCAGAGATGGAACTCATAAGTCGGCAGAAAGATGTAACAAATTTCCCCATCTTATCTTGAATCTGATGGCCCAGGCGGTCACCCTTCGGGTCATCCGAGGTTGTTTGTAAGTTCTTAAAGGGCCTTCAGTCTCCCCTCTCATTTTCCGTTTTGGAGGTGCTAATGAAGTTTCTTTCACTATTGTTTAAATATTGCATAAAACTGATTTATAACTTGACAATCAGGTTCAGAACATCTATAGCTTGGGACCTGTATATCTCATCTATAAAAATAAAATGAAAATGAGCAAGTATCATGAAGTAATTCATTTGTTGACTAATTTTCAGTCAGTTTTTTCCATTTAATCATGTCTTCCGATTTGATTTGAAGCATATAAATATATCAATGTGTAGACTACTCATTTTCCCATCCATAGGTCTCATGATAATTCTTCAAATCAGATCGGAACAATATTAAATGCAGTGATATTTCCATTTCTCTGTATAAATTAATGAGTTGAAATCTGCCAGAACATGTGGTTTTTATGGCCTTTTATGGTCCTTTCCCCGATTTTCTACCCCAGACTCCTTACTGTACTTCACAACAGGGTCAAACAAGCTCGGGTATAGCATCGGAAGTAGTTCCATCTCTGGTGTTTTAAACTCGTTGTAACTCGTTGCTACAAATAATCGAAAGATGATGATTGGTGAATCGGACACCGAGAGTGAGGCAGATGAACCTTTAGAGACCGTTCAAGAAAACAGACAGAAGAAAAGAAAACTGGACAAGCGTAGGATCCTTTGGAGGAAAGAAGATATCAGGATGCAAACATTTCAGAATCTGCCCCAGAAAGAAAACGTAAATACTGATTCATTGACCGAACCCTACGATGTTTTTAAACTTGTTTTTGATGACAAAATTATTGATATGTTTGTCAGTGCTACCAATGAGTATTCTGCTAATAAAAATCAGCCTCTACAGGTAACCAATGCAGAAATGCATACATGTTTTGGTATCATGTTACTTAGTGGTTATTCTCAGGTCCCTCGACGTAGAATGTATTGGGGAAAAAATCCAGATGTACACAATAAATTAGTATCAGGAGCAATGAGAAGAGAGCGGTTTGAAAAGATTCTTATAAATTTACACGTCACTTTGAATATCACCAAGTCGGATAAATTTTCAAAGGTTCGTCCCCTGATTGACATGCTGAATGAACGCTGCCAGAAATATGCTCCTATCCAATCAGAGTGTGGAAGAGACCATGGTTCCATACTTTGGACGCCATGGAGCAAACCAGTTTATTAAGAGGAAACCAGTTCGCTTTGGTTACAAATTTCGGTGCGGCGGTACTAGACTTGAATATATATGTCATGGTTTCAGCCTTATCAAGACAAAGGTACATTTGTAGGAGAGAAGAACCATATGTTGGGGGTTGGTGGGGATGTTATAATGAGTTATGTAAAGATATTGAAACAGTTAGATTTAGCTGGAAGTGTGAATCTATTTTTTGACTACTTCTTCACGTCAATAGATTTGCTGAATGAATTGAGTGAAGAAGGCTTTGGCGCAACAGGCACAATCCGGGAGAATAGGATAAAAAAGTCCCTATATAAATTGCCACAGTTCCATGGATAAAAAACCAGAAAGAGGTGAGATGGACTACAGGTTGGATAAGGAGAGTTGGGTGGTAATAGTGCGGAACGATCTGATGGAAGGATCGGAATATTGTTACACTTGCATCCAATGCATATGGGGTCAATCCCTAGGGGGCTAGCAAACGATGGTCTGTAAAAGAGTCGAAATGTGTGACCATAACAGCCCCAATACAAAGCAATACAATGCGAACATCGGGGGGGGGGGATAGATTTGACCAGAATGTCGCAGCTTACAGGATAGCAATAAGGGGAAAGAAATGGTATTTCTTAATTTTGGCTTTCTGTGTTGACCTGGCGATGCAAAACGCCTGGCAGGTATATAGAAACATGAACAAAGGAAAAACCCTAGACCTTTTAGGTTTCCGAAGAGAAGTTGTACAAACTCTCTTCCATTTGTATGGGCAAAAGCCTCAATGAATTGTTGGATTGTGTCCGGAATCTAGATATGATGGGTTCCAACATATTGTTGTAAGAGGTGATAGAGCAAGGTGCGCCCATTGTGGAAACAACACAGTAAATAGGTGCATGAAATGGTGCATCAATCTCCATGTAAATAGGTGCATCAAATGGTGCATCAATCTGCATGTAAATAGGTGCATGAAATGGTGCATCAATCTGCATGTAAATAGGTGCATCAAATGGTGCATCAATCTGCATGTAAATAGGTGCATCAAATGGTGCATCAATCTACATGTAAATAGGTGCATGAAATGGTGCATCAATCTGCATGTAGATTGTTTTGCACCTCACCATACTAGGGAAAGTTAAGATGTAAAAACAAAAGTGAACGAAAATATGAGAGAATACAAGAAATGCCAAGGGAAACTAGGCAAGCAGAAGGGGTAAACATGATCATTCCGCAACCCAAAACTGCGAAATTAAGAAGTAGCCCAATGTACATGGGTCCGCGATCTTGGAATAATCTAAATGGGATTCAAAAAGGTCTGAAATGGACCTCATTGAAAAATTTCCTCAAACATTCGGAAATACCAATCATTCTGTAAGTATTGAGTGTAAAACAGAGAAGCTGTTACGAACAAAAAATGGAAAGTAGCATAACTAGTGTGAGCATGATGCTCTCTTTAGAAAGTAAACAAGGTACTCTAAGAAGATACACTTTAGGGAAGTTGAAAGAAATGTACTGTTTGTTCTTTTATCAATGTATGATTAACGGACTGATTATGTAATTTGTTTTACTGGGCAAAAAAATGTAGAAAATGAACGATGATGATAATAATTTAATCAAGGTTAAAAGCTAAACTGAAGAAAGTAACTCATATTGTGTCGATAATATTGTTTAATCTGTTTTCATGACGAATGAGACATATCACTGTGTGAGAATTCAGTCAATAAAATTTGTTAAAAAAAAAAAAAAAAATTAGCGATAAAGTAATTACATTTCATTAAGCGGAGGAATAACATTACCATCTAAATGTGGACAGAATGTGTAGATTGTTAAAGACAGTTATAAACTATTATAGAAGCTTATGAATTAAATAAATAAAAGAAGGTAGAAAAATCCACGAATTACATTGTTGTGCGACTGTTGAACGATAGTACAGGCTGTTAAAGATTGTTATACATAGTTATGGACTGTTACAGACTGTTGTTTTGAAGAAAAAAATAAGGTAAAAAAACTGTGATTGACATTGTTCTGCAACTGTGGAAAGACAGTGCAGATTGTTAAAGATTGTTATAGCATGTTATGGGTTGGAAAAAAAATAAGGTAGAAATATCTGCAAATGACATTCTTGTTCAACAATGTAAAGATAGTGCATATATATATATTGTTAGAAAATTGTTATGAATTGTTATAGAGTGATATGAATTAAGAAAAATGAAAGAAGGTAAAAAAGTGGATACGATAGACTGGACAGACAGTTAGATAGTATCAGTATGCACTGAGCTGGTCATATATAGTTATATTTTGTTATGAGTTATTATGAATTAAGGCATTAATTTCTACATTCAATCATTGCAAAATCATCAAACACTAATTATTAGGTACTATGGTCTTGTCAAGTTGTGATATATTTATATATTTAAATAAAATAAAATTGGATGATGTATAATATGATCTGCCTGCATGTTTTGAGTATCATTGTGAATAAATAAGTACATTATACAGTCTCCACTTTGCTTTAACATCTTGTCTTATTTGTAAACCACTCCCAAAATTACAGGACGCAGTAAACTAGATTTCTACTAAGATATGCCAGATAGTTTACCTTTTGGTCACTATTTTATCAAAATTAATTGCTACGGAAACATCATTGATACAGACCTAAAGTCTCTGATGGTTTGACCTCATCGCCTTTATTGACTGTTTTTTCCCTCGCTGCCTCCCCTCCCCCTTTGCCCCCTCGCTGCCTCCCCTCCCCCTTTGCCCCCTCGCTGCCTCCCCTCCCCCTTTGCCCCCTCGCCATCCCCTCTCCATGCTCTCTCCTGCCCTTTGCCCCCTCGCCATCCCCTCTCCATGCTCTCTCCTGCCCTTTGCCCCCTCGCCGTCCCCTCTCCATGCTCTCTCCTGCCCTTTGCCCCCTCGCCGTCCCCTCTCCATGCTCTCTCCTGCCCTCTGGTATTTACTCTGAGCTTCATGATACTTATCCCTGGTAGCCTCTGCTGGCCCTCTTCTCACCATTTGAATCTAATGATAAATGCGGTTGCTATGGTAACTCAAGTATGCAAAATCCTGGAAAACATATTTCAAGTAATTCTGCATCAAAAGACCTTTCATGTGAGGTCCTGTTTACTAATGTTTGTTCAATAGAACAATTATAGGGCCATTATTTGTCCATTTTCCATTAAAAAGTCCATTTTCACCTTAAAATGGTTGCCATAGCAATGACAATGTATTAAAATGTTGGAAAACGGACATTATCAGATTCTCAGAGCCCGAAGTATACAATTAATGCCTGACATTTCCAAGATATTGGCCAATTAGTTGGATAAAAATAAGAGGAATTGCACAAACAGTCTTTGCTCTATGAACACTTGAATTCAGAAACGCTGAAAACGAAAAAAAAGTGATCCATTTTTTAGACTTCTGACCTGTATATTTAGGCTAATTAATAGAAAAATAAACAATATCAAATATACAATAACTATTCAATCTAAGCTTAGTTATATACATATTCATTCCATGCAGTTCTCCATAGACAATTTGACAAGATCATTTCTAACTTCCTTCCTCGTACCACCCAGAGGAAGGCCTGTGGTCCCTCATCCCGCTATACCCTCTTTGCACACCTTCTCGCCGTATCGGCAAGGAAATATCTAGCGACGCCACCCTCTATTTGTGTAGTTCAAACAACCATTCTCGTACATTCTCACTAGTAGAAGTGGTAGTCATCCCCGTGCCACCGTACATGCACAATCCATGTATAATACATGTAATAATAATAATATGTATGAGGCACCGATTAAAAGTTAACATTTCAAACGTCGACTCACCTCAATAGCATGTTTAACTCTGTAGGGACGGTCCTGGGTGAAAACCATAAAGTGCCTTTCTGTCTCTTTTGCTCTGTCTCTCTCTCCCTTTTTCTCTATCTCTATTTCCTGGGTATGATCCCTCTCAGCTCTCCCGCCCTTGATATAACCATCTTAAATGTGTTGATAAGGTCGTAAATCAACAACTCACTCACTAAATCTGCAGGGCATTTAGTTGTATACATACAAGCTGTGTGACGCGTACACAGTGAAGGTTGATGGGTCGGCTACCAGTCATTATGATCAGCCAATCAAATGCCCGGTTAGGTCAGTTACATAACTAGATTGCCCTCTACATGCATACCTTCCCGCCACCCACCATTGGGAGCCCGGATTGGGAGGTAGAATTGGGCATAGGCTATATTACCTTGCACGTTATATCCACGGGGCACTTAAATATAGGAAAATAATTCCTCCCTAAGCACAGATATATGGGTGAGATTTTCAGAAAATGTACAATTCACTTTCACCAATTCTCTGAAATAACCCACATTTCAGACAAAAATAAAGTTCAAAATACAGTTCAACCTAGCCAAACAGATTGCTAGAATCAATGCAATGCCGAATTTACTCGGACTGTATTGACCAAATTGCAGCCTAATTTAGCAGAATTTACTAAATGTGTACAGCTGCCAATTGTACATTTTCTGAAAATCTGACCTATATGTGAGATCAAATAACAGAAATCCGCTTTAGTTTTATACCGCCGATAACCTATGTGTCCAGTATTTCAAATTGAGGGAGGGGGATAGGGAGGGAGGGAGGGAGGGAGGGAGGGAGGGAGGGAGGGAGGGGGATAGGGAGGGAGGGAGGGGGATAGGGAGGGAGGGAGGGAGGGTGGGAGGGAGGGAGGGGGATAGGGAGGGAGGGAGGGAGGGAGGGAGGGAGGGAGGGTGGGTGCTAACCGGGGATTCAATGGCTCGCCATGATGTACATTTCAAGGTCAGCATTTCAAACATGCTTGGCCACGGGCAGTGTGAGGAGGGGAGTGGGTGGGTGGGTGGGATGCGGAGTAGAGCGTCAGAACACTTTAATATTATTATTACGATTATTTGTATTTGGTGGGTCATTCTGCTGGCACTAGGACTTTTCCTATTTTCATGTCTAGCAGTTATAAATAAATGTAAACTTATTAAGTAATTAGACTTAACTTAGATTAAACTTAACTTAACTTAAATCTAACTTGTTTAGTCGTGGGTGCAGTTCATATAAACTGATCTGCACCTTTCAGACTGACCATGTGTGTAATAACGTATATAAGCACCCAAACATTGCAACCTTTGTCAAATACCATATGATCGATTGAAGAATGAGAATAAATGAAGGAAATTTAAGGGTGTAGCCTTTTACAATACTACTTAGTTACCTCATGCTGTCATGATATAATATGCGGTCAAATATAAATAGTTATACATAGTTAAGTCTTTTTTTTTGGACAGGTTTTTATTTCGTGAAATTTCACAAGGTAGTGATACGTTTCATTCAAACAAATTATTATCCGCTCAACAAAACAATATTAACATAGATTAAACATCTCCTGATTAAGCATGTAACTACTACATATACTATTTATCACGAACTGAGGTGACCTTAATCATTGCCTTTAATTTAATCTAAGTTATCTAATTGTTCGTCATGAGAGAAAAATGAAATGACACATAGTAGAGTACAGAAGAAGAGGAAAATATACAATTTTTTTGTTCGGGGTTTTCGGGCCCAATTAGAATACAACATAATACATGAGTGTTGGCAGTAGATACAACATGAGATGCTATATTGACTGCTGGACAAGAAGCAGGTTGATTCCCATGACACATAGGGACAAAATAAAAAAAAACATTTACATGTATGTAGGAATATCTTGGGTAAAGAGGGTTGCCTATTACCGGTTCAAGGATATCCCCGATGAATTTTAAAAACGTCTATGAATATTTCCATCTTATGAGCCTCAAAATCGAACTAACAATTAATTTCAAGTCATTCTGAGTAACTTTAACATTTTGTTTTCTATATTTTAGCATAATTTTATTATGTAATTATTACGTAATCTTACATAGTAATCAAGCCGCTGGTTTAATTGAATTAAATGTATGTCCGTACTGTGATGTCGCCCCCTCCCCCCACCCCCTATTCGCTACTCCATATATATATATATGTGTGTGAATGTATACTTGCTGTATATAATTGTATGCCTCTTCTTTGTTTTCTCTAGATTGTATGCAAGCCTAAAGATTGAATGTTGGATGGTTTGCAGTTAATCACAGTGCTTCTGTTGGACTGGTATGTAGAATACGTCACAGAAATCCATTATCGCCCACACCATGGTTTAGTTGAACTTAAACTTAAACAAAACCCCTTGAAAAACAACGAAAACAAATATGGTGTTGTGATAATGTTTATTGCGAGCCCAGAGTATGCATGGTTGGATCTCTAGACGCCCTGCCGTGATCCACGCCCTGTAGTGGGAGACGCGTGTATAGGCGCCAGTAGGGGCGCACCCAGCACCCACCCAGGAGGCCACGCATATAACTACCCACTGTCCATCGCGCTCACAGTGCAGAGGGCCGCCGCTGTCACCCTGTGGTGGGCAATAAATAACAATCATGAATATGGTAATATGTGATGTGTTACAGGGAGGTGAGTCACAAGTCGCAGGGAAAAAAAGATGACATCAAGCTGATTCAATGATAGTAAACATTAAGACATCCCTCTCTATACTCACATTGCAGGCTGAGATGGTCTCTCCATCCTGGTCAAAGATGCACACATGCCCTGCTGTGATGGAGCTGCCCCAGTAGCGGCTGCACCCACTGTTGGTCAACACGTCGATATGTGCCTCGTTCAGATGCTGTGCAACACTGCCTCCATCTGAAACATTCACATTTTGTAGTTCTATAATTATGAGTATTGATCCACAGTTCTATTATTCATCCACAGTTCTATTATTCATCCACAGTTCTATTATTCACCCACAGTTCTATTATTCACCCACAGTTCTATTATTCATCCACAGTTCTATTATTCACCCACAGTTCTATTATTCACCCACAGTTCTATTATTCACCCACAGTTCTATTATTCACCCACAGTTCTATTATTCACCCACAGTTCTATTATTCATCCACAGTTCTATTATTCATCCACAGTTCTATTATTCACCCACAGTTCTATTATTCACCCACAGTTCTATTATTCATCCAGTTCTATTATTCACCCACAGTTCTATTATTCATCCACAGTTCTATTATTCATCCACAGTTCTATTATTCATCCACAGTTCTATTATTCATCCACAGTTCTATTATTCATCCAGTTCTATTATTCATCCACAGTTCTATTATTCATCCACAGTTCTATTATTCATCCACAGTTCTATTATTCATCCACAGTTCTATTATTCACCCACAGTTCTATTATTCATCCACAGTTCTATTATTCATCCACAGTTCTATTATTCACCCACAGTTCTATTATTCACCCACAGTTCTATTATTCATCCAGTTCTATTATATCTAACTCAAGAACATATTAATAAAGGCAGAGATGCGGAGTCAGTGATGACTAAAGCCACCCTTTATTGAACGAAGAAAAGAAAAATTTTCGAGCTCCTAACATGGCTGCAAGAAGAGAACTGGCGCGAACCACTGCTGCGTGCCTGGGGGTCAGCTGACCCGTGACCACTTCCGGTCGCAGATATATTCCCATATACACATATATCGGTAAACATATCTAACTCAAGAACATATTAATAAAGGCAGAGATGCGGAGTCAGTGATGACTAAAGCCACCAAAAACACCCAATGTTCAGTTCAGTTCAGATCAAGTAGAAATAGCCTTTTTTTTTTTTTTTAATATATAAGCCAACTGGCAACACAACACAACTATAATCCAGAAAGATACGTCGAGGAAGACTTGGAAATTGTCAGTTTACGGTCATGAGGGGTGGCCAGATACATCAGCACAGCCAAGCTCGACCAATCCCCCATACATTGTATATCCGAGAGCGGGATGCCCAGAGAGTGTAAGTGCTGCGCCCCACCGCGGCGAAGCGAGTGCATTCCAACAGAATCAGCACTCCAGCCTATCTCGGAGGCAAGTTTCTTTAGGAAGCTGAGAACCGTCGTATAACACAATGGAGTATCACCACACATAAATAAAGGGGAAGAAGGATCAGCAGGATTTGAACGAATATGGGTCAGCAATAGCGTGTGTGCACAAATCCTGAAGTTCGCTGTTAGGGGGTATATAGGAACATCCAAGAACTTGTTGTGATATTTTAGCGTCTTGGAAGATCTAATGCGAAGGACAACATGATCAGCATTCACGATCACATCTGACCTTCTGACCACATGGCACTCGACGGAGGCGAGTGAAGCCGCAGTCTCCGGTAACAGGTTTGATTTCCTCAGTAATGTAGAAAAAGACAGAACAATGGCACACCAAGAGGCAGCGCTACTTGGATTGGAGTAACACACAAATTTAGCCATTTTCAATAAGTCAATAGGGAGTATAGGAGACTTCTGGGAGACAGCGGTCCCCAGGGTTTTCCTTAGGCCTTCCAGTACCATCTTGATAAGGAAGGAGTCCCTAAATGGGGCATCATATCCATAACATTTGTGAAGAATGATTATCGCCGATAAGTAGTTGTTGATAGTCGAGAAGACAGAGGTCTGGCCCTTGAATACTAGGAACCTCGCGACAGTATTCTCCGACGCTGGTAAGGGAACTAGGCCGTATTCTGCACAGAACTTGAAATATAAGGCCCATTGAGAAGATCTGGCCGACTTAGTGGACGAAGCCCAGGCAGACGAAGTGATCTCTCGCACCCTATAATCCAACGAGGCCAGTCGGTCTGCAACATAGGGAGTGACATACAGCATCAGAATACACATAGCCGGACTCACAGACTCTAGATAGACGATCTGCTAAGTGGTTGAGGCTACCAGAAATGTGCCTGGCCGTAATATAAAAATTATAAATAGCACTCAACCAAAAAAGGTATCGCAGGAGAACCATACAGTAATCATTGGAGCTAACGCCCTTGTTAATGAGGCCCATGGCCTGCGTGTTGTCGGTGAAAATCACAATGTGGCGATTTCTCCATAGTTCCTTACAGCGATCTGCGGCCACTACAAAGGGTATAGCCTCTAGAACGTTGATATTCTTGGCATGTGCAGCATCAATATCAATGTTGATCCAGTGGTCATGTGCTGGGTCACAAAAAGAAAAATCAGTAGGGACTGAGTCGTTATTATAATAGCCAGCTACCCAATCACTCGATGACACAAGACCATAACCTCCTAGCGAGGCGTCAGTGGTCCAGGACAGTTCGGGAGAAGGATTACGACCTATGACACATGAAGTTCCATTAAACCATTCAGAGAACTCTGTCCACCAATTCATATCCAGCAGGAAGGACTCTGATAGATGTATTCTCACATTCCGCTCTGGGAGACCTTTTAAGAGAGCTATGATGCGATGACTGAAGGTCCTCCCGCCTCTGACGACCTTGGCGCAGTGGCACAGGATGCCGCAGAGACGTTGAAGTTGGCGCTTAGTCGCCCTGGAACGACCTTTGAAGAAGGCTAGCTCGTCGTGTAATCTGGTTAGCTTCTCCTGAGGAAGTGAAAGAGTCATAGAGGATGAGTTGATCTCAATGCCTAAGAAGGTCGTGACTTGGGCAGGGGAAGAGCATTTCTTCCAACTGATGAGGAAGCCTAAATCACCTAAAAGGGTAATGAGTTCCATCTGGACGGTCTGGCACTCAGCAAACGTAGAGCCTAACACGATGAAATCATCAAGGTAATTTATTATCTTAAGGAAACCTCGCCTATGCATGGCTCTCACCACGAAGTCACTCAAGGCTGAGAAAATAAATGGGGCGCAGCTGAGGCCAAAACATAGCCTAGTGTCATGATAATACACACCCTTCCACTCCATGCCCTGAAGCTTCCAATGGGCACTACTTATACATACTGACCGGTAGGCTGCTTTCAGGTCAACAGAGGCCATGTAATCACCGTCCTGTAGCATGCTGCAAACCGAGTCAATTGTGTTGAAATTGAAGGGCCTTGCTGTCATATCCATGTAGTTGTTAATTGATTTCCCCAATGGTTGACGACAATCTGTTATCGGGCGAAATGACCCATCCTTCTTGGGAATAGCACCTAACGAGTGCACGCACAATGGGGGAGAGTCTGTAACAGAAAATTTCCCATCTTTCAGTTCTTCACAAATAAGCCGATCAATGAAGGAAAAGGCCGGATCGGTAAGGACTGACTTATAATTAGCACAGCGGTAGCCTGGTACAGACACACCTGGATCGACGATGTCGAATCCGTTTAACACACCGTTAGCAATGAAGTTGCGATAATACACATCAGGCTCTAGGGAGAGCTCGTTAAGCCAAGCAAAGCATTTCAGTTGACTCCTAAGACCACCGACATAGTGGACATCAGCGATTCTGTCACGTAGAGACCAGCCTACAGTATAAGTATAAGGCAAACTCGGGGCATCTAAGTAGGAAAAAACTGAGTAATCGGGCACACACACCGATCCAAGCCTGGAATCGGGGTAAATATCACACATCCTCTCACCATAAGCAACTTGAATGGGTGGAGAAGGTAGCACATCGACACAACTTGAAGAATTAGATGAATCATTCGATGAAAAACAGCCGATTCCCAACCCGAGACCTCCATCTTGGATGTTTTGCCCGGAAGTCTCGAGCTGAGCGAGATTTCATGCCGAGGGTTTATCCTCTTTCCGATCTTTCACACGACACGAAAACATTGGGTGGCGGTACTTGCACTGGCCACAAATGTGTAGTTTGGCACATCTACTAAGGAAACAGCCCTTAGAATTATAATTATAGCAAATATCATGCTGCCAGTCGTCTGGAACAGGGCTGACGTGAGCAGCCGAGTCCTCCCGGACCCTGCCGAAGCCTCTGCCCGACTTCCGGCCACCCTGACGCCATGACACCTGAGACGAGGAAGAAGTGTTATTGCTCGTCTTATCGTCCGGTTTCTTCCTCGAATATAAGCCACTGAGATAAATACCGGCACCAAAGGTATCTGGGGGTCCAAACTGTAGGTTCCCAGCTATCACCTGGTCCACCACATGATGATCATAGGATACACAGCCGAGTGTGGAGAAGCTAGCAGACTCTATCAAGTGCCTACCGACATATTGCATATGCGCGAGATAGCCTCTGCAGTCGCCATTAGATGTAAGGATATATTCAAACACGCCCAACATTCCAACCATTAGCTCCGTTGCTGACAACTTAGTATGGTCCACCTGCTTCATGGGCCATAGGTACGATTTAAACTGAACATAATACTCTGGTCTCCACTCCAAACCTGTTTTGGGGGGCAATCCATCGTTGACATTCAAGGACAGTTGATTAATAGAGCTGACTAGGTCTACCATAGGAGCGTCACCGGGCGCCTTGTGTGATGGCGGCGATCTCCTCTCGATACGTTCCAATCTGGCCAGGATTGCCTCCAAGGCACCGGCGCCAGGATTATCCTTACCAGGACTACCCTTACCAGGAACTTTCTGGGTGTCTTTCACCTGTTTCTCTAGGAATTCCAAATAAGCTGGATCAGCTCTGTCTGTGAAACCGCCGGGGAGAGTCATGGCGTAGTTAGTATCAACGACAGGTAAGTCCGAGTTCTCTTCACTTGTCTCCGATGAATCACTAGAAATACTTGAATCGGAAGCCTCAACCCCAGCTAATAGCGTAGCAGCAGGGTCTAATATATTGCAACGACTGCCAAAAGGAGGTGAATGCACGAATTTACACTTGGAACACCTGCCCTTCGGAGGCATAACCTAGCCGACATAGGAGAAGAAAAATTTTCGAGCTCCTAACATGGCTGCAAGAAGAGAACTGGCGCGAACCACTGCTGCGTGCCTGGGGGTCAGCTGACCCGTGACCACTTCCGGTCGCAGATATATTCCCATATACACATATATCGGTAAACATTCATCCACAGTTCTATTATTCATCCACAGTTCTATTATTCATCCAGTTCTATTATTCATCCACAGTTCTATTATTCATCCACAGTTCTATTATTCACCCACAGTTCTATTATTCACCCACAGTTCTATTATTCATCCACAGTTCTATTATTCATCCACAGTTCTATTATTCATCCAGTTCTATTATTCATCCACAGTTCTATTATTCATCCACAGTTCTATTATTCACCCACAGTTCTATTATTCACCCACAGTTCTATTATTCATCCACAGTTCTATTATTCACCCACAGTTCTATTATTCACCCACAGTTCTATTATTCACCCACAGTTCTATTATTCACCCACAGTTCTATTATTCATCCACAGTTCTATTATTCATCCACAGTTCTATTATTCACCCACAGTTCTATTATTCACCCACAGTTCTATTATTCACCCACAGTTCTATTATTCATCCACAGTTCTATTATTCACCCACAGTTCTATTATTCATCCACAGTTCTATTATTCATCCAGTTCTATTATTCATCCACAGTTCTATTATTCATCCACAGTTCTATTATTCATCCACAGTTCTATTATTCACCCACAGTTCTATTATTCATCCACAGTTCTATTATTCATCCACAGTTCTATTATTCATCCACAGTTCTATTATTCATCCAGTTCTATTATTCATCCACAGTTCTATTATTCATCCACAGTTCTATTATTCATCCACAGTTCTATTATTCATCCACAGTTCTATTATTCATCAAGTTCTATTATTCATCCACAGTTCTATTATTCATCCAGTTCTATTATTCATCCACAGTTCTATTATTCATCCACAGTTCTATTATTCATCCACAGTTCTATTATTCATCCAGTTCTATTATTCATCCACAGTTCTATTATTCATCCACAGTTCTATTATTCATCCACAGTTCTATTATTCATCCAGTTCTATTATTCATCCATAGTTCTATTATTCATCCACAGTTCTATTATTCATCCAGTTCTATTATTCATCCACAGTTCTATTATTCATCCACAGTTCTATTATTCATCCAGTTCTATTATTCATCCACAGTTCTATTATTCACCCATAGTTCTATTATTCACCCATAGTTCTATTATTCACCCACAGTTCTATTATTCATCCACAGTTCTATTATTCATCCAGTTCTATTATTCATCCACAGTTCTATTATTCATCCACAGTTCTATTATTCATCCACAGTTCTATTATTCATCCAGTTCTATTATTCATCCACAGTTCTATTATTCATCCACAGTTCTATTATTCATCCATAGTTCTATTATTCATCCACAGTTCTATTATTCATCAAGTTCTATTATTCATCCACAGTTCTATTATTCATCCAGTTCTATTATTCATCCACAGTTCTATTATTCATCCACAGTTCTATTATTCATCCACAGTTCTATTATTCATCCAGTTCTATTATTCATCCACAGTTCTATTATTCATCCACAGTTCTATTATTCATCCACAGTTCTATTATTCATCCAGTTCTATTATTCATCCATAGTTCTATTATTCATCCACAGTTCTATTATTCATCCAGTTCTATTATTCATCCACAGTTCTATTATTCATCCACAGTTCTATTATTCATCCAGTTCTATTATTCATCCACAGTTCTATTATTCACCCATAGTTCTATTATTCACCCATAGTTCTATTATTCACCCACAGTTCTATTATTCATCCACAGTTCTATTATTCATCCAGTTCTATTATTCATCCACAGTTCTATTATTCATCCACAGTTCTATTATTCATCCACAGTTCTATTATTCATCCAGTTCTATTATTCATCCACAGTTCTATTATTCACCCATAGTTCTATTATTCACCCATAGTTCTATTATTCACCCACAGTTCTATTATTCATCCACAGTTCTATTATTCATCCACAGTTCTATTATTCATCCAGTTCTATTATTCATCCACAGTTCTATTATTCACCCACAGTTCTATTATTCACCCACAGTTCTATTATTCACCCATAGTTCTATTATTCACCCACAGTTCTATTATTCATCCACAGTTCTATTATTCATCCACAGTTCTATTATTCATCCACAGTTCTATTATTCATCCAGTTCTATTATTCACCCACAGTTCTATTATTCACCCACAGTTCTATTATTCACCCACAGTTCTATTATTCACCCACAGTTCTATTATTCACCCACAGTTCTATTATTCATCCAGTTCTATTATTCACCCACAGTTCTATTATTCATCCACAGTTCTATTATTCACCCATAGTTCTATTATTCACCCACAGTTCTATTATTCATCCAGTTCTATTATTCACCCACAGTTCTATTATTCATCCACAGTTCTATTATTCATCCACAGTTCTATTATTCATCCACAGTTCTATTATTCATCCACAGTTCTATTATTCATCCAGCAAAGTATAGTATAAAGTCATTTGCAAGTTGTTGCGTCTGAGTAATAATATCATTTTCAACAAAGCATTCTATCAAGTGAAAATTGTATTACTCCTAGTCATATTGTTGTAACAATATTTAATTAACATTCAATTTTGTTTAGCTACTTCGAAATAAAAGTTTCAAAATAAAAGAAAACAAAAGATTTTGTTTTATTAACATTAAGTATTTGTTTCTCTGACTCATGAACGTTAATACCGTGGGCAGTCATGTTTTATGATGATATTGAATTCTTTATTTTGATAGCGCATGTACAAAAAAGCAACAAAACAGGTAGTACATTTCAGATTTTAAATCTGGTCTTCCAATGCATGCCTCCAACTACGATGGTTGACTATTTATTTTTAGTTGGGTATGGGGGTTGGCGAGGGTTTCTATTGGGAGTGTTCTGGCACCACTAGGAGTACCATTTCTGGCACATTCAATAGTTTCAAAGCACGTCTTTAATTTTGTATTATTCAAAATATTAGTATCACATATTAGAGTAACTATACGGCCTACTGAAGGAGGAGCAACTGATAAAGTTATGTTTGGCATAGGCTGAGGGCCCGTCAGTATTCATGTAGGGAGTTCTGCCCGTAGGTATGAATGTTGTTCCACAACCCTGATTAGTGCACTTTTGGAACAAACGTGTACACATAGGTGTATACATAGGTGTATACATAGGTGTACACATAGGTGTATACATAGGTGTATACATAGGTGTACACATAGGTGTATACATAGGTGTATACATAGGTGTATACATAGGTGTACACAATGCTTAAAGGCCTACATTAAGTACACAAAGGCATACACAATGTTGTACACAAAGGCGCATACAAAGGCGTACACAACGGTTTTCACAAATTAGGTGTACACAAATTGGATGTATACAAATTAGGTTTACACAAATTAGGTGTACACAAATTAGGTGTACACAAATTAGCTGTACACAAAGGAGCAACCTCTGCTACTGATCCATGAGTAATATATATGTTGCAAGTCCAAAATCCAATCCAATGGTATGAGTATCTTCACGCTACCTTCACAAATCTGCACTGATCCAAGGGCATTCTGTATCCTCAAGCTGCCCAAACCCACCCAAACTAATCATACTTTATTCTCACCCTTTTTTAATTGGTACTTTTTTCTCACTTTTTTCTCACCTTATGGCACTGTCCATCTATTCCTTACAATAGGGAGGGGCTCTAACCACAGCAACGTCCAAAAGGTCTTTTACAGTGCTTAAGCTAACACTACCAGTCAACCTCACACCTGAGAATAGTGTATGGCTTTCGTCATGCTTTTTTTATCTTTGATTTTGTTTTTGATACATAGAGCCTAGTGGAGCTAGACACAGCAGTGGGTGGAAGACCATGGTTATTCTGTATTGAATTATTGCCTGTGAGCTAGACACAGCAGTGGGTGGAAGACCATGGTTATTCTGTATTGAATTATTGCCTGTGAGCTAGACACAGCAGTGGGTGGAAGACCATGGTTATTCTGTATTGAATTATTGCCCATGAGCTAGACACAGCAGTGGGTGGAAGACCATGGTTATTCTGTATTGAATTATTGCCTGTGAGCTAGACGAAATGTGACCCCCGCGCTTTTTTGAAAAAAAAGCCAAAGGCTTATACGAAATCTAAGGTCCGTCACGCCGCCATTAAAAGGTCGATCCTACATAGCGGCTCCCCTACCTTTTGGCCTCAAACTCCACTTTTCGTCATAGGTCGAACCTCCTTAAGTAGTCTCAAAAGCTGGCTTGCAAAAATTAGATAACAATGGCCTTGAAAAAATTTTTGATTTGAGCGATAATTAAAAAGTTCTCGCTAACCGCGTACTTGAAGCGGAGGAGAAGGAAACATCGCCGTCAAAACAAAACAAAAATAACTTGACAGCAGCTGCTACAGCTCTGAGCCAATCATATGATCGTCTTCGGGAATCCGACCAATGGCAGATGAGTTAACCGGGCTTCGTCGTCGACCAATGAAACGCTCTGTACTGACGGGTACACGGCGACGCAAGGTTTACCATTTCCCATCATTCAACACTGTCGCGGGAACTTACTTCCGGAATTTAACTTGGGCCGAAGTCGCGATATTTCAGAACAATAGCTCATATTATTTTTTTCACGCCAAGGATCTCGCACTTCTACTAATATACCTATTAGTAACATTTGGGAGGAGGTTCGTATCAAGTATGGACAGCTACTGATACTTTTGTCAGTCACTTCTCGCTCTTCCCGCCAATCTTTCGGCGAGCTTCTGTTTTCGACCAAGTACGCATGCGCTACATCGCCCAAATCGCCCAAGTCGTCAGTCTGTGGCCGTTCGCTGACCGAGTCAGAGGTAAGTTCTTTGCTCGAACTCATTTTTTTCTCGAACTCGTATAAACAACTGTGGCATTAATTTATTATGTTACACTTGCATGACTACTATTGCTAGGATATGTTTTAGCGGCCTTCAATTATTTATACTTAAGAAATGTTCATTTTTTTTAAATCGAACCGTTATTCTTTCGATCTCAGGAGTGCCCTAGGCCTAGGCCTAAAGCTGCGCAACATTAATGTCGTCTGCTTCTGTGAGAAATACGCATTAATTCTATTGTAATTTGTCAAAATATTAATATTTATGGTAATTTTAAATGGATCGAACATTTTCTCGGCCACTAGGCTACAGAACTACTGAACGTTAAATTTCGTCTGCTTTTGTGAGAGGCCTAAATCTTATTCTAATCTGTCAAAATTTAAACATTTATAGCAAATTATTATCGATGGAACATTCAATCGGCTAAATTAGTTTTCCTCACGAATGACAATAATTAATTTAGTTTACAGTACAAATTGCAGAAATTTCTCTGAAAGCTCCGATCACATTTTTGTTGCTTCATCGAATGATTGAAGTTCACATAAGTCAACACGGAAATTTCACTGTAGTCTGCGTTTATATATTGTTTTAATTTCAACAGAAATTATTATCTATCACACATTCAGTCACCTATATTCATTTACTAGTCATCTCAGTTCCGATCGCATTTCTGTTGTTTCGTCGAATGATTTAAGGTCACATAAGTCAACACGAAAAGTTCACTGTAGGCATAGTCTGTGTTTATATATTGTTTTAATTTCAACGGAAATTATTATCGATCACACATTCAGTCACCTATATTCATTTACTAGTCAACAGAAATTAATATCGATCGAACATTCATTCGGTAACATTCATTTACCTGAGGCATAACCCAACAATGACTGATTTTACGGTACAAATGACTCCGCAGTCATCTCATATAAATTATTTTTGGTTTTAATGTAACCATGAAACATTTAATGTAGTCTGTTCCTATATTAAACTTTTAAATTCAACACCAAATTACTATTGTTAGAACATTCATTACTATTGTTAGAACATTCAATTAGCTAAGTTCTTTTTCCTCAGTCAGCATAACTTTTGTTGTCCTTATTTGCATAGCTCAGCGATTATCTTATTTATTGTTACCACCGAACATTTGCTTTCTTCTGATTCTGTGAAATATTGTTTTAATGTCAAGATTAAATTACTATCAATTGAACCATTAGTCAGTTTCATGCATTTACATAAGGCATGAGCAATTTAATTTACGGTACACATTTCAAAGCTTTCAAAACCTCAAAATTGTTTAGTCTTTATATCAAAGTGAGTTTTTTTTAATAGCCATTTAAAACGCCCCGTGAGGAATGATTTGCTGTACTTTCTAGCATATTCATGTAGCAAATTTGTGATACACTGCGCATCAATGATTGTAAACATAGTTAAATTATTTGGAAAAGTGAAATTATGTATTGTATTCTCCGTGGTCAAATGAGCTGTATCGTGCACTATCTTCATTTCATGTTATAGCTTTCGGCCATAAGCAGTTACACAATTTAGTTCTAACATTCTATTTCATAATGATTTTATGGTTCGGACGGACCCCGCCACGGCAGAATTTAATGTGAAAATTGTCACTTTGGTTTTCATTAAGTCATGTATTCCTTTGTCAATTTCATTGAGTAAAAATTATCAGATTAGGATGATATTGGTATATCGCATATACGACCATTTGTCTGTGTATGTAGTGAAATTATTTTACTATGTCACGGGGGTTCCACTTATAATAATTATTATCTTATTTAATTCTCTATTAACTTTACGACGTTTATATTCTATATTAAAGAATCTATGTCCTCTACCTTTTATTCAGACCCTCCACAAGGTTCAAATTCTACTGAACTGACGCACCCTGGTCAACCAGTAAACCAGAGTTGGTGGCTGTTCTACACTGGAAAGAACAAGTGACGAGAACCAGGATTGTGGGCATGTAGCGAACCCAAGCCAATCTAGACAATTAGCGTGGATCTTACTCTTTGATCACTTGATGTCATAGCCATAGGTGAGTAGCCTCACAGTAATTCGAAATCTAGGATTTAGTTATGTTAACAAAAATGATTCCGCCTATACGACCATTCTTCTGTGTATGTATTGAAATTATGTCACGGTGTTTATTATAATCCAGTTATAATAATTTTTATGTTATTTATTTCTCTATAAGGTTATGATAGGGAAAGTATTCAGTTTATATGGTATATTAAAGAATCTTATATCCTCTTTTTTTTATTCAGACCCTCCACAAGGTTCAAATTCCACTGAACTTCCAAACACAGCTACAGTAGACCTGTCCCAGTAGACAAGAGTCGTTGGTTGTTCTGCACCTGAAGCAACAAGTAACGAGCACCAGGATAGTGAGCTTACAGAAGATTAACGATGATCACTTAATGCCATAGGTGAGTAGCCTCACATTAATGCGAAATATATGAATTGGTTATGTTGACAAAAATGTTTGTCGCGTGCGGTCATTAAACTCAGAATTTTGTTTTGGTTTTGAAGGACTTTAAAAGAGAAATTAATTTTCGCTGTTCGTCAGTAATTGGAAAGCTCACATGAATCTGATTGTCCAGTAATTCAGTCAACAATTTTGTTGTTATATCAGTTGCAAAATCTTATAAATAGCCATGGTGAAACACATTTCATCCGTACTGAGTAGTCAAACATCTAAATTGGCTTCATTTGGTCAATGAAAACTGGGCAATTCGTCGATTATCTCATTGTTCCGCGGTTAAAATAGCAATGTCTTGTACTTGTCTGTGGTCAGTGATTTGAAAGAAACTTTTCCTTGAGTTTACCCTTTTTATAATGACACGTTATTATTATTTATGAAAACGTATAAAATTATTTTATATTTTCGCGCACCTACCTAGTACATGTTAGCTACTGGGAGTTGTGTTGCTTTCAAAATAACCTTTGTAGATAATAATCAGTCATGATCTATTATGTAATTATTAATATATTGTGTCATTAATGGAATGTAAAATATGATGGTATTTTTCTTAAATTGTTTAAATTGTTTTCTTAAATCTATATAGAAGCAGTATTTATTAGTCCATGAATAATCATCATGCCATATGTATCCCGTGTGCGTTGTCATTGGTAAATTTATCAATTATGAGCTGAAGGGTTTCTGGCTCATTCCTTGAAACGCTTGTTGTCTGAACTGGTGAACATTTTTGTAATACATTATATATATTTCTGACCCCTAAAGTTTAATGGCTGTGTATGTTTGCAGGTCATTGCCCCCGATTTTCATGTTCCTCCCGATTTGACGGGTCTTGTAAATTCTCAAGGTTAGTACATTGTTCATGTAATCTAAAAGTCATTAGTTTTACTCTAGCCTTTATAAAGCTGATCAAAATATCTTAAGTGAGTTTACTGATTACTGTATATTTATACATATTATGTTGTTACAATGGAACAGTTATGGTCTGATGTCGATTAGACCTTATTACGTCTCATCAGGCGTTTGTTTGGTCACTTTGGTTAAATATGATTTAACGCTTATTATTATTATGTTCTTTGATATACGGCGTGGTATTATAGCCAATTCCTGCAATAATATAGAATGGTAGTTCACCATACTTAATGAATATTCATTAATGTTCTTTGATATACGGCGTGGTATTATAGCCAATTCCTGCATAATTTATTTCTCAGCATGGACATGGACGTTATGCGCGGCATCCAAATGGCTGTTCCCGATGGAAGAGTTAAAAACCTCCATCCAGAGGTGGTCGGGAGCTATTTTTCTGACCCCCAGTACGTAAATGATAGTAGATCACTGTTGTTCAATCTATATGTCATATTTTTTATCACTGATCAGATTTATATAGTTATGAAATTGAATTCATGCATCCGTAAATGATATATGATCACTACTGTTCAATTTATCTGCCATATTTGTTAACCTTGACCACATTAATCTCGTAAAGACAGTTGGATTGATGCAAGCCAGCAGTAAAAAATCATTAATTTTCAATATGAACATAATCTCAAACAATTACAATAAAAACTTGTGTAGTTAATTAATTCATTGATCAACTATAAACGATATGGTCACTAACAGTCGCAGATTATTTTATACTTATTAGTCTCATGTAAAATGTTCGTTTCTATGATGCATTGTCATTGCGAAGAAAACGAAGAAATTAAGCGATCTAAAAATAACTATCTAGTAGGACAAATTAATCTTAATAAGTCGAACCCACACAAGTTTTGGGACATGATAAAGCCACTAATATCAAAAGATAAATGTAAAAGTAAGGACAGGGAAGTAGTTATAAAAAATGAAGAGGGTCTTAGACTGACGGGCAAAGAGGCAGCTGATGAATTCAATAATTTCTTCATAAATATTGGACCAGACCTAGCCAATAAAATATCCGTTAACGACCCAGAAAAAGATAATAGGGGGGCTAGAATGGAAGGGGGTAATGAAGACTTTCAATTTCAACCAATAACTGACATCTCTGTGGAAATTTCCCTCCAGAAAGTAGGTAATTATAAGGCTTCGGGCATTGAACTAATGCCTACGAAAATTCTTAAACCCTGCATGTATGCATTAAGCAAGCAGTTCGCCTATTTATACAATCTGTCTATTCAAACTTCAACTATACCGAATGATTTTAAAAACGCAATAGTGACACCTATTTTTAAAGAAGGGGACAAAACGAATGTGGGGAACTATAGACCCATATCATGTATCATTTTACCAGCCAAGATACTAGAAAGCTGCGTCCAGAGACAGTTGTCGTCATATCTGGAATCAAATAAAATGCTGTGTGATGTACAGTATGGCTTTAGACAGGGAAAGTCAATAAATGATGCCTTGGATAATCTTTTCACATATACATATGATAACATTAACAATAAAAAGAGCACAGATTTAATATTTTTAGACTTCAAAAAAGCTTTCGACACCGTAAATCACAAATTACTTTTAGACAAACTTCAAAATTTCGGAATTAAGAATCAATCACTAGATTGGTTTAAAAACTATTTAAAAGGAAGGACACAGAAGGTAGTCATAAATGGTGAACTTTCCATGTCTGGGGAGGTCACCTGTGGGGTACCACAGGGGACCTCTCTAGGCCCATTACTATTCATAGCTTATATCAATGATCTACATAGGGTGGTTGAAACGAGTCGGATCCAGCATTTTGCGGACGACACCGTATTATATTTAACTAGAGATCAAAAAACTCAAAACAATTGTCATTTGCAAGAAGATTTAAACCACATTGTCAGATGGTGTGAGATTAACAAAATTTCCCTCAACACGAAAAAATGTAAGCACCTGAATATTAGTCTTAAGAATGATAAAAACATTAACCACTGTTATTATATTGATAAGTCGAACCTAGAATCGGTGGACTCATACAAATTCCTGGGGGTGGATATTGATAAGCAACTAAATTTTAAAACATTCTTGGATAGAAAGATAAAACTAGTAAGGGCAAAAATAAAGTCCATGTCAAAACTATATGGCATCTGCGACAAAGAAACCCTACTTCTGATTTACAAGGTAACGATCCTCCCGCATCTTGACTACGGGGACGTTTTTTACCAAACCGCCCCGCAAAGATATACCGAAAGACTTCAGTCATTACAAAATTCGGCCCTTAAAATTGTCCTTAAATTACCTAAGTTTTCTAGTACAAGAGACATACACAGGACAGTCGAGCTGCCCACTCTCAACACTAGGAGGCAAAGCCATACTCTGGAAATGGCATTCAGAAGAGCACTCATTAGTGACAATTTAGATAATAGAAATGTATCACTGAGGGGACTAAGTAAGGGAAAACAATTAAAAGTACCTCGCCCCAAAAATGAACGTTTTAAAAAATTGTATATATATAGAATGGCAATGTTATGGAACGAACTTCCAGCCAAACCACGAAGTATTGAATCTAGAGTGGCATTTAAGGTCTACTTAAAAACCACATACCCACAGGAATATGATGTCTACCTAAGTGAGATATGAAATTCTTAAGGGGAAGGAAATAAAGCCTACTCCATTCTAAAATTCTTTACAAGGTATGAAACAAGACTATAATGAGTCATATATAGAGCATAGCGCTCCTTAATTGTTGGAAACCGGGAGGTTAATAAAGGGGGGAGGGGGGACAAAAACGGGCATGTAAGACCGGTTGACTAAGACCAATATAATGGTGGGCAGGGAGGGTAATGTTTCTTCAAACATTGAGGGTACTGTTAGATATTAAGTATGAATTATTTAGTTAAGTCATTATGTATGAATCTTGGGTATACCCTCGATTAAGTATGTTTGATCTTTCTCATTATCTCAGCCAGTCCAGGGTGAGAAGACTATGTATATCTATTCTACTAGTATAGGTAGGATAGTCCCCGGTAGTGAGACATAGATTTATAAGTTGTTACAGCGGAAGACTCAGACAATGCAGTAAACATAGATCTTTATTCCGATAGGAAAGTTAAAAATGTATCAATGGAAAGAAACATACACGCTGTACAAAACAACTGTTGTACACATTTCGAAATATAAAATGGTTGTAAAAATTGTAAATCAAAGTAGTATATTTTGACAAATATGTAACCAATATACAGAAGCAACAATTGAAGTCCAAATGTTGAAATGTTAGTCCGTTAAGAGTAATCACTATAAACACCCAAAACCAAGGGTATGCAACTGATATGTACTTCCGATAACACTAAAGAATTACACTATTTTGTAACACATCATTCCTTTGCACATTACCAAATGTACCAAATTATAATTGTATTATCATTATCATTTTCAAAGGGGCATCTCGGAAGATCTCCATTGGAGAATGAGCTCTGTCCTTTTCCTGACGTATATTGCACGATGTATATGTTTCCTGAATAAAAGTTCCATAATAATAATAATAATAATTGATTAATTTGTTGTGTAGTATCATATCTAATGCACCTGTACTATATTTTTTAGAATATGAAATACGATGATAATTCAACATGAACACCGGCAGAAGCAATGACGTTATGAGAGTAGAACACATGAAGACATCCCGCAACCGCGTACCTTGGGCGACAGTCGTAATATTTTATATGGTTGATGTTCCGATACTATATCGTAAGAAATGACCTGAACACCTGCAGAGATGGACAGTGATGACAATATAGATGCCTTGACCTGCTGCGTTTGCCATCGAAATGGTACAGTCGAAAACCCATTGGAACTTGGCCCTCTTCCAGAAGCACCAGTCCACAGGTATTATGGTGATTCAGAATATATCAATGATGGTAGATCGCTTGTATGCAATTTATGTGCAGTGTATCTTAGCAGTGAAACAGATGTAAGTCGTAAAGACACTTGGCGTTATGCATGGCCTTCTGTATTGTGGTCATTTCTTTCATGTGAAAGACAGTGTAACAAGGAAATCTTTATGAATTTACTAACACCCAGTTTAAGGGATATGTGGGTGGAGGCGGAAGATGACATTGGCCTTGCCATACGTCGTTTGTGGAATTCCCCACCCTTGTTTGTTGATGCAACATCTACAATAAACCGGTTTAAGACTGTAATGGCAGAAGGGCGTATAGCAGATATTATGTCACTGGTCAATTTACACTGTTTCCCTCAGGTAAAATGTCCTTCAGGATGTTCCATTTTCGTAGATGATGTTTTGTGGGGTAGAGCGCAGTACCTTCAAATCCACCATTTCTTTGCCAAACAATTTATGTCATTCACTGCATTTGGAGCAGATGAACTTCTTTTTACAGGTATGCGTGGTGACTGGATTTTTCCTAAACGATCGCTCAAATGGACCGTGTCACCGACTTTAGTCGTTCACCCAGAATTGGGTCTGTGTGTTATTGCGTGCGATTCGTCGAAGCATGGTCCAATTTCTTCTAAGTACATACACGTCCCACAACACCCTGTGTTGGAAAATACTCCCCCTCGGTATAACGAACAATACGCTCCCGTGAGCATAAGTCCAAACTATGTACGCGCTGGTAGGACGACTTTTTACAACTCCTCTTCAAATGTTGTGCGACAGGTAGGTTCGTCAGCAGGACTGTCAACTTTTCGGTTGGCTGTTAGAAACTCAACTCACATTTGGTCACAACGTGAAGCTGATAGTGCGGGTTTAACCTTAGAAAATCGATCAGACATCAGGCATTGGGTTGTAAATTCGTACTTTTTAGGGCCAGAATATGCTCGCCGCACCACTGTATTCTGGGAAGCGTCAAAGACTCTTTATCCTGTAGAAAATCTATTGAATTATGGACGATCTTCCACGTGCATCCTTATGGCCGACGCGGTAGAAATGCGCAATATTTTCAATTACCGTAATGCAGAGATGAATGGGGTAGGAGGAGAGAATGAAAATAGAAGTAATCGTAATAAAATGAAAGACTTTGTTACGATGGTACATCCAGCGGACCATAAGGGATTGCCACCTTTTAACGTTCCCTTAGAGAGCCACCGCCAGTGGACGACTTTTCAGCTGGGGCGACGATTCACTGTTTAGCTCAAATTTTACTTCATTCTAGAGCCCTCCATCGTAAGTTCTTAGATGCGCTGTGGCGGCCCAACAGCCCACATTATTTGGAAGAGCTCCTGAAATTTATAATGGAATTGACAAGTTCTAAGCACGCAAATTTCAACCGACTACTTGAATTAGAGAATAATATTCACACTGCCATTAACCATGATGGTGAAGGCGCACGTCGCAGCACCGAAGTATTAGTGGGTGACTTTTTGTCTTCTTTAAACCTGGAAATTGGTGTTCAGGAATTGGATGCCGAAGATATCTTGGGTGTCCTTGAGGGCATGGAGCATGATGTTCTTGTAGTGATTTTTCGGGGCCGACGTCTACCACCTTTTCTAGATTTTCAATCTCTAGCCAATAACACGTGGAACACTATGGTTGGGTTGACTGTGAGATCCCCACTCATTGCAACATACTCAGTTAGATTATCTGTACGATGGGATAGTAGCTGGGAATGGTATAATGCTGATCAACAAACTACACATAGACTGCTTCTCATAGTTAGAAGTAATGCCCTGTTGTCTCAGAGACGGGATGAGGCTATTTCCTGGTGTGGCGGCCAACTGAGTCTGCGGTGCAATACTCATAAAGACTGTTTTCTAATTCGGGAATGTGTGAATTCACCGCATAAATGTTGTCACAATAACTGCAACACTGCCATTCGTTGGCGCTGCCCAAACGGATTTCCATTGAGCCAATGTTATGTTGGTCTTTGCATGCGACATAAGAAATTACTACAAGCGGAGGAAGATGTTGTTTATGTGGAATCTAGGATGGATGTTCCTATTCTTCCCGAGTTAGAGCCGGAATTACCACAACTACCTGAGGACTACATTGAACCCATAGTTCTAGATAATGTTAATTTTGACGAACTAGATTTTGAAGGTGATGATGCTGAGGAACCTCCCAATGTGGTAATTGGACCTATGGTAACGGGTGATGATTCTGATACACCTGATATTCCAAATGAATCTAATCGTGATATGTCACCCCTTTATCTACTAGAAAAGAACGATTCTCTCGCTGGTCATTTTTTCCTAAATGACCACCTACGTACCATGGTGAAAGCGGCTTTCTGTAAACAGCCAAGTGTTCAATGTCAGCTATTCTGCAACACATATGTGCTACCACTCCTGACACAGCTGTGCCTTTACTTTATCCAGAGGCAATTTTGTTTCCAACAATTTTTTGGATAGAGGAAGGCAATACTGTTCTTGGAGCACTTCCCATCACTTCTTACAGCTATTCCAAGGAACGACGATCAAAGGGGTCGCTAGCTACCCTTAAGGACCATATAATGGTAAGACTTTACGATGATTCTCTTTTGACTTCTCATATTGATGAATATATGCACTGGTCTTTTGACCTCCTTGTGAATATACACCTCAATCATAATTCTGCTTCAGTCGTGGTAAAGAAAGGTTTAGAACATTTGCGTCAGTCGCATGATGGTTCTGCTTTTTCTGGAAAAGAGAGCATGCTCTTTTTTGATGAAATCGATTCCCGGCGCCAGGTGCAGAGACTGGCGGGATTGATGAGAGATATTGAAGGATTTGATTACTTCTTTACTCTGACTTGTAATGAGAGACGTACGTTCGGTGTTTGGCCAATACGACTTGAAATAGAATCTGTTCATGGTACAGAAGGTCCAGCGCTTAATCAAGCACTTTCTTCTTACTGTAGTATTCTTTGCCGAACCTGGGAGCGTACTATTAGATATTTTCTTCATTGGATCCAACATAGCCCTCAACAACCGTGTGGGCATGTTACGGCGATCTGGTCAAGATACGAATTTCAGTCTGCCGGTGCGTTAGGTAATAAACCTCATGTACACGGCTTCCTAAAAGTTTCAGATGACGACGACAAAACAAAGTTGGATAGAATAAAATGCAGTCTTGAAGGTATGTTTCAACCTGAAGTATCAACGGACTATGACTCTTTAAAAGAGATGGGCATTGTAGGTGACCGCCACAATTATTACGATTTGAAAGATCTGTGTGCATCCCTCCATGTCCATGACTGTAATCGTGCCAACGAAAGATGCATGAAAAGGAATAGAGATGGGTGCAGAAACACCCCCCCGTCTTTCGATTACGCTTTTTCAGGCACAGAAAATATGTATGACGATGAGATTTTAACTTTATTCAAAGACATGGGATTAGGGGAAACCGATACCAATGAACAAGTGAAACTTGACTCCCGGTTCATTGGTGGACGTTGGACCTATCCTACGCAACCTGGACCGACATTTCTACCAACAATACCGTTATTTCTTGCAGCGATGCAGTCTTGCACAAACGTGCAGTGTGTAGACACACGTTTTCAAGTATCTTACGTATGCAAATACGCTGCAGGTGGTGAAGAACATCGTGATGCAAAATTTAACAACACAAAAGACAGTGATACTGTGGATGTATCATACGATGACTTAAAGAATTTGAAAATTTCCAGCCAAGCTAAGTATCACAAAAACGCCTCTTCTGAGCCTTTGGCACGAGAAATAGGTTTAGCGGAAATGTCTTGGTTTTCGTTAGGCCTACCGTTTGTTATGACAGAAGAAGAGTATACGCACGTTTCTACTTCCCAGCCAGAATATCGTGCTGCTATCACTAAAAGAAGACAGGGCCAAGAGCCTCTCCCGCCAGGTGGTGGCGAACAACCTTTTACAATAACAGACCGTCTGACATTCTCTGAATGGAGGCATTTCACCCCAAATCAAAATATCATCATTGAGCAATATTTTGATAATGTGTATTACTTGGATACGACCTGGACTTTCTCTGTGAGACCACCCGAGCTTATGTTTGTTGACAAACTTGAACTTTACACCAAGTGGTTTATTCGGAAAAGTAGCCGCACAAAGCTTGAAGTAAACGAGGACGTCATTCTTTCGCCTTGGATTGATGGCACTGGCCATGCAATTTTTCTTCGGCATAGATATATAACTGAGGCAGTAACTTTTCTAGAAACATTTATTGACCGTCCAGATCAAGAGGTGCCGCAGCACGTACATGATTTGTATGTAGGTATATTTTTGGTGTTGCAGACCGATTTTGACAATGGTACTCAATCCGAATTATACCTAAGGTTGGTAGATTCTACAGCCACCAAGAGGAATATTGTTGTTTTTCCCAACATCACACCTTTCCAATTTCCTCGATTCATAATACATTTGCTTCTGTCTAAAGGATCTTTCCTTACTGAA
Organism: Sthenelais limicola; assembly: GCA_942159475.1. Taxonomy (NCBI): domain Eukaryota; kingdom Metazoa; phylum Annelida; class Polychaeta; order Phyllodocida; family Sigalionidae; genus Sthenelais; species Sthenelais limicola. The sequence goes on along the minus strand of OW804100.1, from coordinate 3,717,789 downwards.
GTTGATTTGTATAGTGCCCCAAGTTTACAACAGGCTATGGTTTCAGCAAACCTAATTCCAAGTTTACACCCTACAGAGGCACAACAGTTGGAGCTTGTTCGGACTTTTTTACTTGATCAACTGATGTGGTTGCCTATTGGTAACCGACAGTTTCATAAGATTTTGAAATTTTTGCCACAAGCCTTCAAGTCCTTTTTCAATGACGATGCCATTCTGTATCAAGCTATGCCACTAGCTACGGATGTAGCAATATCCCAAAAAGCTTCAGACACACTCAAGGAATTAGAACTTCAGTATAGAAACAATGCTATTGATGTGTTGAATATGCAGCAATTTTTCAACTTTCCTGATCTTATAGCATTTCGTGCTCAAGAAGAGGTTTTTTACCAACCTGAACTTCAAAGAGCCCCTGGGCAGAGCGATTTATCGCATGGAGAACAACAGATGGCCCTTCAGGCACTGTTGAATGCAATTGATGCATTACAGCAACCTAATGTTTCTTTCGTGAAATTTCCTCTTCTTATAGGGCCTCCTGGTTCTGGGAAAACGTACCTTCTTTTGATGGCCCAGACATACGCTCTGTCTAAAGGTTTCAGGTGCATGCTTACGTGTCTTACGGCTGAACGGGCACAGGCCCTAGGAGGCCTGCATGTTCACGCACTTTTTTCTATACCAGTAGTGGATATAGGATTGCATACCGTAAATATCATTGCTGAGATGTGTCTTGGACGTTTAGCCAAAGACAACCTGAAAACAGAATTTCTACGGCGTATTCAGGTTTTAATTATTGAAGAGGTAGGTCTGATCTCTGCAGAGACGTTCGCAATAATGGACTTAGTTTTACAACGTTTATGTCAGTCGCCAGTCCCTTTCGGTGGAATTTTGGTAATGGCTTCTGGAGATGCCCTACAGTTACCGCCCGTTCAAGGGATGTCGATATGGAGTAGTTGTCATTTACTAACTACATTCCGAGTATTATTGTGTAATCACTATGTACGTTGTGCTCAGGATCAAGATCTACGACGCATGATTGAAATATTAAGGATAAATACAGTTACTGACGCAGAAGTAGAAGAATATGTTTCCATATTTACAAGACGGTGCAGGGCACAATTTGTAGCGAGTTGGGATCAAGTACCACAACATGCCCTCCGAGTTCTTTCTACACGTCAGGCTGTTGAATCAGCTGTACGCAGCCATATTCGCGCAAAAACTGGAGATCCTACCATTCATTCTTTGACTGCAAAGGCTTTGGACGAAGTCGAGTCTGTAGCAGGCAACTGGATTCCTGCCAATCAGGCTGCAGTTCGTTCTTTAAAGAGATAAACCACAGTTCAACTGGGAAAAAAACTGAAAATAACATTTTGTTTAAACTTTGCCTTGTGAAAGAACAAGGTTATGTGAATTCAAAAAGCCAATAAAAACAATATGTCACCGGGTTAGTTTTCATTTCAGGGAGCCCTGAAATTTAGGGTTGTTCACTATAGAAGTCTATGAGAAAAGGACAATTTTTTTCGTTTTTTCAGTATAAAAAAAAATTTGAAAATAACTTTTCCCTAAAAATCTCTGTAGACATAGCTAACATATTGCTTTACCCTTTCAAGCAATAAAAAATGGGGGTCACCAACTTTTTAAAAAAGTTATTCAAATGAATCTGATTCCCAATGAGTTAAAAACAGGAATATTGAAGATTTTAAAAGCTAAATAATATTGTTCAAAATATGTTGATACCCTGTTCTTTCATGCATGAGGGTAAACCTGTATAGTGTTTATGTTTAGAAGACATTTCAACTGAAAAATGTTATTTATCTGTCTGAAATCTTGGAAAAACTAAGAAAATATCCATTTTCTCCACATACTTCAATACTAAACTTTGGTGGTCTCTAGAATGAAAAAAAAATATGCTGAGATACATTTTTTTTTCCTTTTTGTTATCCCCAAACCACCTTCTTTCTCAAGACGAAGTTTGAAAAAATTATTGTCACTCCTTATTTTTCACGCATTAGTTCCTTGAATTCCCGCCTGCAGCAGTGCATATGACTGTGGTTTATCTCTTTAAACCGAAGTTGCAGTGAACCTGTAGAGGTATTTCTTCACGCAGGTGCTCTTATGCGTCTTACATTTAATAATCCTTCCACAGGTAATACGCCTAGGTTTTCACAGGGTCAACTTTGTGTGATCCAGGAGCTCCCTCGGGTTGCCAACAACGGTATAGTTAACACAGAACATAGACTACGTGTAACGCTCATACCACCAGGACAAAGGCCTAGGGAAGGCGATGAAATTTTTGACAGTTGGATATCTTTTAATCTTCAACCAAGATACACGTCACCAGTAGTCATTGGACAAGGGGCTGCAAAAGGACGTAGGTTGCAGTGGCCACTTCAATATTTTGTTGCATCGACGATTCATAAAATCATCGGAGAGACCTGCACACAACTTGCCACCCAGTTAGGCAATCAAGCCTCTATGTATAAGGTTTGGGATAGAAGTATGTTACTTGTACTCATAAGTAGAGTTCGCAACTTGCAAGACCTTGTATTTGTACGAGATTTTGATGAAACCATCATAGTCATGACTGCTTTACTTTGCACCAAGTCTTCTTACAATGCGAATGTGCAGCGCACGCTTTTCCAACTTGACTCTTTACATGAAAGGGAGCGTGTGGTTGACACTGCGTTTGTTCAGCTTCAACAAGAACTACCAGATTATGAACTTGGTTTTGTTTACATGCTTGCAAGTACAAAGGATTGTGAAACAGCCTACGTTGGTGAGACTTGTAATATCAGGCGACGATTATGTGAACATAACAGTGGGAACGGGGCGCAGTTTACACGCCATATTCATCTGAGGCCGTGGTGCCTATATGTTCTGGTCATTGGCTTCCCGGGTGAAGCACGTAGCCAGGATAATGGTAATGCTCGCCGCCACTTTGAACATCTGTGGCATGCTGCCATTGCTGCTATACCCCGTCCCAATCGTTCCATTCAATCAATTTATGAGGCTGGTTTACAGGTCTTCCACCGAATCAAGCAACAACGTAATGTCCCAGACTTGCAGTGGATGCAGTGTGGTCGACTCATGAGAGACCTTAGGTAATTAATTATTAACTGAAGTAATTGAAGTAGGCGCTTCAAAAATGCCATGTTATTAAAAACTGGTAGGTAATACCATTTTTCTCATATAAATGATACCGTTTACCAAGTGATTAGACACTTGGAGTCGAAGTCGGCAACTTCTGCTAAAATGCCATTTTCCTCATATAAATGATACCGTTTACCAAGTGATTAGACACTTGGAGTCGAAGTCGGCAACTTCTACTAAAATGCCATCAGTGTGGACATTACTTCACCAACGCTGAATATATACGACGCTTGGATTATTTGTATATATAAATAAAATGTAATTGAATTTCCATTCTCTTCATTGAACTGATGAAGGGAGAGTTGTTCTATCTTAAGACACTCTCCAACCGCGAAACGACTACCCTCTTCAAGGCCAAGGACGTGACTTGGTTGGGCACAACGGTGATATACAATATACGAGCCATTTCTATCATATACATGGTGGAGTTTCAAATATTTGTAGGTACTGCGCTCTTAACCCTGCTATGCATCTTATAAGTAGTAAGAGACATTTATGGAAATATTACAATAATACACGAGTTCAAAATTTGATTATTGTACATAATACAGCTCCCTGCTATGCAACTAGTAAGAGACATTATGAAAATATTACAATAAGGTTTGTAAGAGTAATTGATTAGAAAGTAACTGCCGGTGTCATGTTGATCATTGTATGGGCACCAAATAGAAATGTACATAATACACATTCGGTAATGATATGTGTTCATGTGTAATGTCTGCTTATTTACTTGCACGGCGATTCGGGTAAATAACAACAAGAATAGAACAACACAGATCTCCGAGTCCTTGCTAGCACTTTAGTCTTTATTGCCGACTAAAAACCCTTCAACCACAGTGAAAAAGGTTCTCCCTCCGCTTCACAGAAGAGAGGGATTAGAACAAAAAAGTTATAGTAAAGAAAGGGTAGTTTAAGACAAGAATTGACATCAGACATAGGCTAACAGTAAAATATTAAAATAAGAGAGACAAAACCCCCACACGACATCTGGTGGCAAAACATCCCTGCAACAGATAGAACAGCCAGCCCGAATCCAGTCCGGCCGGCCGCACCCGGATAACCGGGCGACTAGACCGGGAGCTCGGGACACTGGCTAGCAGCGCCGGGCCAGAGCGGGGATAACCGCTCCGACCCGGCACCACCACACTCAGCACCACAATACCCCCCTCCCCCCCTTTTTCTGGAGGGAGGACCGACTAGACACGAACTGGCTAGAACTAAACAGGTCCTAAGTAAGACGTATAATACATTAAATCGTAAAGACACATACAGTGGAAATGGAACATAAGGACATAGAAGAACGACATGTGAAAAAGTAAAGTGAAGGAATATTAAAAAGCCTACACACGCGTGGTGTAAGTAAAAACAATATATTCCTATAACAACACAATACAATATGAAACATACCTTTAACTTGGGAGAATAATAATGAAGAAAAACTCTAACCCGAGGTATGATCACAATCACTGGTAGGATAAATCCGGTAAAATAAAATCACAGAGGTCCATATGCTTTAGCATAAAATAATGTCCATGTAAATAGAGTAGATGTCCACGTAGTGTCTGTTGCAGGGAATCAGGGGGTTGTTGTCTCGGAGAGGACTGGAAATATCCGCGAACGACTGCATCCGGCCCGGTTGACTTCGGCGTAGCCAGATGCCAATGATACTGGCGCTCCCACGCCGCCGTCCATCCGGAAAACAACAAATAAACACACAATCATCATCACACTACAAAAAACAGTGGAAGAGCACTAATACTCATCCATCACTGTGCCCTTCTCACCCCGAAGCAACCGATTCTCCTCCTCAACAGATATCTCCATCTCAGGACTTTCCTCAGCTGCATCCGAGTCCACAACTTCACCCTCACCCGTATCCTGGGTCAAGTTTTCTTCCAGCCTCTTCATCTCCAACGCCAGTCTTGCGGGACTATCCAAAGCCTTATCGGGAACTAGCACAGCGGTTCTCTCCGGGCTAGCAACCGGAGTGGAAGTAACCCTCGCAGCGCTAGGCCTAGGAGTCAGCGTCACCATAGTGCGGGGTTTCGGCAACAGAGCGGGTTTTCCCCCCCGAACCATCCCCGGCTTGGCAGCATGTGGCACCGAACCACCGGATGGTGGTGGGTTTTCCCCGAAACCAACTCCACCAGCCACCGCAGCACTATAGAGAGGCACTTGCGGTGATTGCCGAACTCTAGACACAGCAGGAGGACTAAACAAAGGCGGAGCCATGCGCATAGCCATCTGCGCATTCGGGTCCGCGAAAGCACTCATATTAGGATCCGCAGCAGTATATTGAGGCAAATTCTGTCCAAAAGACTGGAAAAAGGCATCCCAGGAGGGAAAGGCCGGCATAGTCATAGCAACAGGTGGTGGAGGCGGCAATTGTTGAGCAGCAGGCTGAGGCAAGTGTTCCTCAAACATTTCCTTGAAGAGACCCGACATCACTTCCCGCATATCTGAAATGCTAACTGTACCACCAACAGCTCCGGTTTTCTCCGACTTTTCCTCCTCCTCCATAACTTGATCCTCCGGCTTACCCTGCACTTCAGTTTCCACCTTATCTTTCTCCGTCTTCTTCCGCTTAGAATCCGGACCACCTTGCTGTTCATAGCGGGACAACTTACGACGCAACTCCATATTTACTTCACGCGAACGGTTATCCTCCTCTTTATAAAACCTCAACTGATCCTGCAAGTCCAGATTCTCCTGTTCTAGATTCGGAATCAGTTTCACCTGTTCCCGCAACTCCTGGATCCCTTCCAACGGATCAAAAGCTTCACCAATTAGGTTGCGAATATCCGCCATGACAGCCGAAGCAGTCGACTGAATGGCTGAAACTCCGGCGTCCATACATGCAGTTATTCTTTCCAAAGACTTAGAAACATGGTCATAGGTGGCATCAACATTCGGGATTCGACTTCCCATTGGCCGAACACGTTCCGAACGCTCCGAACGCTCTGCACCAGACAGCATAGAACTCTGGTCTACCACCGATGACTCAATGGAGGAGTTCATGTGATCAGCGCTCCCATAACTGCTACTTGGAGGCTTCTTCCAAACACTCGCAGGGGCCGGGCCTGAACCATGAGAGGACGGGTGCTTGGGGATCACAAACCGCCTAGAACCACCAGTCCTCCCGAGAACAGACACGGTCTCCCAATCTCCTCTGGTCATTCTCGCAAACTTTTGACACCCGTAATTTGGGAACTCCTTTTGAAACACCCGAAAACTTATGCACATATCAAGTGCAGTGTCCCTCTTCTCATGGTGCTGCGTCATACAGTGCCTCACTAATTCTGATCGGCGATCCAATCTCACCAAACAAGACGAAGCATGTGGGCAGGTCAGCTGGTAACTAGCCGGACAATGCTCCTCCACCAGATGCCGGTAAAACCTTTCCCTCGTTCTGTAAGAACGAACCCCATCCGGATTGATGGCCGGGTCCAAATGCCGGCAATACACAAAAGGACACCTCTGCCCCGGGCTCCACAAACGCTCCACACTATTCAGCTTCACAAGCACCGTCGGGTTAATCACCACCTCCCGGGTTGATTCCGGCTGCCGACCAGTACGACTCTTCAAGAAATGAAATTCCATCTCGTACTTAGACATCAAAGTCCCGTTTGAGTATTCGGCCATGGCCTCATCCTCATCCTCGGACTCAGGACAGACAGGGAAGGTATCCTCCACACTTGGTACCACAGGGGCAATTTCCTCCTCCAGCACTACAAAAGTGTCAAGCTTTTTCTGTAAAGCATTCCACCGGGTCAAATTTCTCACAGCAAAGTCAGGGTCCTCACGTTTCTTGATAAACTTCCCCGACCTGTAACGAGAAATCCCGTGTTGCCGTTCAATCGCTTGGACCTCCTTCTCCGAACCAACTTTCGCAGAACTAGGTTTAGGCTTCTTCTTTTTAGACTTCACCTCCACAAAACCAGCATCATCCTCAGGTTTTTCGGTTACAACATCAACAACAGGAGTGGTATCCATTTCCTCCGCCTCCTGTGTTTTTTCAACACCTTCAGCGGTAAGCTGAGCAGTGTCCGGGGTGACACCTTCCGTGCCCGGGTCTCCAACAGCAGCCGTAGCATCATCCTCCACTATCTCTCCCTCTTCGGCTCGGGGAGCCGGGGTAGACTCGGGACTGTCCACAACCACCACGTCAGAGGCCGCGGGAGAAGGAGCTCTCTCCGTCTGCCCCGCTGCAGCAAGCTGAGCTTCGGGAAGCTGAGTATCAGCCGCTACAACTCCGGGATTAGCCCTCCGGGGACTGGTCCTTTCCACCACCTTAGTAGCCGGCTTCTCAGTTAACTTCTTCCCGGGTTTCTTAACCTTAGTAGCTTTCACCACAGCTGATTTCTTCAACAGCGACTGCTTAGCCACAGTTGCCTTCTTCATTGCAGCAAGCCGGGACTGCTCCCGAGCTTTCCGCTCAGCCTTCCTCTGTTCACTCAACTTTTTCTTCACAGCAAGTTCAGGGTTCGGGGCAGGAACTTTCGCCATCTCAGGGAAATCAGCAGCATAACCCTGTGAGCCGCCCGGCTTCTCCTCGTCGGCCATAACACGGCCACTGACAGGATCACAACCTGATCCTATCCAACACGAACACTTTCAAAACCGGGTCACACTTTCTGCACAGTTACGACAACTGAAACTTCAATGAAATGCAAAGGAATATTCGACAATTCGACTATTTTATTCCACGTGGGGCAATAGCATACAGTGGGACACGACCGACCAAGTCGACCGAATGCAACTGACTGACTGGTTCACACCAGCCACCTCTCGTTCCTTCACGCGAGAACGAGGTCACCGGGTCTAAAAATAGCAACACCAGTCAAGTAACCAGCCGCAGACGACTCATGACCCGGCCTCAATTGGTCATACCCCCAAATGAGCAATGCCCCAACCCCTACCTGTAGACACAACAACTGATAATGCCCCCGAGCCAGACATACATACAACAAAAACACGACTATATCAATGATTTAAGCCAAAAAGGTTATAGACTGGTACTCCCCACTTTATTTCCCAATGGGTCCGGCAACCCGAGGAGGTCAACTGGCCAGTTAAACCGATCGGAGCAAAAATTAACACAGCCAACCAATATAGTGATATCTTCCAAGGTCGAACCGGAGCTCTACACACAAGCTTCCGCGCCCGGCCCGACTCTACTGCAGTACTTCTCGTTGTGTAATTTGTTTTCTACTTCGCACCATTACATCCAAACACATTAACTAATCCCCATCCCATATCTATCCGGAGGTCTAACAGTTCGGCGGGGCCTCTCGGACAGATACTCGGACTGCAACAAATTATCCATTGTTTCAGCCAAGGGTAACTCATCTTCCTCCAATACTGCAACTGCTTCATCCTCTTCACCCGACTCGACAGAATTCGCACCCGAGTCCCCCGAAACCTCTGACTGTGGCAAGACAGTAGTTTTAGGAGGAGCACGCGGCGGTCTGCCTCTTTTCCTAACATGATGCACAATTTTCTTAGCTGGTTTAGGAACCGGTGCCTCCGACCCGGGCAATACCTTGCCAACAGGAGAGACCCGAAGAATGTCCCGGCCCTTAGCCCCCTGCTTCTGGTATTCAGGGGCCCGATGAAGATTAGTAGCTTGAACCGGTTGTCCATCAGCATCAAAAGCCAGCTTCAACAAATTGCCATTCCACCTCAAGAGGCCATCCGCAGTTTGCAATTCATAGGTAGAACCCTGCACCCTCCGAACCACCAGAAAGGGTCCATCCCATTTAGGCCCATACTTCTTCTGAGCCATGGGAGTGGCATATCTCCACACTAGGTCCCCTTCCTTGAATTCCTTAGGCCGAGCTCTCCTATCAAAATACCTCTTTTGAAATACAGCCGAATGGCCCAATTGCTCTCTCACAAATTGATGTCCCTTCCTCAATAAAGAACGAATCTCCTCCACAAATACAGTTGGGCAAGGAAAATCCACATCACCACTTAGAGTTCCATAAATAATGTCAGCTGGTACCGTCACCTCAGAACCAAATACCACCATGTTTGGTGTACAATGTGTACTCTTATGGACAGCACCCCGATAAGCATGAGCAATGCAAGGAACTAATAAATCCCAATTTACATCCTCATACTCCGTCAGACAAGACAATTGCTCGACCAAAACCCTATTAAAACGTTCTACCTGTCCATTAGATTCGGGTCTATAGGGCAAGGTCATTAGCTTTTCAATGTCTAACATTCCAAGCAAATTCTTCATCAAACTTGACCGGAACTCCGGAGCCCCGTCCGTCTGCAGAGAGACTGGCGGGCCATAGCGTAAGTGAATAACACCATCGCACACGTTGCAGCAGTATGGTCGGGCAAGGGGTAAGCCTCAGCCCATTTACTGAAATAATCCGTCACCACCATAACACATACATTCCCTCTAGGTGTTTTCCGAAAAGGACCAATAATATCTAGAGCCACCCGACTCCATCTCACTCCCTGCAACTCCTTTTTCAAAGGAGAGACACCCCGGCCTCCCCGGCTCTTGCACGAAGCACAAATTTCACACCCACGTACCCAGTCGGCTATATCAGAGCGCATCCAGGGCCAAATAAATTTATGTAATGCCGCTTGATAAGTCTTAAATTCGCCGAAATGGGCCGCCAATTTGTTTCCATGCAAAGTATGGAACAGCTCCTTACGTAAACCAGATGGTACAGCTGCACGATAATAGATTATACCATTATCACTCTCCCATTCCAAACACAACAAATTATCCTTCATAACTAAAGTTGACAGTAGCCGGGCATAGAAACAATATTCATCACCTTCCGGCAACATGACAGCCTTAGTGAGAGTTTTGACCCCCTCCTCTACCAAAGTGATTATGCGAGAAAGCACATCATCCTCATGCTGGGACGATGACAACCGATCACCCGCCAAAGATGAAAATAGCTGGTAATCTATTGTCATAACAGCAACCACAGCCTCATGTGCCCCACAGTCCGGACAGTCCTCCCGGGGACACTTCCGAATGGGAAGTCGCGAGAGCGCATCCACATTCAGATGATGCTTCCCCGGCCGGTGAACTATCTGATTCTCCGAAACCCCGTAATGCTGAAGGGTGGTCAGCCACCTCGCCAACATATTGGTCGGGTCTTTGAAATTCATAAGCCACTGCAAAGACGCGTGGTCTGTTCTCAGCATAAAATCACTCCTACCAATGACATAATGTTGAAACTTACTGAGATAGGTCAAAACCGCCAACAGTTCACGTTTGGTGGTACAATAATTACGCTGTGCCTTAGACAGGGAATTGCTAGCATAGCTCAACACCACTTCCTTATCTTTCTGAATCTGGGATAAAATCCCAGCCATACCAAATCCGGAAGCATCCGTATCTAAAATGATGGTACCCAGGGGTTGCGGATAGCCTAACACTGGGGCCGAAGTAAGCAAATGCTTGAGTTTCTCAAACGCCAACATGCAGCTTTCATCGAACACAACTTTTCTACTTTTCTTTTGGTCTCCACCTACCACCAAGGCCTGAATCGGACCAGCAACCTCGGAAAAATAAGGCATAAAATCCCTATAATATGATGCAAACCCGAGGAATTGCCTCACCTCTTTAACGGTGGATGGTATCGGCCAGGTCTTCACCCGATCCAACTTGCTTGGATCCGGGCGGATTCCTTTCTGCGACACTACCCGTCCGAGATACAACACCTCCAAGTGAAAGAAGGAGCACTTCTTTGGCTTAAGTTTTAACCCGTAACTCCGCAATCGTTGCAACACCAATTCCATATTTCGTAAAGTTTCTTCAAAATTAGCTCCGAATATAATTATGTCATCCAAATACACCAGGCAACACTTCCAGCGCAACCCTACCAACATCTGCTCCATCATGCGCTCAAAGGTAGCCGGGGCATTGCATAACCCGAAACTCATCACTTTAAATTGGTATAGCCCACTGGACGAGACAAAGGCTGTTTTCTCCTTACTAGCCTCATCCATCGCTATTTGCCAATAACCACTTTCCAAATCCAGGGTGATAAACCACTTCATACCTCCAAGGGCTTCAATACACTCATCAATTCGGGGAAGCGGGAAAGAGTCTTTCTTAGTCACCAAATTAAGGGGCCTATAGTCAGCACAAAACCGACTAGTTCCATCCTTTTTGCCGACCATGACTATCCCCGCCCCCCACGGGCCATTGCTGGGTTCAATGACACCTTTTTTAAGCATATCCTGGATCTGCAGTTCCGCCGCATCACGTTTCGCCGGGGGCAATCGCCGACATGCACATTTAATCGGGCGAGCATCCCCAGTGTCGATCACATGCGTAACTTTATCCGTGTGGCCGAGAATCTCTCCCGGTAGTCGGAAGCAATCTTTATACTCCCACAGAATAGTCAGCAATCTACGTCTGTCAGCCACTGTTTCCAGATGAGACTCCCGAACTAACTTCTCCAATGGACACCCATCCCCGGAGAGCATCATAGGCACCTCCGGTTCCAATAAATCCATATCAACCATGGGGCTCTCGCCTTCCTCAGCAAGATCCCTCAGTCCAGGTGATGATAAACTGAACATCAAAGGGGAGCTGGCAGGATTATGCAACGATATTGTCGTACATTGCCGGTCGCCTGCGACCAGCCGACTCACAACTACACAATGCCCCAACTCGGCTTGTCCCGATTCAAAGAATACATCTTCACCCGCCGGTTCAAAGTCCACACAACTACAAATGGTAGAAAAAGCATCTAAAAAGATTCCCTCATACCCATTTCGGCTGAGTGTACCGCTTTGCAAGCCCCGGCACATCACGGACTGTTCACCTGCCTCAAGGGTGAATTCACCGGACCAATCCGAATTGCATCTGTGCGTTAGGATAAAATCCATGCCCAGAATACCAGCTTCTCTTCCCACTAAACCACTTATTATCATACAAGTAAGAGCGAACCACGCTCCTCCTATCCCGAGGGCTACTCGTACACAACCATGTGTGACAAGATCATGTCCTGTGCCGGCATAGCACGTTACCTGGCACGGTATCAGGTAAGGCTTTACCGACAACTCATCGTACATTTCCTTCTTTATTAATGTACATTGAGCACCCCAATCAATAAGAAACTGGCCAGTCACATTCACTATCGTCACATCCGCATACATTCGGTCAGCAATCCACGGTATACTTCTGTCCGAAATAGTTATATCAAAATTACGAAGATCGCATGCCATAATCTTGCTTACCAGGGAGCCATACCCTCCCCATTCAACCTTTAAAATTTGCCCCGGCAAGCAAGCATGTTCGGGTACACCCTGATGCACCACTTCCACCATACATGAAAGCATATCCGATTTCACCTCCGAATCTCCGCATACACTCCCCACCGAGTTAATACCACGGGCGTCCCCTAACCCGGCTGAGGGCGGCCGAACCGAAACCTCCATCGGTGTTTTCCCCGAGTTCTGACATACTGCGGCATGTGTATTACCCTCTGCCCCCACTCCACCGCCTAGGAGGGGCTGGCAGAGTTTCCCGGATTCCCGGATTCCTTCAATGCTGCTTCGCGCTCCGCTTGTCTCTTCATACTCGCAAAATGCAAAGCTTGCTGGTCACACTCAGTTATCAGATGGCCTTCTTCCCTGCAATAATAGCAGATCGGTTTTTTAAACGTGCCTTTCCGGAACGGCTTACGCTCAGCTTCTGGCTGAGTCTTCTCAGCACTCTGCATCTTCGGGAGCTCGGGACACTGGCTAGCAGCGCCGGGCCAGAGCGGGGATAACCGCTCCGACCCGGCACCACCACACTCAGCACCACACATGTTGACAACTTCACATGTTATGTCAAGCTGGTGGGAACAAGCCACCTGACAGTTGAGCAATTATTGTCTAATTATTGATTGTTTATTGGTAACACCATTATTATCTAGTTATTATTATGAAGTAGCGAAGTGACCCACTGCGCAGTGGTCAGGCAGATACTTCATTGTATAGTGATTGATTATTGAGTGGTACTGCAATTATTGTCGTAATGCAATTATTGTCTATTTATTGAAAGTTCTATGAAAATAATAAAATACAACTTTTAAATGTTAAGAACAATTGTACCAACAGTCTTAACATTGCCAGACATTGTCTACTTATTGATTATTGATGGTAATGATATTATTGTATATTTATTGAAAGTTCTATAAAAATAATAAAATACAACTTTTAACTGTTAATAACGTGATTGACTTTGTTTCTTACGACTTATTACTCAGATCTATACTCCAGGCAAAAGTATAAATGCCAGCCAAAAAAAAAATAAAAAGAAAGAATAAAAAGAAAGAATAACCATTCTAATGCCGCGTAAAAAAATTAAATACAACTTGAAGTGTTTTGATTTCGCATTCACCAAATTTTAAGAAAAATATTTCGTCATGATTATGAAAGATTGTCCCCCTCGGTGTCAGCTAATACAATAAGCCCTACATATTTCAAAAGAATTAGCGGAAATCATTTTTAATAATGGCAAGATTGCTACTGGTCGTCCATCATTAAATGATATGGTAACTTGAATGTAGTTGTAATTTGAATCGCTCGCTCCCGTGTATCTCAGCTACTTCGTGCACGTTAAGTAGATATATTTAAAATTTCAACTTAGTATAGCCTTAAATTTTGGCGCTATTGAGCTAATCTTAGGTCGGCATGAGGCGTGTGTATTGCACACGTTGAAGGCCGGTATTTTTCCACATAGATATTAGCCTTCATGGGTTCAATTGTATGCGAAGCATTTTCTACCATAGGGATGGGAGGTACTTTAATTATTAGGATAGTACTGAAATTATCATGAGCCTTCATGTAATGGCATTTATTGTCCTGGTCTTAAATTTATATAATTATATATGTATATGGTAATGGAGTTTTTCGTATTACGTAAGAGGACGATCTTATAAAAGTTATGGTGTAGCATTTTCGTTATTTTATCAGTAATAAAGCATTAGTGAAATTGAAGAATCACTTTCAATATGACGATTTATTGGGTCTCGTAGATTCTGTATAATCGACTATGTATCATCGAGTTTGCTTAGTAGGGCTTCGTAAGGAGAGAACAAATTGAAAGTGACATGTAATTAATATTGTTTATTGTATATCATATGAGAAGTCAAAAGAGAATCATATTTGACATTTTGTGATATAATAACATTTCGTAAAAATTCAAAATCACAAAATATGTGATTGCACGTACTACAGAACTAGAAAACAACATCAAAGGTCGACTGCCTCATAACTAGTAAGAGACATTTATGACAATATTATAATACCAATACAGAACAACATCAGAGGTCTGACGAAAATGGACTGCCTATCACACTGCTGCCTCATAAATAAGTTTATTTGGTTCGAAAAATTACTGCCGTAGTTTTTATAATCTTTTCTCATAATAATCTATAATTAAAATCTAACACTACGCCATTATGGCTGAATAATAAATAAGCATTTTTCTTGTAACAATCAATAATGAACATTTGTCAATATTATGGAAGTACCGCTGCTGCGTAATGGTCGAGTAATAAATAAATAGCAATAAATATACCATTGTTCTCGCATAACGATCAATAAATAGCAATTTTTTAATATTGTAGGACTACCCCTGCTGCAGAATGTAATATATGTATCATCAAATAGGGGAAGAGAGAAGAGAAGTCGACATGGTTGAAAAATAAAAGACACTGTAATAGGTCATTTCCTTAGTATGAAAAACCATTTATTACTGGTACATTAGACTTACCTTGTGAGTGATTTATAGCATATTTTTAATGGGGTAATATATAAAGGGAAAGTGTGGTAGCGACAACACCATTAATTCCATATGATTATAATGAGATTTATTATATTAACTATACGATTGAACTTGTTTTTGGTCAAAATCAGGCATAATAAAATAAGAATACTGACAATTAATACCTGGAGAAAGAGGATAGCAATACTGTAGTAATAGTATGTCTAATGTAAAAACCTTTAATTACATCGGTGTTTGATTTTGACCAATGAAGAAAAATTCAATCCTTCAGTTGAAATGATAGATGTCATTATAATTAATAATCAAATGTAAAAACCTTTAATTACATCGGTGTTTGATTTTGACCAACGAAAAAATTCAATCTTTCAGTTGAAATCATAGATTTCATTATAATTATATAAGTTTATTCAAGCCAGAACCATGCAACCCCATAAGGGCACCTAAACTATGTTTTGATCTTTAAAAGTGTTAACATAAAGGTTACATTTAAAAGTATCTGTACTGGAAATTAATAATAAAATTGCAAATTAGTTTTAATGTGAAAATCCTAAAGAGAACAAATTTTTGTTTGGATACTCAATATGAATAGTTAAGGTATAAATGAAAGAAATGTGAAAATCCGAAAGAGAACAAATTTTGTTTTGGATACTAAATATGAATAGAAGCCAGCAAAAAAGTCAGACAGTTTTATCGGAGCTTTACATGAAGATATAATATTTAGGCATCACCGTCGCCGGCTACGTGTGGTGCTCCTTCTGCGTCGTGCTGTATGCGGTCATTCTGCACGCAGGTGACGTTTGGTGCACGAATGGGGTTACATGGTTCCCTCATCTTCTCAATATCCGGTAGAATTTCGCGTGGCTGGACGGAGCATATGTGGAATTTTCGCGCTCGCGCCACTTCACTACTGCCACTGATGGCTGTCTTGAACCAACCGGTAACCACCCACGGTATTGCTGCTTCGCGGTAGGCAGCCATAGTTTGGCGTATGTGCAGACGAACATCGTCTATGTTAATGACCGGTGCCGTTAACCTAGCCTGAAAGTACATGAATAATCATGAGAGATTTGTGTGGAACTTGTCAGAAACAAAAAGTAAAAAACACGATATGTAATGGAGGTTAAGGAAATATGTTGAAGTGACAGTGAAAGAAGCTAAGGTATAAATAAATTTTTAAATTTACAAAAAGTAATGTACATTACCTCATTTAATTTTAAATAATTTGAAGACTCAGCTCTATATGTAAATAGATTTAATAAGAATAGTGACAATTTATTAGATGTCATTATAATTAGATAAGATTAAGTTAATTACATGTCATAAGTACTTACTCCAAAAAAAACAGGGTGTAAGAAGAATTTTGCGAGGCTTCTTGATAGCACCTCAGCGTCGTATATATTCAGCGTTGGTGAAGTAACGTCCACACTGATGGCCAGAATGGCCGCACCACTTCCTTCCATTCCGAAACATGATTTCTCTTCTGTGTGGCTCCCGTCACAGGCTGACGCCGGGCACGTGTACATCACTTCGGCATGCGAGAGCGTTAGGTCATCCACTACCCCGTGGATGGGGTAGAATTTGCCTTCTCCACTTGCTTCAGGTTTGTACGAGGATAAGGGGGATTGGCCGTCTGTCGATACCGGTATCAGCGGCGACTTGGTGCGTAAGATCGGTATCTCAAACAAATTGTCCTGCCTGTACGACGGTTCATATATCAAAACCGTCGTCCCCAACCAGGTAATGTCCTTGGCTTTGAACAGCGTATTCGTTTCCCGGTTGGCGCGTGCAGGTAGAACAATTCGCCGTTCATCACTTCACTGAAAACGATGGAAAGAAACTTTGTTAGTCATAAAATAGCAAATATAAATATAAAACATATGACGAGTGATTCAATAGTCAGGTCAATATATTTATATTAAATTTGTAGATTTTCAAAATGCATATGTCAAGGGGTAGGCTATAAATCTGTCCATGTTTATGTGGAGATGCCCACCTATCATGGCATAACCCCACTAAAATAATGAAGAATCACTCTGTTGTAGGCATGGGTTTGCAGTAATGATTACCTGAATGTTTGTATATAATATATATGTGCAATAGATTTGATATTTGTTATATTCAGTTTCATTTCGGGCACAGATATATGAATCAAATAGCCCTACCGAATCAGTAGTAGACGGTCGTAAGACGTCTCAATTTTTGCCATTTTGCGATTGTCGAATTGTTTTACTGGCTGTCGCTTCCAGCCCCCTTTCTTTGCCTTGAGTATTTGGCCAAGCATGTACGTGTTGTCTGTACCCGACGGGCACTGAGTGCAATTGAGTGGGATAGCAATGCGATCATTTTGTGATTGACTGCAAACTAGTGAAGTGTGATTTTTATGGCTTTGAATCACTATGTGATTAATTTCTCGAGATTTTGTGTCTGAGGCATTTGCTTGAAAATAAACCCCGAGGCCCGGAGGGCCGAGGGGTTTATTTTCAAGCAAAAGCCGAAGACACAAAATCGAGGGAATTAATCACTTTAATAGCCGATTTTTGGATTCAATAACACTGTTTAAACACATATTAACAAATATTAGGCTCAAAAAAAGGTTGTAGATGTACTTACAGCATGAAGAACTCCAATAATTTAACTCCTTAACTCCAATACATAGGTTACTATTTTACATCTGACATGGAAAGGACCGAGTCAAATGCAGCCTTTATAACGTCCAAATCATGATGTTTTACACATATTTACCCATCACATTCTAATATTTAGATTATTTTACCTCTTTCTAACCAATATCACATATGTACACGTAATCATAACTTCACAATGTCGTTTACGTCAGCCGCACTCTCCGTTCCAGAAACAAACGAAGCTTCCAGTTTTTGCATGCAACCAAGCATCAGACTTCCGGTTTACGAATGCCGTATCCGTGTGTCTAGGGACTTAAAAAAGAAATAAATAAAAGATTTGAATCGGTAGAAATGTTTTAAATGTTGTTTTAGCCCGATAGCGAAGTTTTCCTTCATGGAAATCAAGTAATAAATGAATGGCGACTTCAGAAACCATGTGTTTACACGCCCGCAAGTTTGCACGCTTTAGTCGGAATCTAAATGGTAACGCGACGGCTGGCAGAATGAACATCCAGGTACAACAGCCAATCAGAGGTCGGTATTTACTTATGTTTATGTTCAGCGAGCCAGCCTGTTTTCATAAGGATCCGCTGCTTGCTATCCAAAGCATCAGAGACTTCCGGTTTACGAGTGCCGTGTTGCGTGTGTCTACGGACTTGAAAAAGAGATAACTAAAAAATCTGAACCGCTAGAAATGATTTAAATATAGTTTTAGCCCGATAGCGAAGATTTAGTGTACGGGAATCAAGTATTCAATGAATGGCGATTTCAGAACCCATACGTGCGACCGGAAGAGATGTGGAGATCCTTCGGCATAGCCACTCATGTGCACGTTGACTTGGCGTTGCATTGTGTACGGTAGTCTATATAGCGCACGGAAGATTTCATTCAAAAGGGACCCACACGTCAACAAACTGAGGCGTGCACGATGTCCGGCACGATGTCTACTGTGGCGGAATTGACAAATGGATTATTCCCTATTTCGTTGCTTACCACCATTCAGCAAGCAGATCATGCTAAGTACAAGGATATTTGGAACATTATCGGTGATTTTGGAGATATTGTGTAGAGTTTTACATAGCCTGGGCTTGACCCCACGAGGGGAGGCAGCCATTGTATCATGAAATATCGCTCGCACGATGTCTATCGTCGTCACGTTATGGCGAACCCTATGCCCTAAAAACTTAAAAATGGCTAATATTTCCATCGGAAACAGTGGAGGAATGACTTTAATGTGACCAGGACTTTATACACGTTCCAAACTGAACGCGGAATCGACGAAAAACAACCAAAAAACTCTAGTTAAGACCCGACCTTGAACCCTGA
The DNA here is from genome assembly GCA_942159475.1 of Sthenelais limicola. Taxonomy (NCBI): domain Eukaryota; kingdom Metazoa; phylum Annelida; class Polychaeta; order Phyllodocida; family Sigalionidae; genus Sthenelais; species Sthenelais limicola. Next base: position 3,698,928 of record OW804100.1, on the reverse strand, counting down.
ACCTGGAACTGTCATGGCTGCTTGTGGCGAACATGACGATGATTTGCAGGAATTGACAAATCGATTATTCCCTATTTCGTTGTTCACCACCATTCAGCAAGCGGAATATCCTTCTACAATGATATTTGGAACATTATCGGTGATTTTGGAGCTATTGGGAGTGATATTTAGGCGACAAACAACTAGTTGATGAGGTAAGTGACTGATTGAGCGGAAACGCCGACTGGGGTTTATTTTAACTACATCCGCAAAATAAATCTACATCCGCAAAATAAACCCCTGAATCCGAACAATAATTTACTTCATCCGTTTTCCGGTTTGACCACTTCCTGTCCAAACAGTAATTTATAAGTATCCAGAACCCCAGCAGAATCCAAAGATCTGCTATTAAAGTGAAATAGACATACCATTAGCAACCATTATGTGAAATCCATTGCGTCTAATTCCTCCTATGTTTTTGGTGGTCTCACACTTGTGTTGGTTCAAGTTCTCATTCATATTCATTTATGTTTGTATTAAACATGTGTTACTCAACCAATTTTATCTGCAAATTAATGTTTTCTTCAAAAGTCCATGATAGGCCTATGGGTGTGATCTAAATTGCGCATATAATGCGCATTCAAAATCGCGCCTAAATACTCATTATAAAGCAGCCACAACAAGACATACCTGGCACTGCTCACTCACCTAGCATTCACACTTACTGTCGCGCATATGACACCCAATTCTCTGACACTGACACTGACTCTCTGATACCAAGTTAAAGAAACCCCTACACACAAAGATAAATACTTGATTTACTCACGGATTTAATTCCTCATTTTGTAAAACCCACCCTGTTTTTTTCATATGAAATGAAATGATGTTATTTCATGTGATATTTACTGGGCTCGTGCTAGGATTGTTTTTCCTTTAGCCACTGTGGCGAAATTCCAAAGAAATATTATCACCACACTGACTTTCCTTTCGCCACAAAGTTAAAGCCATCACGAAAACGGACGTTTTTTTGTGTAAATGAGACTATAACTCTTATGAATGAATACACAGTACTTTAATGACATTGTCACTTTATTATTTAAAATGATATTGTAGTAATATACTGTACATACCATACCATCCTATTTTCTTCAGGGAAATAAACATAACTATTGATAACCATAATAAATGCCTCATAATGTAAAGAAACCATCTTTATATCCTTTATCATTGTACCTTGATCATTTACTCATTGCCGGCAAACGTCTCCCATTACATCATATCGACTGAGCATATTTTTTTTTATCTATTCCGCAATCAAGAGTATAGAAATATAGGTCTTATATTTGTTAAAGGTTAGGAATGCTTACAGGTGAAATCCTGGCCCCACTAATAATTAAAAAAGACTTTAATAATATTTATTGGTGGGATAGGACACCAAATGACGTCCTGATTTGCATCCATCATATTTCTTTTGTTTATAAAGCTAGAAGGGCCAAGTAGGCATCATGATGAATGCATAAGATTTTACATTATATACATAAATCCCCACCTCATTTTTAAGTACTTATGCGTTATAGTATCTTACACAAATATATAATCCAGTTTCAAAGTCGCAAAATAATCGCAAAATAATGGAATTTGATATATCATATTTGAACAGATGAATCAAGTCAATTCCAACGATGGTAACCATTAGGTCATGTAATAAGTATTTCTATATTTTAAGTTAGATATTTTCATTTTAGAAAAAAGGTTTGCATTACCTCTGGTCGGGTAATTACCAGTAAAGTAACTAAATACACTCCATATAATAGGATAACCTAAGAAATGCAAAGATATATTTCATACACTGTCCTAAAGTTTGGAATATCTATCAATGCTAGAGGTATATGGGCACTGAATGTAGGATAGAGAATATTGGATTTCAAAGTATTAGTTCATGGGATTTAACAATTATTGTCATTTTATCATATATATATATGTATATATATGTTCGAAATAATGGGAATATCCCTTACCCTTAGCCAGTAGTCCTTACCATTATGCGACTTGTCCCCACCAGGTGGCGGTACTGTTTTCACCAGGTGGCGAACTGGGAACTGGAGTGCATTTACAAATTCTTTTACAATAAAAGTGCTGTTAATACACTTTTATGGCATTTATACTGCTATAGATATTCCACATCATGTGCATAGGAATGTTATAAGTGATATACATCTATAGTTTATGTGTGTTATATACCTGTTTGATATTGAAAAATGCTGTGATCAAACCACCCTAATGATTGTACATATAGATTGTCCCTAGTCCTTGGGTGAGGCAGAGCCATTCAACCACTGGAACACATTAGATTCCTATAGACTGCTATCCTTCAGGCTCACAAAGAGGATGGTAGGATTGATGTAAACAAAATGATGCATATACATAGGTTCAAACTCTCTTCGAAATCTTGAAGGAATAATTATACCCTTCATACCTTTCTGTGAGAGAAGATATACTATCACTGCCAGGGCAGGAAAATGAAACTGCCATGAAGTGTCTCATTTATTTTAGATGGTATTAATTAAATATTATGATAAAATTAAAATGTAATACCTCTCTCAAAATGGCATTAGAATTTGCTAATTTTTGCAATGCTATTGCGTTATACTTTTAGCGTGACCATCCCGCAATCATTGCGCAATAGTTATTGCGTGAAAAGCGTCCACTCTCATCACAGAACTATGGCGAGATGATTGCGCATTAAAATTCGCGCAGAATCACGTTCATTTGCCCGTCGGGTAGCGGGTGTTCCGGTGAAATTCGATAGGGTCACGATGTTCACTTCTGGTCTCATACAGTACAATCTAGCACCATTGAAATCACCCTCTTCCATAAGTCTTATTACGTTGGTCGCCATGATCTGAAAAATATAATATGTACTCGTATAATATTAAATATAAAATTATTACACATATCAAATTTTTTTGCAAAGGTACATCAAGCAGTCTTATTGAAACAATAATATTTGAGGTGTTTTCTCGTGCAGGACCTTATACCTTCGTAAACATAAGATTATATAACACTTTTATATTACGGACCCAGCACAGTCATTATTTTACAATCGGAATTTTATATTAATGCAGGTATAGTGTTTGATAACTCAGATAGCTTAAAGTAGGCATAGGCCTATGGCTGTGTACGACAAGCCATATAAGTGCGCAACTAAAGAAATATAAATATATTGTCGACGGAGGCAAGTGTAATGAATACAGAGAGTAATATGAATTCATTTAAATGAATTCGGAGTGAATGGCCCGGGTGTAGGAGAAGCCGTACAAAAAATTAAGTGGCTAAACTGAACCGCCAAACCAAAATCAAATGTCGTCTGCTCTAAAAAAAAATGTTTATATTACTTGAATATTTCCAAAATCAAATAAATACATTGACAGTGGTAATTAAACCGGCTTGTTAAAAAAAAATGAGTGGATTCTAAATGAATGAAATTATTAGGCCTAGGCCTATGCCGGCCCGCATTGATTCATCCATGTTTCAAGGATACGACACGGGTCCCGAAGCTCAAGAAATATCGTCTGCACTTGTAGGAACGTGATTAATATTCGTGGACAATGTCCAAAATGAAGTTATACATTGACATAGGTTCACCGAATGACAGATCGGCTTGTGAGAAAAAAAAGTAAACAGGAAGTGTATACAAACCTTTTGGTTGTTCGGTTGTCGCAAGATGACGTTCGAGTGCGGTGACTGTACTGTGCCGAGTGCATGCAACAGAAGCCCTGCAGCCCTCTAGCGAAAACGCTGGGAAGCGCATCCATCCAAAGTTACGTCACATCCGCCGCATTAAAAATGAAAGATTTAGGTTTCAATAAACAAAGTATAGTTATCACAATCAGTAAAATCGGATAAACAGTGAGAACGCTATTGTAGAGTCCCAGACAGTAAAGACATATATATAGTTCATTTTCAAGTATTATAATTAATTCGTCGGCAGGGAATTTTATATGGAATACAGAAACATGAAATATCGATAGTGGCAGGTGTATGTAGTCCCGCTTATCATGGCCGCCATGACCAGTAAACAAATGGTTTCTGCTGCATCGTGAGCTGGTAATTATGCCAATAATATTTAAATCGTGACGAAAGGGAGAGATTTGGATAGGCATACACTTCAAACTTTCATTGGCTTATACAATAGGGGAAAACATTAATATATAGACCACGCAAAGCGCTCTACTCGCGCGGATACTCTCTGGAAACAGCAGTGGGTGGAAGACCATGGTTATTCTGTATTGAATTATTGCCTGTGAGCTAGACACAGCAGTGGGTGGAAGACCATGGTTATTCTGTATTGAATTATTGCCTGTGAGCTAGACACAGCAGTGGGTGGAAGACCATGGTTATTCTGTATTGAATTATTGCCTGTGAGCTAGACACAGCAGTGGGTGGAAGACCATGGTTATTCTGTATTGAATTATTGCCTGTGAGCCCATTATCTTGACATGTACTTGACATCCATTGATTATAACATTCATTGAACACTGTGCATGCCTGTCTATGTTTCTACTGGCATTTTACAGAAGATTGGCTGTATACAAATTCTAAATAATTTTAAAACAAAGAAAATTGGAAAATAAAGTTATTAAAACAGACACTCAATGGTATTTCTCGCCTGTATAAGCCAATTATAATCCAGGGTGACGTATAGTGCAGGGTTGCATTCCTCAAATTGATTACAAAGCTACACTTGTCAACATTATCTTAGATATACATGGTCTAAAAAGTCTACAATGAGTTGTAAAAGTCTTTTTTAAAGGTTTAGGCTGCATCAATATAATAATTAAAATAGATGTAAGTAATAATTTCCTGCCGGCCGAGGCAAGATTTTCGTTATTCTACAAGAATGGCTCATCTGACAGCCTAGACTTCATTAACTTTTTTGTTCAACTCATGGAGTTCTTCAATCCTAAACCTTGAATGGTATTCTGTGATCAACCACCAGCCACTAGGGGGCAGTTTTGTCCATAAATTGCACCTACAGTCCAGTTGCCAAACTGGGATTTGGGAATCAAGCATGTTTCGCGGTATGGATGACGTTTTATTGTTGATTCTGGTAATATAACATGTCCTGAGCAAGAATCATCCAGGTGCTACTTTGTATCTCTTGGGAAAAATTTGTTATGGGCCAAAAACAAAATGGCTGCTAGGCGTCCAGGTAGCTGATCATCATTACCCCATAACTTCCTTATTATTGGTGCTAGAAACATGATTTTTGTGTCTACACCTAGGTTTATTGGGTCTAGGAACTCAATAATACACAAGGATTGCCCATATCTATAATATAAAAGAATAAAGTTGTACTTCAGAAGACAAAATGCAATAAAGATATGAAATTTATTCAGCAATTAAAGCCATTATTAAAAATCAGTAGTTCAGCCTGTATTCCCTCCTCAACAAGCAACAGTAGGTCTTACTATTAAAGTGTCTGGAAATAAATGAACACTATTATATCCATACTAATAACGGCTTCATAATATATTGCACATGCATATTCAGCAAATAATGCAGTTTTACATGAACCATGGGTCATATCAGTTCAACAATAAGTCAGAATATCAGATGGGTTCCATATTGCTATTAATTGATTCATCTTTCAGATAGTTGATAGATCTTAAATAATATTTAGTAAATTTGTATCATTTATCAATATTTATAGGTCATAAAATCACATACATTCATATGATATAAAGATGTCATATTATTGCTGAACAGGGTGAGTAAGGGTTAGAAATACGATCAGGGAAATGATCTTGTCCTTGCCATTTAGAAATGGTTTCACCCTTGATTCTTGAAATTAGCTTAAGATTTCCATTCATTAAATGTAATTGAATTCAAGTTACTATATTAACCATTCAATGTTTCATCTACCCTCCCTTGCAAAAATGGGAGAAACATCCTTTATTAATGTCATTATGGCCTACACAACTAATAAATGGCTCTCTTTAGTACTGACAGCTCTATGCAGGGGAACCTTACAATCACCAATTGTGTTTCCTCTTTTATCTATGACCATTGAAAACTGATTCAAGAATCAACTTAGAAGTGAAAAAGCTTCCTAAGGAAGAAAAGTTAAATTTCAATTTGAGTTTAACCATGAGATGAGTGATGGGATGTTATATATTCATGGTTGCTTATACTAGAAATCACCAATAAATGTTCCTATCTCTCTCTGTGACGCACAAAGTGCGCATGCACATGACACCCTAGTTTTGGTTTACCACCCGCCTCCACAATAGTCTGTCCAGTGCAATATGCAATATGCAAAATGTTCCTATGAGTAGTCCTAGAGACTAAATCAAGCATAATGAACAATCATCTTCAAAACTGCTGTGTAATCTCATCTGTTGTTATAACTCGTTGTGACACATCATAAATTTTAAAAGCTGTTTATACAGGTAGCTCCTTCCCCTGCGAGGGCTAGACAGCTACTGAGGTATGTCGCAACCTGATTGGTCCAGACATACCTGTTAATCAGTGGGATAGTTACATCCATTATAACACTGTGATAGATATCCATCAAGTACCAAAAATGAAACCAGATCCAACTGAGGAAAATGCTAGCTGCAAACATTGATCACTAAATATCTCATTGATCATCTGATTAACAATGAACTAGTTATCACACCTGAACAACCAGGGTCTGTTGCTCTGTTTCATCCTTATTATACTACTTTTATTCAGGGAATAAAAAATTATACATAAATATAAATCAAAAAGAGGACAATCTTCTTCTCCACTGGAGATCTTCCAAGCAGCCCTTCCAGACCTAGGTTGCTTTCTTGCAAACTATTTCTCCATACATTTCTAATGGAGAAATAGTGGGAAAGCAGAGCAACAGGCCCCAGGTCCAGTAGCAATCAGAAATACTGAAAGAACCACCATAGAATGAGCAATGCAACATTCATGATGTGGCTGACATGATCATAGTGAATCAATAGATATTTTTTGCTGTTTTTTATGAGTACAGCAGTGGGGTTGCTGCTGCGACACCACAAATGTCCTCAGCTGAGGTTATCCCTCCTTGTGTGTTGCAACCCGTAACTTGGTATGCTTTCCAGATGGGAGGTCCACAGTGGTGGACCATCAGTCACTTTGTGTTGGCCTCCAGCTACCAGTGTGCCTTCTCAAGAACACCCAGCATGATGCTCTTTCTGCTGCCTGGCCAATTCTCTGAATTGCTGCTTTTCTTGCCCGCCCTGTCACTCCTAGTGCCAAGAACATTGTTGCCTGCTGGTGGCCAATATATTCTCAGGTTCCTTGTATTTATTGAAGGATCTGTATCTGCCTGTGATGGATTGGGATCACCAGGCTCCACCAGGCTCCATGTTGACCTGATGAGTCATGTTAGGAGGTAAGAAGTCCTCAGCTATGTGGTTTTCATCCTAATTTTGGTCCTGCTCCATCTGATCAGTGTTAGCTGTGCATTCCTGCACTTGCTTTCCTTTCCATGATTTAATCTTTGCCTAGTGTATCTTCAACCCCCTCAGGATTTTGCAGACCTTTCAGGTCTAGAGGTGCATCTAGCCTGTGTTTATTTTGTGAGGATAGTGGTCAACATTTTTATACTACTCATACACTTCTTCAGAGAACTAAATTGTACTCTGATGATGGAAAGCCCCATTGTTGGATGATGTGTAATAAACATAAATTCTATGGCAAAAAATATGGTTCATCACAGAATTCATCTTCCAGGAGTTCATGCATAAAGTGGTTGTGACACTATTTCCTATCTTCATGGAATTGGTAACGGCCTTGAATATAACACTGGAAAGTCAGTTGTTGGAATCTAAAGCTGCTGGGGTGGATGATTTGGTATGTGAAGCAACACCATTGGTATCCTTGTGCTATAACTCAAAGCATAATGGGGACATGGTATGCAAACATATTATGCTGTCTGGTTGACGAAAATGGCTAGTGCTCCAAACCTAAAGTCTCTGCCACCCATATCAGAGGCCTTCACTGAACATGTCATTTGCCAGGAGCAGTTCTAGGTCTATACCACCTTAGACAGAAGCTAAAAATGGGCCACCTTACACCAGACAGTGCACTAACAGGTCTCCAATATCAGATATTAATTGTTTAATGATCTGGATATCTCTAGTGCACTGCCTGCAGCAGCATATGTGGTACACCTTGTACATTTTGTTCCCATTGATGTTATCTGACTATGTTTTGATTCACCTGTTTCAGCTGAGTTGCTTCAGATGATCAAATAACTCTGTGCTTCAGCACATTCATTTTTCACTGGTAGATATAGTTGCCCAGATAATATAGTCTATATTATTCTGTAATTGTCATGCTAGAGCAAAATGTACGTTCAACATTCACACTATAACCAAAGAGTTTATATACTAGTATATAAACTCTTTGCTATAACCCTATGATCACAAGATGATCAAAATATGGTAGATCATAAAGATGTCTCAAGGGTCATTTATGTGTATGTTATTTAGTGTCTGTTCATCTATTCATATCAGTTATTCGATGCGGCACGAACCTATTCTTTAACTGGTATGATGTGATATAATTTGCTTGGTGTGATGATACATGTATTGATATGACCAAGCTGGACATACATATGTGTCATTGGTTTGTCTGTAATCTATTTAGTGTTTATTTTGTTAAGGACAGTTAATAAGAGCTAATGTTGCTTGATATGCTGGGACTATATACTTACCTACTGATTTTCTATAAAGGGTTCAGTTGCTGAATAAAGTTTCATATTTTTCTAGCAATTCTTCGAAAAATCATAACTCCATTTCTTATTAACCTAGAGGCATGTTTTATATATCAAATTAAAGCATATTTTACGCTCTTCAAGAGCATATCAATCCCTTGTTGTTATATGGATAAGACAAATTTCAAACTGTAAGTGAACTCAAGTCTATTAAAAAATACAGAAAAAAACACAGAAAAACGCCCCCTGGTGGTTGTTCATGATGGTTATGCAAAAAAAAAATATTTTGAAAAATCAACATTCCTCAAGACTATAATGTCACAAATCTTTATTCGAATAGTCCCAATCTTTCACTGCATGTTTACAAGTCCAACCTCAGACACAAACGTCAACACGGCCTATACTTTAACATAGAAAGGTACCATGTTTTGCCCCAAATATAGCATTTTTCATTGGATTTGAAGTGTTTTGAACTATTATTTCGGCAGTATGGACCCACCAATACCCCCTACTCTCATCAGGGCGGCTGGTTTTAAGAAACATAAAAAAGAATCATCAGAATAACAAATAAAACTCATAAAAAACATAGATCCCTTCTTAAAGATCTCCTTATACAGGACACAAACGTAGATAACTAAGATCTAACTTATAAGTTAGATCTTAGTTATCTACGTTTATCAAAACATGGTACCTTTCTATGTTAAAGTATAGGCCGTGTTGACGTTTGTGTCTGAGGTTGCACTTGTAAACATGCAGTGCGCGCAAAATAACCCCATGTGGGCCACATGTGTTTATGGTATCAAGCGCGCTGACTGGCTATCGGTTACGTAAGGGGGTGGACCTTCGCTGCTCGTGGAGAGGTTAATTAGCGCTCAACAACAACAATATGTGGTATCTGGCCCTCGTCCTTCTAGGTGCCTCGGCAGGTAGGTCTTTAATCCAAGTATTTAGGGAGGTTCCGCAAGCAAACCTATCACCATTACAAGTAACCGCGTATCCGTATCATTTTTGTGACTTACGACGCATCTTTATGTATACAAACTATAAGTTGTGAGATGAATAGTACAGGGGCTGGGGGTGATTCCGTGTAATTATACATTAGTAATAATCTCTCTCCATCTCCCTAAATCTATTGATCAGTTAAACATCCCTCTAGATATATTTATACCTGCGGTTAAACATGGTATTATTTATCATGGAGTGTTACTATTTCATTTCATTTATTTAATGCCAAATATTCAAAGAACTAACAATGTTATATTAAAGTTGAACAGTTCTTCTTTATGAGTTTCCAATCTTCTAGTATTCAGTATAGAAGTAGCCTGACGTTTTATCTGAAAATATTTGACAATAATCATACCATTTTATGCAATATATTAAATAATATAATATGCTTGAATACTGACTCACTCAATCTCCACAATGGATGTTAATTCCAATTTGCAATGAGCCATAATCATCCTGTTACTGATCCTTCTTATCTTACTGCCTAAACTACTCTCATACCTTTCTCCAAGGTAAAACTTTTGCCTCTTTCTCTATATCTTATGCTATCAAAAGTATTTTTCGTTGCCCATGAGACTTAGTATATTATGGTGTCCTTAGTATAGACGTCTATATGTTGTATGTTGAGAAAATATCAGACAAATTTAGTGTCTGGGTCCAAATTAAGATCAAAACACACTTCTAGATAGGCAGTGTCAATGCTATACAGTGGCCGCCGAGGGTTTGTTTGTCTGAGGTGGCACCGCGTGGAGTCCCGGGAGACGGTGGGCGGAGCATAGCCCCGCTCGTGGAGAGGTTAATTGGGTCAGATTTTCAGAAAACGTACAATTGGCAGCTGTACACATTTAGTAAATTCTACTAAATTAGGCTGCAATTTGTTCAATACTAGGTAAATTTCAGAATATTCAGCATTGCATTGATTCTAGCAATCTGTTTGGTTAGGTTGTAATGTATTCTGAACTTTATTTTCGTCTGACATTTGGGTTATTTGAGAGGATTGGTGAAGGTGAATTGTACATTTTCTGAAAATCTGACCCAATTGACTGATGTGAGTGGTCCAGTCACACCCACCGTTATATATACCTGCCCTTTATCATGCACCTGCCATTCCTTCCCACCCTGATTATAATTATTAATCTAGAGATATTCTCCTCTGTTTAAAATTAGAACCAACCAAATGAACTTGTCTCTTGCCTAATGTCGATTTTAAATGACAACAATCCTTTATGATGTTTCTTGGTGCCTTGTATTCTTACCTTATTCTTACCTTGATATAATATGTACTTAGAAATGTATATGCCCCGAAGGCAGGTTTCAGAAATAAAGTCGGTTGTAAAAATAATAAAAAAACAAAACATTACTCACTCAACTTGTGGTTAGAAGTTAATTCACCATTCTGAAATAAGTGAAAATTCAATATCGCCCTCAATGTTCGTATCGCCGTCACGATGGAGATAAGGCGATACGTCTAGACTTATCTCCATGGTGACGGCGATACGGAAATGAACTGCACTTGAAGTAATTTATAATGTGTTACAGGAATATGTGTCACAAGTCACAAAATTTATATTTTTCAAAGCGTTTTATTCACTAGATGTCTTTGTGGGAATGTTTGGTTTAAATGTGTGTGTTTTGATAGAATTGGTGAAGGTGAATTGTACATTTGCTGGTGATGTTATCCATGCAGATATTGTCCATGCACTGAACAGTAGCCCTGTGATACATAGATTCTAGATTATACATATTAGATATTCAGCAACAATTTAAAGTCAGTTTTGCTATTCCCAACACCTATAATGATAGCAGATAATTTACCAACAAATACAGTCGTGTGCATATGTATCACTTATATAACTTTGTATATCACATAAATATTTGTATTCAGGTGATAACATTACATGTGATGATGCTATTCTCAGTCATTCCTGCTTATCATTATTAAAGAGCTTTTACATCGAAGGCAAACACACAATATTTAGTTCTAGTTAATCCTGTTTATTAATATAAAGATACACAAATCATTGATGCAGTAACCCTTAAATTATTAGGAAGAATGATTGAAGGCAGCTTTGGGAAATTAAAAGTTTTATTTTTAATTAAATTTGTTTATATAAAATATAAATAAATAAAAGGAGAGTGTAAAATTGGTAAATAGATTTGTATAAAATTGAAAGATTTTGATGTAAATTGATGATAATTGATTAAATGAGATTTAATTGATTAATTAGTTAGTAGGGAGATGAGATGAAGAAAGATAGGTGTGGGTGGGAATTTGAACCGTATAGGTTGGTAGGCGACGGTGAAGTGAGAGGCACGGGACGGGTGGTAGTTGAGTGTTGACCGGTCACGTGGGTTAGTGGTGTGAGTAGTGGTAGAGGGAGGGGGTGAGGGTAGCGCCTCAATGCCCAGTCATCGCCCAACGCGATGACTTGAACATTGATGCAGTAACCCTTAAATTATTAGGAAGAATGATTGAAGGCAGCTTTGGGAAATTAAAAGTTTTATTTTTAATTAAATTTGTTTATATAAAATATAAATAAATAAAAGGAGAGTGTAAAATTGGTAAATAGATTTGTATAAAATTGAAAGATTTTGATGTAAATTGATGATAATTGATTAAATGAGATTTAATTGATTAATTAGCCAAAACTGCCAATTTGGTTGTAATGTTTGATGATGGGTGGGAATATGGGGGAGGTGTTGGGGGGGGATGGTAATGGTTGGTATGAGGTAAAATAATTGTTGTAATATTAAAAGCCCGAGGGGCGGTAAAAAAGGATATGCTATGTTGATGCATAGTCTGTAGCCATTTTGATGGCGAGTTTGCCGTGAGCGGACTGTCTTTGTGGGGGGTGCCGTGAGCGGACTGTCTTTTTGTTTGGGGGGCCGAATGGCCTTTGTGATAGTGGGGTTTTTGGGAGGGCATTTTATGAGGCTCGTGAGCGAGCAGTCCTGTTTTTAGTTTGTGGTTTTAGGGTGGCGGGGATTGCTTATTGCGGTCCTGAGAGCTCTGTTGACATTTGTTTTGTCGGCTTGTATATAGACACGATAGGCATCGGATTTCCAGCCCCCATAGGCTTGTATTTGGAGTTCCGTGCATCCCTGTTTGTATGCGTTAGTAGCTGCTGCCTTGCGTAGGCTATGTAGTGAGTATAGTTGGGGGTCGGCCCCCGTTTGAGATATGAGCGTCTTCCAATGCTTAGCCACGTAGGATGCTGGCATTGGGGTCCTGTCCGATGGGAACATGAACGCTGGCTCGTTGTCTTGATTGGTTGGGAGGTTTACTAACATGCGTTTTATGGTTGTCACTACGCACATCTGCTTGTCACGAGAGGCCTTGAGTTTCACTGTCTTGTCCTCGTATGCTGACTGCAGATTTTTTGCGGCTTTTACCCTGATATAGACGCTTGTTTTTGTCAGGGTGATGTCCTTTCTTGTGAGGTGGCGTAGTGGGTTGAACTTAGACACAGAGGGCGACAGCACCTCCGATTGCCTGAGTGCCGCGTAATACATTACCATAATGGCTGCTTTTACCGTGTTGGCGAGTGGATCTGACCCTATTAGTCCCACCACTTGTCGCAGTAGGGGCGCTGGTACTGCCATTTTTGCCCTTGGCTTGAATGTTTTGTCTCTGTCCACGGCTTGTAGTGCCCAACGTACCCTCTGATGATCTAACTGTGTCGTTGGGCGGTCGAGCTGTCTGTATACAGTTCTGATGTGTGAGATGTGGTTTCGTATTGTCTTTGGTGATGCGATCGTTGTCATGAGGTGTTCTATGTACGCGCATATTACCAAGTGGCTGGCTGTCAGAGGGTGCACGCCAATCTCCATTGTGAATGCGGTAAATCTCCTTATTGCGCTCTTTTGGTTCGCCAATGTCCCTGGGGCCCATGCGGCCCTCTGTCTTTGCACCGCCCGTGTCATGAGTTCTCCTATTCTTCTGCCTGTTGGATTGACAAGAAAACAGAGCGTTTAGAGCAAATACACATGGGTCGATTACATGTAGGGCGCGCTGATCTACTATGCGGTTGGCTTCATTATCATATCCAGTATTCAAATGACGTCTGCTAAGTCGATCTGCGAGGGTATTTTCCACACCTGGGATGTGGCGGTATGATATCTTGACATCGTATATCGCCTGTATCATCCAGGCGAGCCTGGCTGCTTCTAATATCACGGGGTTGCGTCCGCGGCCTGTTTGGAATACCGACACGCTAGCGGAGTTGTCGCAGAGCACCTCTATGTGGCCGCCTCTGTCGTTTTCTGTGATTAACGTGTGTAGGGCTACAGGTATATTTATAGCTTCTAGTTCTGATATGTTATCGACCGGTTGGTCCATGTGTGTCACTTGATACGCGTATGCACGCTGGCCGTCTGCACCACCTATGCCTGTTAGACAGGCGTCTACCTCGATCGTTTTTGTGGGTGCGCTACTTGGGATGACGGATGTGCCATTCCATTGTTCAGTAAATTCTCTGAACCATTGTAAGTCGCGTCTCATCTCGGCATTGATGTTGAGGAATTTTCCCTTCATGCTTCGCAGGCTATCGAGGAGGCGGTTGATAAACAATCTCGCGGGGCTGACGCATTTAGCTATGTGTATTAGTCGTCCTATTATAGATTGCAACTCGCGACGTGACATGGACCTCCTTTTAAGGAACTTCTTTACACAGTCGATAGTTTCCTTCACCTTATCGAGAGGGAGGCTGAGTGTCATGTTCGGTGCGTCTATATTAATGCCCAACCATCGGACGCATGGGGCAGGGGGTTGTCGCTTGTCTATCACTTCAGGAAGGCCCAACTCTTGGAACAACTCGATGGCCCTGTTGTAATCTTTGTGTGCCTTGGTTTTATCGGGGGAAATTACTATCAAGTCGTCGAGGTACATTTTTGATGTTATACCCTTGGCAGCGAGAACGCCCACGATGGCCTCTGCCACTCTTTGCATGTGGCACGAGGACGTTCTCGCGCCGAAGGGCATTGTAACGTCGAGAAAGAATTCGTCTGCCCATTTTAAGCACAGGAGGGGCCAATCCAGGGGATCGGATTTAAAGTTTTTGTAGGCCCTACTAATATCTATAGTTGACATGTGGCTTTGTGGTCCCATTTTCATAAGGTGTTTGACAAGTGCTTCTACTGTAGGGAGAGAGTGGGCTCGTTCGACTCCCCACACACTATTTTTCATTAAGTAGGCATTTACTGAGGATTGTTCAGGGTAGCTAAGGTCGACTATGACCCGACGTGCGTCCGTGTCTCGCTTCTCTCGCGACATCAGTGGCGAGCAATGGTACCACTCGCGAAAGGGGGGGCGCTCGAAGGGTCCTATCAGGCCTCCAAGGCCTAATTCTTTGCTAACAAAGTCATCAATCTTGGTTTTGTACTGGTCTGCGCTACTATGATTTTTCCCGGTGTCACTATGAGAGGTGGGACCAAGATATCTCATTGGGAACCCAAACTTGACGAAATCACATAGTTGCTTATGATCATC
Source organism: Sthenelais limicola (assembly GCA_942159475.1). Lineage (NCBI taxonomy): Eukaryota > Metazoa > Annelida > Polychaeta > Phyllodocida > Sigalionidae > Sthenelais > Sthenelais limicola. The sequence goes on along the minus strand of OW804100.1, from coordinate 3,683,722 downwards.
ACTATCACTAAAATATTTTTCCCAAGCATTAATGGTTAGTTCTGTTGGTAAAGTAATGCGGGCGCCTACTGCGTTGGGGAGGCCTGTACTGACCACCGCGTCATATATTGCACTGTGTGTTGGGTGAGATTCGTCTATAGTTATTGCAGGCCACCGTAGCTGCCTGTCTCGAGCAAAGACCTGGGGGCCGAGTTCAGTGCTATCACGTTCAGCTTTCCCAGAACACATATCGCGGATGGCAGAATATTTAATAGTGTGACCTACTATATTTGATTCGGCATGTCTCTCAGCTGTGTAGAGGCTGTGTGTCAGTTCATACGCATCTGTCGGCGGCGAAGTCTCCGGACTTGTAGGTGTATTGTCATGAGGAGCGCCATCTTGGATGTTTATCTCGCCATCCGAGACTTCCGGCGAGACATCGCGTGAGGTATGGTATTGTGGCGTTGCCTGGCCTTCTACATGTGGATGAGAACTATAAACATTCGTATTAGACACATTCGTATATGCAGGTATAAATGGGGGGGCCTGTGGATTTAGTATTACAGGTCCCCCAGCTATTCGTTTTTTGAGTAAGACTGTGATCCTCCACTCGAGTATTTCTGACTCTGGTATCGCTGCTGACCTGCGGCGCTGTGCCCAGGGGCCCCGGTGCTGACTCGATGCCCACCGGCCTCGGAGGTGGGCGTGGCATGCCTCTGCCGCCTGTTGCACTCTACCACTGAGTGTATACACGCTCGCCCTACCGAGTCACAGTACGTGCATATATGTAAAGCCATTACATTCCCTTCAACATGATTATGGTTGTTCCTACAGCCTTGTCTAGTATTGAATGCCCTACAGACCACTTCTTGCATGCCACTAGAGTTCTTGTGACTATATGTATTACTATTGAGGTTGTGGCCCCCAGTTGCTGGTCCCTGCTGCGAGCTTGTACTAGCCCCAGTGTATACGCCTGCAGTTAGGCATAGTCTGACTCTTTCTTCCTGTATGCCCAGTCTATCGTCCCAGGTCAGTGTTCCCCCCTCAATAGAGTCCCAAATGAATTGTGTCCACCTTCGGACGGCCGGCCATGGCCGTTCTAGGGCATCGCGAGTTACTTTTCTAAGGTGATAGACCATATGGTGGTAATCCCTCTTCTTATAGGCCCGTGGGTCCTCTAATAAAGCAAGAAAAGCATCCACATATTCCATTCCCGACATGGATGTTCTAACATCAAGTTTCTGTTTAATGGTAGTAAGTCCATCCCTTGGAATATACATATAGGGTTTTGACTGAATGTTCAAAGCATGGATATCGGTAATGTATTTGTTCTTACCCTGCAGGCCGGACGCCCGTTTCTCCCGCTCGACCTCCTTTTCCAAGTATCTCTCAGCGTCCATTTGTCTCTTCAGTACCGGTGGTCGAGTGGAGTGGGGTAGGCGGCCCGACCTGCGGGTATGTCATTGTTCCTCCTCACTCTCCTCGCTGTCAGATTCGCTGTCACTCTCAGAAGCACTCTCAACCGGGGGTTTTCCTTTGCTCTTCTTGTTAGACTGCTCGCCCTTCTTGTTGGCCATGCCTCTCGCCACGGCGGCCATCTGTTTTGCCATTTTCTCAACACACCCTTGTAATCCTGCCACAGATAGTTGCATGGATTTCATCTGGACGTCCAGCTCTTGGGTGGTAACACGTTTACCCTTTGCCTCGGCCTTAGCGCCTTTCTTGCCCTTCTTGGGTGGGGTGACTTCGGGCTCTGACAAGTCACTGTCACTTTCGATCGTGTCCCCTACCAGGGCGTGAGTTATGTCCTGAGGGGTGTCTTTTACAGGCGGGGGTTGTGCTCCATCCTTAGCTGTCACCGGCTTCCTTCCTTTGCCTCTAGCCATTTTGAGTTTGTAAGGTAATTTGGTGAAGGCTTGCGGTGAAAAGGTACAGGCTGCACCTAGGCTTCACAGTGCCAATAGAATTTGAACCGTATAGGTTGGTAGGCGATGGTGAAGTGAGAGGCACGGGACCGGTGGTAGTTGAGTGTTGACCGGTCACGTGGGTTAGTGGTGTGAGTAGTGGTCGAGGGAGGGGGTGAGGGTAGCGCCTCAATGCCCAGTCATCGCCCAACGCGATGACTTGAAATGCGAATGTCTAACAAGTTTTATGAGAACTACCAAGGAAAGATAACTTACTCAAACATCACATATCCAGCACTCAAGATGATATCAAATTTTGTTTTTTATATAGGGCGTAACTGTCTTTGTATGCAGTACTACTGTATTCTGTGCGAACTTATTTAATCGTTAACACAGTGCCAGGGCTAATTGAGAATATTGATGTATCATGAAGATACTAACCCGAATAAAATGATTAAGTATTGAATTAAATAATCGGAAGTTGCCATTATTTTATAGTTGTAGTCTTATTCGATATTGAATATGTAGTGGGTCCGCCACCCGGAATACAGCGAGGCTGTCGACTATCGCCAAACACCATCCAGGCTACGACAGCGGGGGCACTTCTACCAGCGCCGGAGACGACTACCACCAGTTCCGGCCAGTTCCGTCAGGGGGCGACATACGACCACCGTGCAGACGACACTGCAGACACCCTCCGACGGACGGTAGGCGGAGGATACTACTACCTCCGCAAGGGGATCCAGGCTTCGCTTAACACTACGGACTCGAGCCGCGCCGCGGACCGAGATACTTCTGTTGTTCAAATTAAGCACCCTTGCTTCAGTGACAATACCTTTGTAACTGTATACCTTTGGGAAATAAACCAGGTTCAAACGAATCTCCTCGTATTCGTGATTCTTTACGGAATTTCGTGCCCACGAATCTGCGGTTCACTACATTGGTGCCGTGAGCCTAGGGCCGAGTAGGGAAGTTCCCGAAAGGATCCCCGATGCTAAGAGTCAGACGATGACTCCTGGCGACGAGGAGGCAGCCAAGGCCAAGGCCAAGGCTGAAGCCGAGCAGCAAGCATGCGAGGCTCTCGCTCAGATGTTAACGAGACGTCAGGGCGATGCGCAATTTTGCGAATGACTCATTTGCTCAACTAGAGCAAGTAGTTGCACACATAGACAGTATGCGTGCCAACGGATTGATCGTCAATCCGGACACACAAAGCTTGGTTGAGAAACTAGTAGCTATTGTGTTAGGGTTGCGCTCGTGTTACAACGAGGACGATCTTCGCAAGCTCGTAGAGCGTGCAGGTTTCAACATCGAGACAGGCGAGGCGGATGGATCAGAGCTTTCCGACATTAAGCCGCCGGTAACCGTCAAAACCGCGGTCCCGCTGGGACAGAGCGACGACGCGAAGGTCATGATGGACCAGTTGACTACCGTTCTTTGTTCTTACGACAAGACGGGAAAACCACCAGGCGAAATCGCTGAAGGTGAAATTCGAGGAACACTCGACTTACTGTGGGTAATGCACGAACAACTTCCGTTGAAGCGTGTGCAGCGGCTTTATCGTGGTCTACACAAACATGCGGTTTGCCCCCAATATCTGATCGATATGTTGGATCGGAGATATCCTGCGATGCTGCCTCAAGGTAGCCCGGATTCGCGAGTGCAATTGCCTTCGCAGAATACGGACAGCACGGAAATGCGAGCCCCGCGCTTGCCTAGCACTCCGGCAGGTTTCAAGACTGCAGGAAGAAGAGTCGACTTTGTAGATTCGTCTCCTTTGGACAATGGTCTCAACTACTCGTTTACTAATGTTTCGATTCCATTGTTGGATAACGACTTACAGCCCAAACGGGGTTTGTCAGCTGGTCACGAACCAGACTACCGTTCGACGGGACCAACGAGCACTACTAAGTGTAGGCGTTCGATGATGCCCGAAATGGAAGCTAGTGTTGTGTATAACGAGGACCGCCCTGCGGAAGTTCGTTTATACGGATCAACGGGCAAGGGAGAAAATCCTAAACCTAAAAATCTCAAACCTTTTCGCAATGGGGAGGATTGGGAAGAGTTTCTCGCATCCGCGATAAACTATGCCAAACTGATGCACGAACTCATTATGGCGACTTCACGACATGTGAACCAGTCTACTTGGGGAAATTCTAGGTCCCTAACGTTAAGTGACGTTGTGACGAGGCTTCGTGTCATCTTGGACACAAAGACCGAAGAACAACGCCAGGAGGAATACCGCAGCCGTGTTCAACAGCCTGGCGAAACACTTCAACACTATGGTGAGGCTCTACTGACCTTGTGCAAACGTGCGTACGAGGGACAATACCTCGAACATATGAAGAAGGAGTCTATCCCAATCTTCTGCACAGGCTTAGAAGACAAATTTCTGGGCATGTGGGTGCAAACAAATTGCCCAAAGTCTATGCAAGATTGCGTAGATCTCGCAACAGATTTCGTGCGAGCAGGTGGCCCAGAAGCATATCAGCGCGTCTTGGGTTCCACGCCGGGACAGTCCTCTAAATTTAAAACTAGAGGATATAAGTTCTACGGACAGAGAAAGGACAAGGAGCGGAAAGCTTCTTACGCGGCTGCGGAAGCAGAAGCGCAGTCCGACTCTGACTTGTCAGCGGACGAGACTTCGGGGGCGTCTACTGCGACCGAAGTCCCGGATTCTGATTTGGAATCGGAGTTAATAGCCGATTTCGCGGCCTTCCAGGCTATGCGGAAGGACATGCGGAAGGAAGACAGTAAAAAGTCAGACCGTAGCACGAAAAAGGCTTGGGATAAAACCAAGACTTTGTCCAAATCTTCCAAGAAGACAGTCACGAAAACTGACTACTGGAAGAAGGACACGAAAGCGACTCGTCCAGAGCCAGCTTGTTGGCTTTGTGGGAAAACTACCCATCTGCAAGCCAATTGTCATCACCTAAAGAAGTTTCGCGCTTTCATCGCGAAAGAAACCGGTGAGGAATTCAATTCCCCAGAAAATAAATCAACTAAGGGAAATTGACGTGGGTCTCGGCTCAACGGACTTCGCCGGGAGAACCAGGAGCTGCATGCGGAGGTCACTCTGCTGCGGGCACAGGCCGCGCAACGGGCTATGCGATCCGCGTCTCCCCCGCCACCAAGGGTAGAGACGGCTCCCCCAGTGCAGAATCCGATTCTGCGACTGGAACAGAGGAAATTGGAGGTCCGCGAGAAGTTCAATCGAGCTTTGCGCGCAGAACCGGCCATTCCTCCGGGTTTCGCTCCGGGTGATCGTCAGACCGCCAAACCTCTTTTCGGAGGTATAGGTCGTGGCACTCCCACCCACACTCCAGCCCGCGCGCCCACACGCGTCGCGACTACGAAGGTGCCCCCTAACGCTGGGGCATCAGCGCTCGCTAACGTGACTCCTCTCTGTAGTATGGAAAACAGAGATGGAGGTAGACCCCCACGAGGGGTCAACTGCTCGAAAGGAGGAGGAAAAGGCGGCGACACAGCGTCGTTTCGAGCAGGGTCGGGTCGAGGCAGAGCGGCTCCGTATCAAACGTGAGACGACCCTAGCCGAGACGCGCCTGGTCAAAGAGGCCTTGGAGAGGAAACTCAGTGAAGAGGAAACTCTGCGACAGGCGGAAGACCTACAACTCCAACAGGAGGAGGTTGCTCTACGGCAAGCCAAAGAGCAACAACTCCGACAGGAGGAGGCTGCTCTGCGGCAAGCGGAACAGCAACGACTCCAACAGGAGGAAGCCGCTCGTCAGCAACTAGCTGAGACGGCCAAGCGGGAGGCTTTCGAGCAACACCGTCTGCGAGACAAGGAGCAGTTGGCCCGCGACATGGCATTCTTCCGCGAGGAAGACGAGAGGGAGGAAGCTGAACGTCAGCAGGCCAAGCTGGATCGGGAGATTCAAGAGCTCCGCGAGACAGAGAGTCGGCTGCGAGTTGAGGCTCTCAATTCTCGCCGGCCGGCCTTTCCACTATCCAACGGGATAGAACCTCCCTCCATCCAGATAGTGGACCCCGCGGGGATCCCTATGGACACTGGTGGCACGCTCATCAGCGTTACTGATTTAACTCGGCAACGCGAGAACCAGAGCGTGTGTACGGACACAGGAACAACCCCGCGGATGTCAGCAGCTATGTGGGGGCCTAACATGCTCCCGGGTAGCCAATCCGCGGAAGCGGAGGATTCGGCCGGAGTAACTCCGGCTGCTTCCTCCACGCCCCGTTTGTACAGGCCACCCCGAGGGGACGTCTCCTCGGCGACCAAGCGCCTCTCCTTTATAGAGGAGAAAACTTTGGTGGCACGGCCGGCACCGCCTCCGAGCGGTGAGGCCTCCCCAAAGTTGAAGGAGGCGCTACCTTCGATGGATACGTCCACGAAGGGTCCGTTGGCAAGTGTACCAGCGGCACCTCTTCCCGTCACCGCGCCCACGGGTACGAGTACGGAAGGGGTCGAGGGAAATGGTGACGTGATCGCGTTACCATGGCCTCGCACGGACGAGCGTACCAGCTCCGTGGACGGTCTGGCGACAGCAGGCTCGGGCTCTGACAAGTCGGTAGAAATATCGGACGGGGAAGAGCACGAGCTGCTGCAGGAGTCGGACTCCGATACGGCGTTGATATACGACGATCTGGGACAAGAAGACAACGTAGTTGTCGTCCCAGAACCGCGTTTCGATGATGAAAGTAGTGAAAGCCGTTTTCTCCTTACTGTCCGGATCCATGGCTATTTGCCAATAGCCACTCTCCAGATCCAGGGTACAAAACCACGCATTGCCACCAAGCGCGTCTAGACAGTCGTCTATCCGCGGTAGTGGGTACGAGTCTTTTCGTGTCACATTGTTAGCATCTTACTGACCTGGGAGTCCAGAGCCTCCTGTTTTGCCAAGGGAACTCGACGAAAAGGTAACTTTATAGGCTTAGTGTCACCCGTGTCGATGGAGTGTAGAACCCTGTTCATAAACCCCAATTGTTCACCTTGCAATCTGAACACCCGCTTTTTCGCGTATACCAACTCGCGCACCTCTTTCAAGGTTTCAGTGGCATGACTATTGCAAGTCCCGTTGAGTTCATAATAGGAAGCTCGTAGCAGTGAGCAGACGATACATATGTATCGCAACCCTCCACGAGACCGTCTACCTGTAACCCTACATCTGACTCCATGATATAGCCCACGTTGTTCTCGGGTAGGGACACATCCACAGACGCGACCTTTACCTCGAACGCGGCCAACCGCACATCCTCCCGTAGGAATGCAGTCGATATCGCTCCTTTCCGTCGACAGAATACTTGATTCTTGCCTCCTTCCAAGAGCATCTTCCCAGGCCCCGTCATGCTAGTATCATAGCGCCACATGAAGTCTTGGCCCAGCACGGCCTCCTCCCCGCCGCCTAGACCATCGACTACGAGACAAGCGTTCGGATACGAACGCCCTGCGATCTCAAAGTCAAAGACCGCATACCCCATCGTCACTGGAGTACCACCCGCAAGTGGTTTTACCCGGACCCGCGAAGCGAGCAGGTCGGGCTTGCGAGCTAGCGATTCATAGAATTGTTTAGACACTAGTGAGGTAGTTGCACCTGTGTCGTATAAAAATTCTCCTCGCCTAGTACCCACCGTGACAGGTACGTACCATCTATCCACTATCGCTACCACGTCGATAGGAATAGAGAGATCACGGCTGGCCGCAGAACTAGTCAAATTCTTAACACAGCGTTCCCCACCCACGGTAGAGCTAACCGCGAGCAGCGCCGTGCCAGCGTCAGTATAGCGACCGTCCAAACACATTCCACGATCGCGTGGGATGGCTCGAACGCTACTAACCGACTCCTTTGACCAAGGTTTCGTGTCTGCGGGCCTTGTCGGGTCCTCACCCTCCATCACCCCAGTTTCCTCCTTGTTCCGTTCTGCCTGCCTACCTGACCTCCCCAGATTGTACGACCCTCCTGGAGGTCCTTTGCCCGAGCGGGCTACGGAAGGGTTCCCCCTCTCGTCACGAGTTCCGTCGAACTTGCGGGTCTCGTCACCGCTTCCTTGCGAGACCCACGTCAATTTCCCTTAGTTGATTTATTTTCCAGGGAATTGAATTCCTCACCCGTTTCTTTCGCGATGAAAGCGCGAAACTTCTTTAGGTGATGACAATTGGCTTGCAGATGGGTAGTTTTCCCACAAAGCCAACAAGCTGGCTCTGGACGAGTCGCTTTCGTGTCCTTCTTCCGGTAGTCAGTTTTCGTGACTGTCTTCTTGGAAGATTTGGACAAAGTCTTGGTTTTATCCCAAGCCTTTTTCGTGCTACGGTCTGACTTTTTACTGTCATCCTTTCGCACGTCCTTCCGCATAGCCTGGAAGGCCGCGAAATCGGCTATTAACTCCGATTCCGAATCAGAATCTGGGACTTCGGTCGCAGTAGAAGCCCCCGAAGTCTCGTCCACTGACGAGTCAGAATCGGACTGCGCTTCTGCTTCCGCAGCCGCGTAAGAAGCCTTCCGCTCCTTGTCCTTTCTCTGTCCGTAGAACTTATATCCTCTAGTTTTAAATTTAGAGGACTGTCCCGGCATGGAACCCAAGACGCGCTGATATGCTTCTGGGCCACCTGCTTGCACAAAATCTGTTGCGAGATCTACGCAATCTTGCATAGACTTTGGGCGATTTGTTTGCACCCACATGCCCCGAAATTTGTCTTCTAAGCCCGTGCAGAAGATTCGGATAGACTCCTTCTTCATATGTTCGAGGTATTGTCCCTCGTACGCACGTTTGCACAAGGTCAGTAGAGCCTCACCATAGTGTTGAAGTGATTCGCCAGGCTGTTGAACACGGCTGCGGTATTCCTCCTGGCGTTGTTCTTCGGTCTTTGTGTCCAAGATGACACGAAGCCTCGTCACAACGTCACTTAACGTTAGGGACCTAGAATTTCCCCAAGTAGACTGGTTCACATGTCGTGAAGTCGCCATAATGAGTTCGCGCATCAGCGTTTCCTCCGGCCAACCGCAAAGTTTGGCATAGTTTATCGCGGATGCGAGAAACTCTTCCCAATCCTCCCCATTGCGAAAAGGTTTGAGATTTTTAGGTTTAGGATTTTCTCCCTTGCCCGTTGAACTTCCGCAGGGCGGTCCTCGTTATACACAACACTAGCTTCCATTTCGGGCATCATCGAACGCCTACACTTAGTAGTGCTCGTTGGTCCCGTCGAACGGTAGTCTGGTTCGTGACCAGTTGACAAACCCCGTTTGGGCTGTAAGTCGTTATCCAACAATGGAATCGAAACATTAGTCAACGAGTAGTTGAGACCATTGTCCAAAGGAGACGAATCTACAAAGTCGACTCTTCTTCCTGCAGTCTTAAAACCTGCCGGAGTGCTAGGCAAGCGCGGGGCTCGCATTTCCGTGCTGTCCGTATTCTGCGAAGGCAATTGCACTCGCGGATCCGGGCTACCTTGAGGCAGCATCGCAGGATATCTCCGATCCAACATATCGATCAGATATTGGGGGCAAACCGCATGTTCGTGTAGACCACGATAAAGCCGCTGCACACGCTTCAACGGAAGTTGTTCATGCATTACCCACAGTAAGTCGAGTGTTCCTTGAATTTCACCTTCAGCGATTTCGCCTGGTGGTTTTCCCGTCTTGTCGTAAGAACAAAGAACGGTAGTCAACTGGTCCATCATGACCTTCGCGTCGTCGCTCTGTCCCAGCGGGACCGCGGTTTTGACGGTTACCGGCGGCTTAATGTCGGAAAGCTCCGATCCATCCGCCTCGCCTGTCTCGACGTTGAAACCCGCACGCTCTACGAGCTTGCGAAGATCGTCCTCGTTGTAACACGATCGCAACCCTAAAACAATAGCTACTAGTTTCTCAACCAAGCTTTGTGTGTCCGGATTGACGATCAATCCGTCGGCACGCATATTGTCTATGTGTGCAACTACTTGCTCTAGTTGAGCAAATGAGTCATTCGCAAAATTTTGCGCATCGCCCTGACGTCTCGTTAACATCTGAGCGAGAGCCTCGCATGCTTGCTGCTCGGCTTCAGCCTTGGCCTTGGCCTTGGCTGCCTCCTCGTCGCCAAGAGTCATCGTCTGACTCTTAGCATCGGGGATCCTTTCGGGAACTTCCCTACTCGGCCCTAGGCTCACGGCACCAATGTAGTGAACCGCAGATTCGTGGGCACGAGTTTACGAAATTCCGTAAAGAATCACGAATACGAGGAGATTCGTTTGAACCTGGTTTATTTCCCAAAGGTATACAGTTACAAAGGTATTGTCACTGAAGCAAGGGTGCTTAATTTGAACAACAGAAGTATCTCGGTCCGCGGCGCGGCTCGAGTCTGTAGTGTTAAGCGAAACCTGGATCCCCTTGCGGAGGTAGTAGTATCCTCCGCCTACCGTCCGTCGGAGGGTGTCTGCAGTGTCGTCTGCACGGTGGTCGTATGTCGCCCCCTGACGGAACTGGCCGGAACTGGTGGTAGTCGTCTCCGGCGCTAGTAGAAGTGCCCCCGCTGTCGTAGCCTGGATGGTGTTTGGCGATAGTCGACAGCCTCGCTGTATTCCGGGTGGCGGACCCACTACATATCAAATAAAAACTATATGGGTCCCAACTGATATACCATTCAATATCTGATATCTACTTGAAACTATTTTTTCAACCATTTACACAGCACAAGATACCCCAATCTCTAGGCCAGCAAGGGATATACTTATGTCACAAACTAAAGACACTATTCTTCCAATAAGGAGAAATAATAATCCTTAAATTACAATGGCTCAGTTTGACTTATAAGGCCGACATACACCATTTTAACATGCCATAATAGAATTGAAATGATTATCTCAACTAATTACACATGACAAAAGGGTCAAATCCAATGGCCATCAAGGGCTATACTTACGTCACATGAAAGAAAATAATTCACACTAGGTGAATGACTTCACATCAGGTGAATTATTTATTTTAACTTTAAATAACAACAATAGGGCACACCCTATACACCATTGAAAGCCTCATATACTCTTGGGATCATTTTTAGAACTATTTATACATGAAAAAAGGGCAGATTCTATGGCCAGCAAGGGATATACTTACGTCACACACTAAGACAAAATAATTCACATGAGGTGACAACAATAATGATTATATTAGAATAGTTTAACTTCAATGTTTATAATTCAAGTAGATTAACAACGGTTAGCAGAATGGATTCTAGACAGAAAACCAGTTGAAACAATCGCTTGGGTCATGATGAATCCGTTTTTAAAATGAAAATTGATCAAAACCTTTACAAAATTCTACCTTGTTAACAAAAATGTCAACAAAAATTGTTTCATTTTAAAACAAAAACTATTTACATCACACCCTATACACTATTCAAATCACCATATTCAATTGATAATATTATCTCACTTATTTAGGTATTGCAAAAGGATAAAATATTATGGTCAGAAAGGGATATACCTACGTCACAAAATACTTCACATGTTGTCTAAATTATAATTTTGAGATTATAATAACCTAATTTCACTTACTATAACTTCAAATTGGTTATTCCAATAGACCATATGATATCCCCTATCTCCTATTATGAATTATTTTAACTATTTTTGTGGGACAGAAGGGTCAGATCTCATGGCCAGCAGGGGATATATTTACGTCACAAACTAAACAACACATATTTGTACAAAATTATCATATTATGTGAGATGGATATAAGCATTTATGGAGTCCCCATGATACAGACATTGCCAAAGTTTGCATCCAAGTACAAAATATTGATTGAAAACTGTCTGCTAGACTTTTTGAAACTGTATTGTCTACTAATTTAGTAGGATATACCTACGTCACTAGTTGGCATTTTGAATGGTTTTCCACCTTAGAGTGCACTCATTGAGTAAATTTAAAAGAAATGAAAGTCCTCTCATTATGAGACATTAAAAAGTAACCAAAAATTAGGTAATCCAATTCTTAATATTTTAATGCCGATTCTGTGCAGCTAATTGTTATGATGGTGACGTAGGTATATCCTAAAAGTTGGAAAATAGGGTTATGACAAGAAAACTGTTTCTGGACAAAGAATTTTGAGGTTATGGATTCAATTTTTTGATATATGATAAAGAGATAATATATACCTAAATTGTAATTGGGTTTTTAGGAATGTGTTTGAAAAATAAATAATCGCAAATGGGTTTTTAAAAGGGATATACTTACGTCACATAATTGGAAAAATTGTGTTGGAAAAAACTGGAAGGCCATGGGGAGTAGTGTTGAGGCCTAAATAAAGTCAAAGTATTAACTCATAGAGAGTTCATACCTTGATATATGAATTAAAGCCCAATAGCTCCACATTCTTAGACCTTTGAATGTGTGAACATTGTTACAATCTATTTGTTTTCCGTTTTTTCAACAAAAAGTAGGGTAAAATAGCAGTTTTTTCGATTTTTAAATACTAAATATTGGTTTAGGATATGGAAAAGTATATGTGGAATGAAAGGGCTCATCGAGGGGAATTACATGAGACATCAATAACGATTATTCAACTCATGATATTGGAAATATTCCTGGAAATGTAGTCATAATGCAAAACAGCACACATGAAAAAACTGACCCAGTTGTCGTCCCAGATCCGCGTTTCGACCCGTTCGATGAAGCCCTTATTGGGAATCTTTCGCTTCACGGCATCTCCAAAACGGAGGGGGACGCTGAGGCGAAGGAGGCAGGGGAGTTCGTCTAGAACTCCCTCAATAGGGCTCGGGATCAGCACTGCGATCCCCTGAGGCGGCTGTCTCGTGTGGGTTCATCTCACAGCGAGGGGGGGGGCTCTCCTCCTCGCAGGTGGTGGTTTTATCCGCAAGGCTAGTATGGCTCACTAGTCTCGCTTTTATTAATAAAGCTTGTGCACGAAAATTTTTTATATGCTTCGAATGTACGCTTCCGGTTGTACCGCGCTGCGAGACCGGGACGGACAGGCATGTCCGCAGGCCTCTTTAGGCCTATGAAGGCTACGAACCTTGGGGGCGAGTGCAAGCCTGGCTCTAGGATCCGTGCGGCGGAGTGGCATAACATTTGCCCCGCTGCACACGAGGATCTGTTAAAGTCACACTGTTAAAGTTGTATTATGACTAACACAATCTCACCAAATCTATTCATATCATTATGACTTATAGGACTGAGTTTATCAATATTCTGCTACTGTTATATGTTTATACAAGTGTTACTCATATATAGAGAGAATGGGATGCGCCGGCAATAATCGAAAATTTATAGGACGAGATTCGTCCACATAAGCACGATGCCGTAGGCATGAGTTGGGTAGGGACATAATCAAGGTAATACATACATAAACAGTCACCCGTAAAGCAATGTCTAGATAGATGAAGATAATAATCTGTATAAATCTTCACGCTACATACATAATCATCAGGTAAATATCTAAGACGAAGCAACAAGTTCAAGTCAATCGGTAAGTCATGAAAATTCTTTTCAAAATGAACAAATAAACATTCGCTAGACTCTTTTGTAACATCCGAAGGTGTCAAAACACAACAAAACTTCCTTTGGCCGCCATCTTGGGGAATCCCCGGAAGTAAGGGAACCCCTTCCGGAAACTCCGGAAGTAAAGTATCAGGGTCAACAATGGCGGACATCTTTACCTCAAGCGAGGAAAATACCAATAAGTTATCGTTAGATTGTGAAGAAAAATCAACTTCTAAAGGTAAAGGTTCAGGAATAACATCACTAGAAACATAAGAGGGAGTAACATCCCTCAATATACCTTGATCGTGCCAATCGAAACCAGAAAAAACTGAAAAATCATTGCAGTCATGAACAGAATTACTAAACTGCGTCACTTCGTAAGGAAGCTGCTTACCCGCTTTATACTAAGCCGGGCCCTGTTGAGTCTGAGAATTCTGACTCTTAGCTAAACGACACTCGGTTTTAGGGTGGTTACCGTAGCAATAGCTGCATATGTGGGGGAATTTGCAATTGTCAAAGGTACAACATTCTCTATTAAAAGCCCAGCAAACCGGTCTATAACCTGCTGAATCTTTCTTAGGATCTTTAACGCGTTTACCCCTGAAACTAGTAGTAGGAGAAGTACTGGGTTTCTGAGATTTTGCAGCATATTCGTGAGAAAGGAAACGCATAGATAATTCAATGTCACCACCACTATACGATTTGAGACCATCGTCCCTAGCTTTGTCTCGAACCCCTTCGTCATATTTAAGCAGGCCAGAAGTAACATAAGACTTAGAAGCAGCCTTCTCGGCCAAAAAACAATTGTGTTTTAGCATACCGTTAATGTTATCCCCAGCTCTGTACCTTTCCAGCATAAATGCCCCGTGACAGTACCATAAACGCTCAATTGACATAATTTTCTTCCTCTCGTCACGTGGGAGAAAACGTTTTATCTTGTACCTACGTTTCTTGTCCCTAGACTTGGAAGAACGACGCCAGCTATGGCTTCTTCTACGACTATGGTGTCTAGACGTTACAGACGACAAACTTGAAGAGGAGGAGGACGACTCGTCTGAGTCAGAACCAGAGGACGAGGAGGATTCACTAGCCGAGGTCTTCCCTCCAAACTGGCAGCGGCGACGACCAACTGACTGGGACCTACGCCTAGGTGGGGAGTCATGTCTACGTCCACGGGAGTCACGCCTGTCACCATGCCCCGGGCCCGGTCACGGTCTTCCTTCGAGCCATGAGACTTATGAGATTGTGGAGAGTCAGACATTTCCTCACAGAGTTTGGCCAGACAATTTTCGATACCAGACAACTTGCTCTGAACCACTCTAGATTCTGTTTTAATAGCTTCAAGTTTAATATTCATTCGCCAAACGTCCTGCCTACAACCAGAATCAACAGCCCCCGGGGCCTGTTGTAGAGGCTCATTTGGTTGTTGCACCTGTCGAATTGGTTGCTGCAGAGGCACATTAGGTTGAGCAGGAATATTCGGAATATTCCCCTCCTGCAGGACAACTTTATGAACTTTCCTAGGTGCTTTAAATTTAAATGGACCACCGGGCTCCATAACTTGTCGCGGCGGTCCAAGAGGGGGCCAAGCCTTGGGGTTTTCAGAATCAGATACAACATTGTCTGTCTCCACAAAATCATTAGAAACATTAGCAATAACAGGCTCACCAATAGAGGGTTCTTCCATCCTTCCTTCAGGACCATCAGGAGCGAGAGGAGGTTTCTCAGCAGGGGGACGTAAGCATGGTTCCTGTTTGAACCACGAAGCCTTGGGAATAGACTTTCGTACACGACTACCCCAATCGGATCAATATTCATAGAGATATTGATTGTTGAAAAAATGAAGTACATTTGATTTTCAGTGATCATTTACTTAAACATCAAAGTCACATATTTTTTAACTTTCACAAAGTTAGCTTTACAAGGAATTGTAAATTTTGTGCCATGCACATAATGACCAAACTTTTCTAAAGCAAATTTGATCGATAAAAGTTCACGGTCCATTGTGCTGTAGGAGATCTTTGATGTTTTTGGGTCTTGGGTAAGATCTTATGGATCTTATGGTTCTTATTATACCGAATAGCCCGATGTCGATGTCAAATCGATCGAGACGGAGGGTCAAAGCACACGACACCCCAAAGGGGTGGAGTGCGCTTTGACCCGACGTGGAGATCGATTTGACATCGACAGAGGGCTATTCGGTATTTATTACATACATATTTATCGATCTATTTGTTATATTTACCTTCTTAGTACTGTTTTTCTTGACGAATTATCGGAAAACTTACGAAACATGCAACACAGTGCTACGCTTCAGCCGCGTAGAGCGTGACGTTGTGAGCCAATCAAATTATGTTATTTGGGTCACGCGCTTCCATGACAACCCGTACGGTCCGCATCACATACGTATGTGATATGAGATTTCTAATGGCACCCCCGAATCAGGGTCTCTGTAATCACATACATATGTAATAATGGATCTTATGGATCTTATGGATCTTATGGATCTTATGTCTGCTTCCCATAAACAGAATTTGACTGGAAGGATGGCTAGATATCTAGAATTTTTTAATCGATTTGACTATGATATTTACCATCTGAAAGGTCTTATGAAGGTCTTGTGAAAAATTATTCGGCGGAATAGTTATCACGATTAGAACCACTTCCTAACTCTTGCATTTTCCGTACCATAGTGTTCATTGTTTCAGCCACATTAAGCTGGACTGCTTCTTGATAACGATTGGAATTGTCTGTGGAAGCAGTCTGTTTGTCTAATATTGCTTCTTGCTGGAAATTGTTCTTTTGGACCAACTCATCCTGAGATTTTTGCATTTTATCTAACATTTGAGTCAAAGTAGCCAACAGTTTTACCGTATCTGGGTCCCTAGCAGTTGGTGGCGGAGGTGCTGGTGTATGTACCACTTGTGGAGGGTTTACCTTGTTATAAGCTTGCATCATCTGCATGAAACGAAACGTTTCAAACGGACTTGGGGTAAATCCTCCCATTTTTGCACCCTCATATGTATCACCTCCTGTAGGATTTTGTGGGAATTGTCCATATTCCATAGGATAATATTGTTGATGATAGTTCATATTTGGTTTCACTTCCCCTAAGGCTTCTTCCTTAGCTTTTGCCTTTTTCCTTGCTTCAGCCTGGGCCTCCGCATGGGCTTGGGCTTGTACTTGGGCACGCTACTTGGCCTGCTGTTGGGCCTGGGCATCAGCTTGGGCTTGGGCACGCTGCTTGGCTGGTAACTGGGCTTGGGCTTATGCGTCTGCTTGTGCCTGGGCGCGTTTTTGTGCTTCTTGTTGCTCTTTTTGCTTCTGAGCAGCCAATTTTTGCGCTTCTTGCTGCTCTTTTTGCTTCTGAACAGCTAATTTATGCGCCCTCTCCTTTTCTTCGTTATCAGCCATAGCCGCTATTAACTGCTGTTTTCTGACTCTTTCTTGATCGATTTGAAGCTGTTTAAGCTCGTTAAATTGCTTGTTCTTCTCTATTTCCTGGGCCAACTCTGCTGCCTCTGCTTTTAACTTCTGTTGCTTTAGTTTCTCCTGATGTAAGGTATCGGCTAGCTCCTTTTGCCGCTGTTCCTCTCCTTTTTCCAGCTCTGCTAAAGCTTTAAAGTCGTACAAACCAGAGAAACGTTCAGTGGTATCGGCCAAGGTACTGTCCGAAGAACTATCCGATTCTCTTGCTGATCGGTAGGCAATGAAGCTATCGTCCTGAGAATAGGTAGGGATAGTAGTTGGTTTATTCCCACCTTTTCTCAAGAATTCCACTAAATCGTCCTTTTGCTGCTGGATAGTAGCCTTAAATACTGGAGAATACACATCCGTGTCCAACTGAGGCTCTACTTCAGACTCTGACGAATGCTGAGGCGTGATATTTCTCTGTATAGGTGT
The DNA here is from genome assembly GCA_942159475.1 of Sthenelais limicola. Classification (NCBI taxonomy): domain Eukaryota; kingdom Metazoa; phylum Annelida; class Polychaeta; order Phyllodocida; family Sigalionidae; genus Sthenelais; species Sthenelais limicola. The sequence goes on along the minus strand of OW804100.1, from coordinate 3,666,486 downwards.
ACGTTAGTGGCCCGCAGTCCAAGTTGTTTCCTATAGTCGGAAACTCCCTTGTAGTTTGGGTTGCTAATTCTATTGGATCGTTTGGGTATCATGGTACATTTTGGTAAAATTAAAATGTCCAGATAAAAGTATTTAGGAACGTTTAGGTTCTCCACCAGATGTTATATTATAGGGAGCGATGGAATAAGAAGGTCCGTTCACAGCAATGACTATTATAAGAGTGTTTATTACAACTGCATTAGTGGGTGACGCGAAGGTCACCCACGTGACTGGGCACGCAGGCCTGTCACTCCGTGAGAGGGGGTTACTACCCAATACGTACATACATGTGAATAATACAAGGATAATACATAATAAAGGCATAAAATAAAGTAGTTAAGTAACCTATATATAGCATTACTATTATTGTATAATAGTAACTTCCCTTAGCGACATGTTTAAAAACTTTAAACAAATACCCTCCTTATCAAATATAAAAATTCTTTTATTCCTATTCACTCATTTATCAATTTTACAAAACTTTAAATAAAATAGAAATATGTCGTCGCCCAAGTCTGCTTCTTTATTATATTCTTTATTTTAATTCATCCTTTTAAATTTAATTATCTGGGGTTACACGAATGACCCCAAAATCAAGTTATCCAGGTCAGTTAATTGTTTTTTATGATGCTAGGGTAAGCATCTGTTAACGTCTCTTATTCTTTGAGACGGCAAGCGAGTTCCGCTAGCGGTAGCGTTGCAACGGGTACCATCCTCAAAACATTAATCTTTGATTTTACAACTATATATGCGTCTATCAACAAAATTCTTTCTACATATATCTTAATACCGATATCCCTTTCAAGAGAACTCTTAATTTCAACACATTCTGTCCAAGAAAGGTGATATCTACAACTCGATATGAAGTCTGTAGGAAAGGGTAAAAGAGTGAGCGAAATCAGCAGGGATTGCATACAGACCTCCGCCCCCATAGAGTCCCATATTAAAACCCCCAAGTTTACACTCCTTTTTCTACATGAAAACGATGAGAAATTGTTTTGCCCCCAACATATGTGATATTAACAATATCAAACTTGGTGTCAATGAAAGCGATTATTATTTTATTAATGTTTTCTATATTTTTCGGGAGATTAAATCGCAAAAGTTTACTATGGGACTCTATGGGACATGCACCTAATACCGCTCAAAAGTCAACCCCTGGTTCGCAGCGCCACCTGCAATCACATGACTTTCCGTCTCAAAGAATTGAAAAAGAAAATGGAATGAATTTCAGTTGCCAAGTTAACCAAAAGTTGGATGAGGCCCCTTACCATGTAGTGACCTGCAAATGAACATGAGGGGATCGGCTTAGAAAACATATGTAGAAGGGCTTTGTGTAGTGTGAGCGCGGGTATCTAACCAACCAATGATCAAGTATCTAACCGACCAATGATCAATTTTTTACTCTGCTCTTTCTCCTAAGAACATCTCATCCCATGATGATACTCTGCAGTTCAGTCACTTAATATTCAATTTAAAAGGTTTGCCATATGTTTGTCAAGGGAATCACATTTAAATTGTTGAAAAGTTCACTTATACCCTGCATCTTATATACAGATGGTATCAACTGCCAACATTGACATTTGTCATGTGAATATATGAATTCATATGTAAAATATTCATTTAACTACCAAAAGGCAAATATTCCCTAACAAGGATAAATTGAATCCCAAGGTCTTGGAATGACCTGCCAAAGAAAGGAGTCACATGTCCATCAATTGAAAACTTCAAAGTTTTCCTCAGGGATAATATTCAATAATATTCAATAAAACAGTAAACATGAATAATGTACAACCAACTAGGCCGTCAGTAGATAAAGGCCAAGGGGTAGGGGTATGGATTGGCTACTTACCCATTAGAGTGGTAATTAACTAAACAATGGTATGTAAATCCAGTATTATCGCAATTAATATAGTATGAAGTTTAAGTTCGCTGTGATCTCTTTTTCGGAGATAGATGAAGGAGGGAATCCGTGATTGTATAAGCTTTTGAGATGAATTTTGAATATTACTAATTGTCATTCGATTGGATGTACTGTATATATTTGATATTCTGATATTTCAATACTACATGTAATAACATAATCTACAATGAGTAGAATCAAATATTAGATGTGAAGCTGTAATTGTTAGGATTAAGCATTGTGAATTTGACTTTTCTGTCATTGTTATATATATTTTATAAAAATAGAAGTATAGTTACTGTATGAGTAATTACTGGAAGATCGTACAATATCACAACAAAACGGACACTGAACTCCTAAGAAAAGAAAACGATCAGAGACCAAAATGGACGTCCGGGAATACCTATGTTTTTAACAAAGAAGGACACAAAAATCCATTTTTCCATTTTTATTATATGATGTAACTGTATAAAAATGAGAAATAAAACTAATACATACACATACATACAAGTCATCTTTAAAATGAAAACATGAGCATTGCATGCAATATATAAACACAGATTGTGAATTATAACAAATTCAAGCATATTGCCCAAAATCAATAATACATATAATATATATTCTTGTACCTAATGTCAAGATAGTGTATTAAATATATTTCTGCATTTCTGAGGTCATCATAGAGTATAATTAGCTATGTTACTAGTAAATGTCCACCCAGAAATATTGTAAACATTTTTTTCAAAAGTAAAAATATCGAACTTAAAATATAGAAATACATATAAGATATCCTAATGTTTACTATCGTGGGAATTCTCTTGATTTAATCTTCAAATATATTGATATCTCAAAATCCATTTTTTGCGACTTGTGACTCATTTTCCTGAAACACATCACATTTGTTACCTCAACTACAATGTATAGACACTAACAATTCATCATCCTAGCACTACTTTAATACTGTAACTCAAGAATTGATTAAATTTACCAAAGATATATATGTAGTAGTTCTACTATAAGCCTCTAGGTACAATCCATAAAGGGTTGGTACTCTTATATTCCTACAGAGGGATCTACGCTTGATCCTCTGCATTTATACCTTCTATGTCACTAAATGCCTCATTTACCCTTATATTCTTATATCAACTCTTACCTTATTACTCTCATGGAGTATCCGTTCTGTTTATCTATCTTATAAAATTCCTAACTTATGTATTTCTCCATTGTATGTCTTGCCATACTCTTGTTGTGTTCATACACCTTGATGTGTTCTGTTAGTAAACACACTACCCTGTCCGGGGAACACGGACTAGGGGCCGCTTGAGAGAACTGCAATAAACAGACGGACTAGGAGTTGCCTTATTGACTTGTTTATTACTGTCGAGAGTCTGCGAATCACTACAATTGGTGCCGTGACCAGTTCTTGACCAGTTCCTTAGGCTAAGCGTGCCGGATTGGGAAATCCGTGGAATTTGACTTTCTTGTCTCTCTTTCAGAGATGGCAGCAGCTCCCGGAGCAGTGGGCGGACCTCCGCCGGATCTCGGACGGAAGGAAGGTGACCAACCTGTGCAGCCTGGTAAGCTTCTTACCATGAGTGCCACGTTGGCGGACTTGTCCGATGTAGGTTCGGAGTCTGAAAACTATTGAACTGGCAGGGAAGACCGGGCAGCCTTCACGGACTACAGGTCCCCTGCAAGTGATGTGGAGTCAGACGAGGAGAGTATGCTAAAAGCAACTCAACTGCAGCTGTTGGGGATGAGGAGAGACTTGGCCACGGAGAAGAGGAAGAACCTCGAGTTTGCAGCAGAAATGCAACAACTCGTGTTTCAGAACAGAGATATCCAGGAGACCCTGGATGTTGTAACTGAGAGGGACTCTGCCTAAATCAAAAGGTTGTTGGTAGAAAATGAAAAAATGAAATGTGAGGTTGCAAGGGTAGATGATTTGTCTCATCTGCAAAATGCTTCACCTGATCAGTCGGTAACAACACAGACTGAGTCTGCAACCTTCCCTCTTTGGATTACACCACCAGCAACAAGTTCGTTCAGTGAAGGAAAAAGAACGCCTCCTCAGACAAGCTTCTCTGTTACCAGCAGAAGTTTCAGTACACAGACTCCCTGTGAAACCGACTCAGTAAAGATAAGTGACTTATCTACTAGTACGGGTACGCAGACGGAGGAAACTGCTGAAAAGAGTGGAATAAAAGATAGTGCTAGTGGTACGGACGCTGACTTTGTGAGAGGTCAAGTGAGAGGAAACGTCTACAGACCTAAAATCCGGGTAGTAGCTGGTTCTCCTAGTGACCCGTCTGACCCTAGCAACTCATCTTCTTCCTCCTCTGGGTCAGAATCTCCAGCCCCAAGGAAGAAAACAAAGAAACCAACAAAGAAAAATTCCAAGAAAGTCAGAGAACGTTCTAGCATAGCTAGAAAAGATCGATCGCTGGTCCAGGGATTAAGTTATGACGGTACGGACGACTCGGATTTTGGCGAGTTTGAATACTCCCAAGGCCCGGGAAAGAGCAAATACACCATGCGTCCACCTGTCATAAAGATGTGGGACCAAAAGGACCCTTGGCGTGTTTACCTGGCTGAGATGCGGGTAATGGCGGTTGCATGCAACTGGTCAGAAGAGGAGTTCCTGCTCCAGTTGCAATGGGGATGCAAGCGGCAGTTGGCGGATATGGGTGATCTGCCTGCAGGCCTGACTTTAAAGAAGTTCGTGGAACATATAGACGCGAATTTTGGCGAGATTTCTCGTGTAAAGAGACAAGCTGAGTTTTATGCTTGTCGCCAGACTCCCGGACAGGCTGTCCGGCAGTTTGGTAATGAGGTAGCTTGCAGGGCCAGGTACGCCTTCAGGAAAAGGATGAACAGTACCGTAGTAACAATGGCTCTTCATGCTTACCTGAAGGGGTTGACAAAGGAACCCGCGTTTGAAGGAACCCGCGGACCTACAGGAGGCCATCCATTGGTCAGAGGTCTTCGAGGGATGCTTGATGGAGTCCGAACCCAATGTGGTAATCCAAGAAGTTGCCGCGCTGCCAGCTCCTGAACCAGTTCAGGAACGCGCCTTGTCAGTAAAGATAAGAAGGTCCCGCCGCAAGTCCGGCGCTGCTGTAGCCCAGGTGACTGAGACCCTGGATGATGTTACCTCCTCTGGTTCGGAGACACAGGAGGTGTCAGCAGTTATCTGTCAGGCTTTGCAAGCCTATAGGGATTTCAGGAAGAAGCCTGGTGACAGCAAAGACGGACAACCATGGAAGAAATCATTTTCTGGGCCATTCTCCCGACGGAGAAGGGATGGACCCAAGAAATGTTACTTCTGTGGGAAGGACGGACACATCTCTCCTGATTGTCCGACCGTTAAGGTTTTGAAGGAGGTTGCCGAGTCTTCGAAGGTACCCGCCTCTAAGACTTCGGAAAACTCCACACGGCCCTTATAGGAAGCGATATAGGGGTCGTGGGGACGCCGCTTCATAGTACTACAGCTCGGACGAATTTAGCTAGTAGTATGGAAACTGGGGGTGTCGCCCAGGCACTTGTTAGTAAGGAGTTAGCTTTGTCACAAGGACAAGCGCTTCTGGAAGCAAGAGAACCATGGTCGTTGCCGGAAAGGGACACCTGTTCAGGTCGAAATATTTCCCTGGATAGCCCGGATTCTGATTCTCATGTGAGATGGGGACAGGACGGGTACCAAGCTGTTGAAGGTCAGATCGTTGTGGTTGGACAGAACCCCAACAGGTCGGCGCGGATACAGAAAGTTTCTGTGCAACAGCCAAAGACGCTGAGGATCACGGATAATTTGATTGTCCGTGAGAGATGGTATGCCCCAGTGGGGTTAGACAGTGAGAATGGGGATTTTCTGGTGGACCCTGGTGCTACTACTAGCCTGGTTACCAAGAGATTCTATGATTCTCTTTCTTCCAAACCACCTTTGGTTCCGGTCCAAATGGTGTGTGCAATGGGGAATGGGCTGCCTATAACCACTCATGGGAGCGCGCTTTGTCCTTTAAAGATAGGGGATCGGACATACATGATTACATGTCTAGTAGTTTCCGGCCTGAAGGGCCCGGAAGATGGACTGATTGGGGCGGATTTTTATTACGTCCACAAATGTAATCTTGACTGGTCTGGATTGCTATTCCTTGAGAATCAAACAGTATCTGTAGTGTGTAAGCAATGGAAGCACATGAAGAGAAGTTTGAGACAGTCCACTGTTCAAGCTGTTGAAGTGAGGGAGTTCGTGGACGGGGGAGAAGTCAGGTTGAAAGAACCTGTGGTCCTCCAACCCTGGTCCGTGACACTTGCTAAGATAGACTTGGGTAGCATCAGATGGATTGATGTTCGAGCCTGATCAGGGATTGTTAAAAGACTTTGCCTTGGGAAGCCTTAATACATACGTATCGGGTAACGTTAATTCGTCCGTGGTAGCTTTTTCCAATCCGTCCGGTTCTACCGTTAGACTGAATTGTGACATGATAGTAGGGAGAGTTAGCATTGTGACTTTGGTGTCCGATGCTTCCCTACCTGATGAGGAAGAGAATGAAATGATTAAGACAGCTATTATTATTTCCATACAGGTGACGGACTCGCCTAATTTGGATGATGAGCTTCTGGCTCCTGATATAGTTGTCCCTCCTTGTCCGGAAAATCTGTTAGATAAGTTGGTGAATGAAACTCATCTGTCTGAAAGAGAAGAAAAAGAGTTAGTTAGAAAACTGCTCTATGATTTCAAAGACTGTTTTTCCTTGCCTGGTACCAAAGTTGGTTGCACTCACTTGGTTCGCCATGTGATTGACACTGGGGATGCAATCCCTGTGAAGCAAGCTTATCGCAGAATACCAGTGGCTAGGCGGGATGGAGCAGAGGCTGAAATCTGGAAAATGTATAAAGAAGGCAGAATAGAGCATAGTAGTAGTCCGTGGGGAGCTCCCATAGTTATGGTTGCTAAGAAAGACGGAACACAGAGGTTCTGTGTAGACTACCACCAGCTGAATTCCGTGACTAAGAAGGATAGTTTCCCTCTTCATCGGATTGACGAATGTGTTGAAGCCTTGGGTGGGAACCAATGGTTTTGCACTTTAGACTTAGAGTCTGGATATTGGCAGGTTGCAATGGATGAGGAAAGTAAGCACAAAACTGCTTTTCTGTGCAGTGTGGGTCTGTTCCAGTTTAAAGTTATGGCTTTTGGACTGTGTAACGCCCCTGCCACTTTCCAACGCATGATGGACCATATGTTGGACGGATTGCGTTGGAAAGCTTGTTTAGTATACCTGGATGACGTGGTGGTCTTTGGGAAGACTGTCCAGGAGTGTGCGGACAACCTGAAATTGGTGTTGGAGCGCATTAGGGAATATGGGCTTAAGCTCAAACCTAAGAAATGCGAGTTCTTCCGGAAAGAGGTGAAATATTTGGGTAGGATTGTTTCTGCTGCTGGAATCCGGGCGGATCCGGCTAAGATAGTTAAAGTGCAAGAATGGCCTATCCCAAAAACTGCTAAAGAAGTGAGACAATTCCTTGGTTTTGCTTCCTATTACAGGGAGTTTCAGCCTAACTTTGGTGGAATTGTAGCTCCTCTGCAACAGATTGTGACGGACGCTGGGGTTGAGAAGCGCTATAGTAAACCTATAGTGTGGACCAAGAAGTGTGATGAAGCTTTTAAGTCAGCTAAAGCTTTATTAACATCAGCTCCGATTCTCGGGTATCCTAGAAAGGAAGGTTATTTCATCTTGGATACAGATGCCAGTGGCTTTGCAATGGCCGGAGTTCTGTCTCAAATGCAAGACGGCAAAGAAGTCGTATTGGGATACGCTAGTAACAGCTTCACCAAGCCACAGAAGAATTACTGTGCTACGAAACGTGAGCTGTTGGCGGTGCTATCTTACTTGAATAAGTTTAGACACTATCCCCTTGGCAACCGTAATTTTTACGTGAGAACGGATCATGCTTCCCTCAGATGGCTCCTGAACTTTAAGGATCCAACGGATATGCTTGCAAGGTGGTTAGCCACGATGCAAGAGTACGGTTTGGAGCAGAGTATGATACTTCACAGAGCGGGGAAGAAACATGCCAACGCGGACGGATTGTCACGAATTCCAACCAGGAAATGCGGGAATCCCGGCTGTCCCGATTGTGGTGTCCATGATGCTGTAATTGCGGAGGCTGTGGTTGTTCTTGGTTCCTTGGAGGATGAAATCCGGGATGCTCAACAAGGTGATCCCCTCTTGAAGAGAGTTATGGCTGTATTGGACGGATCCAGTCCGGTTCCCAGCAAAGAACAATTGTCTGGTGAGCCGCAGGAATTCTGTACTTACATCCGTAACAAAGATAATTTGGAGATTGTCCAGGGTGTCTTATGTCTGCGGTGGCTGCATAAGAACACTGGGCACACGTATGTCAGGAAGATAATTCCTGCCTCTATGAGGAAAAATATTTTCCGTTGTCTGCATGGTTCCCAGTTGGAGGGCCATTATGGTGATTTCAAGACCAGCTGGAAGGCAAAAATGAAATATTTTTGGCCTGGAATGCGGTATGATTTGAAAAGATGGCTTAGGGCTTGCCCTGAATGCAGCATGCAAAAATCTAGAGGCGGACGAGGTATTACACCTTTGAAAAAGGAAATCCATGGTGAACGATGGAGTAGAATAGCGTTGGACATCATTGGTCCATTTAAGACTACCCCTAGAGGAAACAACTACGTAATGGTGATTACAGACCATTTCTCAAAATGGGCGGAAGCATTTCCTATGCCGGACCACACGGCGGAAAGATGTGCTGAAGTTCTGTTTAGAGAGTGGGTTCTGAGATTCGGTTGTCCGGTTTCGTTGCAAACGGACGGGGCGCCGGAATTCAGGTCTCAGCTGTTGCGAAGTTTGTTGGACATGTTAGGGGTTGAGAAGCTAATCACTCTCCCGTACAGGCCTCAGTCAAATGGACAGGTAGAACGGTTTAACAGAGTTCTTGTTGAGCAGCTCTCTTGCCTGACCAGCTACTCGGATTCAAATTGGGACTTGCTCGCTCCGTGTATAGCTCATGCTTACAGGGGTACGGTGCATGCCAGTACGTTGTGTACGCCCAATTCAGTAGTTTTTGGGACTGAGCTTGTGACTCCAGTGGATTTGATCCATGGAGTTGAGCCCAGAGGGCTGGATTTTCCTTGTCGGATGGCATACGTAGAGAATTTGAGACAGTCATTGAGAACTGGACATCAGTTTGTCAGAGATAATCTTGGAGTTGCTGCTGTGCACCAAAAGAAAGTCTTTGACAGACGGGCTTGTCCAAGGTGCTTTGAGGAAGGGGCTATTGTGTATAGGTACTGTCCCCCTAAGGCTAATAAGAAGTACGGTCCCAAGTGGGATGGGCCTTTCAAAGTGCGTAGATTCATAGGGGGTACTACCTATGAATTAGAGACGACTGAGGGAATCGTCAGATATCATGTAGATTATCTGAAACCCGCCTTTGATGAGGACGGACCGATTCAGGCTGTTAATTTACATAAGGCTCCTGAATTCCGTAAGTTAGAAAAGGCTGGGCGCGAGATCCTGAAGTTTGAAGGTGGAAAAGTTCTAGCTGGTGCTGAATGTCCGGAAAGAAAAGAAAAGGAGAAAATTACCATTGGTGTGAAACCCAGGGGTAGACCTAAGAAAAACGCAGCTGGAGTGAAACTTCCTTCTTCCAACAAGAAACAGACAGTAGATGTTGGTCCTGCTGTTATCCGGGTTGGTAAGAAGAAGTCTCAGAAGAAGAAGAAGAAATTAAAAATTTCTCCGGTTGTGCTCCCTTCTAAGAATAAAAGCAGGCCCAAAGAAGCTAAGACGGATACAGTTGTAAAAAAGCAACCAGTTCCTCTGGTTTTGGCGGATTCTGCTAAGCCCTGAAAAAGAGGGAGGGGGAGGCCGAGGAAAAATTTGGACATTGTTCAAAATATTCCTATTTCTCCTGTGAAGAAGACGGACAGTGTTCCACCAGTAATTGCAAGGGCTAAGCGCACGCGTAAAGCTCCATCAAGATTGCAATATGGAACTTAGGCTTTAAAGTACAGGTGGAACTTTTCTGATGGTTCCACAAAAGTTACACACAACGAGAAGTCGGTGGCTGATATATCGGATAAGTCATGCTGCCCTTTCACGACATTTGAGAAATTCTTTATTGAATTTATTGAGTGGCTGGGAAAGAACCAACCAGTCCGTATGGCTTGTTAGAAACTGCACTGAGAAAGGCTTAGCTTGGGAGAACCCTTGAGTTCTAACTGAACTAAGACTCCCCGGGAAGCTTGAATCAGCTCAGAAATTGGGTTGAAATTGCTTTTGAATCGGCTAAGTGGATAGTGGGCTTTATGGACAATGTATCCGCAATTGTCTCCGCGGAAGATCAGAGCAGGCTGCATACTTAAACATCAATGTACGCCCTGTAGTAGAGCACTAGAAATAGCTGTGTTTGGCCGTGGTCTTGAGCTGGAAGGTGGCGCTGAGAGAGGTGGCGGTTTTGAGAACTACAGTTACCACGCTGGCCGTGTACACTGTGGTGTTGCACCCTTTCTCACTCTGCTTCCGGACTCCACCACAACAACAGCTAGCCAGTACATCGCGACACACAATCCTTCAGGAAAGAAGTGAGTTGAATTAGGTTAAAGCTTACTTGTCACACTATGTGTTGATATCAATGTGAAAGTTGAGAGTTGTCTGCTACTAAACCCGATGTATTGGAGTTTATAAAATGTTTTGATTGCTTGTGATGCTTGATGAAAGTTCGGTGAAATGTTTCGAGACGTCGGCCATGACACCGGTGCTTTGTGAATGAATGGCGAATGTATGTGGTGAAGGTATAGCGTTGAGTTGGGGCTCTTTACACCACCAGTATTGATTATCTGGCTAATCACCAACCTATATATCTCTTCCAAAGAGTTCACCTTGTGTAATTGTTTTTTTGGTAACTTCTAAATAGGAGTTAGACTGTGTTTTCTGGTCATTTTGCTATTTATTTCGCTAGACTTCAGCTCTCCATATGTAATATGGAGGAGAGAGGACTTTTTGTTATTTGTCTGTGATATGAAGCTTTTCTGTTCCCTACTTACCACCTGTATGTTTTATGGGGAGTAGAGGGTCTAGTTTGGTGACATATTACACTGTAATGTAATGTTGTATCTAGTCTATGTGTGAGTCTGAGTGTCCTTCTTTTTCTTCTAGGAAAAGGAAAGTTTCAGACTGAACAGAATCTGCCTAAGACCATGGAAGGCGACGGATCTTTTGATCCGGACCAGTACGGACTGTCCGAAGCGGACGAGAAACGTCTCTTAGACGGGGCCGGAGATCTGCTCGAGTTGGATCCGGCCAATGCCGCAGAGGCACAGCGGGTCCGAGAGACCAGTGCCAAGACGGATTCTGGAGAAGAAGAACCGGAACCTCGCCCACTGGGGCATGAGTTGACTCCACTTTGTCAGATCCGTGAGGAGCAGGCGATGGAGGAATCCGGACCGGAAGAAGAGGCTCGTGGGAAGCCTACACCTGCTCCCAGACGTAGTCTAAGAAAATCTGTTTCCCCTCGGAAAGCAGCCAGCACCAGTGGCAAGGAGAAAGCTACGAGAAGCCGTAAACCATCCCTATCTCCTGCTCCCCATGGCCGCTCTACTCGTGGTAGAAGTCCGGGGGTCCGACACACAAGCAGCGGACCCATGACTGTTTCTAAGGGTGGGGATGATTCTGTAGTCTCTTCTAAGGTGGTGGAACCAAGGAAGAGAAACAAGATTAAGCGCCGGCACTACCATCGCGCTGGGGTACGCCGGACCCAATTGATTGGACGTGGGAGCATGGACACCTTCCGCAAGGAACTTGACGCTGCTTCGGAGGTGGTGCCTTTAGACCCTCGATCAGACCAACCGGGGTCTGGAGTTGTCACTCTCCCGGAATCCGACTCAGAAGACCGTGAAGTCAGTGATGATCAGATGGCTCGCTACGAGTCCCGGATTTGGCCAGAGCTGGTCCGGGAAGACTCGATGGATTCGGGCACATACCAGAAAATCATAGAGGCGCACCGGTTGTGGCAGCCGGGCCATCGTTGCCCTTTTTTGGTATGTCGCTTCCTCACGCTAAATCCGGATGGAGTCCGTGCATTCTCGACTAGGGAAAGGATGTTTAGACATCTTTGCAAAGAGCACGCCCCGTTCGTGCAGGTCTGGATCTGCCCCTCCTCCAACTGTTCCCAGATCTTGGACCGGAGGGTGGAGTTGATCCAGCACCTCATGAACGGGGAGAAGGTTCAACATCACCTCACCCGTACCGAAGCCAAGGACAAGGCCCTCAAAGTGTTGCCCTCGATACGCACGAACCATGTGTTCCAACGGATGGCCTATATGGCAGGCCAGCATTTGCGTGTTATGCGTCGAACCACCAATAGCAAGAGGATCCCTAGGAAGACTAGGCCTGATGAATCAGAGAATCGTGAATCTGTCCTTGATAGGAGTCACACCACTCGGGCTGCAGCTGCTGCAGGTTGTAGCAAAGATACGGCTACAGATCCGGACAGGACGTCTTCTAGGGGAAGTTCTTCTCACAGAAAGAGGGATAGGTCCCATTCTCTGAACAATGATGCTCCAGATGCTGGCCCTCTCTCCAAAAGAGCGTGTCGTCGGTCCAAGGATTGGTCAGACGAAGTTTTGAGGCATGTACCTTCAGTAGAAGAGAGCGCGGATTTAGTGGCCCGAGCTAGAACTGTGGTGGCTGAAGCCTTGGGGAAAGTTTCAGCCGCTGCTGATTCTGCTAGGGAGGAGCTTGTTTCTCTCCTAGACGAAGTCACCCAGCCTTTGTTGTCTCTCTCGGATGTTAAAACGTCAGTGGAACTTTTGGGTGATTTAAGACAGGAAGCCAAAAGTCAGGAAGGGATTGTCACTGGTCTAAGGAAGTTACTTGCTGCTAGCGATTCAAGAAACCATCTGCTCGAGGAGGAGAATCTGCGACTTCAGTCCATGCTGGACCGGGAGTCCGTTTCTTCGACGGAATCCGTGAGTGGTCCGCCTCCACAAACCATGTTGGTTCCGCCTCCAGTCGCTCCTACACCTGTGATTCCATCTCTTCTGCCGCCTGCTCTAGACGCCAGCCAGCTCCCTCAATTGCTTATGCTGAGCAATCTGCTTAGGACCTTGCAACAGGCACCTATACCTGTACCACCACCTGCTGCGGTAGTTCCACCCGCCCGGACGCCCGGACGCGATACCCAGGACCCCAGAATGTATGTCATACCGCCTTGGCTTTTCAGCCCTTCCACTTTGACTCATCCGGACAACACTCCTGCGAACCAGAACCAGGAACAGCAAAATCAGCAGTCCTCTATGGATTAAAAAACCTTTTTTTTTCCTTCGAGGAATGAACTTTGAGACTACTTTTCTCTCTTTTGTATTATCACTTGGTTATTGTTTTCTCTTGTGAGAAATATTTGTTTTTGCTATGTGCCGTTCTTGCCTTATAACTGTACATCAACGAGGACTCTGGAAGCTCCTTTATGTTTGGATTATTGTTTTAGAAATGTTTTTCTTAAAAATCCACTCCTGTTCTCGTATGTAGATAGGACACTGATGCTCCTATTTGTACTTTTTCTACACATTTTTCAGTTGTGTTCGACTTATGTCTTTTTACTTTGTGGTTTATGCTAGAGATGTAGCGACCTGGGGTGGATCCATAGAAAGGTTACGCATTGCGTAAACCCTATCCTGCTCTATTCTGGGGAGTTCGTACAACATTTCTATGGATCCACCCCTGGTCTTTTGTTAAGTATATAGATAGGACACCATATGCTCCTTTTTGTCGCCATGAAGCCTTTTACTTAACCTCAATTTTCCAGGTTCGCGATGTTAATTCTCTTTTTATCCACTTGATACCTTTTTAGTACTTTGTACTGAGTTGATCTTTATTACGATTTTTCTAAAGGGATTTTTAAAAATCTAAAATTAAGGGGGGGGGTATTGTAGTAGTTCTACTATAAGCCTCTAGGTACAATCCATAAAGGGTTGGTACTCTTATATTCCTACAGAGGGATCTACGCTTGATCCTCTGCATTTATACCTTCTATGTAACTAAATGCCTCATTTACCCTTATATTCTTATATCAACTCTTACCTTATTACTCTCATGGAGTATCCGTTCTGTTTATCTATCTTATAACATTCCTAACTTATGTATTTCTCCATTGTATGTCTTGCCATACTCTTGTTGTGTTCATACACCTTGATGTGTTCTGTTAGTAAACACACTACCCTGTCCGGGGAACACGGACTAGGGGCCGCTTGAGAGAACTGCAATAAACAGACGGACTAGGAGTTGCCTTGTTGACTTGTTTATTACTGTCGAGAGTCTGCGAATCACTACATATACTTAAATATTAATAGGAAAGATCCAAAAGTGAAGAAAATGAATATAAGAACACAAGTAACAAGAGGTATAAATATTTTTATATTTTTATTCAACAACATGGCCTCTTCTTCTCCATCCTCCTCATGAAATTGAATGGCATTTTCTGTTTTTATTATTTTCATTTATATCGCCACCGGGTAAATTTTTAAATCAAACGTCCTCTCAGCATGAGATATATCATAAAAACATCAAACCTATATGTGATGTGTTCTAGTAAAACAAGTCACAAGTCGCAAAATTGATATTTTTCAAAGTCTTTTTTCCACAAGATCTCTTATTATTTCAGAGAGTTTAGCATTTATAGCCATATACATCCATGTCACAAATTTCGGGACATTATATTAAATATATCCTTGCATTTTGAAGGCCTTTGTATGGAGTATAAGTAGTTACTTTACTGGTAATTACCCATCCAGAAACATTGCAAACCTTTTTTTCGAAATATAAATATCAAACTTAAAATATAGAAATATTTATTAGATGTCCTAGTGTTAACTATCATTGGAATCAGCTTGATCTCCTCTTTTTGAATATGTTGATATCTCAAAATCCATATTTTGCGACATTTTCCTAAAACAGATCACATATGAAATTTCAGGTGTTAAGTCATAATTAAATAGAAAATATATTGACGGAAATAAAGATCACCTATATATGAAATAAATGGTTGCGTTCACAATAGTTTTAGTTTTGATTCACCGGGTGTTTTCAAGCACAAACCCTCATGATACATGTTTCAATTACATTGTAAAAATGTTATCAAATGATTAAATCTTAATAACACAGACAAATGAAAAAGCTCTCCTCAGAAAAGGAGGCAGAAATAGTGTTCATACATTCCATTTGTGTTTGTAATGTGTATTCTCATAAAGTATAGTGTCTGATTTTTCTTCACATCATGACAACTTCATATAATAGGTTCTGGAGCTACGTTCTCTTCCATGGTCTGATCCTCATATGCTAACTTTAAACATTAGTTTTCACATACAGTAGTTGTGCAGCCAGAAATTGGTAGGAGGTGGGTTAACTTTGGAACCACAATCTTGTATAACTCTGATTGACCAGGCGTCTTGTACCCATGAGTGATGGACAGAGTATCTTTGGATTGGTTGTAATTTTGAAATTATTAGGAAATGCTTATTTTCATGAAGTGTTTCTGAACTAAATTATACTTCGATTATAGGCTTTTGTCTTACTTGCAGTCTGTGTTCGCTAGAACCCTGGATTCATAGTGTTGATTATAAATGTACCTTTAGAATCCTTCTTCATAAAAAATACCACTATGCAGCTAAATCACATCCCACTTGGCCTATACATGTAACCAATGCACAGAATCAATACCAATAGGCGTCAACCACTTCAAAATCACTTTGTCAATTTATGATCATATACTGTGTACATACAGAACACGTAACCACTGTACTTAAAGCATTTATAATTCCATCACATAACCATATCAAACTGTATCAAAAGTAAAGCTTTGGAGCTTGTAATAGTAATAGTAGTATTCATGGTACAAAACATATTCATCACAAATATTACAAGTATGTTGTGTAATTGTGTAGATATATGTATTTCACTGTATTCATCACAAATAACCAACGAGCATAGGAAGGAATAATTGGACCAACAATAATGCAAGCCATGCAGACGGTGCTAATGTTTACAGTATAGCAGGTGCCTACCTTTACAGTGTATAATATATTGAATTTTAGTTCAGGTCTTGCTACATCGTATCTTTAATTTTAAAACTAGAAATTGGTATCATTTCACG
Source organism: Sthenelais limicola (assembly GCA_942159475.1). Classification (NCBI taxonomy): domain Eukaryota; kingdom Metazoa; phylum Annelida; class Polychaeta; order Phyllodocida; family Sigalionidae; genus Sthenelais; species Sthenelais limicola. The sequence goes on along the minus strand of OW804100.1, from coordinate 3,650,366 downwards.
TCTGAAAGCGTGGAGAACCGAACGCCCATTGCATTACCATGGGCGGTTCGTTCTCCACACATTGGTGAGTCTGGTGACCCGTCTGGTGATCCATTCTCACATCCCAAAACTGCGTTTTGATTGGATAAGACGTTGCACATTGATGGTTACGTAAACGACGCACACTGACAGCAAAACCAATGATTCTCATGGCTCCATGGTATTTGTCCTAAAAGTATTGTGTAAGTTTTGGATGGTAATCCAACACTATCAACTTGTCCCCTATCTCTCATGCTCTAATACTTTATTGAAATGCAAACTGGGAATTAAGAATATGCTAGCAAATCAGTCAACTATATGCACACATACATAGCCAGACAAGCCTATGGGTCAATGCCTGAAAATGTACAATGCAAATTATACATTTTCTGGCAACATTATTATGCGTTACAAGTATATGTTTACACATGCGTGTGGTTAGAAGCTTACGTCACAAGGTAAAGCCATTGACATCATCCAGTGACAGTGCAGAAGCAATTGTTTGACTTTAGCATAATATATATCCACCAACATATCAGTACATAATTCATTATGCATACAATACTAGTTATAAATATATAATATATAATATATCATGTAAATACATCTACATGTATTTCAAATTGAAAATACACTCTTTTCTAATACCTCGCCCGATTCTGTGTGTAGCTGTTTGGAGGGAGTGACAGACCCCTAAAACACATGCCTGGAAGATATAAAGGGTCAGATTTCCAGACAATTCACCTTCGCCTATCCTCTCAAATGCCCCAAATTTCAGACGAAAATAAAGTTTAAAATACAGTTCAACCTAACCGAACAGATTGCTAGAATCAATGCAATGCTGAATATTCTCTAGTTTACCTAGTATTGACCTAGCAGAATTTACTAAATGTGTACAGCTGCCAATTGTGCATTTTCTGAAAATTTGACCCTAGTGAGGAGTGAGGAGATGGCCATTCGTGTTCAAAATGTATATTATCCTTTTTAACTGGAAGAAGGTTCTGTCAAGACATGTGTAGCATTGTGTTCCTCTCCAACCCATCATCCTGGGGGCCATCCATAAATAACGTCATGCTACTTTGGGCCCGTTTTTCTATACACTTGTGGGTCAGATTTTCAGAAAATGCACAATCTACAGTTCTACACATCTATCAAATTCTGCAAAATTAGCGTGAAAAATGATGAATACTAGGTACATCTGAGTGTATTCTGTATTGTATTCATTCAATAAATGTCTGGTTATGTTGGACTGTATTTTGAACCTGATTTTCGTCTTAAATATGTTATTTGAGAGGATTGCTGAAGACCAATTGTACATTTTCTAGTGAATTGACCCTTTCCGTGTCTCCATCTTCCCATCCAACAGTTACTTTGTGCTTTGGTGACAGCATGGCAAAACAGTAATTTTTGCAACGATGGAAGTATTTTAATTTGAAAAAAGATTTGTGCGTCTTCACCACCACCTCATTCACCCTTTTCTGCTTTATATTCAGTTTAACCCTCCTCGTCTCTCGTCTGCTTTCCCCAATGATATGATCAACTAGAAGGCATTCTGAACAATGCTAGCTGCCTCCTCAGCCTAGCCAAACACTTCTCACAATTATCTGAGAAATTATCCTGAAATAAATCAGGAATTATTTCATAAGCAGACTCAATAGCAGATGTGAGCCCAGCGGATCCAGCTAGTTCAGCCTGATCCAATAATAAGTATTAGTATATGCACATTCTATAACCGGGAGTTCCATATCTGTAACTGATATAGAACTAGTGCTAATAATAGGTATTAGTATATGCACATTCTATAACCGGGAGTTCCATATCTGTAACTCATATAGAACTAGTGCTATATCCAATAATAGGTATTAGTATATGCGCATTCTATAACCGGGAGTTCCATATCAGTGAACTGATATAGAACTAGTGCTATATCCAATAATAGGTATTAGTATATGCGCATTCTATAACCGGGAGTTCCATATCAGTGAACTGATATAGAACTAGTGCTATATCCAATAATAGGTATTAGTATATGCACATTCTATAACCGGGGGTTCCATATCTGTGAACTGATATAGAACTAGTGCTATATCCAATAATAGGTATTAGTATATGCGCATTCTATAACCGGGAGTTCAATATCTGTGAACTGATATAGAACTAGTGCTATATCCAATAATAAGTATTATGGCACAATACATTAAAGCGCAATATGCCACCCTTTGTGCAGTGACTTGAGTCAAATGTACAGCTAATCTATATATAGGTCAGGGGTCAGGGGTCAGGGGTCAGGGGGTAAGATTATGCACATGTGTAGCTGACCTCAAATAATGATTAAGGGTGAGTGAATACAGTATTACTCAATATTCAAATAATTTCAACATTTGATCACCTGAAGAAGACCACTATAGCAGGTTGAAACGTTGTGTTATAAACATTTAGGTGAACATTTAGGTGAAGTCATGACTTTTGGGGGATAACCTAAACATATCCATGTAAAATAGTAACTATAAAATTCGGGTATCTTTGATTTTATTCAACTAAGAAGATGGTGAGGTTATACTACCTCCAATATCTAAAACTTAGTAGGAATGCACCATAGTGCGTTTTATAGTCAATCTAATAATACACTGTTGCCAAAATGTTATTTTTATAAAAATAATATATGGAAAATATAAAAAAAAAAAATAATAATAATAATAATAATACACTGTAGTGACCTTTAATGAAAAAAAAGGGTCTTCCTGATACTGAATCCATCCGATTGGGTTTTCCTGGTTTCTTTTACACCCTAGAAGTAGTCAAGGTGGGTATGTCATATATTTTAGAAAACCCGATATGAGATTTGTACCACAAACTCATTTTAGCCTATTTCACCCCGCCAGCACCGTCCTGCCATTAGATGTGTTGCCTTATGTATTGACTTAAGACATTACCTTAACTGATTTGGGGCTGCCTTGGCATGTAAAATTCTCATGTTCCAATTTTTTAATTTTTTTTTCAAATATTTTCATTGGCCAGACATTTAACGCATTTTCAACAAGTGTGATTGTTTTCGTTCGTTGCCATATCATCACCAAAAATTAAAAGCAAGATTCTTTATATCATTTATAATTGTTCCAATATATAATCCGTTTCCAACGTCTCATTTAGGAGGTGATCATAGGCAGGTCTTATTTTGGCCATTGAGTTATTTAAAAGTAGTTTTCAGCCTATCTGGTCGCCTAGATCCAAGGTATGTAAAATCAGTTTAAACAAGAATAAAATAGTCACTTGTTAAAATCAAAACTGGTTCCACTGGTTTTGCCAATCTATGAAAGACAGGCCATTGTCATAACCTCTTAAATTCCCCTCACATTATCTTTATAAAATTATAGGATTATAAAATTATGCAGGGTTATACATAGGAAGAGGACTTTATAGGAAGAGGACTTTGGATATACAGATTATATGCATACCAAACAGGACAAAGGGGCTTTGGATGTAGCATAAATATATGTATATATAATAGAATAAAACACAAAATGAGACAATGATGCTAGAAAATACTCCTTTATTCACATGCAAAAAAGAGCACATTTCTGACAATAAAAGGCAGTTGCGGTCAATATGAAAGAGAGAAACTATGAGGAAAAGATGATGAAAAGGTTTGAATTTGCTGTTGTGTGTGAACAGGTCTGAGAGGAAGCATTTTATCATACACAATGACAGAGTAACAATAATATAACAATAATAGCACGATCAGCAACCACCACCACCACCATCATCATCATTATCATTTAACCACCCAATACAAAAGAACAGCAACATGAGGTTTGGGTTGGGTATGAACAAAAGTGCTAAATGTATACATTTATATCAGTATATTCACCAACAATAGGGGAATGGATGGGTGGGATATAATAGGTACGGTCAGTGAAAACAAGCTGTTGTATGTAGGGTGCGCCACAGCGGGCTCCGTACGACACAAAGGCACGCTTTCGCCGCCGCGTTTATGAAGAACAACCAGACATGATAAACGACACAGCCACAGCGGCAAACATCTCCCCACTTCATTTACTTGTCAACATCATCCACCATACTTGTCTAGTATATTATAATGATAATAGCCAACATTTGTTTAATAACATCATGGAACATAAACCTCCTATTATAATGTATGTGCATCATATGTATGGATGGATGTAACACAGGTAACACAATATGTTAATATGGCGGCGGTCTGAACCAAGCCCAGACAAATTATATAATTGTCCTAACAATGAATAATATTTCCCGCCATGCATCATGATAATCTTACAACATTCTCCTCTACACATTGGAGCCACCACAGAATCTATCTTCACCTTTGTGAGTGTTTTTGTAAAAAAAAAAAAAAGAAAGAAATATCAGCGAACCAAACACAAATTTGGGTAACAATAATTCAGACAACTGTCCACTGAGCACAAAACTTTGCACATTGGCGGCACCCTCTCTGACCATGTATAATATGTCTCCAATAATGATTACTACATAACAAGTTGGCTATTGGATATCCTTAAACAACCATAGTTCATAGGGCTAAATCTGATAAAAAAACCCTATTCATATCAATAGAGAGAAATAATGCAAGAAATTATCATTAAAATGATAAAAACGATAATCATAATAAATGGTAAATTTCCTGTTTATCTATTACAAATTATTTCTTCTTTACGTTGCTTCAACAATAATATTATATACATAATGACAATGACATTTTCTCCCACCCAGTATTTTCTACTGCAGGGTATTTGCGTAGACAATTAACATATATGTAAATGTATATACTCCTATATATACGATTATGTACACATTTCACCAGGTTTTCATCCAAGAAACCAATTATGAAAATAGCAAAAAAACTGTTCTTTTCTGGATCGTCCCATTAATATATGGTAATATATATGTATCTATATGTATATATGTTATTATCACATATACCTACATACATATACGTAGCATATATGCCTATATATATGTAGTGTTATTTGGTTCAGATGCTTTCATGACAGGTATAACATATAGAAACATCATCAACATAGATATGAATAATGAATTGACCAAGTCATCCATACATAAAATACAACTAGGGAGAACAGCTTTTAGTTTGGTTTGTTGCCTCACGCGCCCACGATTTGGGGTTGTACCAAGGTTTGCGGGTGAAAAAACGCTTTTGGTGGGGGGTTGTTGTGGGGTTTGAACCCAGTACTCCTTTTAACACCTAGATTCAAAGCCTTTGCTTTTAACACCTAGATTCAAAGCCTTTGCTTTAAGACCTCAGCGCTACCTTGACCCCTCGAGTTAGTATCTTCGGGAATTTAAACTGAAAACCCGGTAGAAATTACAAAGATCATTCACTTACTTATTAAATGTGAAATACACACCAGAGAAATATTCAATTAAAAACTGATTTCTTGGAATACTTTCAGAATTTTTAAATATCTCTGCAGGGGTCTTTATAAAATAGAACCAGCAAAAATATAGTTACCCTGTAATGAAATATTGTATTCCCCATTTGAGGTAATTTATTAAGAAAATTTATAACAAAAAAATGCTTATTTTCTTCTCATATAAAATGGACTTTTTACATATGGCCATATGTGACTGGCATAGTCTCTTCACCGGGTGTCAGAATCAATTTCTTCTTGATAAAAAAGAAATGTGCCTCTAAAAATTGGACAATGAGCATGTATACATACAATGTTGTTTCCCCGCATATTGACATTTATGTGTTCAAGGTTAACAGAGAACAGACAAAACAATGTTATTGTGATGATTTCTTCACTAACACTTTCTTCAGTTACATGAAAAAAACCCATTAAAGCTACATTCTCAGCCAACATGGGTCAGATTGTCAGAAAATGTACAATTAGCAGCTCTACACATTTAGTCAATTCTGCTTTATTAGGCTGCAATAATTGCATTGATTCTAGCAATGTGTTTGATTAGGTTGAACTGTATTTTCGTTTTAAATTTGGGTTATTTAAGAAGATTGGTGAAGGTGAATTGTACATTTTCTCAAAGTCTGACCCCTGATAATATATGTATTTCAACTAAATTAATTCTACTTTTTGTTCCATTCTTCTCCTGCCCATCTTAAGTCATTTGAACAAAATTTGTGAGGATTATTAGCTGCTGTCATGTTTAATGCAGATCTCTATAAATTGATCCTATTATTGGTCACTTTCGCTCAGTTTGCTCTGATCTAATTGACTTAAAATTCTTTTAGAAAGCAACAGAAGATTGATAATTTCTGTATTAAGGAACAATTATGGAGTTATCTGGGATATTATTTTGTACATCTGGGATATTATTTTATACAGCAGAGAATGGAGCTTTAATGATGCATCATTTCTAATATACATGTTGTTGAGCCAGGATTATGAAGATTCACTTCCAACATTAGGGCCAGATCTTGAGAAAATGTACAATTAGCAGCTCTACACATTTAGTAAATTCTCCTAAATTAGGCTGCAAGTTGGTCAATACTAGATAAATTTGGGTATATTCGGCATTGCATTGATTCTAGCAATCTGTTTGGTTAGGTTGAACTGTATTTTGAACTTTATTTTCTTCTGAAATGTGGTTTATTTGAGAGGATTGGTGAAGGCCAATTGTACATTTTCTGACCCATCTGACCCATTATCCTCATTCAGGTTCTCTGCAGCCAAGAAGGCCTATTCCAAATTCCAGGTTTTCAAGACTTATAAGCAAGCGCAGAGGCTCGGACATACAACAATATGTTCTAAATCGGGGAAAAACATCACTCTCTTTGCTCCCAAAACAAACAAGAACACACCAAAACATGAACAAGGTGATTTCTGGACATGTAACAACATTCAAAGAAAGTTTTAACACCGACCCACATTGAAGATTGGCTATTAGTGTCTAACATATAAGCTGGCCTTTTAAAGTAATGATAACATTTTCAATTTAACTACAACTGATGCACATTTTTGTGCATTTTATTGAAAACCAACACTCAAATCCAACGTCAACTGGCATAAACTCATACCAGAAATTAAAAAACAGCCCACTTTTTCAAATTTATATACAATGATGATCATTGATCATTAAAATGCATTATCTATCCATTAGATTTCATCAAGGAAAAGGAATTTCACATAACCAGATTTACATATGCTTTTTCATCCTTTCAATAAAATCCAAACAACTCAATAACGATAATCACATGGCCCCTAAATAGGGACAAAATATAGCAGAAACATTCACCCACGAAAATCCAGTCAGAACATGTCTACTTTATATTAAGCACATAGCAGGTTTGCTTTTAACAATCACACACAAGGATACATACAACCTGACAGGCCAGTTGCATCAGACCAGCCAGATTTGCTGCAACCAACTCTTTCCCCTATTACAATAAAATAACTTTGCAGTTTCCAATTTTCTGTTTTCCTGAATGGTCAGAATCTTAACTGGTGTCAAAATGGAATAGAATGACAGACCACATATTGCACAAAAAAAAATCATGTTTTCTAATTACAATATATTTTCTCTGACTGCAACAGACTTATCGCTTAGCTATTTTCTCTCCTTAGAGATGACCTTTTAATTTTACCTTTTAATTATTTCTATCATTCTTTGTATTTTAATGTTTCTATTATCAAACTCCAGAATTCAAAGGCATCAGATGAACCTTTTGACCTTAACTTTAATAAATCTATAACTTATGCCATGATAGGTGTGCGTATTCACAAAAACATGGCCAGATTAGCCCATGGCATAAACATGCCTGGATTGCACTAGTGGAATCCGTTTTTCGAATGCAACCAATCTACAACGTTATTTTGATTGGTTGCGTAAATTTAGTTGCACCAATCAATGACGCTCATTTCATGACGCTCATTTCATGACGCAACATTGTAAGCGCTTGTTTTTGCCAAGTCCGAGGGTTGCGAGACATGCAATGAAGGTAAATAACTCTTAAATAAATCTTAAATATATATCATGGCATAAAAATATAACTAAACTTGAGCTGCATAAGGGGCAACGCATTCACAAAACGCTCGTGGCTTTTGGCGAGTGTCTTTCACGCGTGCCTTCGGCACTTGTGAAAGACACTCACCAAAAGCCACTTGCGTTTTGTGAATACGTTGCCCCTTATGCAGCTCGCGTTTAGTTATATCTTATTATTTAATTGAAGCAATTATCTCTAATTATCAAATTATCTCAAGGATATTATCTCAAATTATCTTAAATTAACTTATTTAATTGAGGACATGATCGAAAGCATTGACAGAACACTTTTCAGTTTGTGCCATTTTGATTGCTGGATGCGTAAATACCAGTGTATTGCAGGTACTTAGGTCGTCACAATAATATTATTTACATGATAAAGTAAACATACTCCTCCTATAAATGCATTATCTGTACTTCACTGCTGCTCAACCAGGATTAATGCTTTACCAAATATTGCCCACAATCCTTCACTTCACACATGCGCAGTTGTTCTACAGGAAGTGATGAATAACAAGGTCATGGTAAGGGAGAGAGGTTTGTAGTATACTTGCCAGCGTCCGCCAAATTAAAGGATTACATGGTTGCCCGGGGAATAATCTAACTCTTAGTATTGGTTGCTCAGTCAATATGGCCTTCCGATTAGTTGAGTTGACTTTTAAATGGATCATCCAATTTGTAATGTGTACACTTGAGATTATGCCAAAAGTATTAAAAAACGTATACTAAATGAAATAATCTATTGGCATTTCTGTAGAATATAATGACCCCAACATCAAGTTATCCAGGTGAGTTAATTGTTTTTTATGATGCTAGGGTAAGCATCTGTTAACGCCTCTTATTGAAAAAGAAAATGGAATGAATTTCAGTTGCCTGCATACTGCTTTCAAGGTTGTCCTGGGGAACCAGTAACTCATTTAGCGGACACTGAATTGTGGCTTGTATAGAGAAGGTTGTGGGTACAACAGTTATTCCACACTCTCCTCACACTGGTTACAATAGCATACACTCACCTACATTATACATTGATCAACAATTTACAATATGGAAGCATCATTACATGAAGCAAACATAACTTGTCTCACCACCACTTTATTACCCCTAGAATAATGACATTTCCTAATTTTGGGGGCACATCGAAACAATTTGGTCAACTTTGTGAAATTGGCACCCGCCAATATTGATATGGCTTGGGTGATGTGTCACAATGTTTCGCCAAGTTAACAAAAAGTTGGATGAGGCCCCTTACCATGTAGTGACCTGCAAATGAATTGGAGGGGATCTCCTTAGAACAGATATGTAGAAGGGCTTTGCGTAGTGTGAGTGCGGGTATCTAACCGATCAATGATCAAGTATCTAACCAATCAATGATCAATTTCTTACTCCACTCTTTCTCCTAAGAACATCTCATCCCATGATGATACTCTGCAGTTCAGTCACTTAATATTCAGTTTTAAAAAGTTTGCCATATGTTTGTCAAGGGAATCACATTTAAATTGTTTAAAAGTTCACTTTTACCCTGCATCTTATATACAGGTGGTATCAACTGCCAACATTGACATTTGTCATGTGAATATATAAATTCATATGTAAAATATTCATTTAACTACCAAAAGGCAAATATTCCCTAACAAGGATAAATTGAAGTCATCTTTAAAATGAAAACATGAGCATTGCAATCTAACCGGGATGTCAGTGGACTATGTATATATAAACATAGATTGTGAATTATAACAAATTCAAGCATATTTAACTACCACAAGAAGGTTCTAGCCATTTATACTCGATACTGCGTTTCATCTTTGGACACTAGTTTACATCAGAGCAATATACATGAACAATTGATCAATCATATTTATAGACCATTCATAGAGTAAATTCCTAACCGTGAACAGGGCACTTCCATTGCTACTCGTAGTTTGTACTTATTTTCTCAGGAAATAAAACGCATGAAGACATTGAAATAAAACACCCAATTTTCACAAGGGATTGCAAACGTTTCAGTCCACTTTTGCACAACAAGTTCATGTATGTCTTTAAATGCATTTATCAATGACAGAAAGTCTATTCTATATGTGCAACCTTCATATTTAAAAAGAAAACTTCTATTCTTATTGAATCAAAGGTGATGAAGAATCAAAATGATGTATTCAGTCTCTGCAGTGAGGTATGGAAATTGCCTATCCTTTATACTCTTTAGACGATTGAGGACGCCTAGCGGCCCTGATACTAAAGTGACCCATGAACCTGAGGCAGAAGTTGTGCTCAATTCTAATCATTTTAATGATATTGAATGTCAATAGGGGGCAAGGTGCATAACACTCAACACAACCAGGGAGGTATAATACAGAGGGAGTGGAAGCGGCACACTGCTTCAAGCAGCAGATGCGTGACCAGTATATGGCCTAGCCACTGCATGCCCGGTGACACTGCACCTAGCCCAGGTAGCTTTGATTGCCCTTAGCATACTACTGACACACTTATAAATAGTTAGTGCTAGTAGTAGTAGTGGCATTACTGCCAACTATTTGGTGGATATACATCAACCCCGTGACCCTCCCTCTGTATATACCTCCCTGACAAAACCTAAAATACAACACAAGTCAACTTTCATCAGGGTCTCTGACAAATTAACCAAGTTCAAGCAGGCTTTGGGAATGGCGCAGTATTCTAGAGCACTGGCTTCAAACTTCAAACAAGATAGTGAGAGCGCCTACTGGGTTCAAACTCTGCTGTGACCTTGTGAATAATACACCACTACCACACCTTGGGCTCAAACGGACAACTTTTGGTAAACGCTTTACGGTACTAGGAACAGCCAGGTAAAATTCTAAATCAATTTAACGAAAACTTAATTTATGAAGAATTGGCAGCTTTACTTTTCAAACCTGATCAATCCAATTCTTTTTTATTTTCTTCATTCACTTTTAATTAAAAACCATTGTTATCAACCAACGCCAAATAAACCTGGGTTTTGTACATATATGTACTTGACTGACTTACAAACTTTACAAGCAGGACTTCTAGCTCCTGACACAGTCTACCGCAAACGGCTCTTATTTTTAGAAGCACTCAAGTTCTCTAGATTACTGTCAGCTTGCTAGCCTCAAGGGTGGAAGGGTTTAAACCAGTTCTGGACCTCAGTACTGGCCAAATACAAGCTCTGGACCTCAGTACTGGCCAAATACAAGCTCTGGACCTCAGTACTGGCCAAATACAAGCTCTGGACCTCAGTACTGGCCAAATACAAGCTCTGGACCTCAGTACTGGCCAAATACAAGCTCTGGACCTCAGTACTGGCCAAATACAAGCTCTGGACCTCAGTACTGGCCAAATACAAGCTCTGGACCTCAGTACTGGCCAAATACAAGCTCTGGACCTCAGTACTGGCCAAATACAAGCTCTGGACCTCAGTACTGGCCAAATACAAGCAGTTGTTCTTACGTTTACCTCTTTGTAACAGCTGAGGAGGTCATACCAAGGTCAGGGGAGGAGGAATAACACTTTGTCTTTTCTCAGGTCACTGGTTCCAAATCCAGGGCCTTAGATGTGAATAGACGCTAATCTTATATTATCCAGTCTCCCTATTTGTCAAGGCCAGAGTGAAAAACAGCACATAAATGAGACCATCACTACACACACACACAGAACAGTACAATATGTACACCTTGCTTGTGCTTCAGGACTTATTTCAATGTTTGCACTTCTTCCAGATTTTGGGTGACTTGTTTGTGCTCTGGTGACTTGGCTAATCCATTGTGGGCGTGGCTAATCCATTGTGGGCGTGGCTAATCCATTGTGGGCGTGGCTAATCCATTGTGGGCGTGGCTAATCCATTGTGGGCGTGGCTAATCCATTGTGGGCGTGGCTAATCCATTGTGGGCGTGGCTAATCCATTATGGGCGTGGCTAATCCATTGTGGGCGTGTTAAGAACAGAGGGACAGAGGTTACACTCGTGAGGCCTAACACATCATCTCCCTGCTAACCAGACCACTTAATATATGCAAAGGCTACAAAATAGTCCTCACCCCATAATATAGAGCGATGGCGCTATGCAACCCTCGCTGAAAAACTGCCTTCAAATTCTGCTGCTTGGATTCAAGCAACCATGGATACCTTTGACCAGCTGTGACTTATTTGTAACAATGATGCACATGACACTGGTATATGGACAAGAGGTGAACACGAGCTTTTGACAAGCCACCAGTGGATGTGAATCCATCCTCTCAGTCTAACGCCGGGCCAATCTTGCGCTATACACAATCTTGACAACAATTATTTTAAATTTTTATCATGTCAAAATTTGATACCGTAAGTCAGGACAATTAACGTTCAATATGTCGTATCCTAACATTATAACACCTCTGATTGTAATATTGTCACGAAATAAAACAAATTAATTGCGTATGCCCTAAAAGTTTAATATCTTCATTGTTATTTAAATTTTCCAAAATTTAAGGACTGGCTGCTCATCCATGGAAGCCTGAATTAAGGCAGGTTCAGAAGGGGAGGGAGTCGGTGGCCAATTCACACACGTTGAGAACCCTACCCTCCCTGTCTCTGTGCAAGAATGGGAAGCCTGCCTCAGTATCTGGCAATGTGCAGTATATAATAGATCATTCCCGTTCATCTTTCTGCATTTATTTTCATACTTTCCCTATAGTATTTACACACCAGGAGTATGAATGGGCTAATTTCCGAGCACATGTACAACAATTGGTAGAAAAATATCTTTAAAATACTAGAATTCCTTCATAAATGAAAAATATAGGATATATTTAAAATATTTGAGTGGATTCTAAAACAGATCAACCATGAATCTTAAAGACTGTGCATACAAATATATAATATTATTTCCTATTTATCATTGCTGTAGATTCAAGGTCTTATTCAATGACCTTTAAAGACTTGGGAACTACAACTAGTGCGTAAATACATGACATTTAAACTAATCAGACAATCTTAGAATAGAATGAAGTGTGGCTACACAGAAGGAGAGTATGAAAGGCAGATTAGTTAACCAATGTTGTGCACATATGCAGGGAATTGAACTCATTACTTAGTCCATACAGGTGGCAATAAACAGTTAGAGAACTGGAAACTGGGTTCAACCAGGGAGGTGTACCCCGCCAAGGTGTACCTTGCTGAGGTGTACCTCACTGAGGTGTACCTTGCTGAGGAGTACCTCACTGAGGTGTACCCTGCTGAGGTGTACCCTGCTGAGGTGTACCTCACTGAGGTGTATCTCACTGAAGTGTACTTCACTGGGTACATTGTTTAGCTACCATCTACTCCCAAACTGTCAAGGAAGATTTCATACAAGACTATATCCCCAAGTAAAATGTTGGAAGGAGAATGTATTTTTGGTATTTGAATGTACAATCAAAATATATCCAAAACAAATAAAATAATACGGGAATCCAATGCTAAGGAGCGCTGTGAGAGGGAAACATGTGAATGAGGAATCTTTCTACATTGTGATCAAACTGATCACCCGTGGTAGAACCACCTTCTTTAATAATATCCAATAGATAGGAACAATTTTACTTTTCAAACATTACAGAAAGCATATTTTTCTTTTCCTGGCACAAGGAGTGGAGGATATTCTCTTGTATTATTGGTATAAAGGAGGAGGACGGGCAGAAATAGTTATAAATGCAGCTGCAAGAGATTCCAAAAATACAAAAACGCGGCGACACTCATCATAATAAAGTATCATAATATTCAAGAGACAATTCAAGATTTTACCACTAATGAATTTCCTTGAAATTTCCTTCAAAAAGGGGGAAGTTGAGAGAGAATTATTAATATAATTATTTTCTGAGCTTGTTGCCACTTTGTCAGGTGAAGACTACTATAGGCTAACGATGTGAGTGATAACCTGCCCACAGATGGTGCAACCCAGTTCCCCTCACCACGTACCGAGTGCCACCTACACCTCCTCCTCTTGTTACCCTTTACCATCGCTGGCTTCTCATTTTGGCAAATCTCTCAAAAATGAACAAATCCTAAAAATCACAGTTTACCCTGTTCTACAACATCTCAATGTCTACAATCTGGAACAGTTCTGTAGTAAATAAACAAAGAAAAGATAAATCCCAACAAGGGAACAAAAGTTTCAAAATGTTTCACAATCTGGGCGAAACATTAAAAAAAAATGCAATATTTTTCGACAAAATGACAAACAATACAACCAAACAGCCAATCGCTCCATCGGTAAATACAAAATAAAAATCTAGAAAATTGGACTGAATGACTGTTTGCAATGTGTTGTATGTGTTGATAATATATACATACAGTAACCACCGCAGACCACAAATGTTGCGCAATGCCTGCGGTGTTATCCATTACGCCGGCCACTAGCCGACATAACCTAACTGAAGAAATGTGACATACACTATGAAGCAGAGTTCCCCCAATGACTGACTAGCCTTATTGCAAAACTGGAATAGGGAAGGGAATAAAACCAGGCTAACCACAGCAGGGTGTTACTCTAGGTCAGGGTGATATATATATATTGCTGTTTATCATATTACTATATAATCATAAATGATATGTCTCATCATTATTAGTGTACCACTGAGGTATATATGAGGAGGGAAGAAGAAGGGTCATGCCAAGTCTGTATCAGACTTATAGTGGATAGGGCAATTATAACATTGTCATCAGTTCTACTGGATTTTGAGCACTTGAAAATCGATTTCTGGTCTCCATCATCGCCACTTTTATTCTTTTTACCAATTTCTTAAAACACCCCAAATAAAATAAAATCAGTAGTTTTAAATAATCTAGAATGATAGGTTTGAGGCGATGTAGTTTGGACACTGACACTGCTAATCTCTTCATCCCCCGGTCGACCTTTAACTTTCTTTCTTTACCCAAGGTCGTCTCCATCGGCACAAGTTGGTGAACATTAATCAACTGTAGCTGGATGTAACAGTTTGCCACAATGTGAACCATATATCTTGTATTGTAAACATACAGCTTTTACATACCGACGACTTATTATTCTCATCTCTCTAAAACTCTTGTGTAAAACTGCATTTCTGCTTAAGTTTAGTTCTGTTCAAATATCAAGAGGAAAACTATTGAAATACAAATGAAAACTGACGGAAATAATACAATGACCATACATAGTATGCGGATTCAATGTGGCTCAAAGCAACAAATTAAAACAAATTGTACAGAATATAAGGACAACTCATGATATTGATATTTCAAATTATTTTTCTTCCAAGAAAGAGAAAACCAATCTCCGCCTGCGGTAACAATCTACAGGTTACACTTCCTTACATTTCAGGAGAAGAAACCTTTGAAAGGTTTAACCACCAAATTATTGTCATTTCCTACTGAGGAATGATTAATTCTATGAAATGCCTTTCCTCAATCATTAACCTTGTATTGTACCAGTGACTATAATGACCATAATAATAACACTCTTTGGTATATATATTTAATATATACTATGGTAAACCAAATCAAACAAGTTGACCGAAAATAAAACTGTTTTGGTCAGATACTAGTGTATTATAGTAAACAGGACCAAAGTCAACTTATACTTGATGAGAACAAACATGTTAAACCAGTTATTTATGTTCAACTCTTGTTATTATTATGGTTCACACACCAACAAACACCTCCCATCCCATTATATGGATGAGTTAGAGACCAACTGATAATAACATAACCCTTATTGACTTCCCTACGGTTAATAGTCACACATTTTTGAGAATCAAATCCGAGTTAGTAATTGTACACAAGAACTAGTTATATTTCTGCGTAGTGGTTGTTGTAAATTTGCAGTAGTAGCAGCATTTATAGTTATATTATCTCAATAGCTCTGGGTAGGATTGTTGTTGTTGGGGGGGGGGGGGGGGGGGGGGGGAGACCGTTACCATAATCATAATAATATATATTTGGCCGCCAGAGGGCTCTCTCACAATATCACGTGATGTCTAATGGATGAAAATAACACCAGGGGGCTGCACTATATGTAGGATATATATGTATATTATATGGTTCCATAAATGGACACAAGATGGCGACACCAGCCTGTCTACTGCGGTGCTACATGAATGAGAGACAAGACAGTGGTGCCCCCTACAGGTTACGTTTTACACTAAGGAGTGTAGAAACAACATCAGGGAGGTACATGTCACTGGTTCTGTCACCTCACACCAGGTGGAAGCACAGACTCCACCTATTATCGCCACCACCATCACATGTCTGCCATTAAAGCCAACTTTTCCAACACTGGCCACCTTTACCTTTACAAAGATACATCAGTCGAGATCTCAACAAAAAAAATTCTCCAGAAAATATTTTCATTTCTGTTTCTCCTAGACATTAAACACCAGGATATGTTACTGTTGTTATCTAACAATGAATAAAAAGAAATCTCATGGCACGAAAAATGTATCATTCAATTTTCTTTTTTAAAAAGAGCATCATGCATAATGATTGCAGGTAGATTACAAATTTGGCACTTTCTTGTGTTGCTCTTTTGGTTTATTGTTTTCCAGTCCTTAAAGGACAAGAAAAGGCTCATTAGTTTCACATATATAACTTTCTTACAAAACAGTCCTGATTATAAAACAAAACAAAACAGACTCAAGATCTCTGCAAAAAGTGAATTGGTTGAAATTGTAAACTTACAGCAAATTTGTGAAATAGTAGAAGTAGGTGGTGAGGACTGTTTTGAACTGCCCTGTTTAACAAACCCACAATAACTGACTATAAACTTGTCATCTTGACCAGCCACCACTACCTGCTGCCTCACAGTACAAGTGAGGAGAGACAGGAGGAGTAGGACTTGGACCTTACTCAACAACCAGTGGCTGTAGCCATCATGCCTAGCTTGCCCAGCCCAATCAACTGCTGTACCACCAAATGCTGACCTCATCATCCACGTTACTCCACCACCACCACCTGTTTGTAGACAAGGGTTACTAACGGTACAACACCAGAACAAGGCCAGTGTCAGGCCTCCTATACACAACCAGGGGCTCATGGTTTACCACGGATTTACCCACTCATGAGGAGGTAAACATCAATTTTGCATCCGAAAATGCTTGGATTCAAACTCACAATGCCTACACAATATGTATCGTCAAGGCGTCCGGTCGTCCCCTCCACTCAAATCATACTTTTTCTTCAGATTGTTCTTACGTGGAGACGGAAGCGATGGCTGCATCTCTGGATCTTGGCGGCGGTCGTCTCGGTGCATGATGTTGTCCTTGTCACATGTTGGCGGCAGGTCTGGGCTGTAGCTGTCCCGCCCGGAGGAGAGCTGGGTGACGTCAGTCTCTGCACTCTCTATGCTGGTGAGAGACATGCTGCGGTGGTGCATGAGACTGGGAGGCTCCCCAACCACTGATCCCCCAACCACATCCATGCTGTCAAACACGCTGGAGCTCGACCATGAGCGGGATTTAAGGGGACTGGGATAGGAGTCCATGCTGTCATCCTGGCTGGAGCTGGACCAGAGCTTGGCCTGCCGGGGGCTAGACTCGTAACTCTCAGCACTCTCTACTGACCAATTACGGCTGCGGTATCCTTCTGAGGACTCAGTGCTGTCAAAACTGGCTAGTAGCGGGCGCTGGCCACCTTGTGAGATGGCTCTGTGAGGAGAGTGGTCAGAGTCAAAGCTATCCATGCTGGACTCTGACTGCCTGGGCTGCTGGGCCTGCTGCTGCTGGGCCTGCTGCTGCTGCTGATGTTGACTCTCCTCTATAGAGTCCAGGCTGGACACACTGGACTTCTGCAGGTCAGATGTACCAGAGCCTGTGGAGGATGACCGCCTGCCTCGCCGTGACCATGTCTTCATGTGAATGCGCATGTGACGCGTGATCATGTCACGTCGTGGGGCTGCATATGGGCACTGTGGGCAACGGTAGGGCTTCTCACCTGTGTGTGTCCTCAGGTGAGTATGAAGGTGATCAGATCTGGAGAACTCTTGTCCACACAAGCGACACTCGTAGGGTTTGATACCTGTGTGAAGCCTCATGTGACGTGTGAGCATGTCGGAGCGTGAGAAGGACCGGTTACACACCTTACACAGGTGCACCTTGTTGTTGTCACCAGGCCCTTTACTCACTGTCTCAGAGGGTAGATGGTTGACCATGTGGTTAGCGAGGTAGTTGTAGGAGGGAAACAGCTGACCACAGATAGGGCAGAGGTACTTGGTAGTTGAGTCATGGGCCACAACACGATGGTCTCCTGCGAGGCCTGGAATTAAAGCTATTGGCGAGTTTTTGGAGGTGGACTGTGTCTGAGATGGTTGAGGCTGAGATGGGTCTGAGGATGATTTGGCTTTGCTGGAGCGGTTATTTGGACTGCCTGGGTCAGGTTTATGAAGAGGGGAGCCAGGCATATGAGGGGAACCAGGCATGTGCGGGGAACCCGGGAGATGAGGGGAACCAGGAAGATGAGGCGATCCTGGCAAATGTGGGGAACCAGGTAAGTGAGGCGATCCTGGTAAATGTGGGGAGCCAGGTAAGTGAGGAGAACCTGGCAGGTGGGGAGAGGCGGTGAGGCCCCGGGGTGAACTGGACATGTGAGTGGGTGAAAGCTGAGCAAGTGTGTGAGGGGGCAGGAGGGAAGTGTCCAGCGGCCAGGGCTGGCCTGGCATGGGCATGGATGAATAGGAGGCCATGTTGGGATGGGGAGAAGAAGGAGGAATAAGGCTGTTTCCCCCTTGATCCCCATATCCTAGCAAAGCACCAGAAGAGTATGCGGTGGGGTGGCGGGGCATGAAGTGCCGTATCCCCGGGAGGGAATCATGCATGGCATGTATAGAGAGTCCCCCAGGGTACATATGTTCATGGACCTGCTCTGCATCGCGTCTGACAGTCAGAACATCTTCTGCTTCTCGAGACAGCTTCCTGGGGGATGCTTTGAGGAGGTGTCCACTGGGGCTGCCATATCTGTTATCTTCCTGGGAGGATAGGGAGGACTCGCTGCCTATATGCATGTCACTGGTGTCACTCACCAGCTGGCTTTCATCAGAGAGAGAGCTGATGAGCGGGGATCGGAGAATAGTGTTCTCAGACACGGTCCTGCGTCTGAGAGCGGCAGGGGTGGGAGGGAACTGGAATATAGACCCCCCTATGCTGCCTCCAGGGGCACTTTGAGGGGCACAGACAGGGGATGCAAAGAGGGAAGCAGGGGTGGGAGGGAACACATTCCCTGGGGTCTCAGGGTCAATATCAACCTCACACGGTGACACAGGCTCCACCTTTATCGTGATGTGGTGCCGCTTGGACTTCTTACCAATACTTTCCTTACTCTCAGCCGAATTGTCACTGTCTGAAAAACTGGTGGAAATGAAATCCAGAGAGCTCTTCTCTAAGGAAGATGCAATTTCTGATGGGGAATCATGACTGCGTGGACTTGGAGTCCGATCAGAAAACACATCATCCACGTCGACTGACAGTCTGGTGCTGGAAGGAGCTGATTGTGGCTCTTCCAGACTGAGCTGATACCGGGTCTGCAGATATTTCTTGAGTTTGAGTCTCTTGGTGGAGACATTGACTTCCTCCTGTGTGCTCGTGGAAGTGCTACTGCTACTTTTGCTCATGGTGGCTGTGTTGTAGCCTGTGTCCAATTGTTTCCCTATGGACGAATCCTCGCTCTCCGTACTCTTGGATTGTTTAAACCATCCACCCTCTTCCCCACTGTCACCTGTGCTGCGTGAGCGCAATGTCTGTTTTACTGCTAAATCCTCAGGTTCACCTAAAAGGTGCGAGTCACTGTATCGCCTCAGCCAGTATGTCTTAACAGCAAGATTAGTCTCAGCTTTGGCTACTTTTCTTTTCCACTGAAATGATTCTGGTTTCTCCTCTGAGAATGGAGTTTCCTGACTAGCAGACCTCTCCAGGTGATGGTTGCTACCATAGCTGCTGTCAGCCTCAGAACAATAACTCCGTGATATGTTGATTACATCATCAAATGACTGATGTCCCATTTTCTTGAGGATACTGGTGTTAGGGTTTGGGCAACTCTGTTCCAAAGCATCATTGAAGGATGCAGAGTGCCTCAGAGGAGATTTCTCCCTGAAGTCATGACTGCTTTCTCCTTCGGCCTGATATTCCCGCTTTTTGGGAGACTTTGGTGAGCTTATCCTTGGGTGCAGATGGCTTTCACTGTCCTTGTGGCGGTTTGGGTCGTACCCATGAACCCCATCTGGCACAGGAATAGAAAGTCTGTCTTTAACTGGGGAAGGTACCGGAACGGCTTCTTCCATTGATTCTCCTGAAAGTCCAAGGGAGAAATATGGGTTCATTTTCCGGCCAAGCATACTCAGCCGCGGTGGCCGAGGCTTTGACCGGGGAAGCATCACTTCAGGCATGGTGGAAGCACACGCCGCGTCTGAGGATGCTACTTGTGAGGGCGGCGGTTCTTTCCGACCCTCAGAATGCATTGTTTCAATAGTTAATGTGTGACTACACAGAGCCACTATGTTAAAGATGTCCAGAAATGTGTCTTTCATAGAAATTCTTTCAAACCTTGCATATGTATATGTAGATATATATGTGTATTGTATAGTTATATCCTCTTCAGAGTATACCCACTCCCCCACACACACACACAAATCTGTTTCAGTATGAATAATATATATAATATGTGTATGTAGGCGTCAGTGTCTTCATCATCATCACTACTTGATCAATCAATCAATCCAAAAAGATCTGCAGTATAGCAACTGTCTGTTGTTGAAGTTTTTGACACAAATGTATACTACATTAGAGTGTAGTATAGAGTAGAACTTGCAAAAGGCAAGGCTATAAAACCACCAGTAATGCAATAATCACTCCAAAACCTGGTGTACTTGTACGAGTAATAGTAATCCGTAAAAAATTCCTTCAATTCTTTTCACAAACAAGAAGTATTTTCTCCTTAGGTCACTTTTATCTCCTTCACTTCTTTCTTCATGCCATTCCTTCTCATCTGTAGTGTCAGACAGAAGCTTTTCCACCACTTAGGACACAATTAGACATAATTATACTAAAAAAAGCCACAAATCTTTGATTGTTCTCCTTTTTTAAAAAAATTTCATCAATTCTCAATAAGAAATAACAAAATTTTCCTTCCTTGTTTTGTTTTTTTACAAAGGTTAAAAAAGGTTCTCTGCAGATGATGATAATAATAAATGACAAAATGATCTCTTTGTGCCAGAACACTGTAAAAAATTGTGCGATGTGGAATTATTTGTGTTTATAAGTGTGCACCACGGGCATTATATGATATGCATGGACACTGATATGTAGTGTAGAGTAGTAAGACGTAAGAGACGTAATAGTAAGACGTAACATCTCCTACGGTTGCGTATAAGTGATGCATTATTTGCAGTGGTATCTTGGTTGATCCACAATCCTGCCTTTCAACATCTTACGGTCCAGTTTGTGCTTTTTGACATATTTCGGGAACCTTTTTCTGCTTTTCTTTATATTTTTTACCGTGCCAACTGTATATATATAGAGAATTTTGGTACAAATACCAAAAAAACAAGAGGGTCAGGTTACTTGTATATCATCATCATCATCCTCTGTAACATTTTTTTCTCAGCTTTGGCAAAAGTAAGAATTTGTTTTCCTTTTTTTCTTCTTTTTCCTCATCCTTCATTTCAAACTTCACAAATACTTTTTGTTTCTGTTTTATGATCTGTATGTTTCTCATTCCCATTTCCTTCAAGCACCTTGAGCAAAAAAACAGAATGATTTTTATCTTGATTTTGTGACTTGACCTATTTGCTTGTCATTTTTTGTGCACTTTTCAGAGTTCTAATGATATGTAGAACGACAATCTGATACTTCCATATATGGAAAATAGTAAATCATATACCTCAGGTAAAGATTACACCTCATTAATGTGTTTCAAAGGTCAGGTTTATCCTTGTTATTACATCCATGGTGTAAAGGTTATATAAACCTCCGGTGATCATTCCTTAGCGGTCACAGTCAATATAAACATCCAAATGTAGGTTTAATATCCAGAAGCACCTGTACAACACACTGCTGTACCTAGTAGGTATAAAACGTACTCCTCCTCCTCCTCAATCGTACAGCGGCTCTCACCTGCAATAAAAGAAAAATATATAAGATACAAGATATTGCTTCTAAGGAAATTAAGATGTTTTGTGTGAACAAAAAATGAAGCAGGGCTCGAAAAAACCTACCAACTTCACTTGCCCATTGGGCAAGTGGCAGCCAAGATTTACTTGGCCAACATAATTTTTCACTTGCCCAAATTTATTTGCAGAATTATAAACGAAATCACACTGATGTGTATGTATCTTGTTTCATTGTAAGTAGACATGACAGCAGGGGTTTGAAATAGGTGCCATAGAGCCTATCGGGCAACTAACTTTAAATTTTACTTGCCCAGAGACATTTTTTTAGTTTGTCCCGGGCAACTTAACATTTTCGAGCCCTGTGAAGGCCGGAGATGCTTCTATCCCCTTACCCTTACACCGTATATCAAATCATATAATGAATAATATCCAGTATATAGAATCTTCAGAATCTAAATATCTAAATATTAATAAAATAGTGTTTGGAGCCTTAAACCCCTATCTTCTCTGAAACCGCTGGTAAGATACAAGATATTGCTTCTAAGGAAATTAAGGTTTTTTTGTATGAACAAAAAATGAAGCAGGGCTCGAAGAATAGCTACTAACTTCACTTGCCCAATGGCAGCCAAGATTTACTTGCCCAACATAATTTTGCACTTGCCCAAATTTATTTGCAGAATTATAAACGAAATCACACTGATCTGTATGTATCTTGTTTCATTTTAAGTAGACATCACAACAGGGGTTTGAAATAGGCGCCGTAGAGATTTTCACTTGCCCATCGGGCTACTAACTTTAAATTTTACTTGCCCAGAGACATTTTTTTAGTTGCTCCGGGCAACTTAACATTTTCGAGCCCTGTGAAGGGCGGAGATACTTCTACCCCCTTACCCTTACACCCTGTATCGAATCATATAAAGAACAATATCCAGAATATAGAATCTTCATGATCCAGAATTATACACATTCTTTTGTAAATATGTGTATATATCAACCATCTCACCTCTCATTAAGAATAGATTGAATGTCAATAATAACATTTAAATCTAAATTTATTATATGTGCAGAGGTGAGGTGCAATAAGCGGGGCTAATATTTATATAGTACGCATACTATATGAACTACATCGTCACCAGTCGGCTACTTTTTTCAGATTTTGCACATCAAGTTTTATGCCCATATATAATAAATATAGAATGGAATTCACCTGCCTACGGCTTCGTGCTTATGCGCACGAATCACGTCCAATAAATTTTTGATAATTGCTGGCTCGTTCCATTCTCTCTCGCTATATATAGACCATTTTATTTATTCATTTATTTATTATACACGCATTGCTCTGAAAACAAAGTATCCAGAGTGATTTATGCATAGTGCGTATTTCACTAGTGATTTACATGGCGTTGTCATGGCAATCAATCTGGGTTTTTTTTACTCAGATTACCGGTAAAATTCAAATTCATGACTCGAGTTGTTTCTATTTTCATGATTGAAAGCATGTATAATAAATCTGTTAACTAACTCGTTGGTTTCAGTTGCTTAGAATATTGCACTTGTTGCTACACAACGTGCAATATTCATGTTCCTTCAACCAACTCATTAGTTAACCTGTATTTATGTAATTAGTACCTCGGCATGACATTAGATGACATTAGTATCACTACTGGCTGGACTGTGGCCCAACTTGGTGTCTACATTGAGACAGGCTCAGGGTCTAGTGGTGCTATAGTCTAGAATTAGGTAACAAGAATTATGATTTTGTTTCCTCTCTTTTTCCCCATCCCTCCCCTTCTCAGTCTCCCACCCATCTGTCTACAAAGCTCTACAGGAAAAGGAGATAGGAGAGGAGAGAAGAGAGAGGAGAGAGGAGAGAGAGGGAGAGAGAGAGGGAGGAGAGAGGGAGAGGGGAGAGAGAGAGAGAGGGAGGGAGAGAGAGGAGAGGGAGAGAGAGAGAGAGGAGAGAGGAGAGAGAGAGGGAGAGAGAGAGGGAGGAGAGAGGGAGAGGGGAGAGAGAGAGTGAGAGAGGAGGGGAGCAAGAGAGAAGAGAGAGGGAGAGAGGGAGAGCAAGAAAGAGAAGAGAGAGGGGAGAGAGAAAGGGAGAGCAAGAGAGAGAGAAGAGAGAGGGGAGAGAGAAAGGGAGAGCAAGAGAGAGAAGAGAGAGAAGAGAGAGGGGAGAGAGAGAAGAGAGGGAGAGAGAGAGGGAGAGAGAGAGAGAAGAGAGGGAGAGGGAGAGGGAGAGAGAGAGGGAGAGGGAGAGCAAGAGAGAGGGAAGAAAGACTTCTATCAGTGAAAAGGGTCACTGTTGTCTATTCCCTGTTTGGTTAGGTTGAATAGTACTTTCAACCTGATTGTTGTCTTAAATTTGTGTTATTTGAGAGAATTGGTGAAGGTGAGTTGTACATTTTCTGAAAACTTTTCTGATAATAGGATGGGGAGACCTATAGCTGAGGTATTGATTATTCTAGTGCTAATAGAGTGAGGAGACCTATAGCTGAGATATTGATTATTCTAGTGCTAATAGGGTGGGGAGACCTATAGCTGAGGTATTGATTATTCTACTGCTAATAGGGTGGGGAGACCTATAGCTGAGATATTGATTATTCTTGTGCTAATAGGGTGGAGAGACCTATAGCTGAGGTATTGATTATTCTTGTGCTAATAGGGTGGGGAGACCTATAGCTGAGGTATTGATTATTCTACTGCTAATAGGGTGGGGAGACCTATAGCTGAGGTATTGATTATTCTAGTGCTAATAGGGTGGGGAGACCTATAGCTGAGGTATTGATTATTCTAGTGCTAATAGGGTGAGGAGACCTATAGCTGAGGTATTGATTATTCTAGTGCTAATAAGGTGAATATGAACCCCCGGCAGTAGCGGCGGATATGGGTCAGATCGTCAGAAAATGTACAATTGGCAGCTCTACACATTTAGGAAATTCTCCTAAATTAGACTGAAAAATGATGAATACCAGGTATATCTAAGTATATTTGGTATCACATTGATTTAAAGTATCAGTTCTGTTATGTTAAACTACATTTTGAAGCTCAGTTCTGCCTTAAATGTGGGTTTTTGAGAGGATTGGTGAAGGTGAATTGTACATTTTGTGTAGATGTGACCCAGATGGTGGCAAGGTAAGTAAACAAGTGGTGAGTGGGAGGGACACAGGAGGAGGAGGCGTGGGAGGTGTTGATGACGTCAGACACACCACATGTGTACCAATACATCAATCATCTCTTCCTGCGTTCCTTACCACAACACATGGTCAGATATAGATAATATGTTGAGTCTATTGATATGATATATGTGTATGGATTCTATTTAGCACAGGTCCATGCTGTAGGAGAATTGCAAGGAAGGATCTATAGTTGTTGAATAATTGATAATTGCGTGTAATAAATCTTGTGTGCAATAAATAAACAATCTAGGCCCAAACATGAGAGAGTCCCTTCAAACTGCAAAGTGCCATTATAATTCCATTAAGAGCGCAAAATGTCATTATATTCCCATTTAAATGCCGAGTCTCAGGCCAGGAAACCGATTAGGGAAGTAGTGGTCCAATCACTAACATACCATTTTCATCTGATC
Organism: Sthenelais limicola; assembly: GCA_942159475.1. Classification (NCBI taxonomy): domain Eukaryota; kingdom Metazoa; phylum Annelida; class Polychaeta; order Phyllodocida; family Sigalionidae; genus Sthenelais; species Sthenelais limicola. Next base: position 3,624,692 of record OW804100.1, on the reverse strand, counting down.
TGAGGGTTTGGACCTGGAGTGTAAATATAGTCATAGTGGATATGTGCTATTGAGTTCAAATTTGTGCTCTTTTAACTAAAGATATTTTATTGTGGTTCAGAATAAAAAAAAACAAAGGTTTAAATTGTCTTCTTTGTTAGACCTTAATAATTAGTGGATGGAACTCAGCTCGGCCGGTTTGTCGAATATTATCCAGTCTAGGCCCAAAGTTGAGAGTCCCTTTAAACGAAGGGAAAGCCTCTCACCTTAAACCGCAAAGTGCCATTATTATTCCATTAAGACCACAAAATTTCCATCCATTTCATTATATTCCCATTAAAACGCCGAGTCCTAGGCCAGGAAACTGATTAGCGAAGTAGGCTGACATACCATTTTTATCTGATCTGAGGGTTTGGACCTGGAGTGTATCCAACTACATCCCTACTACAATATTAATTTGTTCGACTCCCGCCACCTCATTCCATTCTCTCTAGGCACATGATATGCTTTTCTTCTAGAAGACAATAACTCTATTAGCATTCTACTGCTGACAGTCAAATGGGGGTTTTACAGCCCCCCCCCCCCCCCCTCCACCCTATCCACTGCAACTAATTCCCATCCAACTGGTCTACACTTAAAGGTATACGCGGGTGTTCAATGGAAAAAAGATTGGTCGGTGACTTTTTCATGAAACGTTCAGGGATCATTCCTGACTACATAAGAAAGCAAGAAATGAAAAAAAAAGTATACCTCAACGACTTATTTTTTTTTCTACAGCCGCCTGAAAATAACATTGCTTTAGTATTGTAGTCTATGGGAAAAAAAAAATTTTTCACGTTTTACTATATAAAAAAAAATTGATCGGTGACTTTTCATCAAAACTTTCTACACATATATTTGGTGTATCATGCTACTGATTTATCAAAAAAAAACTGTACGTTGACGGGTTTAAAAAAAAGTTATGGTCATTTGAAGTATGAAATAACCAATAAAACCCAATAAACATAAGCATAACTAATAAAAATGAATCTTAGAATCATGACTTAAAACTGCTGTAATGAAAATAAACCATGTCGATATTGGGAATCGTGTACAAATATATCTCAACTTATCATGGTAACGAAATATTTCAAAGAAAAAAAGGAGCCGCTAGGTGGCGTGTGCGTTGACACCCGCGTATACCTTTAAACCTAGGATTCACTGAGGGCTGTTACACTTAAACCTAGGATGCACTGATACACTTAAGCCTAGGATGCACTGAGGGCTGTTACACTTAAACCTAGGATTCACTGAGGGCTGTTACACTTAAACCTAGGATTCACTGAGGGCTATTACACTTAAACCTAGGATGCACTGAGGGTTGTTACACTTAAGCCTAGGATGCACTGAGGGCTATTACACTTAAGCCTAGGATGCACTGAGGGTTGTTACACTTAAGCCTAGGATGCACTGAGGCTGATGTACTTAAACCTAGGATGCACTGAGGGTTGTTACACTTAAGCCTAGGATGCACTGAGGGCTATTACACTTAAACCTAGGATGCACTGAGGGTTGTTACATTTAAGCCTAGGATGCACTGAGGGCTATTACACTTAAGCCTAGGATGCACTGAGGGTTGTTACACTTAAGCCTAGGATGCACTGATACACGTAAGCCTAGGATGCACTGATACACTTAAGCCTAGGATGCACTGATACACTTAAGCCTAGGATGCACTGAGGGCTGATACACTTAAGCCTAGGATGCACTGATACACTTAAGCCTAGGATGCACTGAGGGCTGATACACTTAAGCCTAGGATGCACTGATACACTTAAGCCTAGGATGCACTGAGGGCTGTTACACTTAAGCCTAGGATGCACTGATACACTTAAGCCTAGGATGCACTGAGGGCTATTACACTTAAGCCTAGGATGCACTGAGGGTTGTTACACTTAAGCCTAGGATGCACTGATACACTTAAACCTAGGATGCACTGAGGGCTGATGTGGTTGATTTGACATCCTGCGTAAATTGGCCATATTGTAGAAAGTAATTTTATAATCGACTAGCAAAGTACCCGTCCTCTGGACGGTCCCACTCTCTCCCCACTATTTTCACCTCTCCCTCTTTTCCTTCCGCCTCTTCTCTGTCTCTCATACCTGTTTTTCTCTCCCAATGCCATCTCGGATTCCCTCCCCTCTTCGTCATGCTCCCCCACCTCCCTTTCTCTCCCTCCGCTCTCTCCCTTCCCCTACATCCTCTCCCTCCCTCTTTTCTCTCTCCTTCTTTCCCTCCCCCTCTCCTCTTTTCCCACCCTCTCCCTTTTCCTCACTCTCCCCTCCTACAACCTCTCCCTCCCCTCCCCCTCTCCAATACCCCCACCCTCTCCCACCCCTCTTCTTCACTCTCCCACTCCTCTGCATGTAGTGGCAAATGACTTAGTATCTCACAGGGGCTTTCCCAGGCTATAAATAGTGTGTGCAGATCCCAATTTAAAAAAGGCTTCAAAATCACATTTTCACCCCAGATACCTTCACAAACCATATACGACGTCCTCTAGAGAGGGTGGACAGAACTCTACAGATGAGTCAAACGGTTTGTAAAACAACAAATTCCGAGAACATGTGAGACAAAGAAACCCCTCTTTTCTACACAAAGAAACCCCTCTTTTCTACCTCTTTTCGTAGAAATCACACTTCCTGTATATTATATGGATTATTATGACATCGCTGAACAAAATTGAGTCATAAATTTGAATTTTGCTGGTAATCTTAGTACAAAAACAGATTGGTTGCCATGACAACCCCTAGTAAATCACTAGTGAAACACACACTATGCGTAAATCACTCTAGATACATTGTTTTCAGAGCAATGCGTGTATAATAAATTAAATACTTTATTAACGCACATGTTATACAATTGATAATTAAAATACAAGTAATAAAATAATTTAAACTAGAAAATCACATAAAATACAATGAGATATTAACATAGTTGATTAGGTGTATCCCTGGGGTCATATATTCACTTTGCCAATGATTCAAGCCAACGCTATTAACAACAGCAGTCAAATTGATTAGACAATTTGCGCTAATAAACTTTAAATTTCTGTGAACGGATTTAGGATTTTAAAAGGAGTGGATGTTTGTTAGAATCGCACATACTATGCAAAAGGCTCACAAGTAAGAATAAGATTAGAGAAATTAACTTGACAATAAAGTATATGTTCTAGATTACCATCGTAAACTATATTCAAATTAATTATAAATCATCACCTTAATTATGCTCAAATTTATTATAAACCTTCATGTTAAACTATATTCAAATTTATTATAAATCAAAATTGTTTACTTACATCATAGATGCACGAAGGTTTTGAACTCAATCCTTGCAAAGTGACCAAAGCGTAAATCCACACACAATGATAGATGGGGACGACCACGACGTTCTAGACAAACTAGGCAGATATGACTACTTCAGGTAACTAAGGATGACGTTGCTATGACACTGTAGGCGGATCAGCCACTGAAGAAAAGGACACGACGTCACAACGTCACGACGTCACAACGTCAGAGAGAAAGAAGAGATTGGTGCAGTTGCTGCAGCAGCACAAGCTGGTAGTAGGCAGGACAGTGAGTAGAGGGTGACACAGGCTGGTAAGTGAGTAGAGTGTGAGTGAGGGCCACAGGTATGGTACAACAGGTGGTGGAGGGCTTCAGGCTGTCTTGGTTGCATATAATACAGCAGCAGCAGGAATTGGATGAAGACGTTGATGCACTAAGGTAGAGATGTGATGGTTCCTATTGGTATTATTTACTCCGCCTACTCCTGCTCCTCCTCCACCCCTGCAGTGTTGTTGTGTGGTGGTAAGCTATAGGTGAACTCCTCATTCTCCAGGTCCAGGGTTGGTGGTGTTGTACTCAATCCTATAGACTAGCCGTCATTGTGTGGTATATAGTCACAGGCTCTCCTCCTCAGCTGCTTCTTCTCTGTAAAGAGAGTAGAAAGTATACACGTTACTGTATGGACTGTATCGGGGGTAAATTGGAGAACCTTAGTGTAAGTGATCGTGGTTGGGGGGGGGGGGGGGGAGAGAGATATGGGGAATGGTGGAGAGAGGGAGAGAGGAGGAGACAGAGAGAGAGGGAGACAGAGAGAGAGAGGGGGGGAGACAGAGAGAGAGAGATAGAGGGGGAGACAGAGAGAGAGATAGAGGGGGAGACAGAGAGGGAGAGAGAGAGAGGGGGAGACAGAGAGAGAGAGATAGAGGGGGAGACAGAGAGAGAGAGATAGAGGGGGAGACAGAGAGGGAGAGAGAGAGAGGGGGAGACAGAGAGAGACAGAGAGAGAGAGACAGAGAGAGAGAGGGAGGGAGACAGAGAGAGAGGGAGACAGAGAGAGAGGGGGAGACAGAGAGAGAAACAGAGAGAGAGAGATAGAGGGGGAGACAGAGAGAGACAGAGAGAGAGAGAGACAGAGAGAGGGAGGGAGGGAGACAGAGAGAGAGGGAGACAGAGAGAGAGAGAGAAGGAGACAGAGAGAGAGGGAGAGAGAGGGGGGGGGGAGACAGAGAGAGAGACAGAGAGAGAGAGACAGAGAGAGAGAGAGAAAGAGGGAGAGAGAGAGATGGAGAAATGGTGGAGAGAGGGAGGGAGACACAGAGAGGGAGACAGAGAGAGAGAGGGAGACAGAGAGAGACAGGGTTAGACAGAGACAGAGAGGGGGAGGGAGAGATGAAAAGATAGAGATAAGAGACAGACAGACAGACAGACAGAGAAGAGACAGAGAGAGACACGGAGAGATAGAGAGAGAGACAGAGACACACAGACAGAGATTATTTGTATTAATAGAGGGGTATGAACTACTCTTTAATATAGCAGTAAATTATCACATTATTTCACAGTGTGCTTGGCTTGTAACTGTAAGAATGACCAAATAGAATAAAATAATGACAATAATCCACGATCTGCCCCTGAGATATAGGAAGATAAAGGCCACCTTAGGAATGCCCTGGCACAAGGCACAAGGCACAAGGCACAAGGCACAAGCCACTCCCTCACTCCTTCCGTCATTCCTCACACTTTTTATAATCCACCCGCCAGGCAAAGGCAGAGGAGGAAGGCCAAGGCAAAACAAGATATGTAATGTGTTTCACAAATGAAATGTAACTTCCAACGCACACAAAAAAGTAAAACATAAAATGAATCACATGAATCAGAATATATATAAGAATATAATACAATAATGAATATAGATAGATATAGTTCTGGGTTTTCTCAAACGTTTACAAAACAAATAGGATTAATGTAATACAAGCATTGATTTTTCTTGGCCCCAAGGTGAAAAGGTGTACCGAGGGTAAAAATGATAAATCCTTATCTTTTTACTAACCTGGGAGGTATTAGGTCCATGTTTATTATCTGACACGCATCCAAGGTACTCCAGACTATTAACCCTCTCCCGCTACTGCTCTTCCTTCTCCTTCCTCTTCCACCACCTCCCCCTCCTCTTCCACCACCACCTCCTCCTCCCTCCTCCTCCTTCCTCCTCCTCCTCCTCAACCCCCGGTGTCGGTATATTCCATGTTGAGGTTGTAGGGGGGAGAGGTGGTTAATAACACGTGTAGACCCAGTGGTAACGCATCAGTCCATACCTGCAACAACAGTAACAACAATTAGAGATATATATATAATATATAATGCTTTTATTCAATCAAATATTATTTCATTACAGTTACATGGATACATAAACATAGAATAGGTTTCCTCTGCTCAATAGGGGAATTGTGAGTCTCACTGCGCATGTCTTTACAGTGCATCATGGGATGGATTCGCTTCAAATTTGACATACAAATATTTGGCAACATTTTTTTCAAAAATTGCAAGAATATTTTCACCAATATCACAGCTCGTATTAATGATGTATAAAGACCAAATGCATGATGGGGAAAATGAAGTCTTGTTCCATGGAATCCTGTAATATGGCTATTTACATGAGATCATTGTTAGACATTCCATGCTGAACATAACATGTTTTCTATAGATTTTACACTGTACCATTAGTCCTATAATTCCATGCGAATCAAGATTCAAAATGGCGGCTATG